>CM077672.1:277208580-278408580 GCA_039707655.1 Elymus sibiricus
CTTATTATGAGTATATGCTTGATTGGTAGCCAAAAATTAGCTACCAAACAAACTAGTACGCTAACATTTGGCAAGTTTGAGAGATTGAAAACGTAAATTGGTAGCCCATTTTTGCCTTGCCAAAACATTGGCAACACAATTTTTTAGCACCAAAGCAAGCATGCTACTCCCGCCGTTCCAAATTAAGTGTCGCTGATTTAATATAACTTTGCACTAAATCAGGGACACTTAATTTGGAACGGATGGTGTATATATGTAGTCAAGACAACTTAAACTAATAAACCAAGAAAATTGAATTGATGATCATAAGAACTTATTACGTGTTCTTTTCCTATGGGTACTGTTGTCTCACTCTCTCGTGTCATAAACTTAGCGTGCTACCAAAACAGTACAACACTAGTCTACTTTCAGTCAATTGTAGAGTCAGGAAGGAAACTCAGGCACTCGGCGTCGACGTGTGGAGGCTAAATGGGCATGTATTTTCCCTATAATGCTAAAATGTTTTATGGTTCAACCTTTTGTTATATATGACCATTATGTTAATTTCCTCTAACATTTTAAATCCATCTTGTGGATCATTATGGAGTTAATAAACACTGAGACTCTTCCTGTCGAAAATGATTCAAAATATTGTTGTGTAAGATTTGGTGATGCCTCTTTAAGGGGAACTCATCATACGGGTGCTCCTGAGGATCATGCTTTATCTTGTGATGGTGATGGGCATGCAAGGTCTTGAAAGATTTGGCTGCTGGGTTGTTGGGGTTCATGTGACGGCAAACCCTAGCAAATAATCTAATCTAAGCTTAGTTGCATGATGCATTGCCAGCCTAGATTCTTCTTCCCCCTATGCTGATCTTCCTTTGGATAGGTTCCCCATATGTGCGTATGTTAATTTAATCAAAGCATGTTCCTCCTATCGGAGGGTGTCTCTTCCCAGGTACGGATGATAGCGGGTTAAAATACCTGGGATTATAAGAATGGAGGTTGGTGTAGCAAGGCGATGGTGTCCTGTCCACCATGTGGAGGCGTCTTTTTTTTTTTCTTCTTCTTTTGCATTTTGTAGTGGGCTGCGGAAGATGTGTTTATTTTTCCTTGCATACCTTTTCAAATAACTAATGTGTTTTCGTCGAAAAAAAAGAACTAATGTGGTTAGTTGTCACCACAAAGCGTTTTCATCAAACTTCTACACATCATATAGTGTCAAAAGAGCTATGATAGTAAAAGAGAGAACAATTTTGTAACCCCCCCCCCCCCCCCACACACACACACACACATAAAATTTAACATGCCTATTTAATATATTTGCAGAGTTGCATTCCCAAATACTTCCTCCGTTTCATATTACTTATCGCTGATTTACTACAAACGGCGGGAGTAGCAGCTTCTCCGATGGCGTCGACAAGGGTAGGAAGTGGACGAGGCGGCCAGAGCCAACGACGGAGCCAGGAATCAAAGATTGTAGGAGCTAAATGAGTAAAACTTTAAATAGCAGGGATCAAATAGTACCAGTACATGATTTTTTTAGCAAACATTGGGAGGTTAAATGCATAAAATAAGCTCATATATGTGCAAATGTAGGATCATGGGGGAGCCATGGGTCCTGCCGGTTCTTCCTACCTCAGCCACCGCTTGCCACCCCTTGGGAGCGACTTGGGCGTCGGTATGCAGCTAGTCATGATAAAGATGAAACACGGGTGTGATGATACCTAAAATCCGGCTTGTGTTGCTAAGAACTCATTTTTGTGATTTCAAACTTTTCATAAATAATTAATTTATGAAAACCTTATAGAACTGTGTGTGAACATAATATCTGCATTCATGGAATTTTTTTTACAGTTTTTAAAATTTAAATTTTGTTATAATCAGAAAAAGGTGTTTAAAAAACCATGGTTCCGAAAGCGCTCGCCCGCTTACCAGATGGTCTTTGCAGCTACAGATATGTACTAGTTGTACCTTGTTGTCATGCAAAGGATCAAAACAAAAGGGCAGAATTTTCTATAACCCAAATGCTAAAAAGTGCATGAGTGCTTGTTGACGCGAGCGAGCACTCACCGCGTCAGCCGTCGGATCGCCCCGCACGCGCGATCCAGATCCCAGGTTATTTCCTGTCGGGGGGCGGACGTTTCGTGCTCTCGGTGCGGCCCGTTACGTTACGACCGTTGGCGTAGTTTTCGAAACCGCCAGGAGAGAGGCACCGCTCTATCCCCAATCCCTTCTCGCTCTCCCATCTCGCTCCTCCTTCGTCGGTTCCCCAATCTCGCTCCCCCAATCCATCCCGCTCCCCGCAGAAATTGGAGCGCCCGCCGACTGCCGCAGACGGAGGCGCGAGGCGGGGTGGTGGAGTTGGTTGAGCACGCGCGCGCGGCGGAGGCGCGAGAGGCCGCGGTGGTGCGCGTGGGGACAGCAGAAGAAGGGGGGGCGGGTGAAGGTCGCCGCGGCGCTCTGTGTCCAAGGCAAGGGTGCGGGGGTGAAGGTCGTCGGCGACGCTGTGTTTACGGCGAGGGGATTCACCGCGGGAAATCCTTAGGTAAGAATCACGCTGCACCTCGCCGTTTTTACGGTTCCATTTTCTGCTTGGGATGGGGGTGCCCCAGTTCGTTGCTGCGTGGGGGATTCATGGGCGCAGAGAGGGAGGGGGGAGGGGATCATGCGCGCAGAGAGGGATGGGTTCCTCCCCCAACATTTTTGTTCACGAAATGTGGCCGGTGAATCAGGGGATGCTGTGCGGTAGGGTTGGTAGTCGATGTTGCGTTTTGGGATTGGGGGTGTTTTGGCAGATCTGTTGTTCCGAGATGGGGATTTTGCCTGATTTTTAGTGTAGGAGTTGCCTGGCAGATACTGTGTTCGACTTTCGTTGGGGATTTTTGACGAGTTGCTTCGATATTGTGTAGGAGTTGCCTGATTAATGTTAGTTGAGTTGCCGAAACTAGAGTTGTTGGGCAGTGTTCGAAAACAGAAGTTGCCTGGACTTGTGTTTCATAGTTGCCAATATGATGTAGAAATTTGCCAGGGATTCATTTTTAATTCTAGTTGTTTGAGGTTATTTTTCGTTGTAGAAATTTGCCAGAAATCAGTATACGAGTTGCGTGGACTTATGATCCACAATTGCCAGACCAGGGGGGGTGTATGTGTGTTTGTGTGTTGCTCCCTTTGCTTTTTTATTGTTTAAGTTATTTTTATATTTGGGAATTGAGCTATAATGGTTCATCAGCAAGCTCTAGGAAATGTCATGTCTTAGTCATTTGTCAGGCAAACTATGGTGCTACAAGTAGAGAAGTGAGGCAACCTGAAAATATCGTACTTTGTGTTTGCAGCGTCGACAATGTCTAAGGCAAGCAAAAAAAGTGATGGTCAGGATTTACAAGCAAACCAACAGGTTGTACAAGAAACAAAGGTAAGAGCTTGGGTGTGGCACGGTGGCGGTGCTGTTGCCATGTTCGAGATTTGTGACTTTTTTTTACTAAACAGATGAACACATTTTTTCCCCAATGCAGGCAAACTCATCACGGCAACAAAACCCGACGATAATTGGCTACAAGCGTAGGCGCACTAAAGAAATAATTTGTCGCGGGAAGCGCCCGTCAGACATAGATAGCAATGCAAGCGCACAAGATGTTGATTTAGAAGGCAAGGAGGTCACGCAGGAGCACGAATCGAAGCCAAAACGCCGGAAGACAGGCGGAAACGAGGTATTTATGCATCATGAATTGTAGTTTTCAGTTCCATTTTTTTTCAAGGCTGTATGATTATGAGTTTTTTTAAGTTGCGTGACGAATGTGTCGATTTAGTAATTATTTGTTTTGGCTTTTGAAAGCATCATGCGTAAGCAAGGTCAGTAGCAAATTTGAGCATGTTATCTGTATAGATGCAGGCAACACGCAGACATCTGTATAAATGCTAAAGTTATAAGAGAAATGTGTAAATGCTGAAGTTATAAGACAAATGATAGCCTACTGTATAGGACAAATATCGCAGCAACACACAAACAATTTTAATAGTTGCTAATTTCTCTTTTTTCCTGGTCCCCTGGTTGTTTGTTTCCTGCCACACAGAGTTTAACTTAGCCACAATTTCTTGCTTGTAGGGTCGCAGGAACAGGGCATCACCAGCAAGGTTGTTCAAAGTAAACCAAGATCTAGTGCAGCGTCAGAAGGATGTGGTAATTGGAATAGAGTTTGGAGGTCTGTTGGACATTGCAACATGTAGCATGCCAGGAGACTTGAGTCAGTGGGTTATGAAGCATTACGACCCTGAAATTTCACAACTGGTCATTTCAGAGAGGGGCAAGATTCCAGTAGATGCAGCAACTGTTCATAGGATATGGGGTCTGCCAAACAAGGGGAGGAAGGTGTGCTACGAGAAGAGAGCGGATTACACATCTCAAATGAACACAATCTTCAACATTAATACCAAAGGCTCACCAACACAAACATCATGGTGCAAAATGATTAAGGATATGGCTGGGGCAGCAGACGCCAATTTCTTGCGTGCTTGGTTGGCGGTCGCCTTCTCGTATTTCCTTGCTCCTACCACAAGTTTGAACATATCACCACGGTGCTATCCTGCTGTGATGCATGTGGATGCGATAACAGAGACCAATGTATGCCAATTTGTAGTTGATCAACTAAAATTGGCATTTGCGGGAGCAGGTGATAAAAACGCAGTCTGCTGTTGCGTGATGCATTTAGTTGTAAGTCTAACTTGCTATTCTTACTTTTTCATAGGTTTTTCATTTGCTTGCTCTCGTTTGTTCATCTGCTCATTTTGTTTGATTTTCGTCATGCAGCTGCTATACCTGGACTCGTTGGACGTGGACGAACCCATCGCAAGCACGGTTCCAAGAGTATCAGTTTGGAATTCTGATCTTATTGCCAAGGTTATTAAGAATGACAAAAAGGGCCGGGGGGAGTTTGGCAAGTTGCGGGTAAGTTTCTTTTGTTTTTTGTTTCTTTTTGACCACTTATGTTTGCGCAGCACCCCATCATTCAGTCACTTTAGTTTTTTTCATTTTTAAATCTTACATGCATTTACAGAGAGAAACCCACCCCGTTGTAATGAGGTCATTGCAAAATATAAATGTCAGGCAACTTGCCAAGCAACTGTTAGGCAACCACATAGCAACTCACTGCATGTGTTTTATTCTCAGGCAAAACATGTCCCCAAACATGTGTTTCTTGTTGTCAAGCTAATGCTCCTTCAGTCAATTTAGTTTCCATTTAGTTTTTCCGTTTTTTTAGATTGCATGCCATACATAGAGGAACCCAACCCAGGCAAGTTGTTAAACAAATGACACGCAATACAGACATATACTTTAGGCAACCACACATTCAATGTTTGGCAACTCACAAACAAATGTGGACTATAAAGATTTTTCATACAGTTCTAGAATAGAGAAAGTTGCTTACCCACCAGTTTTTCCTTTTTTGACTTATTTTATTTGCATTTTTCTCACACCTAAAACTACAACTCAAGACCGAGTTTGCTCGCTGTGCTGATGAAAGCTTATTCGGTAGTCTCGATCATATCACAAAGTTCGTAGCAGCAAGGCTTCCCAACTCATATGACCCAAATGTGAGTTGCCTTCTACATTTTTGTTTTGCTATTTTTTGTGCCCTTTTTTGTGTGCCTACTTCTTTGAATTCTTATTTCAACTAGAAGTTCTAACATACGTGCCCCGTGCGCTTTTTTTTGTGTGCGCAGAAACAAAAGAAGCTCATCGGGATGGTGCATGAAATCTGGTCTGAAATATCACATTCAATGGGCAAGCTCGTACAGGGAATTGGGAAACTTGATGACGATGGCGGCACAACAATTGCGCCAGAAGCTGACATTGTTGGTGGTTCAAGCACTCAACATTCAAGGGAAAGGCGCCATGCGGGTGTGAGTGACCCCCGCACGCTTCCTAGTGATGAAGAATCATACCAGTCAGAGAGTGACACGGACGATGGCCATGACGATGAAAGTGAAGGATTAGACGGTGGCGAAGATGACTCCGACAGCGATGGGGACGATGGTGATGGCAACTTGCATGGAGAGACCACCACTGGCGGTGATGATGTGCAGAACCAGGAGGGAGAGGAAGGACAAACATGATGGGAGGAATAAGAGGCAGAGGATGAAGAGCTTGACAGAGAATATGATGAGGAGGATGAAGATGGGGGCGAAGAAGATGAGGAGGATGATGATGAGAACAAAAATGAGGAGGAGGACAAGGAGGGTGATGATGACAAGGATGGGGGTGGCGGGAATGGGGATGCTGGTGACCAGAGCACTGACAGAAGTCATATTAGTGGCACTTACGATCATGGGGACAAGCCTAGGAGTGATGAGGCAGTTGACAACGGCTCCGAAAGCGAAGAGAATGCATCTATGCAGTTTTGGATTGAGAAGAAAAAAAAACACTCAAGAGCAGGAAAGCCCAGAAACATTTTCGCTGATGGATTTTGTCAAGCTAGATACCAGAAAGAAGGACACTACCCATGACATCCCTCTGCTGGAAGTTGCTTATGTGTCAGATGGTTTCTCACTTGCTTAGGAAACGAAACGGATTTTTAAAGAGCTGGTTGACAGTCTGGAGTTTAAAAAAACATGGGACTTCAGACTGGAAGATTTTTGCACTCGCAAGACACGCATTGAACTAATGCAGCAAGTTTGTGGTTTAAATAACATGGCCACGTCAGCAGGAGCTGTGCCTAAAGTCGTTGTACCAGCTGCAAAAAGCCGTCCACCAAAGCCACCGAAGAAACAAATGTGGGATCGAGGAGATAGGTCTAGAGGGGGGGTGAATAGACTCCTAACCAACCAAATGTGCAGTTTTTAATTTCTCTTGGAATTTAGGCAGATTTTGGCATAAGTTAAGATCACTCCAATACTTTCTACACATGCATATCTAGAGATTGAGCAGCGGAAATAGTAAAGCATGCAAGAGTACGGAAAGTAAAGGGGTAGAGTGTGGAAGATCAAACGCAATGAAGACACGGTGGTTTTTGGCGTGGTTCTGATAGGTGGTGCTATCGTACGTCCACGTTGATGGAGACTTCAACCCACGAAGGGTAACGGCTACGCGAGTCCACGGAGGGCTCCACCCACGAAGGGTCCACGAAGAAGCAACCTTGTCTATTCCACCATGGCTTACGTCCACAAAGGACTAGCCTCACTCGGGGTAGATCTTCACGAAGTAGGCAATCTCCTTGCCCTTACAAACTCCTTGGTTCAACTCCACATCAGGTTGGAGGCTCCCAAGTGACACCTAACCAATCTAGGAGACACCACTCTCCAAAAGGTAATAGACGGTGTGTTGTTGATGAACTCCTTGCTCTTGTGCTTCAAATGATAGTCTTCCCAGCACTCAAACAACTCCTCATAGATTTGGCTATGGTGGAAGAGGGATTTGAGTGGAAAGCAACTTGGGATAGGCTAGAAATCAAGTTTCAAATGGTAGGAATGGAATAGCTTGATCTCAACACATGAGTAGGTGGTTCTCTCTCAGAAAATGTATGGTGGAAGTGTAGGCACGTTCTGATGGCTCTCCTTACAGAGAAGGAGGTGGTGGAGGGGTATATATAGCCTCCACACAAAATCCAACCGTTACACACTTTTGACCCAACTCGGTGGCACCGAAACGATCATCTCGGTAGCACCGAACTGTGTAAAAGATATGAACTTTAGGAATCTCGGTGGGACCGATACGAACAACTCGGATGGACCGAAGTGCAATGGCTTAGGGCAAACCTCATCTCGGTGGCACCGATTGCATCAACTCGGTAGGACCGAAGTGAAGCAATAAGGCAACAGAGAGTTGGCAAGCCATCTCGGTGAGACCGATTTGCAAACTCGGTGAGACCGAAGTAAGTGCAAACGATTTCAGAGAGTTGGCAAGGCCATCTCGATGAGACCGAGATCCATTTCGGTGGATCCGATTTGTTAGGGTTTTGGCAGTGGCTATGTCTTGGTGAACTCGGTGGGGCCGGGTAGGAAATTTCGGTGGGGCCGAGTTGGAATGTAGGTTTTTGACAAATTTGGGATTGAGAGAGTGGTTGAGGGTTTAGGAGTACTGTCACTAAGCACTTGAGCAAAAAGACCATTAAGCAACACCTCATCCCCTTTTAATAGTATTGGCTTTCCTATGGACTCAATGTGATCTTGGATCACTAAACCAAAAATGTAGAGTCTTGATCTTTTGCCAATTCTTGTCCTTAGCATTTTGAAGGGGTTCCACATCCTCTTGTCCATGCCACGCCATTTGTTAAACTTGTCTGAAATTCACTAGATAAAAGCATTAGTCCAACAACATGTATGTTGGCATAAATTACCAAAAACACCAAGGGAGCAAATGTGCTTTCAATCTCCCCCTTTTTGGTAATTGATGACAACATACATCAAAGCTTCAAATACAGATATAGCAGAGGTATGTATGAAAACTTTGAAGGAAACATGTAACATGCATGAGCTCCCCTGAACTCCCCCTGAAGATGTGCATAACATGATGATATCTCATGGGAAATATACATGCTACATGTATCTTGGCTATATGCATCAGTGCAATATATATGGCATTTAGGTATCCACATGTCCATGATCTTCTTCTTGCAAACAATATATACTAGCAAGAGGTCAATCATGTACATGAGTGTGATGCATATACTTACCTTGAAGTTCTTGATCAAGTACCTGAAGAAATACACTTGAGAAAACAAGGTTAGATAGCACAAGATAATTTCTTCAAGAAAAGACACAAAATCAACAAGAAACCAAGATTGGGATGACATGTAGAAGAGAGTATCACTAGGTGAATACTTCTTTGAAGCAGACATGTCCCCAAAAGAAATAGTTGTCTCCCCTTAAAGAACTTCCTCTCCCCCTGAATCTGACATTGGATATTTGGAGTAGGTAGGGTGAGAAAACTAGAGCAACCAGAGAATAAACTAATCATGTTTCTCCCCTCTTAGAAACATGCAACATTCTCTCCTCTTGTAAGGTGCATCTATTTTATAGTGACAAGCTTTGATGTGTATTCCTCTCTCCCCCTTTGACATCAATTTCCAAGAAGGGACTTCAAGGTTATTGATCAAGTGGGTTCGGTCCACGAGAAACACACTTAGCCTTTGAGTGGCTCTAGATGCAAGTAGAGGATAAGAATCATTGAGTGGAGCTGGAGCAGAAATACTCAGGAAAAATTTGACAGAAAATTCCTTAGAGCAGCAAAATCGGTGACACCGAGTTGATATAAATCGGTGGAACCGAGGTTGATGCAATAGAATTATTTGTCAACTCGGCTCACTAGACAAAGGAAATCTCACAAGGATTTGCAATGAATTTGCTGCGAAACTAACCAAAAGAAAAGAAACACAGAAAAGAAGCAAGGTCTATATGAAGTTTTTTTTTTGAAAAAGAAACACTCTAGCAAGAAGAGAACAAACAGAAGAAAACGCTAGAGAACTTCATCTAGATGGGTCGGCTACTAGGTCACCTATGTTAGAGTATATTGACTTAGGAGTCAAGTGAGAGCACTTGATCATAGGTCATACTCTTCGTTTAAGCTCAAAATGGGGTTGCCATTTTTCCTTTAAGCATTTCAATGTATTCACATCTTGTTGAGTTGCTTTAGCTCATGTCTTTGAGTAAAGCTCTTCTAAGATGTGAGAACTTACATTGGGATTTTGGTGATGTCCATCATGTAGTTGAACTTGAAGTGGATGCTCATGAGTTGACGTTTGGAGCTATCCTAGCATTTGTAGTTCCTCTTCCTACATGGGTTAGTTTTGCAAGGAACAACATGTATATCCAATATGACAAGAATGAAGCATATCTCAAGAATTTGTCAAAGGATATGTTTAGGCTGTCTTATTCCTTGTTCCTCCATCAATTGTTGATACTTGGGTCATATAAGATTGCTTATGATAAGAGTGTGACGCAATCTTGTGGCATGAAGCTTGTCCAAGTACCTACAAAAGGTTAGATACAATACACGGGAGCAAAATGTCCAAGGTATAATATGATCATGAAAGATATCATGGATTAGTCAAGAATGATCGAGCCCTTGTATGCATCCACGTGAACCTCTAGTTCACGTTTGAGGCATCAATGATGTTCAACTCACTTCTCAAGTGACAAAACACTTTCTCATCAAGGGGTTTGGTAAAGATGTCCGCCAATTGTTTGTCGGTACGAACATGTTTAAGGTCAATATCACCTTTCTCAACATGATCTCGAATAAAATGGTGACGAACCTCAATATGCTTAGTTCGAGAATGTTGCACAGGATTGTGTGCTATCTTAATAGCACTCTCATTGTCACATAGTAATGGTACATGTCTCACATGCACACCATAGTCTTTAAGGGTTTGTGTCATCCATAGTAATTGAGCACAACATGATCCCGCGGCAATGTATTCCGCTTCGGCAGTAGATAGAGATACAGAATTTTGTTTCTTGGTGGACCAAGACACAAGAGATCTACCGAGAAATTGACATGTACCCGAAGTAGATTTTCTGTCAACCTTGTCTCCGGCATAGTCCGAATCGGAGTAGCCAACAAGATTGAAAGACGATCCTTTAGGATACCATATGCCAAAGTTTGGTGTATGTATCAAGTATCTCACAATTCTTTTCACCGCCTTAAGATGACACTCTTTTGGTGCCGCTTGGTATCGTGCACACATGCACACACTTAGCATAATGTTGGGACGGGAGGCACATAGATATAGCAATGAACCAATCATAGATCGATAAACCTTTTGATCAACCAGTTTGCCATCCTTGGCCAAGTCAAGATGTCCACTCGTGGGCATGGGGGGTTTCATACCTTTACTCTCTTGCATGTTGAACTTCTTGAATAAGTCCTTGGTATACTTTGTTTGAGAAACAAAGGTACCCTACCTAGTTTGCTTGATTTGCAAACCAAGAAAGAATTTGAGTTCACACATCATAGACATCTCGAACTTTTCGGACATCAACCTTCCAAACTTTTCACTAAAAGAGGGGTTAGTAGATCCAAAGATAATATCATCAACATAAATTTGGCATACCAATAATTCTCCATTAACCCTCTTAGTGAACAAAGTTGAATCATTCTTCCCAATTTCAAAACCTTTCTCAAGAAGAAACTTTGTCAAGCATTTGTACCAAGCTCTAGGGGCTTGTTTAAGACCATAGAGAGCTTTACGAAGTTTGTACACATGATTAGGTTTCTTGGGATTTTCAAAGCTGGGAGGTTGTTTAACATACACTTCCTCCTCAATTTCACCATTTAAGAAAGCACTTTTAATATCCATTTGATAAAGAGTGATATCATGATGATTGGCATAAGCAAGTAAAATACGAATGGACTCAAGTCTTGCAACGGGGGCATAGGTCTCACCATAGTCCATACCTTCGACTTGTGTGTAACCTTGTGCTCCGAGACAAGCCTTGTTGCGTACAACTTGTCCATCTTCATCTTGCTTATTCCGAAACACCCATTTGGTTCCAATGATGTTTTGCTCTTCCTTAGGCTTCTCAACCAATGTCCAAACTTGGTTCCTCTCAAAGTTGTGTAGCTCTTCGTGCATTGCATTCACCCAATCGGGGTCCTTGAGAGCATCTTCCACCTTCAAAGGTTCAACACTAGAGATAAATGAGTAATGCTCACAAAAGTTAGCTAAACGAGTTTTAGAGCGAGTGATTCTCTCGGTTTGGATATCTCCAAGTATTTGTTCAATGGGATGATCCTTGTCGATTCTTGCTCTAACTCGAGGTAGCTTTTTCTTGGGTTGTGGTGAGGCTTCCTCATCATCATCTTCTTCTTCTTCTTCGTTGATGTTGTCGTTGTTCGCTTGTGGAGGTGGAGAAGGAGGTTGAGGTGGATCATCTTGTTGCACTTCCACATCCCCATTGTCTTGACGTGTTTCACTTGTGGATGCCTCCATATCAACTTGTCGTTCGCCTTGATGCGAAGTTGGGGCTTCCACTTGAATAGACGAGGTACTCTCCTTCACTTCCACGGGGCGAATCTTGCCAATGGGCAAGTCTTGGATTGCTTTCGATGGTTCTTTATCTCCTACATCAAGTGGCAATTGCTCGACTTGCGAGCCGTTAGTCTCATCAAACTTCACATCTACCGTCTCTTCAACTTTCCGGGTGAAGTTGTTGTAGACACGGTAAGTGTGAGAGTTCGATCCATAACCGAGTAGGAAATCTTCATGAGATTTAGGAGCAAATTTTGAACGACGATGCTTATCAAGAATGTAACATTTTGAGCCAAACACTCGAAAGTATCCAACTTGTGGTTTGTTACCGGCGAGTAATTCATATGCCGTTTTACCAAGAAGCTTGTGAAGGTAAAGTCGATTTGTTGCATGACAAGCTGTTTCAACTGCTTCCGCCCAAAAATGTCTTGGCGTCTTGTATTCATCAAGCATAGTTCTTGCCATCTCAATAAGTGTCCGGTTCTTCCTCTCAACAACTCCATTTTGTTGAGGTGTGTGCGTAGCTGAGAACTCATGTGAAATACCCTCCTCATCAAGAAAGGTGTCCACATTTGTGTTCTTGAACTCCGTTCCGTTGTCACTTCGAACCTTCTTGATCTTCACTTCAAATTGGTTTTGAGCCTTTCTTGCGAAGTGCTTGAAGATCTTTTGTACCTGCGATTTGTCATCAAGAAAGAACACCCACGTAAATCTGGAAAAATCATCAACAATGACCAAACCGAAGGAGTTACCACCAAGACTCTTATAGGAGTTGGGACCAAAAAGATCCATATGAAGCAGCTCGAGTGGTCTCCTCGTGGTCATAATGTTCTTTACGGGATGGCTTCCTCCAACTTGTTTTCCTGCTTGGCAAGCACTACACAGTCGATCTTTGTCAAATATAACATCTTTTACTCCAAGAATGTGATCTCCTTTAACAAGTTTATCAAGGTTACGCATACCAACGTGTCCAAGTCTTCTATGCCATAACCAACCTTTAGAAGATTTTACAATTAAACATGTACGAGGTTGGGCTCTTTTAGTGAAATCAACAATGTATAGATCACCTCTACGAATGCCGGTAAAGACCATATTATGATTATCTTGGCGAAACACTTGGCAATCTACTTTGGTAAATAGAACATTAAAACCAAAATCGGCTAGTCTAGATACGGAAAGGAGATTGTAACCAAGAGATTCAA
Organism: Elymus sibiricus; assembly: GCA_039707655.1. Classification (NCBI taxonomy): domain Eukaryota; kingdom Viridiplantae; phylum Streptophyta; class Magnoliopsida; order Poales; family Poaceae; genus Elymus; species Elymus sibiricus. The sequence goes on from CM077672.1 coordinate 277,221,728, forward strand.
CAAGCATAACATTTTGTATGGAGCTATCATTGGATATGGCCACCTTACCAAGGCCAAGTACCTTACCCTTGGAGTTGTCTCCAAAAGTTACATACTTGCGTGGACCATTATTTTTAGCAAGCTCACGAAACATGTCTCTATCTCCGGTCATGTGATCGGTACATCCACTATCAAGAATCCATTCCTTTCCTCCGGCCATGTAATCTCGAAGGTTTGCCATAAGACTGAGATTCCTCATGGTCTTCTCGAATTCAATATCAAATTCTTCGTCTTCATCATAATAGCCATGCTCAACATCATCATCATGCGTGTGATCATTTCCTAGGGTAATAGACTCATTAGTTTCATAATCATGACAATGTTCAAGTTTATGACTTCTAATGGTTTCCATGATAATGTTGCTAATAGTTATAACATATCCTTTGGCACGCATAAGATCACGAAGCTCAAACAAGCAATCATCAAACTTAGGATCACTAGGACTCATCTTGTGAAAAGCAACAGCCTTATGAAGAATCTTATCGAGACTCTTTAAGGAGTAATCAGGATATCGCTTTTCTAAATCATGCCATAGAGTATAAGCACATGCAAAGTTTTGCATACAACCAAGTACAATTTTAGGTAATCCTCTAATGATAAGATTGACGGTTCTAAGATTACGAAGCATGTCAATTTCCTCTTCATGAGTAGGATGCAAGGGATCAATAGGGGGCACATAAGGATTATGAATATACTTGCTCAAGTTAAATTCATCAAAGATATCAAGCATTTCATCCTTCCAAAAATTATAATACTCCCCATCGAGAATAGGCACTCTACGTCTAAGACTCCCCAACGTAGATACATCCATCTCCCTCCAATGGTGATAAACCAAAGCAATGGAGACCAATGCTCTGATACCAATTGTGGGATCGAGGAGATAGGTCTAGAGGGGGGGGGGGGTGAATAGACTCCTAACCAACCAAATGTGCAGTTTTTAATTTCTCTTGGAATTTAGGCAGATTTTGGCATAAGTTAAGATCACTCCAATACTTTCTACACATGCATATCTAGAGATTGAGCAGCGGAAATAGTAAAGCATGCAAGAGTACGGAAAGTAAAGGGGTAGAGTGTGGAAGATCAAACGCAATGAAGACACGGTGGTTTTTGGCGTGGTTCTGATAGGTGGTGCTATCGTACGTCCACGTTGATGGAGACTTCAACCCACGAAGGGTAACGGCTACGCGAGTCCACGGAGGGCTCCACCCACGAAGGGTCCACGAAGAAGCAACCTTGTCTATTCCACCATGGCTTACGTCCACAAAGGACTAGCCTCACTCGGGGTAGATCTTCACGAAGTAGGCAATCTCCTTGCCCTTACAAACTCCTTGGTTCAACTCCACATCAGGTTGGAGGCTCCCAAGTGACACCTAACCAATCTAGGAGACACCACTCTCCAAAAGGTAATAGACGGTGTGTTGTTGATGAACTCCTTGCTCTTGTGCTTCAAATGATAGTCTTCCCAGCACTCAAACAACTCCTCATAGATTTGGCTATGGTGGAAGAGGGATTTGAGTGGAAAGCAACTTGGGATAGGCTAGAAATCAAGTTTCAAATGGTAGGAATGGAATAGCTTGATCTCAACACATGAGTAGGTGGTTCTCTCTCAGAAAATGTATGGTGGAAGTGTAGGCACGTTCTGATGGCTCTCCTTACAGAGAAGGAGGTGGTGGAGGGGTATATATAGCCTCCACACAAAATCCAACCGTTACACACTTTTGACCCAACTTGGTGGCACCGAAACGATCATCTCGGTAGCACCGAACTGTGTAAAAGATATGAACTTTAGGAATCTCGGTGGGACCGATACGAACAACTCGGATGGACCGAAGTGCAATGGCTTAGGGCAAACCTCATCTCGGTGGCACCGATTGCATCAACTCGGTAGGACCGAAGTGAAGCAATAAGGCAACAGAGAGTTGGCAAGCCATCTCGGTGAGACCGATTTGCAAACTCGGTGAGACCGAAGTAAGTGCAAACGATTTCAGAGAGTTGGCATGGCCATCTCGGTGAGACCGAGATCCATTTCGGTGGATCCGATTTGTTAGGGTTTTGGCAGTGGCTATGTCTTGGTGAACTCGGTGGGGCCGGATAGGAAATTTCGGTGGGGCCGAGTTGGAATGTAGGTTTTGGACAAATTTGGGATTGAGAGAGTGGTTGAGGGTTTAGGAGTACTGTCACTAAGCACTTGAGCAAAAAGACCATTAAGCAACACCTCATCCCCTTTTAATAGTATTGGCTTTCCTATGGACTCAATGTGATCTTGGATCACTAAACCAAAAATGTAGAGTCTTGATCTTTTGCCAATTCTTGTCCTTAGCATTTTGAAGGGGTTCCACATCCTCTTGTCCATGCCACGCCATTTGTTAAACTTGTCTGAAATTCACTAGATAAAAGCATTAGTCCAACAACATGTATGTTGGCATAACTTACAAAAACCATCAAGGGAGCAAATGTGCTTTCAACAGAGGAAGGTGACATTTATAGATTGACCAACTGTTGTAACATGCAATGTTTTGGATGAGTTGGGAGCTGAGTATATGAGGATGAATGAAGCAAGAGGTCAAAGCATGCAAATGCCAGGAACCAGTCAGGTGGGTATAACTCAGAAGGCAACTGCAGTAGAGAATCAGGCAACCAACCTTGAAATTCAAGCAACTATGACCAACAGTGAGACAACCCCTGGGTATGATCAGTCAATCGAACTAAGCAAGTCAAGGGAGGCTCCACTAGCACATTCAAGAAACTCAGGAGCGGATGCATTGAAATTGTCGATTGATGCAAAGGAATCATATGTAAAACAATTGCAGGCAACCATCAGTGAAAATTGGGCATGTCAGAGCAAGAATGTTGCAACTTATTGTCATGTTCAGGCAAGTCTGCCAGGAAAGTCAGCTGGTCCACTTCATATATCCAAGGGGACACCAAGCAAACCTCATGATGGAGAAAAGGAACATGTACAGAAAATGCAGGCGCACACATTGAAGCAAACTGCAAATCAGATGCAGGCAACTAGCCTTCTAGTTTTAGCAAGTCAGGGCAACAATGAGGCAAGGGGAGGGCACATTCAACCAAAGATTACAGTAAAACAACCTGCCCCACTTACACTTTTAAAGGAGACACCCAGCACTGGGCATCATGTAGCAATGGCACACAAGAGGCAAACACTCGGTGATCTCAATGGTCGCACTCAACAAATCCCACATGTCATTGAGAACAAGGAAAAGAGTATTCCAAGAGCCACAACAAACAAGGAAAACCAGCCACTAGAAATGTCTAGGGCAGAATTGAGCGACACAGCAAAAATTGATGATATTTGTGCAAAGTGCATTGCTCCAAGCAGTAAGTTGGATCAAGGACAGTTGTGCAACACCATAGGCATAGGGGTAAGCAAATCTAGATGCCAACAAACAGAAATGCCACCTGCAGCAACAGTTTTCGATGCACCTCATCAAACAGAAGCTCAGAGGCCAGCAAGTTTTTGCAATGAATATTGCCCTGCACCTGCTTTTGATATAGGTATTGATGAAATTTTCGGAACAAGCATGGTTGAAGCAGTGCAAAGGCCTGCAGGGATATTCGACGACTGTTGCCCCCCAAACGGTTTTGATTTGGGATCTGTTGATATGTTGGGAACAAGCACCGATGAAGGTGTGTTGGAAGTGCAACTGTCACAGCAAATCAACGGGGCAAGCAGAAGCATTGTTGACATGTGTCCGGAAGCAAAGGGGAAAACACCCGTGGTCATTGAAATACCTGATGATGATTTGCATTGGGACTTAGCAGAAACTGACTTAGCATGTGAAGAAGCAGAGAAATTGTCTCAAGGCAGAACAGCACATCATAGCATGGGCAACTTATCACCTAGCAACTTCCAAACGCCAGAGAAAACATGCTACAAGGATGGAGAAATTGGTTCCAGTAGCAGCTCAGGAGAAATCGCCAACAAATTTGAGAGGCGCATCATCAAGCCAACAGCATGCAAGAGGTCACCTTTTGTGGACTACAACGAGAATAGGATTTCTCACTGCACTCCAGTAGTAAATAGGTTGTACGCATCTGTCATCCTACATGCAAGATTGAGTGAGGAGGAGACTGGAGTTGAAGACAAGAGGTACAGTACTATCACTGCTTATCTCACACTCACTCTCCCTTTTTATTATGGAAAGGCAACCAACCAAAAATATGTTGCAGGCAAACACCTACTGAATTTCTAGGCAAGTAATGTGTAAACTTCAAGCAACTAATTGCAACAACTTTTGATATTTTTCCCCCGAGGCAACATATCATTGAAACATAGGCAACTAAAAGGAATCATAAAATTACAACTCTTCTGTAGTTTGTTTTACACCACCTAATTACCAATAGATTTCCAACTTATATCATTCATTCTTTTTGTCCTGCAGCCCTACTATCATTGATTACGACGGCTACTATGTTTCACTCAGAGAACTGGCAGACTCAATGAAGAAGAACGGTTATGTCAAGTCTCATGTGTTCGAACTAATTATCCAGTCTATAATGCGGGACTTGCCTACAAATTCAAAGAAGATAATCATGCCCGTCAGATTTTCGGTAAATTTTCATTAAACTCTCTTCATCTATTGACCTTTTTCACAATCTTTTTCTGCTGGTAGAATTACTACTTTTGTTGTCACAATCAATACATGTACAACTGTTGTATCCTAAGGAGTTAGAGCAGCATTATACTTCTGTCTTTAATACAGCAGGTAAAACAAAGACTTTTTGCTATTTTTTTTGCATCATTTTCATGTGTACCTAAAAGAAAACATAGCAACTGTTCCAATACAAAATGCTATAATTCCTTTCTTTTTGCATTTTGTAAGAATTCTAGAAGTTTCTGACTTTCTTATGTACTCCAGCCTATTTTCTTAGGATCCCCAAGCAATCCATTTGTTTAGAAAAAACATTTTCCCCCCAAATGCTTGATTTTAACATATAGGTTGCCTACAAGTTCAACAAGAGTTGCTATACATTACTCAAACAACAAAGAACTTTGGGCTTCATTTTTTCATGCCTCCAGTTTGCTTTAATTTATTTTTTGGTACTTTTTCATTGCTGCCAGATAAGGCTTCAGCAAATGATTTGGAACACACAAGAGATAAGTACCAGATTCAACAAATCAAATCATTTGGATCGGAAGGATATGGTCAGTAGCAAGTATAACGTCTTTTTTTTTTGCTTGGCACATATATACCAAATGTTTTTCCTGACTTGATCTTTCTTATCTCACACACATCATACAGATAATGTTCCCTATTCTAGAGAACCTATACAGTGCAAATCCTGTGTCAGGGAACCACTACTGGCTATTCAATGTGAATATTAGGGACCGCAGGTTCGAGGTTTTTGATTCATGGAGAACTCTGGCACAGAGCAAATTTTTTGACGACAATGCTAGGTTGATTGCTACAACAGTGCGTTCCTTGTGGGACCAGCACTATCACGAATCCCGCGTAAGCTTGGATGATTTTCGTTTGAAGGAAATCGATGTTCCAAAACAAGATAACGAGTGAGTTATTTTTATCCTTCCACTGGCTCCCTCACACAAAACATGACTTTCTCATCCTTTTTATATGTTTTTTCATAAAATGCTCACAACTTCACACCCATGTTTCCCCTTTTTTTGCTTGCAAGGTATGATTGTGGCATTTTTGCTGCGACAATAGCAAGTAGTTGGGAAGCGAGGAATGTGCCAAACTTCGGTCCGAAAGATATCCCTAACATCAGGAAGAATATCACAAGTGCTTTAGTTAATACAGTAGCCAACAAAGCACCATGGCGCAATATTTTGAAGCTCTGACATGGTGGAGGTTTGTCACAACACCTTCTTTAGATTAGCAATCATTTTTTCTGTTTTATTGTAGATGCACCTTGCAAATTCCACATTTGGCCACATTTTTTGGCACATAAGTTGCCCATCATACAGCAGCACATTTCTTAGCAGTAATAACCTATTATATAGTAGCTTTTTTTCAAGCCAACAGAGCCAACTTTTTGTCCTGAAAACAAACATTAAATGAAAGGAAGCAAACCCCCAAACACGCAGACATGAATCACTACAAAGGTTAGAAAATATAATTATTATAGCACATATGGCACAAGAGTTGCCTGACACCCAGCCTTAAATTGCTTGACACCCAGACATAAGTTGCATGACAGGGGAAATATGGTCCATGATCATTTTAGGAAGAGATGGCTCCTTTGTAGCAAGATTTGAATATTTTGCTTGTAGCACAATGGCCTCCTGCCGAATCTCGTTGCTGTTTTCTGTTTTTCTTTTTCAAACCAACTGACTTGGGCAATTTGGAGCGTTGTGGTCAACTGAACTACAAAAGGAGCATCTGTTCTTCCTCTTCGGATGCAACTCCAGTGCTGACTCCATCCGTTTACTTTTTGCATGTCCTTTAGTTGTTGATTTAGGTGGATCCTTAGGAACTCCTGCAATTGGCGTAGACAAACTTGAGCCTGGTGTTGCTGCAACACCTGCATTGGGTGGCATAGGACCAGTGGTAGTTGCTGTTTGGGGACCAGGTGGCGGCATATTACCACTTGGAAGTGGTGCAGGACCAGCCACGGGCGGAGCAGGCGCTTTTTGTTTCTTTTTCCTGGTCTTGTTAAAATGATTAAGTTCTGTACACACCGCCTTCATGTGCTTCTTCAAAATTGCTGCAGCAGCATCTGACCCAGAAGCAACTCGAGCTAGACTAGCAAAATCCATTGACAAGTTTGCATGACAGACTTGCTTCTTCGATTGCGGTGGCATCTGATCAGGCTCTGCCTCAACAGAAGGGGCTGCACCTTGTATTGCTTGCTATGTCCACCTCCTCTGTATGTATTGGGCAGGAATTTCGTTGACACCAATGTGTGTAAATTTTTTCAAAATATGGCAACACAACATTCCATCTTTGGACATCTTGCAGCAGTCACACTTGTAGTCCCCAGCTCCAACTTCTGCTGTCACATAATAGCTTCTAGTACCATAATTAGCAACCCATCCTTCTCTGTTTGGATAAAGCTCAAACACACTACCACCGTGGGGACGCACATTATACTTCCCAATCAGTCCAAACTCGGTACGGAATTTATGGTAAATGTCCCTAGTGTAGGCATCATAAGCTTGCTTCTCAATTGGGAAATCGGACCACAACTCAACCTCCAAGTGGTCTGTCCTGTAGTCATTTCCACCCTCGCGGACAAGCACATGTGTCTGGATTTTCTCGTATTGCTTCACAAAGTTCAACACAGAGTTGTGTGGGTTTACATAACGCTTAAGAACTGCATTGAATCCTTCACTGCGTTGGGTAGACTGCAGGAAAGGAAAAAACCGATGTTTGAAGTAACATGGCACCCATGTTGCCCGGTACTCATACAGCTTATCAAAGTGGGTTCCAGCAACAAACGGCCACTTAGCCTTCAAAGCTGCCCATTTTGCCTCAAACTCTTCTGGAGTGAAGCTAAAGTCAACACAATCATTGAAATCTTGTGACAATCCTGGGTTCCTCCCCACTATGCCACCAAGTTTTTCTTGAGCTTTCTTCATGATGTGCCACCAACATCGACGGTGCACAGTAGTAGGGAAGATGTTTTCAATGGATTGTGCCATTGCGACGTCTTGGTCAGTGATTATGTTGTCTGGTGCTAGACCATCCATTGCTTCAAGGAATGTACCGAATAACCAATCAAAACTTGTCTCTAACTCCTGCCTAACAAAGCCACACCCCAACATGAACGACTGGCCATGACGATTTATACCAATGAATGGAGCAAATGGCATGTTGTACATGTTAGTCATGTATGTCGTGTCAAAGCATATGCAATCGTGATAAGCTTCTTTGTAGGCTTTTCGTGCTGGTCCATCAACCCAGAATATATTCTCAACCTTATCCTCTGCGTCATACTTGACCTTGTAGAAGAAATCTGGATATGTCTTCTGTATCTCTTTGAAGTAGGCAACCGTCTCAATCATATCACCCTCTTTAGTTGTATTTCTGTTCAAGCTTGACTTCAGGTTCGTGATGTGCTTGGTAGTATAAGGAACAATCAGCTCCGTGCCGTAGTACTCCGACATGATGTGCATCATTCGGCCTGCGCAAAAAAACAAGAACAACGTTTTAAATTTCCCAATAGGCAAATCAAAATCTAAATGCTAAAATTCTGCTCAGTGCTTTTAGACATATTAACCCCAGGCAACAACACACACCCAGATGGAAGCAACTAATTTTTCAGGCAAATTTAGTTGAAATTATTTTAGTAACAACCAAGTTAGCAGATGCAAAGCAGTGAGTAGACAAGATTTCTCATAGTTAATGATTACATTTTTAGCAAGTAAGGCAAGCAAAAACACCAGATGCAAGCAACAAAAACACAAAATAAGAACAAATTTCTTTTTTTGGTTTCAGAACTACCAACATGCAATAAAATCTCTAATTGCTGCTTTTTAAGATGCATTAACCACGACCAAATTCATGTCTCTGCTCACACCAGATGGAAGCAACTAGAACCATTTTTGACAGCAACTGTTTTGCTATATTGTAGCAACAAGCAACGGAAGAACAACACAGTACAATGAAAGACACTAGAGGAAATCCTAACACCAATTACCTGTAGTCAAGTTGTAGTTATGAAGGTTCTTTAGGAACATCTTCTCTTCTGGGGGGATGCCTTGGTGTGATCGCAAATATTTAGTCAGGGACGGTTTGTCAACCAACGGATGGTTATGCTCAGCAATGAAATAAGTGACCTCCCAACGACCATCAATGAATTTTACTATCATCTTGGCTTTGCACCCAGTCTGTATTATCTTCTCTCTTTTTCGCTTCTTGCTCTTTTTTTTCAGTAGCATCGTCAGCGAACACAATGACATTGTCTTCTCCATCATCATCATCTGCACCTTCACAAGGATCTTCTAGCATTTCAATGCTAGGTGCACTCACAGTACCTTGGTCATCGTTTTTGGGTTTCCGAAACTTGTTGCAAACAAACTGGTACTTATCTATTTCGCCAGTAACAGTAGACCTTCTGGAAGTATTCATCTTGATTGAAAAACCCATATGCAAAGCATAAGCATTATAGTGTTCTCTGGCGCCTTGCAAAGTGTCAAACCTCGTACCCAACGAAGGTTCCTTTGGCTGAGACCATGCTTCATCATCGTTATCAGCAACTCCCCCTGCACCCTCCCGCCCAACAGTACCCCCTGTTGCACCCAAAGTGTCTGTGTCATCAAGGGTGTGCTCTTCTGTGTGCATTGCTTGCACACCAGGGTCAGCAACATTCCGTGTGACCGAAGGGTTTGGAGATTCAGCCACACACTCATGGACATTGTTCAGAGGTGAAGCCCTATGTGCAGAAGGTTGTGTGCAGTACATGGGTTCAACATTCTCCACTCCAACATTGGGTGGCAACTCATCATTAAGCTCATCTGGCAATTCATTAAGGTCGATCATCTCCTGCTGCATAATTGGTCAAAAAATCAAATAAACACACAAGTTACAAGAGGGAAGCAACTACTGACCAAATATGTAGGAAGAATACATTAACATCAGGCAACAAAACCAATCCACACATAATGTATACTTTCATAGTTGCAAGCACCAATCAATACATCAGATTATAAGTTTGTCTTCTGTTTTGTTTTTTCAGGAGGAGAAATCAGGGTCAGAAAAAAGAGCAACAGATGATGTGATGCACTCTTTTTTTCCATGGAGTGGAGGTGTTATCAGCAGCACATAACATGACGATTCCATTGCTTTTAGTTTTCACAAGGATTGGAAAATGTTGAAAGATTGTAGTAGTAGTAGTAGTAGTACTAAAAGACATGTTGTGTTTTTTTTTCAAATTATGTGCCAGTACTGCTTAAAATGGTGCTGCTTCATCCCAGGTTTTTGTCATGAGCACAATCGTCCCAAGGTTTTGCCTCTTGTTCCCATTTTATTCATTTGCAGGGTATGGGGGTGGTGGGTTGGCGGAGCACAAGGCGGTACCTAGGATGAACTTGTCAGAAATCCACCACAAGCTCAAGGTAATGTTTTTATAATCCTTTTCATAGCATTTTCTAATCGTTTTCTATAGTTGCAAAACCATCTTATACATGCACAACACATAATTAGTTACCTACAAGTTTCATAACAGTTGGTACAGACTTTAAGAACTCATAGCATGGACAAGCAGCCAACAGTTGCTTACCAGCCACACTAATTTTGCCTAAACATGAACACATGGTTGCCCAGCATGGACAAGCAGCCAACAGTTGTTTCCTAAGGTAATTCCAGTTCCTGGGGTTGGGGGGGGGGGGTGAGGCAACTCTGCGGCAAGCATGTACGGCACGTATGCAATCAGTCATGCTCGACGATAAATTGCTTGTTCTGACACAATTAGTTGCGTACAAATTTGACAACAGTTGCTATAAACTTTTAGAGTTCATAGCATACATAATGTGCCAACAATTTGCTTACCACCTGACCTACTTTTGCTTAAAACAGAGATGCCAGCAACAAAATTCTTTCTGTACCACAATTAGTTGCCTGCAATTTTGATAACAGTTGCTACAGACTTTAAGAAATTCATAGCATCAAGAAGCAGCCAATAGTTGCTTACCATCTGCACTACTTTTGCCTAATCATGACAATCCCGTTGCTTACGATCCGCACTACTTTTGCCTAATCATGACAGTCTCGTTGCTTATTTTTGCCTACTTTTTTTTGCGCAGCATAGTTGCCAGAGAAAACAACAGAGAGAAGGCTCATCTTGAAACAAATGGTAGGGGGAGAACCACCATGAACAAGAACAGGGAGAAGGGTAAAAATCGCACCTCCTACACACCAGCAGATCTTTTCTTGCTGCTGCTGTGAAACCAGTTTCGAAGCTCTAATTGTTCAGATCCATGGCGATTTTGTAGGGAGGAGGTTTCCTTGGTGGAGAAGAAGAAGAGAGAGGGGAGGGAGCAGGTGGAGAGAAGGATGGGGGAGCCAATGAGGGGCGGGTGGAGGGGGGAGCACGTGATTTGTGGGAGGAGGGACCAGGCGGGTGGAGGAGAATCGCGTGTAGACATGGGGGGACCAAAACTTTCCATTTTTTGAAGGGGGGACCAAAACTTTCCTAATCTGGTTGCTGCCTAGACGCGTCCTTTCTATAATCAGAGCAATCCTAAGATTAGCATACACCTTAGGCAGTATTAACATCCGATTGGTCCCCAACCCCCCAGACGTGACGCTAAACGACTAGAGCGATAACGACCCTTTGCCCTGAGCACGGGCTGCACTTTTTTCGTTTATTTCCTGTATAGTTTGACACGAATCGCATACTTACGAACTTATCAAAGATGGAACGGAATGTTTTGATTGTGACGCCAACAATGTAACAACGGAATTTTTGTCCACGCTCTGCTTCACCTTTTTACCGCTGCTGGATCATCATCGTCCGGTTTATTTCGGCCAGCTCCGATGATAAGCTCGCGCGCTCAGAGGAGAGAGGGTCTCTTCCTTTGCGGATACGCAACCTTTTGAGACGAGGACGCGGCGGATTAGCTAAGCTAGAGCCTAAATTTTGTCTTACCAGGCGATGTGACGCCGCGGGGTCCGGTCCGATATACAAATGCGCAAGGTGGTCGCAGTCGCACACGGTCAGGTTCGTCTGTGTAGTCTGTAATTAAAAATGAACCCTACTCTTAAAGAAAGAAGACCCTTGCACTGAGCTGTCACGGTTGATTTGCTCGAGCGTTTCTTGGTTTGTGTGTGCAGCTACTAGCGCAGACGTGGGAGCCTTCCGAGTTTACTGTGGTAACGACTTCGCACGCTACCCGCATCCAATGGTCGTCTAGCCTCCCCTCCCGAAGTGTTTTGTTTTGTTTATTAATCCAGCGCAGGGTCAGCAGCTGATTTTACTGCGTAAAACTGTACACCTACTCCATTGGAATAGTTGTATCATCTGTGTTGTGGACAGTCTGGCGATGGGTGTCAAGGCTGCAATGGTACCCTGTCTTTTCATTGGTACGAAATTTTACAGCCTTTGGCTAGAAAGGGCCGTGTTGTTCTATCAAGCTTGCTTTTGGTTTGCAGATAATGATGCTGAGCTTTATGCAAAATGCTTATATGTATTGGTTCACATTTTGAAGAGATGGACATGTACTCCTATGTGCAAATAAAAATAAAAAAAATTAACGCAAGTGGTTGCTTAACTTGCTAACCGAGGAGCCATCCGAAACAAAATACTACTCCCTCCGTCCCATAATGTAAGAGGAGTCGCAACTTGCTAACCGAGACTTACAGGGTTATATGGCGAACCAGCATGGGAGGACTGCCATCTCTGGTGGAGCTGCTTGGGAAATTTGCATGGCCACCGTCGGATGTCATGGATTGTAGTTGCCGATTCTAATGAGATCACTCTGAACTTTGAGAAAGAAGGCGGGAACACTCGACTCGCACACATGCCGCAAGCCTTTAGAAACTATCTAGATGACTGAGTTGCATGATATGGAATTTCTCGGGGATAAATTTACATGTCGATGTGCCGAGGTACAGGAAAGGCCCGACCGTGTCGTTTGTAACATGCATTGGAAATATTGCAACCCGAACACAAGCTGTTCATAATGATCTCCATATGTGGGATAAATGTTTCCTGAAAGGACACAAAAGGTGATGCAAGTAAACAATATTCTTAACCATTATGCCGCTCAGACTGGCTTGAGAATAAATTATAACAAATTTGTGTTGATCCCATAAACGTTTACCCGCAAAAAAAGAAGATCCCCATAGATGTCAATGTTGACAATTTGGCTGTTCTGTTGAGAGATCTTGGATGCAAGAACGGGAGGGGGGGGGGGGGGGGGGTTCCTCTTCACTTATTTGGGGCTGCCTCTAAGTGCAAACAGATTAAGAATTGAGGATTTCACCCCTATTTGTCAGCAAACTGAGAGAAGACTATGTGGTTGCTCTAGCTTATTGTCATATGATGGAAGATTTTTATTGATCAAATTTGTCTTCTCAGCCCTTGCAATTTTTTTCATGAGCACACTAGCACTTCCTACGAGCATCAGTGAGCAAATTAACAAGTACCCGATGCATTTTTTCTGGAGGAAATATGGACAGGAACAAGCTGGACCGCTCTCATTTCCTGGAACAAGGTTTGTCAACCTAAAGATCGGGGGGGGCTTGGAATTCTAGACATCTCACTTCATAACAAGACCCTCATGATGAAAAATCTCCATAATTTTTTTAATAAGGAAGACTTGCCCTGGGTCAAATTGATTTGGGATACTTATTACATCATACATTTACCAGGGCAAAGGTTGGAAGGCTCAAGCTGGTGGAAAAAACATTTGAAAGTCATTCCCTTGTTCACGGGAAATTACCAGTGCAAGCTAGTCAATGGAAAAACTGTTATGCTTTGGCATGACAATTGGATGGATATGCCATTAACTGACAAATTCCCAGAGCTTCATTCTTTTGTCAAAAATGACCTTCTATCGGCAGCATGTTGGGTGGAAGAGGAAGATATCCATCAGTTGCTGCACACACCATTATCAGAACAGGCATATGGTCAGTTACTTGAACTACAAAGCTTGGTGATAACACATTGACCAGCTGTCAGACCAGATAATTGGAATGGAATTGGGCAAGATCATAAATACTCATCTATCAAAATGTATCAGGTCATCTGCTCTAGAGCTGAGGATAATTATTTTTTCAAAAGGATTTGGAAGACTGCCAATAGGTTGAGACATAAGATATTTTTTTGGCTGTTGCTGCATGATAGAGTCAACACTAGGAACTTACTTAAGAGAAAAAAAACATGCATCTAGATTCTTATGACTATGTGTTCTGCAATGAGCATGCTGAAGAGACTCTGAGACGCTTGTTCTGGGACTGCAATTTTGCCCAAGACTGCTGGGACAGTATTATCCCATCTAGAAAGCATGGGATCTCATGTTTTGATGATATCCTATTCATCTGCTCTAGGTTGCCAGCAGCAATTGCAATGGACATCATTATCCAAGGATTTTGGAGAATTTGGACCTAAAGAAATGGTAAGATATTCAGGAGAGAAGTGCCAAATATAAATTGCTGGAAATTCAGACTCAAGGAAGATCTATTGCTCTTGTAGCATAGAGTAAAAGGAAAGCTTTTGGACAAGTTGAAGGAGTGGATTACTGCACATCTGTGATGCTGGCAGGGGTTTACAAGCAAATGCATTAGTTTCATCATGTTTCCCAAAAAGGCATTGGTTGACCTTTTTCTTTTGTTTTTCTTTGTAAATACATAAACCTGGGAGAACTAATGAAAATTACCGTAGAATGATTGTTCTACGGTTTGCGCTTAAAAAAAATCATGTAAAGAAACTTACAGATAAACTTGCCAGGCTTCGGCAAGAGAGGTCTCACCTACTTCGCAGGCATGCAAGGAAGAAGGAGCATAAACTTCATGTCCCACTACCAATTTTAATTTATAATCTGTTAGAACAGGAGGAGATGCATTGTTACAGAGATTGATTGATGCATAGATAGTGATGTTGAGCTTTTATGAAAACTGCTTATATTCTTTTTTGAATGAAAGGGATCTTTCCCCCGATTTCATTAACGAAACCAAATAGTCGTTTCATACAACCCAAAACACAATGCCTCCAAAGCTAAAACAAGTCTGGGGAAGCAAAGAACCCCAACATGCCTCCCCCCTCACCCGAATACAAGTAGAGAGGATACAGGCAAGCAAAACAGCCACTGGACTCGTACAAACTCTCTTTAGCTCCTCCACTCCGAAAGCCTCTGAACAAAGCAATTGAACCATCCTCCAATCTTGGAACCCAGAACGCCCAGTCTCTTCGTGCTTGAAAGATTTCACTGGCGACTCGATCCAACAGTTTTGCGCACCGTTGTAGCCCCAGTCTTGCGTCCTCCCTCACCTACAAAAAAACTCCACTCGTTAATCCAATGTGACATTTTGAAAATAACAGTACGAGGATTAGACGACCAAACATGCTGAAAGCAAGCCAAATTCCTGGTTTTCCAGATACTCCAAATTAAAGCAGCTACCCCTACACACAATAGTTTTATTTTCTCCAAACCTACCCCTCCGAGCCAAACATTAAAACATGTGTCTATGTCGTAAAAATTGCAGGGGACTCCCACACTGCAACTCACCACACTCCACATGTATCTAGCAAGGGGGCATTGAAAGAAAAGATGATTAATCGATTCTTTTTTCCCACAAAAAAGACACTGTTCTTCACATGCCCCTCCCCCCCTGTGTAAGAGAACATCGTTGGCCAGGATGCTTTTTTTCAAGACAAACCATAAGAACGTTTTTACCCTAGGGTTTTTTTGACTTTCCAAAGAAATCTATTAGGACATATCTCCCCAATCTGAAGCACAGAATAAAAGGATTTGACACTAAAGATTCCGGACGCAACCAGCATCCAAGATAACTTATCTTCCTCATCATTCAAGGAAACATGCCCACAAAGACTCAACAATTTCTGCCATTGAACAACTTTGTCCCCGACCAGAGCTCTACGAAAACTGAGATTATAAGGCCAGAGGTAAAAGCATCATAGACTGTTATATTTAGA
This sequence comes from Elymus sibiricus, assembly GCA_039707655.1. Taxonomy (NCBI): domain Eukaryota; kingdom Viridiplantae; phylum Streptophyta; class Magnoliopsida; order Poales; family Poaceae; genus Elymus; species Elymus sibiricus. Next base: position 277,237,349 of record CM077672.1, read on the forward strand.
TTTCGCGAGAGGTTATATAAACTAGGAAAAGTGGAAGATAAACTTTCTTTACCCAGCCATATATCCTCCTAGAATCTGGTTTTCTTTCCATTCCCAACACAGGACTTGCAACAAGATAAGAACAAGTCTTTACATTTCAGCAGACCTTGCTAAAAATGTGAATCACCTTGTTTTTTTTGTACTTGTCCAAGGGTAGAATTTCCAATATATTTGTCCCACAATACTCTCTGCCATAACCCCTTTTCATTAAAAAGTTCCCACATCCATTTTGACAAAAGAGCAATATTCATGATGTCTAGATTTAACACTCCCAAACCACCCAAATCTTTAGATCTACAAATTTATCCCAGGCCACCAAGTGATATTTCTGTTTATCTTTTTCACCACTCCACAAAAAACTAGCTCTGGGTCTGTCAATCTTTTTCTTAACCCCCTTGGGAAGTCCATAGAAAGAAAGCATGAAGAGAACCAAGCTGGTCAAAGAAGAATTAATTAGTGTTGTTCTGCCAGCAATGTTAAGAAGTCTACCCAACCAGCCACCCATTCTCTTTTCCATTTTACAAATGGAAGGATTCCAATCACTTTTCTTCAATCTCTTTTCATCAACTGGGATGCCTAAATATTCAAAAGGTAAAGATCCTTTTTTACAAGTGAGTATTTCTTCAAATTGTTTGATTCTCTCCTCCTCCATTCCAATACAAATCACCTCACTCTTGTGAAAATTAATTTTCAAACCAGACATGCTTTCAAACAAGCTCAGAATTCTATTTCACATTTCTAGCTTGAGCTAAATCATCTTTGAATAATAGGATGGTGTCATCTGCATATTGCAGAATGGACACATCATTTTCCTTGTGATTTTTAGCAAGCCCACTAATTAGACCTTGTTCCACAGCTCTATCAAACAAAATTACCAAATTGTCCACAGCAAGATCAAGAGCAAGGGAGACATGGAGTCCCCTTGTCTCAAACATTGATGGGTTTTGAAATAAGTCCCAATCTCACCATTTACCTTAACAACTACATTCCCTCCAGAAATAGTTTTCATTACCCAATCGATCCATTTGTCAGGGAATTTTTTCATTTTAAGCGTTTGAAAGAGGAAAGGCCATTTGAGTGTGTGAAAGGATTTTTCAAAATCAATCTTGAAGAGCACTCCTGACTTTCCCTTATTATGCATGGAATTTAGTGTCTCATGCAAAACCAACACCCCTTCTAAAATATATCTACCTTTTATAAATGCAGTCTGGGAGGCCCTGACCACACCATTAATAATTAATATCAACCTATTAACCAAGATTTTTGTGAAAATCTTGAAAATAATATTCAGAAGACATATTGGTCTATATTTTTGAATTATGTCTGCATCACTCCCTTTAGGCAAGAGTGAAATTACTCCATAGTTTAGCATATCTAGGTCTAATCTATGATCATAAAACTCCTCCAGCAATGCAAACAGATCCATTTTAACAAGCTCCCAAAAATGATAAAATTCTATGTTAAAGCCATCCGGTCGAGCAGCTTTATTTTTCTCCATACCAAACACAGCTTCCTTCAACTCCTCAAGTGTGAATTTCTTAGTAAGGAATTTTTGTTCTTCCTCATTAAGTGTTTCCACACCACTATGACCCATCCCAAGAGTTTTGATCTCTGGTTCATTGAATAAAGTTTTATAAAAATTAGTAATGTATTTTTTTTAGATTATCTTGCCCCTCAATCACCCCTTCATCCTGAATCAACTTAACAATTCTATTTTTCCTAAGCCTCCAATTTGCTTTAGCATGATAATATTTAGTGTTTGAATCCCCTTCAAACAACTCTTTATCATGAGATCTTTGGAGCCATTTTGCTTCCTCTTCCTTAAGGATTACCTTCAAACCATCTTGACAATCTTTTTTGTATCTTCTATCCTCCTCCTTTAAACTTTCCTTTTTCCCCAGTTTATCCATTTTATCTATCTCTTCCATCAGATGTTTTTTCTGCCTTCTAAAAGTGCTTCAATATTCAAATTCCACCCCTTTAAACTTTCCTTAGATTTATCATTTTATTTTGCATCTTATCCAAAAGAGAATTCCCATGATAGTCTTTCTTCCACACTTTTTCAACCACCCCATCTAGATCTTGTCTCTGAAACCAGCTATTTTCAAATTTGAAATATATGGATTCACAGGCATGTCTCCAGATTTAATGAGTAGGGGGGTTTGATCAAAAAGATCCCTAGCCAAATCCTCAATGTGCACTAAAGGAAATTTTTCCTCCCATGTGGGTGAGATCAACACTCTATCCAATAATGCATAAGTGGGGTCCTCATGATTATTGGACCAGGTATATTTTCTCCCCACCAGGGGCAATTCCAACATCTCCCCGAAGGTAATAATAGAGTTGAACAGCAAACTCCATTTGTTATATCCTCCAGGTTTATTTTTATCACTTTCTTTCCTTGTCATGTTAAAATCTCCTACCACCAGAAGAGGATTTTTGGAACTTTTAAATAGGTGGACTAATTCCACCAAGAATTTTGGTTTGCTAGTAGGTTGAGCATCTCCATATACCACAACCAGATCCCAGCAGAACCCATCACTTATATTCCTGACTTTAACTCTAACAGAATATTCTCCAAACTCCACCTCTTCCTTTATCATGGTAGCATTATTAGTACCCACCAAAATCCCTCTAGACCTCCCTCTGGATGGTAAAAAATTCTAATCAAACCTTTCAAGGCCACCCAACTCACACAATTCTACTGAATTAAACTCAGTGTTCATTGTCTCTTGGATGCCTACAAAGTCAAGGCTATTTTTATTAATTTGCTTTGTGATAAAATTCCTTTTATTTTTATCCCCAATACCCCTACAATTTCAAATCAAACCCCTCAACATTTTGTTATAGTAACCTTATAATTCTTTTTATATATAAGCACCAAAACAAGCCCCTGCCTAAGTGGAGCAGCAAGAAGAAAAAAAGGAAATAAATCAACTAGTGATTATTCTTTTTTTCCCTCCTTCTCAACACAGTCCTCACAGTAGTCTTAATAGCAACGACCTCAAAATGAGCGCTGTTTACTTTGTAACTATCTCCAAAACTGCTTATATGTATTCACATTTTGAAGAGATGGACATGTATGTGTAAAAGAATTTTTTTTATGCAAGTGGTTGCTTAACTTGCTAGCCGACGAGCAATCACAAACAAAATAACTTGCTAACCGAGGCTTATGGGCTTATATGGCGAACCAGCATGGGAGGACTGCCATCTCTCGTGGAGCTGCGTGAGAAATTTGCATGGCCACCATCAGATGTCATGGATTGTAATTGGCGATCCTAATGAGATCACTCTGAACTTTGAGAAAGAAGGCGGGAACACTCGACCCACACACATGCTGCAAGCCTTCAGAAACTATCTACTCCCTCCCTTCCTAAATATAAGTCTTTCTAGAGATTTTAATATATACTACATACGGATGTATATAGACATATTTTAGAGTGTAAATTCACTCATTTTGCTCCGTATGTAGTCTATATTGGAATATCTAAAACTACTTATATTTAGGAACAGAAGGAGTAGATGACTGTGAGCTGCATGATATGGAGTTTCTCGGGATCAATTTGCATGTCGATGTGCCGAGGTACGGGAAAGGCTTGATCGTGCCGTTTGTAACATGCAATGGAAATCTTGCAGCCGGAACACCAGTTGTTCATAATGATCTCCATATGTGGGATAAATGTTTCCTGAAAGGACCCAAAAATCGTGTAAAGAAACTGAAAGATAAACTTGCGAGGCTTCGGCAGGAGAGGTCTCACCTACTTCATGGGCATGCAAGGAAGAAGGAGCAGAAACTTCATGTCCCGCTACGAGTTTTAATTTATAATCTGCCAGAACAAGAGGAGATGCATTGTTAGAGAGATTGATTGATGTACAGAGACAATAAATTGCTTTTTTCCATCACTTGACTATGGCCAGGAAAAAAAGGAACTTGATAAAACGTCTATTGGATGAACCATGTGTTTGGAAAGAGGGCACCTGATACGTCTCCGTCGTATCTACTTTTCCAAACACTTTTGCTCTTGTTTTGGACTCTAATTTGCATGATTTGAATGAAACTAACCCGGACTGACACTGTTTTCAGCAGAACTACCATGGTGCTGTTTTTTGTGCAGAAATAAAAGTTCTCGGAATTGGATGAAACTTTTTGGAGATTTTTTATGGAATAAATAAAAAATACTGGAGCCAAGATCCACTGGAGGGGGCCCCCCTGCTGCCCACGAGGCACCAGGGCGCGCCACCCCCCTTGGCGCGCCCTGGTGGTTGGTAGGGCCCACGTGGCTCCGCTGACCCTAATCTCAGGCCTATAAATTCACAATTCCAGAGAAAAAATCAGGGACGAAGTTTCATCGCATTTTACGATACGGAGCCACCGCCACCTCCTGTTCTTCACCGGGAGGCCAGATCTGGAGTCCGTTCGGGGCTCCGGAGAGGGGGATCTTCCGTCATCGTCATCATCAACCATCCTTCATCACCAATTTCATGATGCTCACCGCCGGGAGTGAGTAATTCCTTTGTAGGCTTGCTGGACGGTGATGGGTTGGATGAGATTTATCATGTAATCGAGTTAGTTTTGTTAGGGCTTGATCCCTAGTATCCACTATGTTCTGAGATTGATGTTGCTATGACTTTGCTATGCTTAATGCTTGTCACTAGGGCCCGAGTGCCATGATTTCAGATCTGAACTCTTTATGTTTTCATGAATATATTTGTGTTCTTGATCCGATCTTGCAAGTTATACGCACCTGCTATGTGTTATGATCCGCATACCCCAAGGTGACAATAATTGGGATTATTTCCGGTGATTACCGTAGTTTGAGGAGTTCATGTATTCACTATGTGTTAATGCTTTGTTCCGGTTCTCTATTAAAAGGAGGCCTTAATATCCCTTAGTTTCCTTATGGACCCCGCTGCCATGGGAGGGTAGGACAAAATATGTCATGCAAGTTCTTATCGCAAGCACGTATGACTATATACGGAATACATGCCTGCATTACATTGATGAATTGGAGCTAGTTCTGTGTCGCCCTAGGTTATGACTGTTACAGGATGAATGTTATCCAACATAATCACCGATCCAATGCCTACGAGTTTTTCACATATTGTTCTTTGCTAAGTTACTACTGTTGGTACTACTGTCACAATTGTTACAAAACTATTGCTGCTACCGTTACTGTTACTGTTACTATTATTGCAATTGCTATCAAACTACCATACTACTGTGCTACTAATCACTCTGCTGCAGATATTTAGTCTCCAGGTGTGGTTGAATTGACAACTCAACTGGTAATACTTGCAAATATTCTTTGGCCCCCCTTGTGTTGAATGAATAAATTTGGGTTGAATATTCTACCCTCGAAAACTGCTGTGATCCCCTATACTTGTGGGTTATCAAGACCTTTTTCTGGCGCCGTTGCCGGGGAGCATAGCTCTATTTGCTGAGTCACTTGGGATTTATATCTGTTGATCACAATGAAGAATCTGAAAGACGCTAAGACCAAGATCGTTCCCTCTAAGACGAGGGGAGGTAAGGAACTGCCATCTAGCTCCGCACTTGATTCACCTTCTGTTTTGAGTAGACTTGTGACACCACCACCTGTTATGCATTCTGATATGTCACAAGTTATTGATGATACTACTTCTGCTATGAATGATACTTATGATGATGCTAGTACTATGCTTGATAATACTGTGCCACTTGGTGAATTTCTTGATGAACAACTTGCTAAAGCTAAAGAAATTGAGAATACTAAAAATGTTGAAACTCTTGAAAACTATGATTCACCTATTATGCCTAGTTCTCCTACTAGAGTTGAATCACCTGATGAACATGTCTTTGATAGGGAGACGGCTAGAGCCATTCTTGCTTGTAATGATAGAGATGAGGTTATAAAATTGCTTGCTGAAATGAAAGAAAAAATCTATGAGGGAGAGAATGAAATATGATCCTAAGTTTGCTACGTCTCCCGTATTTGTTACTGATAAGGATTATGAATTCTTTGTCGATCCTGAGTTAATTACTTTATTTGAATCTGATCCTTTTCATTGTTATGAAACTGAAATCGTTGTGGCAAATCTTACTAAATTAAATGATATAGCCACCCTATTCGCTCATGAGGAAAAATTTTGCTATTACTATATTCTTAAGTTATTTCCTTTCTCGCTAAAGGGTGATGCTAAGATATGGTATAATACTCTTGCTCCTGGTTGTGTGCGTAGTCCCCAGGATATGATTTATTACTTCTCTGAAAAATATTTTCCTGCTCATAAAAAACAAGCTGCTTTACAGGAAATATTTAACTTTGTGCAAATTGAAGAAGAGAATCTCCCTCAAGCTTGGGGGAGGCTTCTCCAATTACTTAATGCTTTGCCTGATCATCCTCTTAAGGAAAATGAAATACTTGATATTTTCTATAATGGACTAACTAATGCTTCTAGGGACTACCTAGATAGTTGTCCTGGTTGTGTTTTCAGGGAACGGACTATTGAACAAGCTAAGGAACTATTGAATAAAATATTGAAGAATGATAATGATTGGACACTTCCCGAACCACCGCCTGAGCCCACTCCGAAGAAGAGGGGTATTCTATTTCTCAGTCCTGAAGATATGCAAGAAGCAAAGAAATGTATGAAGGAAAAAGGTATTAAAGCTGAAGATGTTAAGAATTTGCCACCTATTGAAGAAATACATGGTCTTGACACACCGCCACAGGTAGTAGAGGTAAATTCTCTTATAAAGTTTGATGAAGGTCATATTCCCTATAACAAACCTCCTAGTCAATGTTTGTATGAATTTGACAATTATATTATTAAGCAAGATCATTTCAATGCAAATGTTATGAAACAATTGAAACGAAATGCCTACATGATTGATCGCTTGAGTGACCTGTTATTTAGAATTGCTAATGATGTTAAAGGTGTAGGTAAACATGCATCTATGGTTCAAACCCAATTAGAACAAGTTGCTAAATCTCAAACTGAATTGCTCAATGAAATGAATAACAATATGAATGATCATGCTGTTAGAGTAATGACTAGAGGAGGTAGAATGACTCAGGAGCCACTTTATCCTGAAGGTCACCCTAAAAGAATTGAACAAGACTCTCAAAGAATTAATGTTGATGCACCTAGTCCATCTAAAAAGAAAAAGAAAAAGAAAAATGATAGGACTTTGCATACTTCTAGTGAACCTGAGGTAGAAAAACCCTCTGAGGATAATAATGATGTTTCTATTTCCGATGCTGAAACACAATCTGGTAATGAACTTTCACCTGATGATAATAATAATGATGATGCTCATGTGGATGCCCAACCAGATAATGATAAAGAACTTGATAATGATGTTGAAATAGAACCTGCGGTTGATCTTGATAACCCACCTCCTAAAAACAACTGTTATGATAAAAGAGACTTCGTTGCTAGAAAACATGGTAAAGAGAGAGAACCATGGGTTCAAAAACCCATGCCCTTTCCTCCTAAACCATCTAAGAATAAGGATGAGGAAGAATTTGAACGCTTTGCTGAAATGCTTAGGCCAGTCTTTTTTGCGTACTTGTTTGACTGATATTTTAAGGATGGCCCCTTATGCTAAATATATGAAAGACATTGTCACAAATAAAAGAAAGATACCTGAAGCTGAAATTTCTACCATGCTTGCAAATTATTCTTTTAAGGAAGGAGTACCTAAGAAACTAGGAGATCCAGGAATACCAACTATACCATGCTCCATTAAAAGAAATTATGTCAAAACTGCTTTGTGTGATTTAGGAGCCGTTGTTAGTGTTATGCCCTTCTCTTTATATAAAAGACTTGATTTGAATAAATTCACTCCCACTGAAATATCATTACAAATGGCTGAAAAATCAACTGCCATTCCTATCGGTGTTTGTGAGGATGTGCCCGTTGTAGTTGCAAATGTTACTATCCTAACAGACTTTGTTATACTTGATATGTCCGAGGACGACAATATGTCGATTATCCTTGGTAGACCCTTTTTGAATACTGCAGGGGCTATTATTGATTGCAACAAAAGCAAGGTCACTTTTCATATCAATGGTAATGAACACACGGTGCACTTTCCGAAGAAACAATTTCAAGTAAACGGTATTCATGTTATTGAAAAGACTCCGACAATTACTATTGGAAGTTTTCAACTCCCTCTTCCTACTGTCAAAAAGAAATATGAAACTCTTATTATTGGGGAGGTACACATCCCCGTTGAGGTAACCTAGTGTTTTACGAAGGTTCTTCGGTTTCATGTTACTCGGAAATGGTTTTTTAATAAGACTTGATCAACCTTATTAATGGATTCTTTTTGAGAGGCATGTGGTCGATGAATTTAGTAAGCACAACCTTCTGCACCCACTTTTTATTTTCTATTATTTTTAGTTAGATGCAATAAAATGCCATGATTATCCTGTTTTCTGAACTATCCGTGCAATAAAAAAGTGCCCAAAAATGAAAGTGCTCGGAATGATCTGAAATTTTTACATGAATTTTTATAGAATATTTAAGAATTTTTGGAACTAAAAACATACCAGGGGGATGCCCCAGGTGCCAACGAGGCACCAGGGCATGCCACCCCCCTGGGCGCGCCCTGGTGGCTTGTGGGCCCCACATGGACCCCCTCACTTATTCCTTCAGCTCACTTCGTCTCTTACCTCTAGCAAAAATTCCTGGTAGCTCTCTCTCTCTCTCGTGTTCTTGCTCCCAAACCTGAGATTTTTGATCTCTTTGCTCGGAGCTCCGTTTCCGAAACTGTTTTGAGGGATTGCTACTTGGTATGTGACTCCTTCATTGCTCCAATTAGTTTTTGCTCTAGTGGATTATATTTTGCATAATTAGCTGCTCTTGGTGCTACTAAAAATGAGCTTGCATGTTGAATTCTTTGAGTTCCAAGTAGTTTGAATGCTTGATATGGCCTCTAGGCACTTGTATGAGTAGTTGCTATCAATTTGTGAAGTTTTGTTAACATCTTTTTGTGGCCTAAGAATTTTCAGAAATTTGTCCTTAGGAAAATGAATTTCTTCCAAAGGAGTTCTTCGAGGAGGAGGTCCTCTGAACCGTCATCAAGTGAAAGCTCAGCACGCCAATCATATGATGAACCAAGAGCAAGTTCGGTGAGAGGTGCCGAGACAAAATCTTGTCGATGGCCCTGTGAGGAGTTCATGTTGGGTACAGGGATTAAGGAGGAATTCGAGCAATACATTCAGAACACTGAGCTTTCCGCCTTCGTCGCAGATAAGCCTCCGCAGCCCTACAACCTCACTCATTCATTCACTCAACATTTTGCGTATCATACTCGTAATTCTAGAGTTTCGTTTCATCTCTATAATAAATCCTATAGTACGTCTCTAGAAGAATTCTGTGATGCATGCAAAATTCCATATTGGGGTTCGTTAGATGAAACACCAAAATCTAATTATGAGTTGTTTCTTAATAGCCTTTGCAATGGTGAAGATAGGGGAGTTACGCAGGCTAGAATAATTAGCATTCACTTTCCCGCTATTCGGTATTTTGCACTTTTTAATGGTAAATGCGTTGTTGGTAAGCAAGACTGCAGTGCGCTTTGCGCCCCTGATCTGAGTCTTATCCATACAGCTTTGACTGGTAGCAAGCATTATAATCTTGGGGCTATTGTTGCACGTAGACTGCAGCGTAACGCGGGTAATGGTGATTTGTATGGAGGAATTTATGCCTCCCGCTTAGCTGCAAGGTTAGGGGTCTCACCCAATTTCAATGATCCCCTCTTACCTGATAAATATTTGAATTTCGAAGCAATGCGAGAACATAAGTTTTTAAAACGTGACGCACATGGATATGAATATAACTTAGTTTTTGATAAATATCGCTCTGTGTATGTTGCTTTGCTTGCTTCTACCCTCTTTGATTTTCAGAACAAGCAGAGATATTTTCTATCCGAGAGCGAGGTGCATGAGTACAATGCGGCAGTTGAGGCTGCCCGTCTGGCTGAGGAGGCGGCTCAGAACGCTTCTACCAGCTATCACTTCGATTATTATCCGGGACAGCCATGGCCGTAGACCAAGCTAGGCAAATGCCTAAGCTTGGGGGAGTACGTATCTCTTACCGACATTACATTCATGTCCACACATTCATTCCAGTTGTCGGTGTTCATCCATTTTCATTGTATATCCATGTTAGTTTAATTTTTCGCTTTCTTCTTGTGTGTTTGAAAAACTTCAAAAACCCAAAAATATTTCTCGTTTCTTTTTGGTTTTTCTTTCTAGTTTAATTAGTTGTAGTATTAAAAGAAAACCCAAAAAGATTTCCGGTTTCTTCTTTTGCTTGTTGGGAGCTTTCCCGTGTAAATAGTTTTCTCGCTTTTCATTTTTCTTCTTTAAATTGCTTCCTTCAAGAAAAAACTAAAAACTCCAAAAATATTTCAGTATGTTTCTCTGAAATTCTTTTCTTTTGTTGAGTCATTGTAAGTAAAAGACCACGATGAAAATGTTGAGTGGCTCTCGTATGCATTATTGTTGATCTAACAAAGAGCCCATATTACCTTGTCTTCTCCTTTGAATAAAATGTTTGCAGATTCCAGCTTAGGCCACATCACACTTGCACTATTATTATTTTCACATCATTCGGTCGTGCAAGTGAAATGCAATAATGACGATGATTTGATGAAGTGACCGTGGCAAGGAAAAGCGGGTATGAACTCAACTTGTTTTTGTTTTTGTAAATATGTTTAACTCTGTATCCCTAATTCAGCATATTATGATTAAACATGTTTATGATGACAATTAGAGATTATAGTTGCTCATGCCATGCTTAAGTAGCTAGGAGTGGATAATGATTTATCTTGGGTGTCAACATGCATTAAAATGTTTATGATGTAGTATGATGATATGGTATCCTCCTCTGAATGTTTCGAGTGGCTTGACTTGGCACATGTTCATGCATGTAGTTGATTCAAAACCAACATAGCCTCCATGATATTTATGTTCATGGTGCTTATATCCTACTCATGCTAGTATTCAATGTTGATTATTCATAATGCATGATTATGACCATTTTTGCTCTCTAGCAGGTCGCTTCTCAACCTATTTGCTAGCCTTCGCCTGTACTAAGCGGGAATACTGCTTGTGCATCAAAACCCTTAAACCAAAGTTATTCCAGATGAGTCCACTATATCTACCTATATGCGGTATTACCTTGCCGTTCTAAGTAAATTTGCATGTGCCACCTCTAAATATTCAAATGAACATCCGTTTTGTGTGTCCGTACCGCTCATGGAGCGACAGGGGGCGGTCAATATCTTCCATGCTAAGCGGGTTATTCTCATGATGAGTGTTTATTCACTTGTCCTTGCATGAGAGGGGCTAGTAATCGGGATGCCCAGTCCCATGATTAAAATTGCAAAATAATAAAACAAACTCCCCCGGAAAGTTGTTGGTATGGAGGGCACCCGAGGATTCGGCTAGCCATGGCTTGTGATTGTTGGTGGAGGGGGAGTAAACTTTACCTTTCCGCTTGGGATCCACCTATAATGTGTTTAGCATGGAAGATATTGAAAACTCTCGGTCGTGACGTTGACAGGAAAGGCATACCTCCCAAAATTATATTTATCTCTGATTTAAGCTTTGAGCTCTGGCACCTATGCAAATCCATGCTTCCCTCTGCGAAGGGCCCATCCATTTACTTTTATTTTATTTTATTTTTATTGATGAGACACACCTTCTCAAATAAGCACCAGTCCTGAGAGCACTATTGTCATTCTCATGCATTGTGTATAGTTAATATTTTGTGCATCATGACTGGATCTCTTCTACCATGAATTACAATGTTTAGTCACTGCTTGAACTTGGGAGGTGCTCTGCATTTATGTTTTCCGGTCTCAGAAAAGGCTAGCGAGATACCATGTTGTCATATTATATCATGATTGTTTTGACAAAGCGTTGGCATTTGAGATATCTTATTGTTGCTCGCTAGTTGATTATGCCATTGATATGAGTGAATATAATTTCTAAAAGTTTCATTTGCATGGTTAGTTATAATCTTTGCTGAAACCCTGGGTATTATTTAAGCATATATATATAGATACAAGAACAAAAGAGTTCGTAAAAGCTTTTCTTTATCACTTTCAGTTTGTCAACTGAATTGCTTGAGGACAAGCAATGAGTTAAGCTTGGGGGAGTTGATACGTCTCCGTCGTATCTACTTTTCCAAACACTTTTGCTCTTGTTTTGGACTTTAATTTGCATGATTTGAATGAAACTAACCCGGACTGACGCTGTTTTCAGCAGAACTACCATGGTGTTGTTTTTTGTGCAGAAATAAAAGTTCTGGGAATTGGACGAAAATTTTTGGAGATTTTTTATGGAATAAATAAAAAATACTGGAGCCAAGATCCACTGGAGGGGGCCCCTTACTGCCCACGAGGCACCAGGGCGCGCCACCCTCCCTGGCGCGCCCTGGTGGCTGGTGGGGCCCACGTGGCTCCGCTGAACCTAATCTCAGGCCTATAAATTCACAATTCCAGAGAAAAAAATCAGGGAGGAAGTTTCATCACGTTTTACGATACGAAGCCGCCGCCACCTCCTGTTCTTTGACAACTCAACTGCTAATACTTGCAAATATTCTTTGGCTCCCCTTGTGTCGAATCAATAAAGTTGGGTTGAATACTCTACCCTCGAAAACTGTTGTGATCCCCTATACTTGTGGGTTATCAGCACCAGCTACAAGGTGTCTCGAACAAGGTGCCCGGAGGTCTCAAGGGAAATGAATGAAGCCCTATTGTCCCCTTTACACGCGAAGAAGTTAAGAAAACTTTGTTTTATTCTTGGCCAACTTCATGTGGTTTTTTATAAGTGCCTTTGGCATTTATTGGGTGATGATTTGATTGATGAAGTTCTAGTAGCAGTGAATTCTTACACGATTCCTGAAGGCTGGAATGACACGACCATCGTCATGATCACAAAGACTAAATCACCAGAGAAGGTAACCGAATTCTGACAAATTAGCTTATGTAATGTTGCGTATAAAGTTATATAAAAAAACATGCATCAAAAACGAAAGGGATCATGCCGGATGTCATCTCTCAAACTCAGAGTATTTTTGTTCTAGGCCGGATAATAGCCGACAATATTCTGGTTGCTTGTGAGAGTTTCCATACAATTAGAGCATCTAGAGCCAGATACAGCAAATCCGACCCCTCAAACGCTCGTGAACGCGGAGAGTGACCGGCCATGCCTCAAATAATCTCTTCTACAACCGAATATCTCAATTAAGAAACCTCAAACCCATACTATTAGATGTAACGTAAAACCTAATATAGGTGGAGCTCGTCCGACTCCGCCGTGCCCATGTTCGGTGGCCGTCTGCGCCCCTCGAAGTGGTTCTCCGGTCGCCGATGAGGTAGAGTAGGACATGGGACACACACCGGCTCACGGGACTCAAGGCGCCGCCGTTTCCCATGCCCTACTCTTCCTGATGGGAGTCCGGATCCTTCACGGTGCCGGTGGACGTGAGATCGATGATGGATCCGTCCTGGGAGGAGCCGGCGGCGTCCACCAAACATGGTTACGGCGCCCGGACTGGTGCACCATACGGGGCGCCGGAGAATGCGACTCCGCCTCGCCAACGTCCACCGCCGCAAGGGCTACGTCAACCTCCCACACCCGCTGCCTCGTATGATGGGCACGCCCTGCCATATTGCATCGGACGATGCTCATGTGGTCACCTCCACCTCGGCGCGCCAACGAAGCGGTTGCGCATCCGCCGCCGCGTTCGGACGCCAGATGGACCGCACCGCCTTCGGTGAGGCAGCGGCGACACAGCTCGCGTCGAATCCATGCATCATTTGGGTGAACGCAATGGATTCCTGGCAGAAGGAGTTCGAGCGCTGGCATCGGGCGGGCTCCTCCCAGGAATGGCGGAGCCCAGGGGAGACGGTCATCTCCTCCTCGGGGCCGCGTGGGACGAGCTCCGGACCAGTGGATCTAGAGGTGTACGACTCGGATCTGCTACCCTCCATGCCGGAGAAGGCTGGAGATCGCCGGACGAGAGCTTCGGTGGCAGAGTGGAGTGGCTAGGGTTTGGTCCGAGGAGCGGATGGGGACGAATATATGTGGGGTCAGGTGGGCCAGCGTGGGCCGGGTCCGACGTGGCAGACGCGCCCGGTCACGCCCAGGCCACCCCATATCCCCCCATATTTGGGCTGCATATGAGGCGTGTCGGTCAGCCCGAGCGTTTGAGGCTGGTTTGAGGCACCCGTCTGGGTCGGTTTTTTTTGACCGGGCAGTGACCGGGCCGTCCGCCCGGGTGTTTGAGGGGAGCTTGAGTCGCCCGGCTGTAGATGCTCTTAAGAAGAGAAGACAAGGAAAAAAAGGCCTATGCTTGATAAAGGTTCATATGCACGACGGACCTATAAATAAAATGGAGGGTGTGCATACTTTTAAAAAAATGAGGTCCATTTCAATTATCTTGGATCGGACTTAAAATCAGAAAATTTACATGGTAAAAAAATATTTCCCAAAATTCTGGGCATGCCATTTCACACCTGGCACACCCGCTAGGTACGCCACTGTGCACAAGGCTTATGACTGAGTGGATTGGGCCTTCACGAAAAAGATGATGGTGAAACTAGGTTGTCACCTAAATTGGGTAGGTATGATTATGGCTTGCTTCAAATATGTAAAGTACTAGCTATGTATTAACTTGGATGAAAGTGAGCTATCCACGTCATCGAGGGTGTTGTAGCAGGGAGACCCCGTTTCTCCATATATGTTTGTCCTGTGTACGGAGGAGCTGGCCAGATTGTTACACATGCAGAATGGAGTGGTGAAATCAAAAAATCGGCCGATTCAACAATTTATCGTTCGATTTATTGCTAATCGGTGGGTGACCGATAAGATTATGCCATATCATCACCATTTATCGTTTGGACCGATTTATCACTCTGACAAGCGATTTATAGGGAATATACCGATAAATCAGGCCTATTTCTAGCACTATGTGTGCAAGAACTATGTTTGTTTGTGTTTTGTGGACCTTGTTATGTAATATGTACAGATGTCCTATTTTGTTTGTCATTGTGCAAGGATTCAAAGCTAAGGAATCAGGGTAACACTTCTGTCCAATATTGTTTTTGTGTTGAATGTAGCATATTTTAGTGTTGGAAACCTGAGATTTGTAAATAAATGGCCGATTAATAGTCAACCGATAAAATCGATTAATCGTTCGATTTCTGATTAATCTTTCATCCCCAACCGACCGAGACGGTAACGATAAGCGATATCCTCAACATTGGCCTAGGTGCACCTTCGATTTCTAACTTACTTTTCGCTGATGACTCGTTGAATCTTATGCAAGAAAATATAGAGAATGCACATTGTATGAGAAGAATTCCTTCGAAATGCGTGCCTCTCCATTCAAAAAGATAAACAATAGGGTAGGGTGTGTTGTTCCTGATGCTGGCAGTGCCCGCAGGTTCCTGAACTTCCCTCCGACAGCGATGAAGAGGCAAAGTCTGCACCACTATGCCTAGCGATGTTTTAGTATGATGGCATCGCTGAGCACATCCTGGCCGACCCAATGGTGTAGGAGACAATAGCAGCGGCCAGTGCAATCAAGGTTGGGTGTGACAATACCCCCGCGCACCCAGGTAAACCAACAGGCGGCGGTCTAGTAATTCAAGGCCAAGAAAAAACTCCAGTGGAAGTGCAATAATATTATATTATTATATTTCCATGTTCATAATTAAGAGTTTATATTCTATGCTATAACTGCTATTATCCTGGAATATGTGATTCAGTGGAAAACTCATATGCACGTATGGAATGATAAATAGTAACATTAGATTCCTAGTCTCGCCTCTAAGACTAGCTCAAGTATTGTTGGTGATCATGTTTTTCGGATCTTAGGATATCGTTAAGTGTAACGATAGTTTAAAACAACTTTGAGAATACGACGTTAGAAGAATGATCATATTGAATTGACCCAAACTTGTTTGTTATACTTTGAGATACTATCGTCAAAAATCAATTGTTATAACACAGAGTGTTAACGTGTGATTTAGTTCCTTAGACCATGAGAGTATCATAGTCACTTCTTACCGTACGATGAACTTTGGGGTTTCTCAAACGTCATCTATAACACGGTGATCATAACGACAACTTACAGGTTCATCAAAAAGTTTGACAAGGGACTAGATAGCTCAAGAGTGGGATTTGCTCCTCCGACGATGGAGATATGTTCTTAGGGACCTCTCGGTGTGATGGCATCCATCATTGTCTGACCAGACACAGGCAACTAGGCCACGGGGATGCCGGAACAAGTCGACGAGAAAGAAGAACAAAACCGGTAACGAGGAGACCGGTATAGTGAGCATGTGTATGACTCAAGAGGATACCAAGATGTCTCACGTCGGGTTTTGAAAAGTATCGCAAAGCAAAGGGAATAGCACATGATAACCAAAGGTTCACTCGAATGTCATTCATGTACTCATATGGATCGATATGCACGTTCACGGTTCCGCTATCGGTCATTGAACGAAAGGGGTTTTGTTCATGTCTATATTCTACCGAACCTACAGGGTCACAAGCTTAAGGGAATCACGATCTGTTGAGTGTTAGTAGGACAGGAGTAATGAGAAAATATTTATGAAATAGTTTCATTAATATTCGAAATAGTTTTGAGAGGAATCGAAAGCGTTTCGGGGTCACCGGAAGGGTTTCGGGGTTTATCGGGTAATACCGATAAATTATATATAGGTGGAAATAGTTTCTGGTGATGTTAAATTAATATTAAAAGGATTTAAATGTGATTAGGAGGCTTTTATATTTATTTAAATATCAACGGGCCTTAAAAGGCCAAGTGGTGGAAAGCGTATTGGGCGACTTGGGCCCAATAGAGGTGGCGCCCCCTTCCCCCCTTGTAGAAGGAAGGGAGAGGCCGAATTGGAGGGGGTTTCCCCCTCCTCATGGCCGGCCAAGGGGGGGGGGACTTCCCCGCTTCCCCTCCTCCAACCCATATATACTAGAGGTTTTCGCACTTTTGTACACACAAGTTTTTGAAGCCTCCCCTAGTTCTCTAGTTCTAGTTCTAGTTCTAGTTGATCCAATTACAGCTAGATCTAGATCCTCTCTAATTCTCATAATTAGAAGCCCAGTGTGGTTCTAATCTCCTCCCTCTAATTCTCTGGCAACGATTAGCTCTGGACGGTGAAGCGCCTCCGGATCGTGAAGACCGTACGCTTGCCATCTGTGGAGAGGCCGTGTTTTCGGTCTTCCTTTCGAGGGACTGATCATGGATGGTTGAGGGATCGTTCATCTATGGTTCGAGGGATTTCAAGTATGATCTACATCGAATCGTCTTCCTCCGCCGCAAGTCGGAGTCGGTAACGATCTGATCCAAACCGTTATTGCATCTTCATAGTGTTCTTGATTGTTCGTAGGGCGATTTTTTTTGTTTTCTACTATGTTTTCCAACAGTCGCATCATGAGCGGTTCTTATGAGTACATGCAGGTTTCGATCTAGATCACATGTGGATGCGTGGACTTGATGTTCTTTCTATGCTTCCCTCGAGTGTTGCTTCGGTTCAGTTCATTGACGGCATGATGTAGCTTCGTACAAAGTTCTGACAATCGATCTGCTCTGGCTGTCGACGATCTATTAATAGTTCTTTGGGCTTCATCATAGTCAAGAATAGTGAACTGTCACAAACATGAGAGGGCGATGAAGATGCTCGATCTTCTAGGGGGTCACGCGTATTGATGAAATTTAGTGTGGGGCTAGAGATTTTTAATTAAGTCTCTTCCCTCACACACCTCGAAAGTTAATCTAGCAACAAGAGTTATCACCTTGATGGTGGACGTAGGTAGCTAGAGTTATCCGGAAACCTTAGAGGCCACGTAATTAAAACTTGCCAAACCGATTAGAGGACGTCTAACTTGGTTTTGTAGGTTGCATGTCATGTGGTATAGCCTTCGTCATGATAATAAGTTTCTGTATGAGATGGTTATATGTTGTAACGTTAAGTGGCATGCGCGTCACAGTACGACATGATGGCTGGAGCCAAGGGATTGTCACTTTAATGACCTGCGTGTCAACCTCATTATTTTATTTTATCGACGGGAGTGACGAACGTGCTACAGAGGACCCAGAGCAAGGTGGCTTTACCAGGCCCAGGAGATCACGGTGGTGGCTACGACATCATCATGGAAAATTTTCATGAAGAGCTCGGAGGATCATCAAGACGTTCCCGGCGCCCAGGGATATACCATATCATGCTATTATGGATTGCCTGAAATGTTTATCCCTTTGTTGTTTGCACCCTTTGATTGCGCAGTAGTCAATTATTAGGGTGATCTCTCACAGAAAATATCAAGTAGTTAGTGCTCTTCCTAGTGTAGCAACCGTCTACAACACGTAGCTTTTCGGAGTGCGTCATGCCAACATGAGTACAAACGAAGGGTGAAGTGTAAGGCTGTGATGTCTACTACACAACTTTATTCTTGTAGACTCTGTTGGGCCTCCAAGCGCAGAGTTTTGCAAGACAACAGCAAATTTCCCTCACACCCCATTCGGATGTTGATAACGAGGCCTAGATTTTGGCGTTGGCATTAGACAGCCCGAATATCTACATGGCCATGGAATTGACGCTCGGTATTGGCCCAAGATATTGGTCGGCCTGCATTCCTTCCCCGCTTCTACTATCCCTAAATCAGAGGCTCCTACGTCGACTTCGTTCTGAATTCGGGGACCGAGGGGCCCACTTACCGGTTTGTTCGCCCACGCTTTGGAAAACGCAGAAGTAGCACGCGGAAGGAGGAGATGAAGGGCGGCGGCGCGGCGCACAGGGAGCTCCCCGGTGGCGCAGGTGCCTCTCCTTCCCTCTTCCTCCGGCACAGGTGTGCCTCTCCACCTCGCTCATTCCCGCATAGGCACCTTCGGCGCAGGCTCGCAACCCGCGCCCTCACCCCGCCTCTGATGCACAAGCACTACGGCGGCCGCCGCCTTGCCTCCCATGGCGATGGCTGCATCTCTCCCCCCCATGATTGTTGCTGCTTCTCCATGGGCACTGTCCCCTAGCCCCCCATCTCAGGAAACCCTAGAACCTTATAATCCCTTCTAATTTCTATGCAATGTTCATCCTATTACAAATAAACAATTCCAATGTAGAGAATGACCATCCAAACAACCTTCAGAATTGAGCCCCTTATGCGAATTCCAAGTGTCAATTTTGTGCACATCCAAACAATAGAATTCGGGTTCAATGTCAATATCAAAGTCAAGCAGATTTGATATTGGGGCCAATTCAATACCATGGACCTCAATATCAACACCCAAACAGAGCATCAAGTGGATGACCTAAGGTTTATCAATCCGTGGGAGGCGTAGGATGAAGATGGTCTCTCTCAAACAACCCTGCAATCAAATACAAGCAATTTCTTGTGTCCCCAACACACCCAATATAATGGCAAATTGTATAGGTGCACTAGTTCGTCGAAGATATGGTGATACAAGTGTAGTATGGATAGTAGATATGGGTTTTTGTAATCTGAAATAATAAAAATAGCAAGGTATCAAGTGATAAAAGTGAGCACAAACGGTATTGCAATTCTTGGAAACAAGGCCTAGGGTTCATACTTTCACTAGTGCAATCTCTCAACAGCACTAACATAATTGAATCATATATAATCCCTCAAAGTATGGCAAAGAACCACTTCAAAGTCTCAACACTACAAAAAAAAGACACATCCGTGACATTATGGCCCGAACGAAAACTTTTTCTGTCATGGTTGTGACACTTCTATGACAATAATTGTGACAAAAACACGTATCATGATAGATGTGGTGGGCTCCTAATTCTATGACAAAAAAATATGATAGAAAATGGGCTTTTCGTCCTGGGCGGGCCGGAGACGCACCTGCATGACATTCTTTGGGCCGTCCATGACGTAAAAAATCGTGGTAGAAGTGAGGGCGAGCAAATTTTCGGGGAGTTCCCGGTTACGGTGGGTGGTCGAGGCCGAGCGATGCAGTGTGGTTTGCGCGTTTCCCTCGTACGCGCGCGTGTGTGCGAGGCGCTCGCTAACTGAACCCGAGTGAGGCGTTCTCTTACTAAACCCAAGAGACCGATCGCCCTTGCACTACGTACTGAACACGAGCGATCGATCCCTTGCACTATGTACTGAACACGATCGATCCCATCACTGCTAACTGAACCCGAGAGATCCCTTCACTGCTAACTGAACCCGAGTGATTCCTTCGCTGCTAACTGAACCCGCTTGATCTCTTCTCACTGCTTACTGAAGCCGATCGAGCCCCCGTGCGAGACGTAGCCAGCCGGTGTTGGGTTGCCTCTCGATGAACAGTGCTCGTTGCTGTCGCGCGCGCGATACACGTAGAGACGAATCGAGACGCATCATTGAGCCGGTTGGTTGGCTGTGGATGAACAGTTCCCCGTTGGTGCCGCCCGCTCGTAGACCCCACCCAGCCAGTGGGGGTTGGATGAACAGGACCCCGTGGTAGTAGGCGGTTGGCGCTGGATGAACAGGACCCTGAGGAGGCCGCCACCCCAGCCGGTTGGGGGTGGATGAACAGGACCCCGTGGAGGCTGGATGAACAGTAGCCGGTGGATGCTGGAGGAAGTCGAGGGTGGATAAACAGTAGCCCGTGGAGTCCCGTTTTGCGGTACGCCACACCCGTCCCGATGAACAAGACCCCGTTTTGACCGTAGGCGCTCGAAGAGAAGTCCGTTTCCTCTGTTTCGCGGTACGCCACACCCCTCCTGATCAACAGGACCCCGTTTTGACTGTAGGCGGTTAAACAAAAGTCCGTTTCCTCCGTTTTGCGGTATGCCACACCCCCCTGATGAACAGGACCCCGTTTCGACCGTAGGGGCTCGAAGAGAAGTCCGTTTCCTCCGTTTTGCGGTACGCCACACCCCTCCCGATGAACAGGACCCCGTTTTGACCGTAGGCGATCGAACAGAGGCTGTTTACTCCGTTTTGCGGTACGCCAGACACCCAGCCGGTGGGGGGGGGGGTCGATGAACAACACCCTGTTTCGGTTGTTCCGCCCAAGCCGGTTGGCTCCAGATGAACAGGACGCATTCCGACCCAGTCGGTTGCCTCCCAATGAACACGATGTTGTTTCTCCATTCCGACCTAGCCGGTTGGCTGCCGATGAACAGGAGGCCATTGCTGCCGTACGTTGACTCTCCATGTACATGAGCCCTAGCCATACGTATGCGTGAGTACGCGTTCGAGACCCCACCCGTATGTACATACGTGGTCGTATTTTTTGCAGCGTGGCTGTACGTACGTGTACTCGATTTAGACGGGACTGCCCAAAGTGCTACGTATGGGGCTCTACTACGACACGTGCCGCTCCTTACACGGCCACGGTTCATGAGACCGATCGACCAGTATATACGTACACGTCCGCTACCAGACAAACAACGCTACGTACGCTTCGACCGGGTGGATCCCAGCTGTCAGGGAGGATACGGAGGCACTTCCTTGCATGCGAAGATATAGCAGATGGGTCCCAGCTGTCAGGGGGATGAATAAATTTTTTTTGCGCGTAATAAGGAGGCAGTTACTTGCGTGCGAAGATGTAGCTGGTGGGTCTAGCCGTGAGCCTCACCGCATACAGTCCTCTTCCGACGGCTGTCGTTCATTGACCACGTTGACTACGCCGCGCCGAGAGTACCAAGGCGGTGGACGACGACGAGGCCTAGGAAGGGAACGACGCGGAGCCAGGGAAGACGCGGCAGTGGATGCCCACGCGGAGGGGAGTACGAGGATTGACTGGGTCGGCTGCGGTCTGAGGCCGCCGTCGCCGGAGAATAACAGGGGATGTGGGTGAGTAGAGGGAAGGCCTGGCCATCGGTGGGAGTAGGGTGGGGCGGTGAGGCCTGAGCGGCAGCACAGCCAGCCACGGGAGGCAGGAGCAGGAGGTCCCGCCGGCGCTGGTTTGGGCGGCTGGAGCAAGAAGATCAGAGATTGAAGAAGCAGCACGGCCATTGGATGAACATCCAACGGTCACTGCTGCTAGAATCGTTTGTTGACTAAGTTGACAAAGCCATGCGTACGCGTCAACTTAGTAGGCCCACAAGTCAGCCTCCAAATCTGGTGGGTCCCAGTTGTCATGGGGAGGAATCATTTTTTCCGCGTAATAAGGAGGCACTTCCTTCCGTGTCAAGATATAGCTTGTGGGTCCCAACTATCAAGGGGAGGAATCATTTATTTTTTGCGTAATAAGGAGGTACTTCCTTGCGTGTGAAGATGTAGCTGGTGGGTCCCGGATGTCAGGGGGAGGAGTCATTTTTTTGCACGTAATAACGAGGCACTTCCTTGCGTGCGAAGATGTAGCTGGTGGGTCCCAGCTGTTAGGGGGAGGAAACTTTTTTCCGCGTAATAAGGAGGCACTTTCCTTGCGTGCGACCATGGACCTCGTGGGTCGCAGCTGTCAGCCTCTCCATGTACAGTCGTCTTCCGATGACTCTCGTTTGTTGACTGTCGTGGTTTTAACACGACAGATGCCCTTGTGAAAGGACTTAGAGATGAGGCCATCACACAAGTGTGGAAGCTTAGCGGGGTTGAACGGGAACGAGGATACGCTGGGTTACCCAGGTTCGGCCCCTCATGGTGGAGGTAAAAGCCTACGTCCTGCTTGACTATATTGCTGTAGATCTCGATTACAAGGATACGGATTCGCTAACCTAGCTCTCGAGGAGATTGCAACTTAGTCTTTTTCGTACAGGTGCTCCCCTTTATATACACAGGTGGAAACCCTAGATTCCATGAGAGTCCGGGTCGTACTCTGACCCGTCTCCTACTCTTCTACTTGTCCTCCAAGGCGGCCTCCGTGCCACTCATCATCTCCGTGAGCCGGCCCATTGCCTAAGCCGGCCCGTCCTCGCCAAGCCGCGTTAAGCCGGCCCGCGACGATTCCTTTAGCCCTGCAGTAGGTTGACCCGCTGAGCCTGCTCTATGGCCGGGTTAACACCCTGCCGGGTCTACATGCTGGTAAACATCCCCAACATTGACCACGTTGACCACGCTGCGTCGAGCGCACCAAGGCGGTGGGCGACGGCGAGGCCCCACCGCCCAGACGGGAACGACCCAGCGATGGGGAAGACGCGGTAGTGGAGTCGCAGACAGAGAGGAGTGCAAGACTAGACTGGTTCGGTGCGGGGTGGGGCTACACTCGGTGGAGAATAACAGGAGGTGCGAAGGAGTGGAGGGATGGCTTGGCCGTCAGTGGGGTAGCGTTTCACAGCGAGGCGCGTGAAGCAGCGCCGTTGGAGGCTGGAGCAGGCGGTCCCGCCAGCGCTGGAGGAAGAAGACAGGAGATTGAAGAAGAATGCCGGCCGTTGGATGTACATCCATCAGATAAGGCTATCAGAATCTTTTTTTGACTAAGTTCACAACGCCTTGCGTAGGCTTCGACCTATTGGTCCACATGTCAGCCAGTCCATTTGGTGGGCTGGGTGAAACAAAAATGTAGCGTCTATGCAGCCCATTTATATATTTTGTTAGCATTTACAACCTATTTGTATTTTTTTCAAAGTACATGGATTTGCTAGGCTGGGTGAATATATCATTTTGGGCTGGACGGAGAAATGTTATAAAAACATAAACCGGTGCTGGGCATTTTATTATAAAACTACATAATTTGCGGAGCATGAAAACGTGATTGCACGTGTATTACTGCATTGGTCCGTAAAATCTTAGCAAGCTTATGTACGCAATCACCAGGAATTAACTTGCCGACTAATTGTTAAACAATTATTATTATTTGGTAATAACTTATCGATTTACCAAATAAAATATTATTTATTTTGATGAGTTAATAAGATGTATTGTATTATTATTTTTAGGCTAGACGTGGGAGAATTGAGTTGGTTTTAGGGAAAATCAGTGGGAGAAAAATCAGAGATAGGATTAATAAAAAACAAAAATAAAGGAAGTGGGAAGGTCTATACAAAGGTTGGACGAAGGACAGGTCAAACGGGAACCTTATGTTCTTTCTAATATATGTACGGAGTATATGTAATAAAATAAAATATAAATATATATACTATTATAGAAGGGAAACATAAGTTGAGTTTGGCATTCTTATGGAAAAATAGAACTTTTTTTGTGCAGTATAGAAAAATAGAACTGAGCTGTGCGTTGTCTTCAAGAAACAAACATAAGTTGGGCTGCTGATGTTATAAAACAAGCTAGGATGGGTGGCCCAGAGGCCGATTGATACCTGCTAGACCTCAAAAAAAAGTTGAAACCTGCTGGATCAACTGTGTCAGCATGTCGTGGGCTGCGCATTTTAAACAACAAAACTTAGGCTGGGCAGGCCACAGCCCAGTTTTACTTGTTCGACCTCTGAAAATAATGATTACCTGCTAGGTCCCCGATGACAGCCACCTAAAAACAAGGTCCGCGATGACTGTCTTCCATGTAAATTTCTCTCGTTTATTGACTACTTTGACAATCTCGTGGGCCCCACACGTCAACATACCATAGGGAGGAAGCATTTTTTTCTGCAATATATAAGGAGGCACTTGTTTCCGTACGGCCATGGACCTGGTGGGCCCGGACTGTCAGCCTCTCCACGTACAGTCATCTCCCGATTCCTCTCACTTGTTGATCATGTTGAGAATGACAGACGGCGGCGCCATGGCGAGACCACCATGGCAGAGGACGACATCGAGACCTCGGACCGGAACGAACCGGAGCTGGGGAAGACGCAGGCGGAGGGGAGTACGAGGGTTGACTGGTTCGGGTGCAGGGTGGGCCGGTGGAGCTGCCGCTGCCGGAGAATAAAAGGAGATGTGGGGAGTAGAGGGATGGTCTGGCCAGCACCATAGGCTAGGATGGGTCGTCGAGGCGTGCGCGGCAGCGCCGCCAGCCGCTATAGAGAGAGGACGAAAGATTGAACAAAATAAAGAAATACAAATGGATAGGTGGTTGGTCCCAGATGTGTGTGTACGAGACCTGCTGGGTCCACCTGAGAAGGGGAATATGTTGGGAGGAAGGAGATTCAAAGCACACCAGCCATTGGATTTCAATCTAATGGTTGCCAGAAGGGCTAATGGAAGAGGTATCAAACTTTACTTGTTCTCGTCGTTCGTGATCAAAGATGACCACCCTGAGTGAAGTTATCTGATAATCTAGGCAAAATGAACGACTGTGCAACCTACAGAAAACCGCAGTCAGACTTAAAAAAACGCACAAAGAAAATTATACACCTGCTGGATCCCCATAAGCATGTTGTGGGCCGTGGATGTCCTAAGAAAAGAAACCTGGGCTGGGCAGCCAGAGCCCAGTTGATACCTACTCGACCTAAAAAAAAGGAAGCACGGCAGCCCAGTGAACTAGTACTCTTATTACATACATAAGCAAACAGATTCATAGCCACTCAAAAAAAAGCAAACAGGTTCATGGGTTCTTAGACGAAATATTACGGATAAAACAGATAGTTATGATACATAGGCTAATGCATGAAACACTCAGATGATAAAGGTGCTTAAACAGACAAACTACACCATCTAGATCTTCCTGGCACGCTTGATCATGACGTTGCGGCTGTCCATGTACTCCTCGGTCATGGGAAGTAGACACGCCCTCATGTCCAAGATCCGCCTATACATGTCGTAGCATGCGTATGCGTCCTTGGCCGCGTAGGTGATGTAGGCTAGATTCAGAGGTACCTCCCACGTGTTTAGGTCCTTCGTATCCACGTCTTCTTTCATGTTGGCGTAGCAGGGGTCGATGATGGCCGCATTGAGGTCAACCACAGAATCCTTCTCTTGCCCGTTGCCGATGATCTTGTATTGCTTCTGGATGTCAATGAGCTTCTTGCACCAGATGGCCGAATCATAAAGCACAATGGTGCTCTTCCTGCTCTCCACCGTAGCAAAGGTGCAGTCGGCGGTGCCGATGAAATGGGCGAATGCTCCAGAACCCCTGATGGCCCTATAGTAGTGGTAGACGAGAACCTCGTCCCGCACGCATACCTGGTCCCTGTCAGTAGACGGATGGATGGGCACAAGGTCTAGTCCCGCGACCTTGTGCTTCTCCTCCCGTAGGTACTGCTTGAACTTGGCGACATAGAGCTTCACCGAGTCCGGATCGTTGGAGTACATCACATTCAACTTGGTGCTGCCATGGGTCTGAATGGCGAACTCAAAGGTGAACTCCTTGCTGAAGTCCATATCCAGCAAGCTCACCCCTCGGATCGCCATTGGAGTCTCTTCTCACACAGAGTTGATGTGGTGGTTCTCGTTTTGTGGGGATTGGGGGCAGGGGGGAAGATGAAGACGATGGGGAGATATGAGCAGCGGAGGGCTACTTTTTTACACTGGGGATCGGTGTGTAGTGGGGTACTGTGGGGCGGCAGCAGCAGTTCATTTTTCCAATCTTGGGGAACTGCAATCGCCAGTGAACGTAGGGGGTAGGCGGCGGCAGCAGTTCATTTTTCCACTCTTGGGGAACTGCAGTCGCCAGTGAACGTAATGGGTATAGGTGGCAGCAGTTAACACCCCCTCCTCCCTCGCCCGCTGTACACCTGGCAAAACACGCCTCCTCGACGCAATCAAACGCCTCCATTAAACCCGCGTGGAAGCCGAGAAACCTATTTTGGCCACACGTCCATTCACGAGCGTGTCGGCATTGGCACTGTAATAAGGAGTGTTAGTGTGGTCGCTTTACTTAAATTTTATTCTTAAAACAAGCAAAGCATTGGCTCGTTCTATCAGTGCCATAAAATCAACATGCAAAACAATTAGAATTATTATTCTAAGGACGCACGCGAACAACTCATTTGCCGCACTTTCAGACAGAAAGTACTACCAAGTTTGAACTGCTTATTAGGCTTGCTGTCCTCTGCATCATCATGCCGTGTTTCACATGTTGCAAGATTCACAACCAACTCATAAGATTCAAATAATAAGTACAACAAAGATGCCTATGCATCTCAATGATTCACAGATCAGAGCCAATAGTTACTGCACAACTAAAACGTTGTGAGAATGTTAAGAAATAAATAAAATCGATCGATGCTTCATGTAAGCAATTTGATTCAAGGATTTGCTAAAACATTGAAACCGGTCCCATTTACGGCCACGCATGTCAAACATTGGAAGATGAACATTTTCTGGATAACCGGTGGCACTACCACTTCCAATATCTACATAAGAGGGTCACCAAGAACTTGGCGAATGCTTTGACCATCCATGTGTAGCTGAGTATTCCTGTTTGCACAGATAATGAAAAAAGCATGATTACTATAATAGTGGCACTAGTTGTAGCAACTTTATTTTCTTAATGGGAAAAAAGATTGCAATACAATAGCTTTATATAAAAAATACAACGCTAGCACTGTATGACAAACCATGATCATGTGGATGAAGGACAGTACATACCTGTGTGAGATGATTTTGTGAGATCAAGTTGTTCGTCAGGTCTCGGTATCTTGCCATGATGGCGATTCATTGACATCTATCAACAACTTTAGTGTGGCAGTAGAAGGAGGGGCCTTGAGTCATTCCAATCTCTTTTTTTTGCACAGTTCAACTAAAATTATGGCGCCCGCCATGCTGCGAGGGAGAGAGGGGGCCCGCGCCACCTCGACGGTAAGCCTGATGGACTCAACTAGTTCAGTGCACATGCTATGTGATTGATGCAGTGCAAATGGACTCAATTCTCCCAGATACGCCTTCAGCAAGTTATCTACATTAGAAACGAAATGATAGCTAAGACAGTAGCTCTATTATAACTATATTATTACTTCATTTTATTAGTGGCACTGATGACCTGCAAGTGCACATGGTTGTTGTAGCACTTTCGTGATAAATAAAGTGTCGAACCCGCAGGGAGCGAATAGGAAGGCACCACAAACCCCGTAGCTACGCTGCCACTTAACGAGCTACGTACGCACCGAAACCTGAGTTTGGAAATAGCCTATTCTATAAGTTGCTAGGGAAACTAAATAAAAATGGTGTTTACTAAACTACTAACAAGAAGGTTAAAACATGAATAAAAATATACTAAGTTAGTACTGAAGGTGCTTGAGTAGTAAAGTGTTCTCTAGGACTCCGAAGTCATTACCACAAATATGACCTGTGCATCTAGTGCGGAGCAAACGCTCGTTATCGTATCCTCTATCCACTCTTCATATGCATAAGTGGGTGGTCCCCGGTACAGTACACGTTTTACTCGAGGTAGACTTCGTGCCACATACGCCACCAACCGTTGCTTCCCCACGCCGTTTATCACAAACGGTCAATTAAGGGTTTCCCCATCGACGCAACCAGATATGGGTTTACCTGAACTCCCCTATCAACTTGCAAAGACTAGGGATTGAGGTTTTACTGTCACGTCGAATTCCCTCAACGTCCTACCCTATGCAGTGACAGTAGTTCCTCCACGGCCAATCACGACAATAGTGCAAGCGAGGCCTCCTCTCAACACCCACGAGAATACTAACTTGAACATGAACAAGAACATATTGGATCGCTTGGAAATAATAATACTAATCATAGAAGAGTTCATCCTTATCCTTGAGAACAAATACATCTACTCAAACATAAAGGAGAGGATCAAGTTACAAGCTGGCATAGAGCCGGTGAAGGGAGGAGGTGATGGTGGTGATGATGATGGCGGCGGCGGCACGGTGAATATGGTGGTGATGGCGCCGGCATGATGGAGAGGGCACCGGCCCAAAGGCCGGTGCTTGCGTGGTGGAGCCTTCTCCCCTTCCTCTTGATCTTGTCCCTTCCTGTATGGTGGTGATGGAGCAGCAATGGAGATGGAGATGGATGTGTTCTTGATGAATGAGATGTGATGCCGGCGGCTAGGGTTGAGGGAGACATATATAGAGAGCTGATAACCCACAAGTATAGGGGATCGCAACAGTTTTCGCGGGTAGTATTTCACCTAGATTTATTGATTCGACACAAGGGGGGCCAAAGAATATTTTCGAGTATTAGCAGTTGAGTTGTCAATTCAACCACACCTGGAGAACTAAATATCTGCAGCAAAGTGTTTAGAAGCACAGTAGTATGATAGTTTTGATAGCAATAGTAACAGTAACAGTAACAGTAGCAGTTTTGTAGTGATTGTAACAGCAGCAGCAACGAAAGTAACTTAGCAAAGATCAATATGCGAAAAGGGTAGGCATTGGATCGGTGATGGATAATTATGTTGGATGGCATTGATCATGTAACAGTCACAACCTAGGGCGATACACAATAGCTCCAATTCATCAATGTAATGTAGGCATGTATTCCGTATATAGTCATACGTGCTTATAGTAAGAACTTGCATGACATCTTTTGTCCTACCCTCCCGTGGCAGCGGGGTCCATAAGGAAATCTAAGGGATATTAAGGCCTCCTTTTAATAGAGAACCGGAACAAAGCATTAACACATGGTGAATACATGAACTCCTCAAACCATGGTAATTACCGGAAAGAATCCCAATTATTGTCACCTTGGGGTATGCGGATCATAACACGTAATAGGTGCATATAACTTGCAAGATAGGATCAAGAACACAAATATATTCATGAAAACATAAAGGGTTCAGATCTGAAATCATGGCACTCGGGCCCTAGTGACAAGCATTAAGCATGGCAAAGTCATAGCAACATCATTCTCAGAACATAGTGGATACTAGGGATCAAAGCCCTACCAAATTGACTCGATTACATGGTAAATCTCATCCAACCCATCACCGTCCAGCAAGCCTACGGAGAAATTACTCATGCCCAGTGGCGAGCATCATGAAATTGGTAATGACGACGGCGACGAATCCCCCTCTCCGGAGCCCCGAACGGACTCCAGATCAGCCCTCCCGATGAAGAATAGGAGGTGGTGGCAGCTCTGTATCGTAAAATGTGATGAAACTTCTTACCCTATTTTTTTCACGGGGAAAGTAAATTTATAGCGTTGGAATTAGGTCAGACGGCCGTCTGTGGGCCCCACAAGGCATCAGGGCGTGCCCTAGGGGTGGGGTCACGCCCTGTTGCCTTGTGGGCAACAGGTGGCCCCTCTTCTGCTGATTCTTGCGCCAGTAATTTTCATTTATTCCATAAAAAATCTCCAAAAAGTTTCGTCCAATTCCGAGAAATTTGAATTCTGCACAAAAACAACACCATGGTAGTTCTGCTGAAAACAACATCAGTCCGGGTTAGTTTCATTCAAATCATGCAATTTAGAGTGCAAAACAAGAGCAAAAGTGTTTGGAAAAGTAGATACGACATAGACGTATCAGGAGCCTCCCAGCCTCCTCTCTTGATGGGCTTCATCCAAGGGCTCACAATGAGCCAAATCCTCTCCCAGTCTCTTCTTTACGAGCCAAGGATCTCGTGGGATCGAACGGGGACGAAATCAGTGAAGAATCACGACTGGAAGGGCAACTTTTGGAGCTGTCTGCACGTCAAACAACCGTCGAAACGACCGCGCGCGGTCGTTTGAAACGTCGTCTTTTGTGCTGTCTTTTTGTGCAACCCTTCTTCGGTAAAACGGCCGCCAAATCTTCATACAAACTCGGAATTTGACGTTCTTGGGGTCGTTGGATTCGTATGATCGACGCTGATCCATTTCTGGTCTTAGATCTTGATTTGGAGCACTTCGGAAAAAATGACTTTTTCCGACCTCCGAAATGGCTAAGTCTGACCCCTGGCTGACTCCGTAGCAATCCCATCCTTGGTCCTTTCATCGTGCTTGGTCCTATGTTGCTCCAAAACACATGTAGACACAAGAAAAGAAAGAAAACTTATAAAAACCAAATAATTTACTAAATGTGCAATGCTCACAAGGTAAAGTGTAAATACCGGTAATCATGCATAATAGACAACTATTTGGTTCAATGGGACATGATATATAAAGAGAACATGCAACAAATGAGCTCTAGAGATGCGTAAAATATAGAGCCATCAACCTCCCCATGCTTAAACCTTGATCGTCCTCGAGTAAGAAGGTTGACTACCAAAAGCTCAATGCTACCAACTCTAAAGCATACATTGAACCAAACCCCAAATTGATATCCATGTTCATCGTGCAAGCATGCAAAAGTTAACCAACAAGGGAGTAATACAAGCTATCCTCTTAGTTCCATTGCCATGGAGGTCAAGAAAGAGGAAAATATTTTTGTGGAGACCAAATTCCCATTGCCAAAGGTTTGGAGAGAAGGTCAATATTATGTTGGGAACACGACAATAACTATCAAAGACAAAAGAAATCTTGCATTAGCGACCGCTTTAAAAACACCAACCCAAGGCATACCAGGTACAATAGCAAGATCATCTGTCTACGTTATTCAATCGCTCAACTACCTATGCAGCACTGAGCGCAAGCCTATGCCTCGCACTTAAGGGAATGATAGAAAATGGTTGGGGTTTTGAGAAGTCAAAAACAAAGAAAGTGTTGCATCAACGCAGCTGACCATTAGGTAGTGGAGAAGGCCCTATGATCGATGTCAACGCAAGTAGTAGTGATCGCCATGCAACTAGGATGCACATAGAGCTATGAATATGTGAAAGCTCTCCTATGGACTAAGTGGGGGTGCATGCAAATTGCTTAGTCATGAAAACCTCGAGCTTTTGAGGATGCTCGTCATTGGAATATACAAGCCAAGTTCTATAGTGTTGGTTCCCCACTAGTATGAAACATATGAAGCTCATGAAACTTTCTACTTTACAATGCATGAAGTGGTGCTACCTTGAAGCACAAGTGTGGTAGAATGATAATAGCATGCCCCTTCTCTCTTTTTCTCTCATTTTTTTTCTTTTTTTCTTTTTTCTTTTTCTTTTGTTTTTAGAACAGTCTCATGGACCTCATCCCCACTTTTTCGAGGACTCATAAGTCTCCACCAATCTTTTCCTCACTGGGGCATGCTCTAATAATGATGATCATCACACTTTTATAAGGACTCACTTCAACTGAATGTTATCATAACTCAAAACTGAAAACATGAGATAAACTCTATATGATGAATGCCTCAGGCAGTGTACCAGTATGTGCAACGATCCGGCGTAGCTTAGATATCAAAAAAATGGACAAGCCATGAAAATATCGAGCTAGCCATACTATGATCATGCAAGGCAAATGAAAAACATGCCTCTAATCATGTAATGTAATATGATGGTAGTGCATGGCGATATGCTCGGAATGGCTATGAAAATGCCATGTAGGTAGGTATGGTGGCTGTTTTGTGGAGATGGGTTGTCTTATGTGTAGGAGAACAAGAGAAAGTCCTCCCACGGGTTTGGATGTACCTGCGAAGTTTGGTCCAAGTACCTATGTGAGAGTGGGAAATGCACGGTACCGTAGAGGCTAGCAATAAAAGATGAACAGAAGTGCAAAAGGTTTTGAACTTGCCTTAGGCATAAAGAACTAAAACACTACATAAGAGTATCGTGGTGTCATGTTGCATAAGACTCAAGAGCTAAGTACCCCGAGGGGATAGTTTGGCGGAGATAAACCCCGTTGCGCGTCCCTGATCAACCAAAGATGCTGGGTTCATCAGCAGAAAGCCTCTACAATCATTCAATCGCTAATCAAGCCACCACTAGAGTCCCCAACTTATGCAATTAGGTGAAATAAAGGCAACTGTTCAAAGGACTCCTTTATTGGTTTTTTGATAAAAGAACATGTCAATGTTTTTCAGAAGATAACAGGATTCCCACAAGCAAAGTCAAACAAGTGCAAAGCAAGCATGTCAAAACAACGGGACACATTAATACATGAAAACCATATGATCAAGAGTATTGCACAAGACACTACACATGCAAAGTAACCTCCCCACGCTTAGAACTAAACTAGGGAAAATTACGAAAGTAAAGAGAAAGTGCAGTTATTAAAAGAGAGCATGAGAAGTGGTTACCTCCCCTAAGCTTATTTAAGCAAAGGGTTAGACACTTTTACCGTTGAGGCGCATATGACCTCTCTTCTAATAGACATGGACCTTGCTTCAATGGATCTCCTTGTTGTGGTCCGGTGGCTGCCCTCCAATAGAACCTGCTGAAAACAAACTAAAAAATATATATTTTTGTGCTTTTGTGGTTTTTCATTTTTTTTTGTAGCACAAAGGATTAGCAACAAAGTGTGGCACCCCGGTTCAGAGAGACCGGAACACGCCGTATTCCAGCCCAGAGACCGAGTCTTCTGGAATACGGCACTACTGGGCATAGAACAAATCAGCTCTTTATTACAAATATAACGGGCACAAGGGTTCTGAAGGCACAAAGGTTATAGGGGCACGGCGAACAGTTCGCCTGCTCAGATAGCTCTATGCTAGCAGCGGAACATGTCAAAGCAGAATAAATCCTAACAGCGGAACAACGAGGACGGTGATGAACTCCACTCCGCAGGGACTCTGGCTGGGACGTATCCTAGAGCGCAACCTCGAGGTCCTCGACAAACAAGCAATCACGACATCACCTGCAATCTGGCATGACACGCCAGGTGAGTACTCTGAATGTACTCGCAAGCTCACAGCAACCTAAGCAATCAAGACATACAACAGCATGGCATTTACAGGTTAATCATCAAAGATGAACACGATACTGCTAGAATCAACATGAGCATGGCAACAACATGAGCATGGCGACAACATATAATTCATGATATAAACAGGATGATACTAGCACTAGCATGCAAGGGGGGGTCGATGTTTAAGGTCTCATGGACCAACTTACTCTGCTCGGAGGTTATCTCGTAACCATAAACTTACCATCGTGATCATCACACGATCACCTCAGGATCAACCAAGCTCGGTATCAACTATACCATCGTGATCATCACATGACCACATGGAGCTTGATCTATACCTGTGATCATCGCATGACCACATAAAGATCAACCAACTTCTTTCTCATGAAACCGGGGTTGTTTATGATCCAGGTTATTATTTCTGTTGACCCATAGTGTGACCTACTACGAACTGTGTCCATGACCGAGGACGCGGCTATCGATAGATTATACACTCTGCAGAGGTTAGTACACTGTACCCACACCACGGAACTCATGGCCTCGTGCTCCCATTCGGGTGGACCAACGACATTCCGACAAAACCAATCTATTGCATGACACTCTCCCGGCCACTCCGACAAACTCCCCTTTGGGCTATGTCCTGGGTTACCCCGATGCCAACTCGTGACATCCGCCACCTTTGTGGCCACCACCGTCGTGGCCAAAACAAAACATCGTCCCAAACGGCGACCTCAGATCCATACAACTCAGGTACTCAAGGCTTATGGCCGCATACCTGATCAGGGTAGCGCGCGCACATAACCTTCCCTAGTAGGAGGCACTGGCGAGAGGCATGACAATAGACCGCATTAGGGCCTCCCCATCCAGGCAAGTGTGGTTGCACTGGTGAGCTCGATTCGGTGGCACCATGACTTAGCCAACAGATTTGTTCAAGTTCGATTAATGTCAGGTTTAACTTGAATGGTGATGTGCTGAGTCACAATAAGATACGTAATGAAATAACAATGCAGATGAGCATGATATCAGTGTAACCAAGGATGGGCAACATAACCATTTAACCGCAATAATGATAAATCATTTACTCTACGGGATGCAAATGAGCATAGCATAACGATGATCACGAATATCACAAGTATTTTCATATCAAACCATAATGATCCATATGAGCATATCATTATCACTAGCATCTGAAAATATTACAAGAATACAACATGATAAGAATATCCTTAGCAATTAATCATAACACTTACTAGATGAAAATGAACATGGCATAAGCAATGAGCATGGGTTCACAAGCATATTCAAAGCATTCACAAAATAATTAAATGCGCAAACAAATATTAAATATTCAAGTGGAAACCATGGCTACTGCAATTCCATCATGCAAGTGGCTGTTGTGGCTTGCCTGGGGATGAAGGATTCACCGGGGAGAAGTGCGATGAACTCGCGGAAAGAATCGCCGGAAAAGTTTCCCTCTCGGCGGAGCTGTTTTAAGGGCAAGGTCAAAATGGTCATTTTCACAGTGTGACAACCTCATGAAACTAATACCATCGGAACGGGCTTGACGAACTGAGATCGTGGGCTTTGGAATCACCTGAATCGGAGTTACGGTTGCCGAGATACGGCCGTTCGTTCGTTAGACAGAAAATTAAATAAAAACATTCATTTATGCTGCTAACGGACGAACGTCCGCGATATAATAGTTTCGGCTGGCGGCTGAGAATTTGGAAGCGTATTTCTGACAATACGTCTTCGCTGCGTGGGAAGCGCATTTTGGCCCGAAGGCACGCTGGAGTACGCTTTTGTAAAAGGAAAACGTATTCACCGAAATGCGTCTCCACTTAAACGGACGGGACCCACCCTCTGTGTCACTTACAGCCGGGCCCCACCACGCCTTCTCCCTCCTCCCGCCCACCTTCTGCTACCTCCCGACGGGAGAGGCAGAGGAGCGCGCGCCGATGCGGTTCCGGCCGCCCCGCCGCACAGGAGGCCGAGCCGAGGGCCGGGGCGGGTGCCCAGGTCCATGCCGCGCCCGTAGGTGGTCTCGCCGGCCGCGGGGATGGCCGGAAATGGGCGGCACATCGGCAGGGCGGACGGCGGCCATGGTGATGCCGAGCTCGGTGCTTTGGCCGCGGGGAGGATGGGAGAAGCTTCGGGGCGGTTCTCTGATGGCGATGGATGCCTCTAGCGGTGGAATGAGGGGGAGGAGGGCTCGGACTCGCCGGAATTTGAGCGGAGCCCGTGGCGGCCATGGCTGTAATGCGGAGGGAATAGAGCTCCTCGAGCTCAAACGACTGGTCGGGGAGGATGCTAGGAGGGAGGAGAGGAGGTTGGAGAGCTCGATGGGTCTCGGGGAGGCTTATATAGCCGCGGCCGGATGCCTTCGCCGGAAGCCGCCACGGACGCGCGGTCGATGCCTCTGGCGCGACCGCGTACGTGTGCACACGCGGGCAGGCGTGGATGGCGACGAGAGAGGGGTAGTGGAGTGCCAGAGGAGGGCAGACGCGGGCGGTGCGGTGTCCGGTCGGCCACCCCGGCCACTGTGCGCACACGGTCGGGGCTGTCGTGGCGCGAGGAGGGCGAAGGAGGAGGGGGCCCGGACATGACCGGATGCGGGGGACTGTGGGCGACGCGGTAGACAAGGTGAGACGAGTGAGAGCGGCAGGGAGAGAGGTGCCCGAAGCTAGCCGACGCGCAGAGCGCGCCAAACGCATGCCAACGGCGTGGTCACCGCGTGCATTGGTGAGAGGAGGGCACGTATGTCTGGAAAAAGTTGTCAAACGTGTTGTCCCTCCAACATACGGTCCCACTGATGTGATGGCTCGGCCAAAGAGACTATGAGTTGATGGGAGTGGTCGACAGAAGTTTGCTGTATCAAACTTGGGCATGAAATAGTGATCAAATGGGATGGGGTAAGGGCTAACCAGCATGTCTCAGAGGTTTAGGGTAGGAAGGACTATGATCCTGTGGATTTTGAAAAGATTTGGACCAGTATTTAGCATAGTTGTTTCACAACAGCACAAAATGGTCCAGAAACTAGATCATGAAGTAGCACTCACATAGATGATTGTATTGGGCTGAAATTGGGTGTAGGATGATCATTTGGGCATATGAAGGTACCATAAAAATTTCATCCCATTTGGATAAGTATAAATGGTACTTCCTTCACAATGCTCCACTCTGGACAAAAACTTGGGGGAATTTTGTGGAGAAAATGGCTTGACAAAATGATGTGAATTTTGGCATGCTCAAATGATATATATATATATATATATATATATATATATATATATATATATATATATATATATATGTTTAGGTCCTGGATTAATTTCAGATTTTATGAAGCAATATAAAATATAGTTGCTTCACAAACTAAAATTGTGACCAGAAACCAAGATTTGAGGGTGTGCTCACATGGATTATTGGATGGAGATGAAATTTTATGGAGAGTAATTATTTGATCATATGAATGATCTAGCAAAATTTCAACTTATTTGGATAGGCCTAGCTAGTACTTCCTTCACAAAGCTTCTCTCTGGTCAGAAACTTTGGAATTTTGCTGAGGAAGATTTACTAGGCAAATGGAGTTGAATTTTGGCATGAGACAATTATTTGGATAGGAAAGAGTTCACAAAATTTTTGAGGGCAATCAAGAAAAGATAAATAGCACTTCCTTCACAAAGTGCCTTGCTGGATAGAATAGGAAATGAATATTCCTGAATTATTTTTGAACTAGGCAAGGAAGGGTTTTGACATATTTGTGGAAGATATGATCCCAAGAATTTATGAGAATTTTGTGGGAATTTTTGGAATGGCGGAAATATAGGTTGCTTCACAACCTAGGGCAAACAGGGTTATTCCTTTAATAGAAAAAGGAATATTCCCAATAAATAAATATTGGGGTTGGGCTAAGATGGAAATGACATGGCCTTGGGATAGATTTGAGAATGACAAGCCACTAGGAAGTGGCAGGAGAGAAGATCTTCCCAGGTTTCAAGACCACATAGCCACGGAAAAAGAACTCCAAATAAAAAATTCGAAGAAATCCAGAAGAAAAAGAAAGGGCCAAAAATCGGGGTGTTACAAACCTACCCCCCTTACGATTAAT
Source organism: Elymus sibiricus (assembly GCA_039707655.1). Classification (NCBI taxonomy): domain Eukaryota; kingdom Viridiplantae; phylum Streptophyta; class Magnoliopsida; order Poales; family Poaceae; genus Elymus; species Elymus sibiricus. The sequence continues at coordinate 277,274,968 of CM077672.1, forward strand.
CTCGTCCTCGAGATTTGGTTGCTCGGGGAACAAGTATAAATATACTGACTTAAGAAAACCGTTTCCAACTCGGGCATCCTTTTCCTTTATAAATTGTTCCCGCTGAATTGCATCTGACGGACTGCCTTGCTCTGGGGTGGTTTGCTTCACCGTATCCGTATTCTGATAGATCTTACCTCATATGTTCATCCTTGCTCAGACAACAATTCTTTTGTGTCTGCTGGCGTGGCTGAGGTATTATCATGACTGAAATATATCATCTTTCCATAAGTCCGGGAGGGATTTCCAATTGACGTGACAGTCTTCTATCCAGCACCGATAGTATGCAATGGATTTGGGCACGAAACATTTAATTATTGCATCGGGTTACTAGATGCATGTCCTCCGGGTTCAAAACAATGCTGAGAATCACGATGTTTCTCTTGGCGGAATCTGCCTACTGGTAGGGAGTTCTGAATTATCTTGGCTGATTTCTTTGTCTCAGATCCGTACTGACGATTCAACTGTCATCCTGATATGAGGTCCTTACGAACAGAGTAGACCCGTTGGGTGTGTGTTCATGGTGATCAATACGAAATCAGACTGTCTTGGGTATCCGTACCATGTTGTTCATGCAACAATTATCATACCTGGATTGCCGGTCTTGCTCCTTCATTATTGTTCTCTTTTTCTGGATCTTTTGCTGAAAAGAGCTTGGCCATTGATATCCTCAATTCTTCGTGTGACCATAGGTGCTGTCAGGTGCAATATTCCGGCAGTCATACCTTATCCTTATCCTCAGGCAGTGCAACAGCGTTTAACCGGCAAGTTTATCATCTCTCAAGCTCTAACTGTAGGGCAATGATCATCCGAACCTTTGCATGAAATCGGCAAATAAATCAGTAGCCACCAGAACGGTCTTTACAACTCAGATCTGGGACATTACTGAAATAACTCCACCTTGGCTCACGACGGCTGAAAAGCAGCTCAGAGCATGAGGCAGTGTTGATAAGAAGAATGTAGCAGTTCCCTAAGACGGCCGAAGAACAACTCAAAGCATAGGGTCACTGCTACAAAAAGAAACTCAATGGCTGCCCGAGACGGCCGAAAAACAGCTCAGAACACGGGACAATTGTTGAAAAGAGAAATATAAAGTCGGCATCCACCCTGGACGACCAAAAGCAGCTTAGAACCCAGGTGTGGTGCCGTTACCAGGAAAGGTAAGCAAGGGATCATCATGATCATATGCCAGGTTCACAGTTACTTGGATAGAGCTCACTGCTGTGGGCAATCATACATGATAGTGACAGAGGTTAATGATATCAGAGGAAGCTGGCCTTGATATCCACTGTCAGGATTCTTGTCCCAACACTGTCTTGCTTCATAGCTTGTCAGACATTGCGTCACACTGAGGTGTATACTTGCTTGCTTCCTCTTCTTGTGGTTATTGGATTCTCACCGTGCTTGCATCATTGTACGAGTGACTTGCATGACCTTGGCAGCATGCTCATAGTATATATATGGAAGCATGTGTATCTGGGCATTTGATTCCCGAGGCAGACACTTGTGTGTTGACTGATTCTTGCTTCTGACAAACTATTGTGGATCTGATTCTTGGGATACATTGCCATATGCTGCCAACTCACTGTGTAATATCGTGTACCACTGCCGATGACTGTTTGTAGTGCCGCACTGACGAAGACTGGATAGCTTGTGTTGGAAGCTATCTGAGAGTAGCGTGCTGAGGAAGGCTGGATAGCTTATGCTCGAAGCTTTTGTCGGTGGTAGTGTGCTGAAGAAGGCTGGGTACTGCGCTTCAGAAGCTTCTCCCTTGGTTGCTTACTGAGGACGATTCGGTACCTTATGCTGGAAGCTTTGTACGGTGGCTTACTGAAGATGACTGGGTATCTTACACTGGAAGTTATCCACATGTCGTACTGAGGAAGACTGCGGAACCTTGCGTCGTAAGCTTCCCTGGTAGCGTGCGGAGGAAGACTGGGTTGCTTACTCTAGAAGCTTCTCTCCGTGATATGTGGACTGAATGCCATATATATATACCCTTGATATTCCTTTGACTGGAAATGTATGGTTGTCTTGCACACAAATTGTCTCCCAGCTGGTTCATTATGATTGTGATGGTTGCACGCTGATGTAAACTTGATGTTGATAATCATTCCAGAATATCATTTGTATTCCACCAGATATTCCAATACAACGCAGTCGGCTGAGATTTTCATAATGTTTAGCTGAGCTTCCAAATATTCGAAAGCCTCACTGATTCTTCGAGTCCGGTGTCGGTTGATGAGCAACTTTCATCAGGGGAAAATAAGGTAACACCGAAGGCCCAAAGAAAGAAGCAAAAGAAATATGACTGAACAAAAGCACACAAGGCATCAAGATTACATACACTCAACATCACATTTTACAGCTATTCACCTCACTATGCATGCCTACTTAAGCACACAATCCTCGAGGGAACTCCGGTACTACGATCTAATATGCTGTGGCGGTGTGCACGAAAATGAATCAACGTGTGGAGAGGTTGGTGTAAACAGAGCTACACCAAACGCTGGCTCGATACCGGTTGCATCTGGACAAGCTTAGCGGTGAGGACGGACTCGGTGATCATGTAGCGAGACATGGATGCCACGACCACATCATCATCAAGCGTACGGAAGGGAACCGTATTCGTCCAGAGGATGGGGTGACAGAGTAGGATAGCGGTGGAAAGCAGGGTCTGCTGGCATTACCCTTTTCTGATAACAAAGATCAGTAAGGGTTGCCAAAGCGGTGGGTTGGATGGCAAGATCTGGGGTAGAAACATGTCTACCACCGAGGCGATAGGTGTGGCTGGCGGAAAGATATTTGCGCGATTCCGGCAAGTGGTGTCTGGAACACTTGGTACCTCGGCATCATTCCGCCGGGATGGAGATGACGTCAACAACTGAAAAGCAGGTATGCAAAGCTGGAGGGTGCAGGTAGTGGATAAAAAACGATGCCACCTACACTCACAAGATCAACCGTTAGCGACAAGATAATAAGTCTATATGCATGCTATGCGGCAAACAAATGCAACAACCATATGCAACAAGCAAGCTAGACTCTGAATTACCAGTTTCTAACGCTCGCGCTGACTAGGGCGTCCTATAGCCAGACCTGGCTCTGATACCAATCGCTGTGGCACCCCGGTTCAGAGAGACCAGAACACCCCGTATTCCAGCCCAGAGATCGAGTCTTCTGGAATACGACACTGCTGGGCATAGAACAAATCAGCTCTTTATTACAAATATAACGGGTACAAGGGTTCTGAAGGCACAAAGGTTACAGGGGCACGGCGAACAGTTCGCCTGCTCAGATAGCTCTATGCTAGCAGCGGAACATCTCAAAGCGGAATAAATCCTAACAGCGGAACAACGACGACGGTGATGAACTCCACTCCGCAGGGACTCTGGCTGGGACGTATCCTAGAGCGCAACCTCGAGGTCCTCGACAAACAAGCAATCACGGCATCACCTGCAATCTGGCATGACACGCCAGGTGAGTACTCTGAATGTACTCGCAAGCTCACAGCAACCAAAGCAATCAAGACATACAACAACATGGCATTTACAGGATAATCATCAAAGATGAACACGATACTGCTAGAATCAACATGAGCATGGCAACAACATGAGCATGGCGACAACATATAATTCATGATATAAACAGGATGATACTAGCACTAGCATGCAAGGGGGGGGGGTCGATGTTTAAGGTCTCATGGACCAACTTACTCTGCTCGGAGGTTATCTCGTAACCAAAAACTTACCATCGTGATCATCACACAATCACCTCAGGATCAACCAAGCTCGGTATCAACTATACCATCGTGATCATCACATGACCACACGGAGCTTGATCTATACCTGTGATCATCGCATGACCACATAAAGATCAACCAACTTCTTTCTCATGAAACCGGGGTTGTTTATGATCCAGGTTATTATTTCTGTTGACCCATAGTGTGACCTACTAGGAACTGTGTCCATGACCGAGGACGCGGCTATCGATAGATTATACACTCTGCAGAGGTTAAAACACTGTACCCACACCACAGAACTCATGGCCTCGTGCTCCCATTCGGGTGGACCAACGACATTCCGACAAAACTAATCTATTGCATGACACTCTCCCGGCCACTCCGACAAACTCCCCTTTGGGCTATGTCCTGGGTTACCCCGATGCCAACTCGTGACATCCGCCACCTTTGTGGCCGCCACCGTCGTGGCCAAAACAAATCGTCCCAAACGGGAACCTCGGATCCATACAACTCGGGTACTCAAGGCTTATGGCCGCATACCTGATCAGGGTAGCGCGCGCACATAACCTTCCCTAGTAGGAGGCACCGGCGAGATGCCTGACAATAGACCGCATTAGGGCCTCCCCATCCAGGCAAGTGTGGTTGCACTGGTGAGCTCGATTCGGTGGCACCATGACTCAGCCAACAGATTTGTTCAAGTTTGATTAATGTCAGGTTTAACTTGAATGGTGATGAGCTGAGTCACAATAAGATACGTAATGAAATAACAATTCAGATGAGCATGATATCAGTGTAACCATGGATGGGCAAAATAACCATTTAACCGCAATAATGATAAATCATTTACTCTACGGGATGCAAATGAGCATAGCATAACGATGATCACGAATATCACAAGTATTTTCATATAAAACCATAATGATCCATATGAGCATATCATTATCACTAGCATTTGAAGAGATTACAAGAATACAACATGATAAAAACATCCTTAGCAATTAATCATAACACTTACTAGATGAAAATGAACATGGCATAAGCAATGAGCCTGGGTTCACAAGCATATTCAAAGCATTCACAAAATAATTAAATGCGCAAACAAATATTAAATATTCAAGTGGAAACCATGGATACTGCAATGCCATCATGCAAGTGGCTGTTGTGGCTTGCCTGGGGATGAAGGATTCACCGGGGAGAAGTGCGATGAACTCGCGGAAAGAATCGCCGAAAAAGTTTCCCTCCAAGCGGAGCTGTTTTAAGGGCAAGGGCAAAATGGTCATTTTCATAGTGTGACAACCTCATGAAAATGATACCATCGGAACGGGCTCGATGAACTGAGATCGTGGGCTTTGGAATCACCTGAATCGGAGTTACGGTTGCCGAGATACGGCCGTTCGTTCGTTAGGCAGAAAATTAAATAAAAATATTCATTTCTGCTGCTAACGGACGAACGTCCGCAATATAATAGTTTTGGCTGGCGGCTGAGAATTTGGAAGCATATTTCTGACAATACGTCTTCGCTGCGTGGGAAGTGCATTTTGGCCCGAAGGCACGCTGGAGTACGCTTTTGTAAACGGAAAACGTATTCACCGAAATGCGTCTCCACTTAAACGGACGGGACCCACCCTCTGTGTCACTTACAGCCGGGCCCCACCACGCCTTCTCTCTCCTCCCGCCCACCTTCTGCTACCTCCCGACGGGAGAGGCAGAGGAGCGCGCGCCGATGCGGTTCCGGCCGCCCCGCCGCACAAGAGGCCGAGCCGAGGGCCGGGGCTGGTGCCCAGCTCCACGCCGCGCCCGCAGGTGGTCTCGCCGGCCGCGGGAATGGCCGGAACTGAGCGGCACATCGGCAGGGCGGACGGCGGCCATGGTGATGCCGAGCTTGGTGCTTTGGCCATGGGGAGGATGGGGGAAGCTACGGGGCGGTTCTCTGATGGCGGTGGAGGCCTCTAGCGGTGGAATGAGGGGGAGGAGGGCTCGGACTCATCGGAATTCGAGCGGAGCCCGTGGCGGCCATGGCTGCAATGCGGAGGGAATAGAGCTCCTCGAGCTCAAACGAATGGCCGGGGAGGATGCTAGGAGGGAGGAGAGGAGGTTGGAGAGCTCGATGGGTCTCGGGGAGGCTTATATAGCCGCGGCTGGATGCCTTCGCCGGAAGCCGCCACGGACGCGCGGTCGATGCCTCTGGCGCGACCGCGTACGCGTGCGCACGTGGGCAGGCGTGGATGGCGACGCGAGAGGGGTAGTGGAGTGCCAGAGGAGGGCAGACGCGGGCGGTGCGGTGTCCGGTCGGCCACCCGATCACTGTGCGCACATGGTCGGGGCTACCGTGGCGCGAGGAGGGCGAAGGAGGAGGGGGCCCGCACACGAGCGGACGCGGGGGACTGTGGGCGACGCGGTAGACAAGGTGAGACGAGCGAGAGCGGCAGGGAGAGAGGTGCCCGAAGCTAGCCGACGCGCAGAGCGCGCCAAACGCCTGCCAACGGCATGGTCACCGCGTGCATTGGCGAGAGTAGGGCACGTATGTCTGGAAAAAGTTGTCAAACGTGTTGTCCCTCCAACATACAGTCCCACTGATGTGATGGCTCGGCCAATGAGACTATGAGTTGATGGGAGTGGTCGACAGAAGTTTGTTGTATCAAACTTGGGCATGAAATAGTGATTAAATGGGATGGGGTAAGGGCTAACCAGCATGTCTCAGAGGTTTAGGGTAGGAAGGACTATGATCCTATGGATTTTGAAAAGATTTGGACCAGTATTTAGCATAGTTGTTTCACAACTGCACAAAATGGTCCAGAAACTAGATCATGAAGTAGCACTCACATAGATGATTGTATTGGGCTGAAATTTGGTGTAGGATGATCATTTGGGCATATGAAGGTACCATAAAATTTTCATCCCATTTGGATAAGTATAAATGGTACTTCCTTCACAATGCTCCACTCTGGACAAAAACTTGGGGGAATTTTGTGGAGAAAATGGCTTGACAAAATGATGTGAATTTTGGCATGCTCAAATGATATATATATATATATATATATATATATATATATATATATATATATATATATATATATATATATATATATATATATATATATATATATATATGTTTAGGTCCTGGATTAATTTCAGATTTTATGAAGCAATATAAAATATAGTTGCTTCACAAACTGAAATTGTGACCAGAAACCAAGATTTGAGGGTGTGCTCACATGGATTATTGGATGGAGATGAAATTTGATGGAGAGTAATTATTTGATCATATGAATGATCTACCAAAATTTCAACTTATTTGGATAAGCCTAGCTAGTACTTCCTTCACAAAGCTTCTCTCTGGTCAGAAACTGTGGAATTTTGCTGAGGAAGATTTACTAGGCAAATGGAGTTGAATTTTGGCATGAGACAATTATTTGGATAGGAAAGAGTGCACAAAAATTTTGAGGGCAATCAAGAAAAGATAAATAGCACTTCCTTCACAATGCCTTGCGGGACAGAATAGGAAATGAATATTCCTGAATTATTTTTGAACAAGGCAAGGATGGGTTTTGACATATTTGTGGAAGATATGATCCCAAGAATTTATGAGAATTTTTTGGGAATTTTTGGAATGGCAGAAATATACGTTGCTTCACAACCTAGGGCAAACAGGGTTATTCCTTTAATAGAAAAAGGAATATTCCCAGTAAATAAATATTGGGGTTGGGCTAAGATGAAAATGACATGGCCTTGGGATATATTTGAGAATGACAAGCCACTAGGAAGTGGCAGGAGAGAAGATCTTCCCAGGTTTCAAGACCACATAGCCACGGAAAAAGAACTCCAAATAAAAAATTCGAAGAAATCCAGAAGAAAAAGAAAGGGCCAAAAATCGGGGTGTTACACAAAGGTGATAAAAATATTTGCCTCAACAAGATCAGTTTATCTACCTAAGCACCTCGCTTAAGATGATAAACAATGTCTAGGAATCTGCAGATTCCTGGATTGAAATGAAATGCGTGCGAGACAAAATATAGACACAAGTGTGCAGCCCTTAATTAAAAGGGAGATCCTCACTTAAGGTGAGAAACTCAATACTAAGCAACTTTTATTTGAGCAAGGTTCGTAATGGAAAACTTTACCGGGCACTTGTTGTTGGGGTTCGTCATGATGAAGCAACCAAGCGGCTTGTGTGGGTCTTTTATACGGTTGGCACCATACCGTACACGTCACCACATAAGGTCCAAGCCCCTGCGAAAATAACACACAAATAAAATAATTGATTCGGTATACGAACGAAGTTCATATACCCAACCGGCAAAAAGAAATAAATAAAAACATAGTTGCTACAGAGAATTATTGGCTACGGAGTTTCAGAGGTAATTAACATTAGTTACAAAGCAAATGATTGGTTAGAAAATACCCTGTCGATCTCAGACGTCGAAAAAGAATCAATTGGAGGTATTTTTGCCTTCATACGGGCGCTCAAACGACCAGTAGCGGTCGTATGGAACGTTGTCGTTCGCTCTGTGGAGATGCTCATTGTGGTCGCTAGGTGAAACGACCGCTCGTATGAGCGTGAGCGCTCATACGGTAGGCTGTCTTTTGCTCTGGTCTTCTTCTCTCTTGCGGCCACGAGCTCATACGGGCGCTCAGACGACCAGGACAGTCGTATGGAATGCCGTCTTTTCTCCTGGAGCTGTAGAATTTCATGAAAATTCTCGCACTTCCTCCTCACGTTAGGCACATAGCAATATTGCAATAAAAATAGGAGGAGACATGCAACAAAACAGGTTACCGACATGCTAGAATTTTTTACCAATGAAAACAACAAGAAACCAACTCAAATAGCAAGTACTCAACATAAAACAAAAGTGCCAATGCAACATGGATGCAACTAGACTCAAGACACAAAGCAAAGAAAGACACCTACGGACTTCCGGGTTACCTCCCAGGCCGTGCTTTCTTTAAATCCATATAGCTAGGCTTCGGTGCTCCATATGGTCATCCACCCGGATCCCGTGGGATATCAACCCCGAGTGCGAGACCTACCTCTGACCGGGGTTGGGAGCACCTCATAGCAGAGCTCGGTCGGAGGCACACTCGCTTACGGTGCATCGGCATCATATATGTAAATTCGTACTCGCTCTTGGGCGAGTACCGATGCACCGAGCAAAGTGGAGATGTCTGAAAAGTAAGTAGCTGCAACTTCACAATATCTTTATAATCAAGAGGGTGTGGAGCTACAGGTAAATCATAACCTTCATCATTTTCATCAAGCTGCTCATTAACTATGTCAAATAATTTACCATTGGTAGGAGTTTCCGGATAGTGCGCATTCCATCCTTCATCTCCGTTTTCCTCTGGCTCATTTTCCAACCTTTCTTGCTCTTGTGGCTCGATGATATTTTCTTCATGTTCCTGCATAAGGTTATGTTCCTGCGAAATAGTGACTTGGGAGGTTGCAGTACGTCGCATGTCATAGTCCAAGAATAAAGGATTTTCATGAAAATCACAATCTAAAAAAAATCATAGACTTCCTCTATCAAGCCTTTATGCTTTGTTATGCCTTTAATTGGGAATCTTTTAGCCCAACCCATAAGCTCATAGGATCTAAGCATTAACATCATCTCCTCAATGACTTCAACTTTGTCATATGGGTAGTCACCACGGTTGTATGATCTCAGAACCGGGTGTGGGTGATCTTATACTATCTGTTCTAAATTTCTAACAATCAACAGGCAGTCGTATTCATATGGTAAGGATGAGATGAGATAGAACAATTACACGACGATAGATTCCACCAGTATATGCAGCCAATCTGTCCGTCCACCGCGTAAACGATGCCATCGTGCACTATAGCATCAGACAGAAATGGAGGGTAAACAGAATTGATGATGAGTCATAACCATGTATGGCGACCGGATTCCAGATAGGCTAATCCCCCGTCGAACAAGGCAATGAGCTGGTAATCCATGTAGTCTTCTGATGGTGTGGGCACTTCGCATATTTCAACCTTCAGCAAACGGAGATCCAACCAAGTGCCCGACGCCTCTCGTGCGTAGTAGGCAGGAGTGTCCGGCGGGTCGTGAGGCTTGATGTCGGCAGTATCCAATGATGGAAGGGTGATCTCTCGCTGGGTGTAGATATACACGAGATGCCATGAACTACCCGATTGGTGGATGAGGACGATCCAGTTGGCCTTCATGCCCACCCAGTAGTGGCGGCGCATGAACGGCAGATGGGCGGGGAGTGGTAGCATGTCGAGGGGCACGACGGCAACCTCCGTAGGATCGTCACGTCGGTGTCTGGGCCACTTGCGAGGGTCGGGCATCAGCAAGCAGGGTGTCTTGAAAACGGTCGGCCGGCTGCCGATGAGTAGACGGTGCATAGACACCGAGCATGCGGCCAGATGCACGGTGCTGAGCAGGTCCATACGATTACAGATCTGCTCCAAGAGAACATCGGGGAGGGAATTCCAAACGCGGCTCTGCGTGTCAGTCGGTTCTGCCGTCGGGTTTTTTAGGGCGCTGAGTGATTGGGGTTTTTGGTGCGTGCGGGCGAGCGGGAAAGTGGATGCGGGTGGGCGAGCGAAGAAGATGGCATGTGTGGGCGAGCAGTGAGCGGGGGGAGATGGTGCGCGCGAGCGACCGAGGAAGATGGCGCGGGCGGGCGAGCAGTGAGCACTGGAAAATGGTGTGCAGACGAAGATGGGGAAGGGATGTCCATGGGGAACAGAGGAGGAAGAAGAGGGTGAGACGTGGAAGAAGGTGCATTAAATCTCAATTCAACTAATACTACTAGCATACACCGTCCTTCGGAGTTTAAATAGTTAAGAGGATGACATGTGGGTCTACCTCAAGCGGATCCATATGTCAGTCAACGAAGGGACGTACGCATAATTGCGGAAGCATGCTCCACTGGCAGACATGATGGCACTACAGGGTAAGGCTGATTTAGTAACACTAGCACGCTGGCTCAGCTTATTAATCAAGTGTCCCATCTGCTGCAGCTTGTATTGTCACTTCACCGTGAAGACTAGTTGAATAGTATTCTCTGGCCGATGGGGAATAATGGATCGCCAAGACTTCCTATCTATGCCTCTACTCTCATCCTGTCCAACAACAAGAACCATTGGCCAAGGCTCCCGGCGCCAATTACGTAGTAGTACCTACTCCCTCCTTCCGGTTTATATACAGCTCAATAAAAAAAGATTCAACAACCATGGTTGTAGTAGATGATGAGTGCAGAAGAATTTTTTGTAGTACTACTGTAGTACTTTGCAAAAGTACTCAATTAATGGGCTCGTTTTCCTCAAGAAAATTGTGTTTACGAACATATTAACTGCAATGCATGCGTGCATGCGTGAACAACAAATGACCAGGACTTTTACATGCATTGGAGTTATTCTTGCATGCAACGTTTTAATGAAGCTTGAAATATGAACATGTGAATGGGAGGGACTAGAACCCTCACGCATGCATGCAACACTCACACGTACACATGCACGCACGCAACACTCACGCAGCCATCCATGCGGCACACAGCACACGACGCAACACACACGGTCATGCTCAAGTTCTCAACCTACACATGCATGCACACACATGCACAGCCAGGTTGATTCGCGCGCAAGGGTTGGACTCCTGTGGCGCCTGCGTAAAGTTTTGTTTAACTTATTTCTTTGCTCTGCCAACTGACAGGTGGGACCCAGAAACCACGTGCCAATTTAACCAGTCAACAAAGTGCCATGTACACTATTTGGCCGGTCAGCAGAGTGCAATACGGTGAGCTAGTGACCGTATAATCATCGCAAAACGTATATAGTGACTGTAATGAGCGTATTATGAAGTCTAGTGATCGTATTGTTACAAATACAGTGACTGCCAATGTATTTATCTCGTTTCAAATTAAGCCATATTAACCGGAAAGGAGGCAGTATGGACTACTACTACTACTGTGTCCCGTCAACTCACAGAATGAGGAGAAGCTTGCTTACAACGCCCTCTCCCTCGCCCGCGCGCGCGGTGGCTCGCAGGACGAGGAGAAGCTTGCTTACTACGCCTACGCCCTCTCCCTCGCCCACGCGCGCCATGGCTCGCAGGACGAGGATAAGCTTTTGACTACAACGCGCTCTCCCTCGCCCTCGCTCACGCGGTGGATGTGCAGTAGTTCATTCGGTGTCAGATTGCCAGAAGCATATAGTACTGTAGTACCATTGTTGTTGGACCTCCCGGAGAGGCGAGGAGCCAAGCGCAAGGTTTATAGGAGTACGAGTAGTCAAACTAGTACTAGTACTAGTACTACTATAGGAACAACCGCTAATGTATGATGCTGCCACGTCACCTATAGCCAAAGTTGTGCCACCTTTTTTTCTCACAAAGCGTGTTGGAGCCCATGCAACAGCCACGCAAGTTGCACGTACACATAGCACATTTACTAGTAAGTTCTAAAGGACAAATGCCAACATGCCACACAAGTTCATCTCCACTTGATGTGATAAATTTATGCACGACTACTCTACATATATTTACAGCGCTGCCATTCACAATTTACCATACTCCACTTACACGTTATAGAGGGGCTCCATGTCCTCCTCCAGGTTCCAGTCCCAGGTGTTCTTCATAGATGGCACGATCCATAGCTGTGGGCACCAAGAATCATTGTCGCACATTTCTAGTCTGGTTCCACACGATGGAGACTCATCCAAGCTGAAGCGGCATAAATCAGGGATAGCGTGTCCCAACATGTTGTCATCCAGTGGTGCGCACTGAAGACACAACCATGCTTCATGAACGGCAGGCCTTCGGTGTCGTGCATGGAAGGTGGCATCTGTTTCACAATGGGGTAGCTGTCCCCAATGAAAAGCGAGTACTCTCCAAGAGTGTTCCACGGCTCCCACATAGCATCACGGGGGTCGAACTCCGAGCCGTTCATCTGGTACACGTGGCATCTCAGATCTGGACACATGGTAACGCACATGGTCAAGGTCCATGCAGGATAATGTTGTGCTCAAATATGGCGCACAGTAATATTGTGCAACGAGTAGTACTACTATAATACTATAGAGGAAGTACAATAACCGACTTATTATATATAGCCATTTTTGGCTACATGGAGGAGATAAGACATGGAAAAACAAAAATGGTGGCAGTGGGTTCAAGAGCCTAGCTATACGCGTCCTCCTAGGTAAAAAGTACTACTCCCGCCGATCCCTACGACACACTACTATGGATCTGAAGTACTACTAGTAGTAGTAGTACTACTACTAGTACAATGAAAGAGAAGGCAATGAGAGAATGGAATACCTGGGTACATGGAGAGGGTCCGATCGTGGTAGATCGTGGCACCTTGTTGCACATCAATGGTACCATGGGTAACCACTGCTAAGATAGTTGATCCCAATTTGCTAAAGTCAACTACAAGGTTCTAGGTTAGACCGAATGGAGGATGCACATGCACATCCAGGATCGGCGATCTGATTTTGATCGGGGGATGCGTGGTCCCTGCAAAATAATGGAGTACCGTTAGGGATGCAAATGTTGGTTAGTGCATTCTGTTTGTTATCTCCCGTACCGTAGGATGGCACCAAGATGAAACAAGTCCCTTGGCTTGTCACAGCGAAGATGCGGCCTTCATGGCACACGGCGTCTTCGAACTTGTGCGGGAACAAATCTGCCGCGGCCAACATGTGCCAGCCTCTGCCGTCAGGGCCATTCTTATTGATGGCAATCCTTATGTCGAACGCCGCGATGAGACAGTAATCATCGTAGGTGCGGTGCGTGGTCGGCGGGTCCGCAACTGCTATCTTCTTCAATCTCATGGTGGCATCATCATACCTATTCAAGTCGTGCCAGTCTGGAAGGCCGATCCCAATGCTGGACAAGGGGTCTACGGGAACGGCCGCACTGCAGTGGATGTTGTGCAAAATGATGGTGGTATCCGGCCATAGGTATGCAAGCCAATCTCCGTTGGCACCAACCCAAACCTGTGGGATGGTGGGCAGCGGAGAAATTACAGGATGGAATAACAAAGTATATTTAGAATATACACTACATGATCAAACACCATGACTGACCTTCTCATCGGACAAAATCCGACTGCCTCTCAACGTCGGCAACTCAAGCGGCGTCAAGATGCAACTGCGGCCACGTTGCGGTGGACTGGAGTCCCATTGAATAACCTTCTCCTCAAGGATGCATGCAAGACCAACAAGCATGGCCTTCTCCCAAGCCTGTTTATGCACCGTCTTAAAATAGTTGGTCCAGGAAACACCGAGTCTTGCGGCGGTGAGTATGTCGAAGTGGCGTGCGATTTCTCCCAGAGAATCATCGTCCAAGGTCTCCCAGCCCCGGCGACGAGGAGAACCACTTGGTGAATCCAAGGCGGCAGCGACGAATTGCCTTGGTCTCTTCAGGAGGGGAACTGACGAGGAGGAGATAAGAGCGTAACCGCAGGGCCTCATCCCTTCGTGAAGGAAGTTATGCGGGCACGCATTAGCGGTACTGCGATGGTGCATTTATGTATTATTTAATATAGGAGTATTAGTACTAGTAGTACTAGTACTCCAATGGTCGTATGATCATCGTTGGTAAATATGCCACGTAGACTGTTTTGGTGAGGTGGCGTAAAATAAAAGAAGAGAGAGAATGAGATCGTATGATCCTGAACCAACTTTCTGGGCACAAGCTCCGAGATAATCACATTCATTTCTGTGGGCCCTGACTGACCTGGTGAGAGCTGCGGCAGCTGGCTCCCCAATTTCCTTCTCTCGAGCGTTGGTCATCAGGTTTTGTTTATTGATTTAATGTGTGTGGTACCCATCAGAGTACGATTCATTGGAGAACTTGTGTGACACACTGATGACTGCTGACGTGTTCCTTATACCAATGAATCTATCATACAGACTATTGCAGATGCTCTTAGTGTACCAGTTTTGAACTTTTGAATCTGAAGGCCAAGGAGCTACAGTAGCAAGTGGAGGGTAACATTCAAATTCGAATCCAACAATATAATTTTTGGTGACATGCATTAACAATTTGCTAGTCAAATATGTGTTCAAACTTTAACTCAAAATACGATGGGGACTAGTAAACCAGGCCGGAAGTAGTAGTAGTACTGTTCTCTAGAACCATCGCTGTACTACTATCACTGCCGGGAAAGTACACCTGCGTACTGCAGACCTGCTTGCTTCTCTATTCATGCACGTAGCTGGTCTGCTCAGCCGCTCCTCTCACGCACACACTATTGTGGGGGCAAAACATTTGAGTTCTTTCATACTGTGAGAGTAGGCTTTTTCTTTTCCACTAGTACACGCATACGTGCACATCACGTGCAATGTTCAATTTATGAATACAACTTTTCCATGATTTTTGCAAAAGAAAGAAACAATCACATGGCTCTAGAAAAGTCTAACAAATCAACTATTCTACTCCCTCCATCCCATATTATGAAAAAAAATCAAGCTAATTTTGTACTATAAGGAGCGAAGTCCATGCGTGCAATGCCACAAGCTACAGAGTACTTTAGGTCCAGGTCCAGGGCCATATTGCACAGTTCCCAATGCGGCGCCAGGCTTTTCTGGCTCCTTTGGCTTAATTGGGAGGCGCCATTAAAGATGGCAGCCGAGGAAGCAGCAAGCGAGGGGCGGCTGCTACTCTACGTGAGCCACGAGATGATGGCGCGTGCAAAATTATACGGGAGGGAAAACTCGTGCACGTGGTTGGGCTATCCGTGACCACTAGTATAACACAACGTAGAATTCCTATATGTCGCTAGTAGATTGTTCCTTAAACATATTGGAGTATTTAACAAAAAACTACCACTTTCGAACCAGCCATACCAAGAAACCACCACTCTACAAATTTAGCAAAAACATACCAAAAATTTCTTAATCCGTCGCGAAAAACTACAAAGTGCCGATTAGGCTAGTTTAAACCCATGTGGCACCTTAGGTCAATGCCGTCTGTTTAACCGGCAAGTTAGGTGTTATGACTTGTGGGACCTACATGTCAGTCTCAAAAAAAAATCCCCGAGTCACCTCCTACCTCCGGCCCGTCCACCTAGTCATCCTCGACCATGGGAGGCAGCCACCGCCGCAGGCTAAAAGCGAGGTCAAAAGCGCCGGCGGCGCGGAGCCCATCTTGCGGCAGCCGGAAGCCAGCTCGACGCGGCACTCGCGGCCGCTAGCTAGCACACAACCAGTTGGATGCATCCAGCTGCTTGTGTTCAAGCTTTGCTAGCTAGCTTGGCACGGCTGTGCGGCGGCTTGCTCCCGCGTGCTGTGCTATGGCCAGCCATCTAGCTTGGGCGGAGGCCAGCGCGGCAGGTTGCTCGCGCGTGCCGCGCTAAGGCCAGCCTTCCGGCTCGGGTGGAGGCCAGCGCGGCGGATTGCTCGCGCGTGAGCCGCGCTCTGGCCAGCCAGCCAGCTCGTGCGGAGGCCAGCGCGGCGGCTTGCTCGCGCGTGAGTGATACGTCTCCAACGTATCTATAATTTTTGATTGTTCCATGCTATTATAGTATCAATCTTGGATGTTTATTATGCAATTATATGCCATTATATATCATTTTTTGGACTAACCTATTAACGCAGTGCCCAGTGGCAGTTGCCCTTTCTTTGCTTGTTTTTGCCTTTTCAGAAAATCATTATCAAACGGAGTCCAAACGAAGAAAAAACTTTGGATTAATTTTTTTCTGGACCAGAAGGGACCCTCGAAGCTTTGGGAGAAGACCAGACGAGCCACGAGGGAGCGACAAACTCGGGAGGCACGCCCTGGGGGTAGGGCGCGCCCCCCAGGCTTGTGGGCCCCTCGTGGCACATCTTGACCTAATTCTAACGCTATAAATTCCCAAATATTGCCAATATACCAGAGAGACAGAAGAGAAAACCTTTCCGGCGCCACAAGCCTCTGTTCTTCAACGATCCCATCTGGAGGCCTTTTTCGGTACTGTGCCGGAGGGGAAATCGATCACGGAGGGCTTCTTCATCAACCTTGCTACCCTTCCGATGATGTGTGAGTAGTTTACCATAGACCTACGGGTCCATAGCTAGTAGCTAGATGGCTTCTTCTCTTTATTTGATCTTCAATACCATGTTCTCCTCGATGTTCTTGGAGTTCTATCCGATGTAATCTTCTTTTGCGGTGTGTTTGTTGGGATCCGATGAATTGTGAGTTTATGATCAGATTATTCATGAGAAATATTTGAGACTTCTCTGAACTCTTTTATGCATGATTATTATAGCTTTGTATTTCTCTCCGATCTATCGATTTGGTTTGGCCAACTAGATTGGTTATCTTGCAATGGGAGAGGTGCTTTGTGATGGGTTCAATCTTGTGGTGCTCAATCCCAGTGACAGAAAGGGACATGACACGTATGTGTATTATTGCCATTAAGGATAAAAAAATGGGGTTTAATCATATTGCTTGAGTTTACTTTGTCTACATCATGTCATCTTGCTTAAGGCGTTACTCTGTTTTATACTTAATACCCTAGATGCATGCTGGATAGCGGTCGATGGGTGGAGTAATAGTAGTTGATGCAGGCAGGAGTCGGTCTACTTGTCATGGACGTGATGCCTATATACATGATCATTGCCATGAATCCATCATAATTATTTGCTTTTCTATCAATTGCCCAACAGTAATTTGTTTACCCACCGTATGCTATGTGTTCGAGAGAGAAGCCTCTAGTGAAAACTATGGCCCCCGGTTCTACTTTTATCATATATTAAAAATCCAAAAATACCTTGCTGCAATTTATTTACTTTTATTTTATTTAGTATTTTACTTTATCTATCTATCACTATCAGAATTAATCCTTGCAAATAACCGCTAACAGGATTGACAACCTTCTTATTTGCGTTGGGTGCAAGTGTTTTCTTTTGTGTGTGTAGGTGCTGCTAAAGGGATTTTGCGTGGTTCTCCTATTGGATTGATAACCTTGGTTCTTAACTGAGGGAAATACTTATCTCTACTATACTGCATCATCCTCTCCTCTTCGGGGAAATACCAACGCAGTCTACAAGTAGCAGGAAGAATTTCTGGCGCCGTTGCCCGGGAGACAACCCCAAAATTATCAAGTACCTTCGCACAAACTATCATCCACTTGCATTTATTTTATTTTCCTTTTTATTTGCATCTGCCTCTCGTTTTCATCTCCCCCACTTCTATTTTTTTTTTTACAAAAACACAATTTTTCTTTATTTGCTTGTTTGCTAGTTTGCTTGCTCTACCGCTATGGCTAGTTCTTCACTTGTTATTATTACCCCTGAAAATGAAGTGCTTAATTTTAAACAAAGGGGAGGAGAAAATTTAAAAGATGCTTGGTATAGGATTTGCGATGCTCAAAACAGGTCAACTCGTAAGCAATCCACCACCGTTCTTCTTCACAATTTTTATGTGGGAATCACTACTTGGTATAGATTTGTGCTTGACACTATTATCGGAGGGAATTTCTTGATGTGTCCCTCTATGGATGCTTTCAATTCTATGGGAAATCTTGTAGGATCACCACCTATTACTATTAATGAAACAGCTTTGACCTTGGAACACGTTATCCAAAGGTTAGAGGCTATTGAAAATAAAATGTCTACTATTGAACATCTTGAGAATTTAGGCAAAAAGGTCCATAATCATATTACTCAATTTGGTTCTAAGGTGGGAATTGCATTGAAAACCTTAAAGGAAAAAAGATCCGATAATTAATGAAAGAATAGAACAGAGTCCCGCTAGAATCGATAAGCTAGAAGAAATTATTAATAACTTGGGTTCCACTTTTTCCTCCGTTAAAACTATTGATAGGACTCCTCCCAATAAAAATTGCAAGTTTATGTATGTTCCTAAGACTAAGGGTGCCACTTCTAGCAAGGGGAATGAGGATCTTAACATGATTAGTGTGCACCCCAATTTCATTGATATAATAAAGGAACCTATCTATAAAAGCAAAATTGTTAGTTTTGTGCCTCGGAGCGCGATGATAAGAAACCCCTATTATAAATCTCTTAGAAAGAGTGGGTGCTTAATTGAGGATTTGGAAACCAAGGATGACAACACTTGAAACTATGCATTATGCCTAGCTAGGGGCATAAAACAATAGCGCTTGTTGGGAGGCAACCCAATGAATAAAATAGATTTTTGTTTTTCCTTCTATTCTTGTGTGCTTACACAATTATAGCCTCTGTTATGATTGTGTTTTTATATTTTAATTAGTGTTTGTGCCAAGTAATGCCTTTGGGATGATTTGGATGATAGTATGATTGATGTTGTTGGAAAACAGAAAGTTTTGCGTCCAGTGCTGGAATTTTGATTTTTTTTCTGGAGCATGATAAAACACTGAAATTTTTACACAGTATTGATATATGAATTTCCCATGTTGTCGTAATTGTTCAGAATTTTTGGAGTTACAGAAGTATGACGTTAATTTAGATCTTTACAGACTGTTCTGTATTAGACAGATTCTGTTTTTGTTGCATAGTTTGCTTATTTTGTTGATTCTATGGATCGTATCGGGGGGTATGAGTCATGGAGAAGTTGGAGCACAGTAGCATTATGCCAATATTAAATATGAATCAATTTACAACAGCACCTAAGGTTTAAGATTTATTTGTTATACTAACGGATCTCACGAGGTTTCTGTTGAGTTTTGTGTGCTGAAGTTTTCAAGTTTTGGGTGAGACTACGATGGATAAAGGAATAAGGAGCGGCAAGAGCCTAAGCTTGGGGATGCCCAAGGCACCCTAAGGTAATATTCAAGGAAGACTCAAGCGTCTAAGCTTGGGGATGCCCCGGATGGCATCCCTTCTTTTGTCTACAATCTATCGGTAACTCACTTGGAGCTATATTTTTATTCATCACATGATATGTGTTTTACTTGGAGCGTCTTGTGCTATAGTTTGTTTTCTTTTTTTTCTTTTTAGTTTTTCACAATCATCTTTGCTGAACACACCTTTTTGAGAGGGGCACACATTATTCATGATTTGTTAGAATACTCTATGTGCTTCACTTATATCTTTTGAGCTAAGCAATTGCTCTAGTGCTTCACCTATATTTTTTAGAGCACGGCGGTGGTTATATTTTAAAGAAATAGTTGTACTCTCATGCTTCACTTATATCTTTTTGAGAGTCTAATTAATAGCAATGGTAATATGCACGAGTTATAAATTTGGTCCTAATATGATAGGAATTCAAGAGGGATATAATAAAAACTTTCATGTAGATCACTGAATATGATAAGTTTGATTCCTTGCAATAGTTTTGTGATATTAAGATGGTAATATGTGGGAGGTGCTAGTAGATAATTGTGGTTTAGTAAGAATAATTGTGTTAAGGTTTGTGATTCCTGAAGCATGCACGTATGATCTGCCGTTATGCTAAGAAGTTGGAGCATGATTTATTATTGATAGTCTACCTTATGAGTGGCGGTCGGGGACGAGCGATGGTCTTTTCCTACCAATCTATTCCCCTAGGGGCATGCGTAGTAGTACTTTGCTTCAAGGGCTAATAAACTTTTGTAATAAGTATGTGAGTTCTTTATGACTAATGTGAGTCCATGGATTATACGCACTCTCACATTTCCGCAATTTGCTAGCCTCTTCGGTACCATGCATTGCCCTTTATCACATCAAGAGTTGGTCCAAACTTCGCCGGTGCATCCAAACCCCGTGATCTGATACGCTCTGTCACACATAAGCCTCCTTATATCTTCCTCAAAACAGCCACCATACCTACCTATCATGACATTTCCATAGCCATTCCGAGATATATTGCCATGCAACTTCCACCATTCCGTTTTTATGACACACATCGTCATTGTCATATTGCTTTGCAAGATCATATAGCTGACATAGTGTTTGTGGCTCAGCCACCGTTCATCATTGTTATACATGTTACGCTAGTATCATTGCACATCCTGGTACACCACCAGAGGCATTCATATAGATTCATATTTTTGTTCTAGTTTCGAGTTGCAATTTTCTTTTGAGTTGTAAGTAAATAGAAGTATGATGATCATCGTTACTAGAGCATTGTCCCAGTGAGGAAATAAAAAAAGAAAAAAAAGAGGCCAAAAAGAGCCCACGAAAAAAAAGAGAAAGAAAAAAGAAAAGAAAGAAAGAAAAGAAAAATAAAGAAAAATAAATAAATATAATATGAGAGAAAAAGAGAGAAGGGGCAGTATTGCTATCCTTTTCCATTCTTGTGCTTCAAAGTAGCACCATGTTTTTCGAATAGAGAGTCTCCTATTTTGTCACTTTCATATACTAGTGGGAATTTTTCATTATAGAACTTGGCTTGTATATTCTGATGATGGGCTTCCTCAAATGCCCGAGGTCTTCATGAGCAAGCAAGTTGGATGCACACCCACTTAGTTTTCATGTTGAGCTTTCATACACTTATAGCTCATAGTGCATCCGTTGCATGGCAATCCCTTCTCCTCGCATTGACATCAATTGATGGGCATCTCCATAGCCCGTTGATTAGCCGCGTCGATGTGAGACTATCTTCTTATTTTTGACTTCCCCTTATTAATCTCTACCACCACACTCTATTCCACCCATAGTGCTATATCCATGGCTTGCGCTCATGTATTGCGTGGGGGTTGAAAAAGCTGAAGCGCGTTAAAAATTATGAACCAATTGCTCGGCTTGTCATCGGGGTAGTGCATGATAAATACTTTGTGTTAAGAAGATGGAGCATGACAGGATTATATGATTTTGTAGGGATAACTTTCTTTAGCATTTTTATTTTGAAAGTCATGATTGTTTGTTAGTATGCCTGAGTATTGATGTCTTTATATCAAACTATAGACTGTTGCTTTGAATCATTCGAATCTTATTATTCATACCGTAAGAGAGATTACATGATGAAACATGTTAGGTAGCATTCCACATGAAAAATTCTGTTTTTATCATTTACCTACTCGAGGACGACCAGGAATTAAGCTTGGGGATGCTTGATACATCTCCAACGTATCTCTAATTTTTGATTGTTCCATGCTATTATAGTATCAATCTTGGATGTATATTATGCAATTATATGCCATTATATATAATTTTTTGGGACTAACCTATTAATGCAGTGCCCAGTGCCAGTTGCTATTTTTTTGCTTGTTTTTGCCTTTTTAGAACATCATTATGAAACAGAGTCCAAACGAAGAAAAAACTTTGGATTGATTTTTTCTGGACCAGAAGGGACCCTCGAAACTTTGGGAGAAGACCAGACGAGCCACGAGGGAGCGACAAGCTCGGGAGGCGCGCCCTGGGGGGTAGGGTGCACCCCTAGGCTTGTGGGCCCCTCGTGGCACATCTTGACCTAATTCCAACGCTATAAATTCTCAAATATTCCCAATATACCAGAGAGACAGAAGAGAAAACCTTTCCGCCGCCGCAAGCCTCTGTTCTTCTGCGATCCCATCTGGAGGCCTTTTCCGGTACTCTGCCGGAGGGGGAATCGATCACGAAGGGCTTCTTCATCAACCTTGCTGCCCTTCCGATGATGTGTGAGTAGTTTACCACAGACCTACGGGTCCATAGCTAGTAGCTAGATGGCTTCTTCTCTCTCTTTGATCTTCAATACCATGTTCTCCTCGATGTTCTTGGAGTTCTATCCGGTGTAATCTTCTTTTGCGGTGTGTTTGTTGGGATCCGATGAATTGTGAGTTTATGATCAGATTATTCATGAGAAATATTTGAGTCTTCTCTAAGCTCTTTTATGCATGATTATTATAGCTTTTTATTTCTCTTCGATCTATCGTTTTGGTTTGGCCAACTAGATTGGTTTATCTTGCAATGGGAGAGGTGCATTGTGATGGGTTCAATCTTGCGGTGCTCAATCCCGGTGACAGAAAGGGACATGACACGTATTTGTATTGTTGTCATTAAGGATAAAAAGGTGTGGTTTAATCATATTGCTTGAGTTTACTTTGTCTACATCATGTCATCTTGCTTAAGGCATTACTCTGTTTTATACTTAATACCCTAGATGCATGCTGGATAGCGGTCGATGGGTGGAGTAATAGTAGTAGATGCAGGCAGGAGTCGGTCTACTTGTCTCGGACGTGATGCCTATATACATGATCATTGCCATGAACCCGTCATAATTATTTGCTTTTCTATCAATTGCCTAACAGTAATTTGTTTACCCACTGTATGCTATGTGTTCGAGAGAGAAGCCTCTAGTGAAAACTATGGTCCCCTGGTCTACTTTTATCATATATTAAAATCCAAAAATACCTTGCTGCAATTTATTTACTTTTATTTTATTTAGTATTTTACTTTATCTATCTATCACTATCATAATTAATCTTTGCAAATAACCGCTAAGAGGATTGACAACCCTCTTATTTGCGTTGGGTGCAAGTGTTTGCTTTTTTGTGTGTAGGTGCTGCTAAAGGGATTTTGCGTGGTTCTTCTACTGGATTGATAACCTTGGTTCTTAACTGAGGGAAATACTTATCTCTACTATACTGCATCATCCTCTCCTCTTCGGGGAAATACCAACGCAGTCTACAAGTAGTAGTGAGCCACGCTCGGGCCAACCAGCCAGCCCGTGCGGAGGCTAGCGCGGTGGCCGGCCCGTCTGGCGGAGCGGCGGCCAGCTCGCCCATCACCGGCGTCGGCGACGAACACGCATATGAACTATTTGAAGAAGAGGATAGATACTCACATGTGGGTCCCACCTGTCGTAACAGTCAACACTACGGTCAAACATACGGTGTTGACTTAAGGTGCCTCGTCAGCACAGACGTGTGGGCCAACCCTGTCATAAACGGGTTTAAACGAGCCTAATCGGCACTTGGTAGTAGTTTTTTGGCAGGGATTGAGAAATTTTTGGTATGTTTTTGCTATTTTTTGTACAATAGTTTCTTGCTAGGGCTGGTTGAAAGTGGTAGTTTTTTGGTAAATACTCTACATATTGAAAGTAGGAGTGAAAGTTATATTTGGAAGTCAATAAGCACGGCTAGTTACATAGTACGTATGTGTACGTAATTCCAACTAAATATCGACCATGGGTGACTAATATCTTGATGGAAAACTCGAAACTATGGAAATACAAACATATTATTGATACTTCTTTCCATAAACTTGGATCTACGTTCTATTTAACGGCTGAGCATGTGGGGCCTTAGCACGATGACTTCCCGACTGTCTAAAACAAGGTTTTCCTGTCTTCAGTAAGGAGGAGGACGATTGCGGCGCGCCTTCGGCTCGCCCTAGTGATCGTAGTCATCACTAGGTGGCCTACGAACGTGTAGATGTATTTTTTCACGTCTTGTGTTCGTTGTACTGCCATGACTGTTGATGAATAGATCGTAAATATTTCGCAAGAAAACCTTGGTTGAGCATGTGTGCGAGCGAGAGATCGTGCGTGTGTGTGATATGGAGAGACTAAGGCGGAGATAAGAGAGTCATTGTGTGTTTGTGTGTGTGTGGAAGATAGAGAGAGATCTATGGGGCTTCGTGTTGTGTAACGTGGAGGCAGATAGACATAGTCACAGAGTGAGTGTGTGAGATACGCATGCGGACATAGGGAGAGAGGTGTGAATTAGAAAGACGGAGAATTTTGGTGTGCATTGGAGTTAGAGAGAGAGAGAGAGAGAGATAGGGATATATATATATATACCTGGAGCTGGAGAGAATATACAAGGGTGTGTGTCTTCTAAGAGGGATCCAAATAGATGGCGTGGTGTGTGTGTCGTGTCTGTTTTGTGCGCGCGTGTGTGTGTGAGAGGGAGAGTGTGTGTGTGTGTGTGTGGAGAAGAGAGACCACTGATGATGTAAACCTAGTAGGGGAGGGAGATGATATGGCATGTGTCTCCAAGAGAGAGAGAGGCACATGTCTAGTAGTGGGATAGCATGGGTGCGGGCGGGGGTGCGTGCTATATATTTGGAAGAGACATCGAGTGTGTGTGTGAGAGAGAAGGGTATGAGAGAGAGAGAGAGAGAGAGAGTGCGCGCGCGAGAGAGAGAGATGGTGGTCGATTGTGTGCGAAAGTGGCCTATAGATAGGGAGACGAGGTCGATGGTGTTTGAAAGTGGCCTATGTAGGGAGACACAAGGAAAGCGAGTCATTGTGTGCGTCAGAGAGACTTCATGAGAGATCTAAATAGATGGTGGAGAGAACATCGCGCGAGTTTGAGATCGATTATACGCTAGAGATCTATGGAGAGAGTCGCGACATATGGAGGGAAGGAGGGTTGGGTCCGCATGTGGAGAGATGGAAAGAGGAGAGAGGTGCACAAGGAGAGGGAGGGTGTTTGATTGTAGTGGGGGTGGTGTGTGAGATGTGTATCAATGGGAGAGAGAGAGAGATAGAGAGATGGTGGAGAGCGCCTGAGAGCCAGATATACCTAGGGAGAAAAACGTTGGGGGCAGTGTGTTTTGTGTGTATGGGAAAGATACACGGCTATAGAGTGTGTGCTTGGGAAAGAGAGATGCCGGGAGACCTAGAGAGTGGGGGAACCGATGTGTGCATGTCCGAGAGACAAAGAGATAGAGACCTATATTGGGGTTCAGACCTAGAAGAGAGAGAGAGGGGGGGATAATGTGTGCCCGTGTTTGTGTCCGGGGGAGAGAAAGGCTTGTGTGGGGGGGGGGGGAGAGGGGCCGGGGTGGTGTGCTTCAGATAAAGAGTGAGGGGTGTATGTCTGAGAGACATAGATGTAATTAAAATACATGGTCAAGAGTGTGTGCACTCATGCTTGATCAATTTGTTTCATAGTTTTGGACTATGAGATAGCCATACTTTGGAACATGCGAGTTATATTTTGAAGTACCAGAATTACTGACCTAAGATTTGAAATTCTGAATTCGACTGCTGTCGGTGTAAAAACTGGCTGACCTCGGGGTAGGGGGTCCTGAGCTGTGGATCTCGGATCAATGGTAACAGAAACAAGGGAGACAACGTTTACCCAGGTTCGGGCCCTCTCTATGGAGGTAAAACCCTACGTCCTGCTCTTGTTTATATTGATGATGGAGTATCGAGTACAAGCTTGATCTACCTCGAGATCGTAAGTAGAAGTCTAACCCTAGGGCTAGGTGAATGGTAATTGTGATTCCGTCCCCTCTACAAACTAAACCCTCCGGCTTATATACACGCCAGGCAGGGGCATCTAGGGTTACAAAGTCGGTATCTAGGGATGCACATGGAGGCGGCAGGAGATATCTTGGGGTACACTCCAAGTCTTCGGCAGATGCAGTCTTGATCACGTCACGACTTCCGGAGGCCACCTGGATGAGAACAGGGCCTTCGGGCCTAGCCCGAGGACTATGGGCCGTCTAGGTTGGTACCCCCTAGTCTAGGACACCGTCAGTTGCCTCTGAACTGGCCTTCGACGCAGAGGACAACACCTTTGCTTGCAAAACTCCGGATCTGGAGTCTTTGGCTCGATAGGCGAGTTCCCACCAATTATGTTCAGCTCGGCCTTGAAGTCCTCGGTATGTCAGTTTGGCCCCACTACATGTAGCCTCTGATTCCTGACCTCGATCATCACGCCTTCTGGGGAATCGAGTAGTTTTATAGCGAGACACTGAAGCGTTAGCCTCTTTTGCCTATAAATGTATCTTCACCCTAGATCTGCGCCAAAGCGCATCTTGAACCCGCCCCGTAGCCCATACCAGCCTCTCTTTATATCCTCAGGTCTAACCCTCAAAGTTTCGAGCGATGGCCAGCGGCGCAGGGTCCTCACGGCGACCTTATGGTCCTAACAGGGGTGATTGGGGGAGGTGTTCCGCGACGCAACTCCACCTGGGGCGTCTAGCCACCCAAGGATATCTACCAGATTCAAATCTTACCTCCACCCGCTTGGGATTAACCGTCATGAGCGGGCAGGCGCTCGCCGAGAGCCACCCTACCCCTCGAGGGGACGAGCGGGTATGCTTCGTTTCCTTTCTTCTCCGCGGCCTTGGATTTCCCATTCATCCCTTCCTCCGGGGCTTGCTCGAATTTTATGGGCTTCAACTCCACCACCTCACCCCCAACTCAATCTTGCATATCGCGGGGTTCGTCGTCCTCTATGAAATGTACCTCGGATGCGAGGCACACTTCGGTCTCTGGCGGAGGTATTTTTGCATAGTGCCCTATTCCCCAACCAGAGTGCTATTTGAAGTGGGCGCCGCCGAGGTCTGCCGAATTGATGGCACCAACTACCCATCGGGTACCCCTCAGGAGGACTTCGACATCTGGCCGACAGAGTGGTTTTACATAGAAGATGTTCTACTGTTTGATCCAGCTCGGCCCGGGCTCCCGGCGTATTCCTCGGAGCCCCCGAAGAAACGCTACAGCTGGAGACCCAGAAGCATTGCCCCAGAGGACGATGTCAACATAGTCCACCTGGCAGCTCAAGTGAAGCAGCTATCTGACACTGGCCTCACTATCATAGATGTGATGGCGATGGCGATAAAACGAAGAGTCCAGCCACTTCAGCAACGCCAACATCTGTTGTGCATGTATAATGGAACTAACGACGCCTCTTGGTAGATAAAGGAGGATCTCGATGACCAGGCGGCGCTCGGGGCCGCATTAGCTGGCATCTATCGAGGCTCAGTGGAGGATTTCGCAAGGCAGCAGTTCCGCGATGAGCTGGCTAGTTACAACCCTGCCGAGATTGTACGTTTTCATGGATTCCCATGTTTATCCGAAATGTTTCATGGTTTAATCTTCTCTGACCAACCCTTTACTTAATCTAGACTGAGATGGAGACAGTGGGTCGAGGCGCTGAGCAGCCCTGCACCCGAACCCGAGGTACATCGTCGGGGAGAAGACCCCTTTTCCATGAAGATGAAGAGCTGTCTCTCATATATGAGGAGGGAAAGTTCTATATGGAGAGCCTTGATGGCTCAAGAGTACCCGTCGCCCCTGACGTGCCAGGGACTCGGCCGTCCTCTTCGGTAAAGCCCCTCACTTCGACTCGAAAGAGAACTTCTCGTCTCGAGGCCTCTAGACCTCTGACTTCTTCTCAAAAGGGCCGACGTTCAAAACATTCATGCGGGGAGCCAGTCCCTCCCAGGCCTCCTCCATCGGGGGCGCGCGGAGCTCGGGCGTCAGCGGCGGCCGTGGAAGCAAATCAAGATGGCTCCGTAACCAACAGGTAATGTCTTTATCATTGTATCCTCCGGGCGCAAAGTCCCGGACTTCAATTCCTTTAATTTATGTGCAGGCCATCAGCTCCTCTTCCAACAACGGAGGACACCAGGGCCGAGGGGACCTCGGCTCCAGGCAGTGACGTCGGACCTCGCCCCACCTCGGAGGCCACTCACGAGGTACACCAACCCGAGGACTCGGGGACCTGTTCGGCCATGCCATCCGAGGCTGAAAGTGCCATGAACCATCGACGGTGGAAAGCCTCTTTAAGGAGTTCCGCCTTTACAAGTCATGAGTTTAATGCTCTGAGTTCGGTGGATGCATACCTTGGCGCGACTCACGATGTCTTTGAAAAGGCAGTGAGTGTCCTCTCGCAAGGCTTGCAGGTAAGGCCATGCTCCTAGTTCTATTTGGAAATGTAATGTACCTACCGTACTCTGTTTGCTTAAAGGCAAACTAAACTGCCTGTGCTGGCAGTAGCCCCTAAGGCTTGGTACGGGTGCTAACAACCATGGCGAGGCTTATCAATATTAATATTGTATCCTTTGACAGGGTTCTCGGAAGATAAATGAGCACCTCGCTGAAGTGCTTTCCCAGACTGAAGGGAAATTGAGCGCTACTTTAGCCGAGGTAGAGCAAGTGAAGACCTTCACTAGGGAGGCGAACGGTAAGTGCTCTCATTCGATAAATTACTTTCTTCATGAAAATCTTTGGGCTGTATAACACCATGGTGTACTTTTAGTAGCGGAAGCCCTTGGCCATCTGGAAAGGGATCTAAAACAGGCCCGTGAAGAGCTGCTCTACGGAAGCGCAGCGGCAGGTGAGCCAGCATGTGCTGTCCCAAAGGAGGGAGGACTCAAACCTGCTGAAGGCAGAGAATGCTCGATAGGCTCAGGAGATTGAGACCCTGAAAGCTCGTTTGGTTGCCGCCGAAGTGAAAAACCAGCAAACGAGCGAGGCAATATTTGGTAATATCCGCCTTTCCATCTGA
Source organism: Elymus sibiricus (assembly GCA_039707655.1). Taxonomy (NCBI): domain Eukaryota; kingdom Viridiplantae; phylum Streptophyta; class Magnoliopsida; order Poales; family Poaceae; genus Elymus; species Elymus sibiricus. The sequence goes on from CM077672.1 coordinate 277,303,793, forward strand.
AGATGATCTCTTGGCCGTAGGGGTGCTACAGTTGGTCATCGGACTGATTTTTTATTCCTGGCAGCTTCGTTAACAGGCCAGTCCTTAGAAGCCCCTGGTGTGATGCCCGAAGATGCCACGACTCGGCTAGCCGAGGTGCATGAAAATGCGCGGACGTCAATGAAGGTGGTATTTAATACCTTGTGGCCCGAGGAACAGGTGCTTGAAGACATGGCCACCCTTGCGAAGCATCTAAAAGGAGCTCGGCGCCGGATTCAAGCCTGGAAGGTATCGGTGTGTCGTGAAGGAGCAAGGGAGGCCTGGGCCATGGTCATGACCCGGTACACCGAAGTCGAGATAGCTCATTTGGCCGAGGTAGGGCCCATGGGGCCTGACGGGGAGGAGACCCCTACCAGCCTGGTGTACGAGAAGGTCATGCCAGCAGCTCGCTATTTGCAAAAAGATTGTACCCTAGATACCTTGATAGATGGGATAGACCGAGCGTAGTTTAAATGTTTGTATGACTCTATTTATTAAAGTACTTTACGTCATGAATCAATCTACGCGTCCGAACCCCGTTAACCAGCCATCGGCTTCGGCCTCCTCGTCCAATGGGCGAGGAGTGTCCCACACTGCTGGCCGAACTAGTCGAACCAGATACTTTGGGCGACTAGGAAATCCGGCTATATGATTCGAAGGACAAGGGTGGGGCAGAAAGTTATGTTATATTACTTTTCAACGTAAGAAACATCTTCCAAGAAAAATAGTTCTTCCAACAGTTCCTTTCCTTGCGTAATTGTTCCGAGCACTTGTGTCCGAAGACAGGTGACTTCGGGGATAAAGCCCCTGGTCAGGGTGTAAAGACCCGTTTCCACTATTTTCCGAAGCCATGGCCGACCAATTTGTACATTTAAGACCGCTAGCTTTCGGCTTTGTCCATCTGAGGTACTGCGCCGGGTGACCCGGGCGTAACAATCACAACGGTGCTCCCTTTGCCCTTTAGCCGAATAGTCGGGAACGTAAATGGCAAACACAGGAGCCGGGCAACCTAGCTTGGCCAAATCTTAAGTCAAATTTGGTGCATATGTTGGCTTTATTGGCGATACGGTGAAGGGAGTGGAATAGACGCATGTTGTAAAGAACATGCAGTATGTTAACATGTTCCATAAGGAACGATATGGAAAAAAGGTCTCACCAAGGTGAGCAGAGGATAAATGCTTTGGATGTAAAAGAAAAAAGGTATGTACATGGGGAGAAGATGTTCGGGCGTTTATCCATAGAAACACCGAAGTAGCGCGGCATTCCAGGGGTTGGGCTCTAAGCGTCCGTCCGTTGGGTCTCGCATCCGATATGCGCCTCCAATTAGGATCTGGTCTATAATGAATGGTCCGTCCCATTTAGGCGAAAGTTTATGTTTCTGCTTCTCCGGGTAGCGCCTCATGACCAGATCCCCCGCATTGAAATCTTTTCCGCGAACCTCCCTGTTATGGTAGCGTCTCGCAACTGCTGATAGATTGCAGAGCGCGCCCGAGCTACATTGCGTTCCTCTTCCAAGGCGTCCAATGCATCTTGCCGATCTAGCTCGGCTTCCCGCTCCTCATACATGCGTACCCGAGGTGCATCATGTATTATGTCGCAGGGGAGTACTGCCTCGGCACCATATACCATAAAAAATGGGGTGTACCCTGTGGATCGATTTGGTGTGGTGCGTAAGTCCCATATGACGGAATCGAGTTCCTCTACCCATTTGCAGTCCGCCTCTTTAAGGGAGCCTACTAGCCTTGGCTTGATGCTGCTGAGGATTAAACCATTGGCGCGTTCTACTTGCCCGTTGGACTGCGGGTGGTAGACTGACGCGTAGTCGAGCTTTATGCCCATCTTTGTGCACCATTCCTTTACCTCCTTAGCGGTGAAATTTGTCCTGTTGTCTGTTATGATGCTGTGAGGGATACCGTAATGGTGCACCACTCCAGAAACAAACTCAATTACAGGGACTGCACCCGCCGAGGTGACTGGCTTTGCTTCGTTCCACTCTGTAAATTTGTCTACCATGACGAGTAGATATTTGTTTTTTCTTGATCCTCCCTTGAGCGGGCCGACCATGTCTAGCCCCCAGACCGCAAAAGGCCAAGTGATAGGAATAGTCCTGAGGGTTGTAGAGGGCATGTGGCTCTATTGGGCGAACACTTGACAGCTGGGGCAGCGTTGTACCAGAATTTTGGCATCGGCCCTTGCTGTTGGCCAGTAGAAGCCAGCTTGGAATGCCTTGCTTACCAAGGTTCGAGCAGCGGTGTGATGTCCGCTCATGCCGGAGTGTATTTCGCTAAGTAGCGATCTTCCTTCCTCTTTGGTGATACATCGTTGGAGGATGCCCGTGGTACTTTTCTTGTAGATCTCACCCTCATGGACTTTATAGGCTTTAGACTGCCTGATGATCCGACGTGCATCGGTTTGGTCCTCAGGGAGCTCTTTCCAAAGTAGATAAGCGAGGATGGGCTCAGTCCAAGGTGCAATAACTACCATGACCTCGTGGGCCGAGGCTGTTTATCGAACGTCGGATCCTCCGATTATTTCTTCTTCCGTTTCATCCTCGGGTGAGGCAAATTGCCTTGCGTCGTTTGAAGCCGACGTCTCTGTGTCATCCTGCCAGGTTACGGATGGCTGGAAGAGCCGTTTGAGGAAGGTGTTTTCTGGTACCTTATCCCGTTTGGCGCCCATTCGAGCTAGGACATCGGCAGCCTGGTTGCTATCGCGGGGGATATGATGAAATTCAAGCCCCTCGAACCTGGCCAAGATTTTTAACACTGCGTTCCAGTAGGCTGTCATTTTTGGGTCCTTTGCATCGAACTCGCCATTTACTTGAGAGATGGCGAGGTTGGAATCTCCTCGGACCTCGAGGCGTTTAACGCCCACTGAGACTGCTATCCGGAGCCCGTGTAGAAGAGCTTCGTATTCCGCCACGTTATTGGAGTCTCTGTACATGATTTGCAGCACGTAGCGAATATTGTCGCCAGTTGGCGATGTGAGTACTACTCCGGCTCCCAGTCCAGCAAGCATTTTTGAGCCATCAAAATACAAGGTTCAGTGTGAATATGTTCTGTACTCTTTAGGGAGCTCGGCCTCTGTCCATTCAGCCACGAAATCTGCCAGCACCTGAGATTTAATGGCTCGGCGTGGCTGGTATGATATTTCAAAAGGTAAGAGCTCTATGGCGCACTTGGCTATACGCCCTATAGCATGCCTGTTGTTGATTATGTCACTTAAAGGGACTTCAGATGCTACAGTAATCGAGCACTCTTGGAAATAATGCCGAAGTTTTCTTGATGCCATGAATACGACATATGCTATCTTCTGATAGTGTGGGTAGCGTGCTTTACACGGCGTTAACACCTCGGAAACATAATAGACTAATTTTTACACCTGGAATTTGTGGCCTTCCATGTCTCGTTCGACCACGAGTACTGCACTGACCACCTGGTTAGTGGCCGAGATGTATAGTATCATCGGCTCACCTATGCCTGGTGCGGCTAGGATGGGGTTTGTGGCGAGGAGGGATTTTATGTCTTCTAGGGCGGTCGCTGCCTCATCAGTCCATTTAATTTTTTTTGGTCTGCTTTAGTAGCCTATAAAGAGGTAAAGCTTTTCCCCCGAGTCTCGAGATAAAACGGCTTAAAGCTGCCACGCAGCCCACAATTTTCTGGACATGCTTGAGCTCGGTAGGCACCTCTAGTTGGGCCAGGGCTCTTATTTTCACCGGATTGGCTTCAATAGCTCGGCTAGACATGATGAAGCCGAGGAGTTTGCCCGCGGGTACACCGAAAACGCACATTTTCGGGTTAAGTTTGATCTGGTACTCCTTTAGGCTGTTGAATGTATCTCGGAGGTTGTCCACCAGCTGACCGACATGCTTAGTCTTGACCACCACGTGTTTTCGAGGCATGTTTGAATCATGCACTGATACGTTGCCCCGGCGTTTTTCAGCCCGAAAGGCATTGTGTTGAAACAAAATGGCCCGTAGGGCATAATAAAGGCAGTCGCGGCTTGATCAGAATCTTTCATCTTTATCTGATGATACCCTGAGTAGGCGTCCAGGAAGCACAATGAATTGTGCCCGGCGGTGGCATCCACAATCTGGTCGATGCAGGGTACTGGGAAGGGGTCTTTCGGGCAAGCCTTGTTAAGGTCTTTGAAATCGACGCACAGGCGCCAGGACTTGTCCTTTTTGGGCACCATGACCAGATTGGCGAGTCGTTTGGGATGCTTTATGTGCCTTATGAATCCGGCCTCGAGGAGTTTAGCCAGCTCTTCGCCCATTGCTTGACGCTTGGTGTTCAGAGAAGCGCCGAAGTGCTTGTTTGACAGGCTTGTAGCCCTTTAAGATATTCAGGCTATGTTCGGCGAGATTGCGGGGTATCCCTGGCATGTCCGAGGGATGCCAAGCAAATATATCCCAGTTTTCTTTCAGGAAGTTGCATAAAGCCTCATCAATCTCTGGCTCAAGATTTGCCCCGATCGATGTTGTTTTGGCCGGGTCGGTGGGGTGAACTTGAAACTTGATTATCTCATCTGCCGATTTGAACGAGGTAGATTTCGGCCATTTTTTGAGTATGACATCATCTCGGTCGACTTCGGCTCGAAGTGTTGTTAGTTCCTCGACTGCGAGAGCCTTGGATAGGGATTCTAAGGCAAGCGACGCCGTTTTGTTTTCGGCCCTTAGTGCCCTGTCGGGGTTGCTCCAGATCCTAATGATCCCGTTGGGGCCCAGCATTTTGAGTTTCATGTAGCCGTAGTGTGGGATCGCCTGAAATCTTGAAAAGGCGTCCCGTCCCAAGAGGACGTGATAGCCGCTTTTAAAGGGAACGATATGGAACGTTATTTCTTCAGATCGGTAGTTATCAGGCATTCCAAAGACCACGTCCAAGGTGATTTTCCCGCTACAACGTGCTTCACGCCCGGGTATTATACCTTTAAAGGTGGTGTGGCTTTGTTCAACGCGTGATTTGTCAACCTGCATCTTGTCTAGAGTGTCTTCATATATTAAGTTTAAGCTGCTACCTCCGTCCATGAGCACCTTCCGGAGACGGCAGCTTCCCACGATTGGGTCAAGAACCAGCACCACGGGGCACCTGCTCGGGGTGGACTTCGGTTGATCTTTATGATCAAAGGTGATCGGCGTGTCTAGCCACGCGCTTCGGGCGGCTACATCTCGGATGGAATTAACTTCCCGGAGGGATCGCTTCCTTTGGTTGTTGGACGTGAAGGTTTCATAGATCATTAACACTTCCTCATCGCCTGATGGCTCCTTCGAACACCGAGGCACGGCTATGAGGAAGTTTAGACCCCCTTTGGCCACTTGCCTCGTCACCCAGCAGTCACGAAGGCTGTGGGTGGGGCTGGTGTTCAATAGGACGGAGTGGATCGGGCATGGCTTATCCAGGAGGCCATCGAGGGCGGTCCTAGATCGGTTCGCGGGTTTCTTCTTTTTCCGAAGTCGCGTGACCACCGCACGTTGATCACTGGATTCGTGATGAGGTGTGGCCCTGTCGTGTTTCGAGCGGTTGCTGCAGATCGAGTCTGTTTGCCTTTCCTGGGCCCGCCAAGCATCTTCAATGGCACAGAATCTTGACACTAGACCGGATAGTTCTGGCAGTGTTCAGATACATCGGCGGGTGAGAGCGTTCGAAACGCCCTGGTCCCTACGGCCGCGCTGAAAGGATGCTATTATCTCTGAGTCCTGGTAATCTGGTATGTCGTCTTTGACAGACGAAAACCGGGCCCAAAAGCACCTGATCAACTCATCGGGCAGCTGTCGTATGTAGGCTAGATCCCAAACATCGGGTCGGCCCGATCTATCGGGAGCATATTCGGTGTGGGACGTCTTCGGGACGGGAACCTCGTCCTCCATAGGCCGAGGGTTTGAAGCTTCGACGCTTTTGTCCTGTGAGGGACATGCAACCGCCAAAGAGGCCGAACCAATCGGGAGATCCGTCTTGCCAGTTGCTTCCAACTGGTCGCTGTCGGAGTCGCTTTCCAGAAAGTACCTCAGCCCCTCGCTCTTTATGGAGACTTCGGCCGGGGCGTCTGAGGTGACTGGGATCGTTCCTTGCTCGTAAAGGAGAGGGAGCGGTCTGGCGATGAGGGTTTCGGGCATAGAAATAGTGCCCTGGGGGTTGGAGTCATTGATCGACGATCCCATCGATCTTTTGTTGATCTCACAGCGGAACTCTCAATGAAAGCACCAGTGTCGGTGTAAAAACCGGCTGGCCTCGGGGTAGGGGGTCCCGAGCTGTGGATCTCGGATCAATGGTACCAGAGAAGAGGGAGACAACCTTTACCTAGGTTTGGGCCCTCTCCATGGAGGTAAAACCGTACGTCCTGCTCTTGTTTATATTGATGATGGAGTATCGAGTACAAGCTTGATCTACCTCGAGATCATAAGTAGAAGTCTAACCCTAGGGCTAGGTGAATGGTAATTGTGATTCCGTCCCCTCTACAGACTAAACCCTCCGGCTTATATACACGCCAGGCAGGGGCATCTAGGGTTACATAGTCGGTATCTAGGGATGCGCATGGAGGCGGCAGGAGATATCTTGGGGTACACTCCAAGTCTTCGGCAGATGCAGTCTTGATCACGTCACGGCTTCCGAAGTCCACCTGGATGAGAACAGGGCCTTCAGGCCCAGCCCGAGGACTATGGGCCGTCTAGGTTGGTACCCCCTAGTCCAGGACACCGTCAACTGCATTATTAGATTTTTTTTAATTTATTTAAATGGGGGTACAATTTTTAACCCGGATTACGTGATTTCAAATTCATATATCAAACCTAGAGATATACACATACGATCGTGTTCAAACCTTATAATCATCCGCTTTATTCATACACATACATATTTGTTTGTGTCATCATATTTAGGAGAAACACATTGGAAATTTCATTTCAATTGGACCATATGATGGTATTTGCTTGCACTAGCTCAATGATCCATATTTGAATTGAATGGACAATCTAAGTTTCGAGTTGGAGACATCGATTTTCGAAACTTGCACCTTCTTTTTCACATGCACAACAAATAAATACTCGGCCATGATATCATAGTCGGTTGTACAAGACGAGAACACATAATTTCAGCCGCCAAAAGCTTTCAAACTTCCCGCTCGCATCAAAATTTCTCGCGCCCGAAAGTCTAGCCCTGCAATATTCCTCTTTTACCCCTGCCACATCAACGGAAAAGGGCTGCTTTGGTAACTCCATTGTTTTCCCCTCTTTGCCTCCAACATTCTAACCCAGAACCACTCCCCTCCCCGCCTCCCCTCCCCCAAGCCGCCGAATCTAGTCCTCCGCCACGGCGGTGCACCTCACACCCCGCCGGAACTACCTTCCACACCTGGGAACCCCCAACTGCCAACTCACCACTTCACCGGAGCCGCTGCAGCGATAGCTTGTCCACCGCACCAGATCTCCTTGACCGCCATCATGGTGCAGCGCACCGGATCTGCTTCACCGGCACCCTCGTCCACCACAGTGTAGGCCCTTCACTGAGGCCCTCGTCCGCCACATCGCTGGAGCTTCATAGAAGCCCTCGTCCGCCGCAATAGATCCGCCTCACCGAAAGCACTATACACCGCGCCAGATGTGCTTCGCCGTTGCCTTCGTCCACTGCACCGGAGCCACTCCACGGACGCCATATTCAACCCCACCGGCCCAGCTTTACTGCCGCCCCCGCCTCATCAGGTTATATCAATTAGTACTCCTTTGGTTTTTCTCGTCTTTATTGTACAATAGTTCACTTACCACAGATCAGCTTTCTTGGATGTCGACAGGCGCCGCACCTAAGCACCGGAGCCGCTTCACCAACGGCGACAGCCGGCCCAACTCAACCGCAACACGAGCACCATCGACGACACTTAGCTTTCACGTATGACAACGATGCCCATACGCCCCCGAGAATCAGGTACTATTCTCCAAAGGCCGGCGCCTACGTTCACCTTCTTAGCATAAGCACCGCACCTTCGAATTTCTTCAGGGCATCATTCAATTTTTTATGAGATGCGTTATTCTGCTTGCACCTGTAGGTCCAAATGTGTGGTAGTGAATAGGTTATATGTGCTAAATTACAAATCAGTGCACCTGTAGTTACAATGCTTTTTCTTTGTCCTAAGTATTACTGTACTTCCTAGATATTACTGCCTCCTATTTTACTTCTTGGATGCTATTTATGATATTGGTGTTGTTCTGATGTCACCTCTTGGTTACAATTATTGTACTGGACTGCTTCTATGTTCTCTATGCTAAATTACACATCAGCAAACTAGCTTGTAGTTCCGCTGCTTTTGGTTCGTCTTAAACTACATTTTTCAATGCTAGCTATTACCGCACTGCTCCGAGCCTCTGTTCATAACTTTTTTGTGCGTTATTGATCTTCCCAAGTTGCATACTAATTTTTTGCTTTTATTCATTATGGAGCTGCCAACCGCATCAAGCAAAATGCTTTTTCTTTTGGGACTGGCACCTCGAACAAGTATAAAAATAGAGTGAAGCACACATATTGTCGTGTAAGCACACACCCTTCTTTCATTAGTTGAGATGAATCATTGATGTTCAATTTGAATAGTGCATGTGATTAAAATTAGTTTTACCAAAATAGAGGTGGAAGAATAAACTACAACGACCAGATTTGCATGCACGGGATGCTGACGACATCTTCAAAGAACATTGCAACAGCAACGAGCCATCATAGCGACATATGGTAAGGCAGTGTGTTTTAGTTACTGTGAAATGTCAAGCGTGTGGGCTACTTTCTTGGCTTGTGCCCTCACCCTGTAATCCTACAGAATTACAAATAGTTCAGTTGCCTGCTTTGCTGTATTGCTTGATTAGAATGCTTGTTTGTTACTCCCTCCATAAACTAATATAAGAGCATTTAGATCACTACTTTAGTAATCTAAACGCTCTTATATTAGTTTACAGAGGGAGTACTTGTTAGGCTATACCTGAGTTGGCCAATGTGTCAGAAGTGCCTGCCGTACTATCGTAAAGAAATGCATGCATACTTCATTTGACTCCTTAACTTTTCCTATGAACTCCACCACAAGACGGTCTTGCTAGTTTATATGAGGCCACACTCTTTAAGTGCTTTCTCAGAATATTTCAACTGTTTATATGCCTGGGCAACTTAAATATAGCGGTGGTACACTGCCTTTCATCTAACCATTTTAATTTGTTTTCGGCTGATGCAACTTCGAACCATTTAGATATAGCTTGCCATGCTCGGCAATAATTCGTATGTAGTTTACCACGTAAGGTTACTGCCTGGATCATGCGATAGCTATCTGTTACTTATGTCCAGCGGAAACCTTTCAGGATGCAGTTCAAACTAGGACACAATGTACACCCCCAAGATCTATTTGTGGAAGCAGTGCGCCATCCATGTTACTACATGGTAGCAGTTCAGAGGCAACCCCGTTGGAGAGCACAGATATTATAGTTCTTGAGGCTCTACTAGAGGCAGAAAGAGAGGGTGTGGCTGCCATGGATGAGGTAATCCTAATCATGAGGCTGGAAATTATGCAATTAGCTGCACGCATTATGCAGGCAAACCAAGCAGTGGAGCAAGTAAGACAGTTGCATTTGGAGACCTAGAAGGTCCTACTGCTTCTGCTATCTGAAGCCCAGGGTAATCCTAGTTCTTCTTTAGATACCAGTTGAAATTGTCATTAGATTAGTATACTTGCATGTTGTGTCATGTTTGTGAATGGATTATGTTGTAAGACCCCTTATTTGTTGTCCATGTCTTGTAATGATCTGATTTTCTTAGGCGAGGCAATCCTTAGTACTTGTAGGAGTGGACATAAGGTGAACTGTTTTTCGTGTGAGCAGATTGTGTTGGATGAAATAACTGTTTGACTCAAAGTGGATTCAACCTTCTGAATTCGAGTATCATGGCATTTGTAAATCATATTCATATATAAAGGTGGAATACATCTTTGTTGTGCTTTTGAAGATATATAAAAAACATAGAATGATTTATAAAGATTCGTAATCGAATACAAAATGGATTCGAATTTAGTTGCCAGGGTAAACGTGAATGCTTATTTTCCCAAAATTCGAAAGAAGCGGCAAAACACCCACTCCCACGTCGACTGCCCGAAACCAGTGTTTGGGAGATGGAAATTATTGTCTACACCTGACAAGCACAACTTATCGGCCCGATTTCCAGTGCTCTAAATAGGGGTAGGTTTGTAACTTCACTCAGACGTGACACGACCGCCTCTCACCCCATTCAGACACGGTGGGCACCAAACGTGGGCGGCAAAACACATTTGATTCAAGCTCATCCCAAAGACCTCTCTATCCCCCTCCATTTCCCCATTCATACACAATGGGCGGCAAAACAAACTCTCCTCGTCCGAAATCAATCTAGGCAAATATTTTAAGTAGGGCCAGGTTTGTTACTTCACTCATACGTGACACAACCGCCCTACCTGTTAGCCCCGTTGATACACCGTGGGCACGAACCGTGGGCGCCAAAACACCCTCTCCTCGCCCGAAATCGCTCTCGGCAAATATTGGGGAGATGCGAGATTACCGTCCTATCCCCAACCGATGTAATGCTCAAAATTTTAAACGGGAGCTAAGTTCATAACTTTCCCACATTTTAGACAAGCGCGTCCCAAAGTGGTTCCCCCTCTCCCTCCATTTCCCCATTCATACACTGTCGGTGCCAAAACACCCTCTCCTCGGCCGAAATCGCTCTCGGCAACTATTCGGGAGATGCGATATTACCGTCCTATCCTCAACCGACCAATATCGCTCTGATGTCCGAAATTTTAAACGGGGGCTAAGTTTGTAACCTTCCTCGCATTTGAGACAAGCGCGTCCCAAAGAACTGGTTCCCCCCTCCTCTCTCGCTCCATTTTCCCATTCGTACTCCATGGGCACCAAAACACCCTCTCCACCCCAGCCTCCTCTGTCCGCCACCCCATTCACTGCCGTCCTCCTGCACCATGCCGGAGCAGCTACCCCGGCGCCGTCGTCCATTACAAGAGATTGACGTCTCTCATCCACCGCGCCGGATCAGGATCCTAGCATCGCATCCTCTCGCTTCATCTGCGCCATCATCCACCTTGCCGTGGCCGCTCCTACGACCGTCTTGTCCACGGCAATAGGACTTATCCCCCGATGCCGCCGTCTTCTGTCTCAGATCTGTGTCCGCGCTGCCGACAGCCATAGCACCCGCAGCACCCTCAATGTATCAGCAGAGGCCTACAGGGCATCGCAAGAGAGGTGGTACTCTTTCATATCTGCTTAAGTTATTGATCTCACCCAGAAAATAGATCGTCACTTGTTTACTGTACTTTCTTGTCCATACCAAATCTTTAGTTGTTAGTTGAAAGCAAACATTGGTTGCGAAGTAGCCTTTGTCCGGTTAGCACCTTTAGATCCGCCATGGCACGGTCAACACTATACTCGCAATGCTTTTGGTTTTCCCCTTTTATATTCACTACCATCATCCTAGGTGCTTCGTGTCATGCTAGCACTGCACCTCAACCCATCAAGCGAAACAACATGCCACTCATAATTCCAAAGCTTAGTTGTACAAATTCGAATCTGATATGATGCTGATATTAGTAAGACAGAGACAGGTTTAATTGGTCAGCTAAATTTCCTACTTTAGTTTCGAAACGCATGTGAGCCACATATAGAGAGACAGGAAGGAAGAGTATTTCTCTGTGCGCTCTGGTTCATCATGGGTGGGCAACACACATTGTATTATCCAAAATCTGCTTGCTCTTCTTTAACATGTTCCTCTTCTGTTCTTCTTCATAAATATACTAGTACAGTATGTTCCTTGTCGGGAACTGGAGCTGGGACATTTGCAGTCGACAGGTATATTGGGTCGCTTCTGATGGATGCTTTCAACTATTCTAGTTGGTCTGCCATAATATCCAGGAAATGCTGGGAGCTGTGTCGCCTTTGAGACACTAGACTGATAGTAACAGTAGTGCACCTTCAGTTGAATAGAGCTGCCCCTGTAGGGGATCCGAAGCATTTCCAGCCGTACCGGCAATACAAGCCCATATGTTCCAGCTAGTTCCACTTTCCCGATTTTACTCGTGATGCTTAGGGTTTTCCCCTTTTATCTACACTACTATGATCTGCGTAGGTGCTTTGTGACGTACTAGCAGCAATACACCCTTCATGCTAAACAAGACACCACTCATAATTCCAAAGCTTAGTTATTCAAATACGAATGTGATATGATACTGATATTAGTTAACAGACACACATTTAATTGGCCAGCTAATTCTCCCACTTGAGTTTCCAAATGCATGTGGCAACATATAGAGAGACAACAGGGAATTGCATTTCTTTGTTACTTGTTTACTGTACTATCTTGTCCATACCAAATCTTAGTTGTTATTTGAAAGCAAGCATCGGTTGCTAAGTGCCTTTGTGTGGTTTGCAGCTTCAGATCTGCCATGCCACGGTCAACACTATACTCATCATGCTTAGGGTTTCCCCCTTTTGTGATCACTATGATCAGCCTACGTGATTCGTGTCGTAAGAGCACTGCTGCACCCATCAAGCTAAACAAGCTTAGTTGTACAAATTCGAATCTGATATGATGCTGATATTAGTAAGATAGACACATGTTTAATTGGTCAGCTAAATGTTCCTACTTTAGTTTTGAAATGCATGTGAGCCACATATAGAGAGACAAGAAGGAAGAGTATTTCTCTGTGTGCTCTGGTTCATCATGGGTGGGCAACACACATTGTATTATCCAAAATCTACTTGCTCTTCTTTAGCATGTTCCTCTTCTGTTCTTCTTCATAAGTATAGTAGTAAAGTATGTTGTCGGGAACTGGAGCAGGGACATTTGCAGTCGACAGGTATATTGGGTCGCTTGTGATGGATGCTTCCAACTATTCTAGTTGGTCTGCCATAATATCCAGGAAATGCTGGGAGCTGTGTCACCTTTGAGAGTCTAGACTGATAGTAACAGTATTGCGCCTTCAGTTGAATAGAGCTTCCCCTGTAGGGGATCCGAAGCATTTCCAGCCGTACCGGCAATACAAGCCCATATGTTCCAGCTAGTTCCACTTTCTCGATTTTACTCGTGATGCTTAGGGTTTCCCCCTTTTATCTACACTACTATGATCTGCGTAGGTGTTGTGTGTCGTACTAGCAACATTCCACCCTTCAAACTAAACAACACACCCTCATAATTCCAAAGCTTAGTTGTACAAATACGAATGTGATATGATACTGATATTAGTTAACAGACACACATTTAATTGGTCAGCTAATGCTCGCACTTGAGTTTCCAAATGCATGTGGCAACATATAGAGAGCCAGCAGGCAATTGCATTTCTTTGTCACTTGTTTACTGTACTTTCTTATCCATACCAAATCTTAGTTGTTAGTTGAAAGCAAACATCGGTTGCTAAGTGGCCTTTGTGCGGTTTGCAGCTTCAGATCTGCCATGCCACGGTCAACACTATACTCATCATGCTTAGGGTTTCCCCCTTTTTTGATCACTACGATCAGCCTACGTGATTCGTGCCGTAAGAGCACTGCTCCACCCATCAAGCTAAACAAGCTTAGTTGTACAAATTCGAATCTGATATGATGTTGATATTAGTAAGAGAGAGACAGGTTTAATTGGTCAGCTAAATGTTCCTACTTCAGTTTCGAAATGCATGTGAGGCACATATAAAGAGACAGGAAGGAATAGTATTTCTCTGTGCGCTCTGCTTCATCATGGGTGGGCAACATACATTATATAGAAAGACTTGTAATATCTACAATCTGCTTGCTCTTCTTTAACATGAACCTTTTCTCTTCTTCTTTAATAAGTACAGTATGTTCCTTCTTTGGGAGGAGGACCAGAGACATTTGCGGTCGACAGGTCAGGTCGAGTTGTTCTTCCTTAGTATATTTTGAAGCTGTCATCTACGAAGTATCTTTACTTCTAGAGCTCTCAATAGGGAGCCTATATTTTGAGTAGCAGGCCACATTATATTAATGCACACCAAATTACAGCACACTCATGGCATCTCTCAGAAGAATTGCACAGAGATAGCACATAGGGGTTTACATGGAGGCACTATTGGATTAGAATCCCTTATGCATTACAAAGATAATCTCACTTATTTTTATGTTTTCATGCATTTCAGGTATTGAACATGATCATAATGAATATGAGAATGGGCACACGAGAGGAATATTGCGGAACAATCCACTGGCTAACAAACTTGGCATCAAGGGATTGAGATCATGTCTGGATGCAATGGAATATGATCCTCATCTACAGATTCCATTGCAGAATATGATCCTAAAGACGATTCTGACCTAGATAGAGACCCAATTCTAATTAGCTCTCCAGATGAGTCAGAGTCAGATGGCCTATCTTATTCACCCATCAAGGTGCTTGCTCCAACTTGGCAAGGTTGTATTGGTCGCACATATCTTGCATTACTTCTACTTTTTTACACCACCATCTTCTTAGTTTACACATCATATATGAGGATATGCCATGCCTATCCTTTTTCTGTACCTATTCCATGTGTCATCATACCAGGTTTTTCCACTCAAATGTTGTTCTTTCGTAATAGATGTCCAAAAGGAAGAGGGTGATTGCAGATCCTGAAGGAGTACAAACAAACTATTTGCAAAAGGCAGTGATCCATTCTCAAGGGATCATAGGATCTCACAAAAATACTGTGCACTGCATTGTTCTTGTCAGTACCTCTTACCCTTTATCACCATACTTACACTCATTGCTGTTTGATTATGTAGCATCACTGTGCATGTTAGCTTCCTTATCCACCGTTTGCTCGAAACTATAAGATCTATATTTACTCTTACATAAATGTAGAATAAACCCAATGGTTTTAAGTTCTGGATTGCTCTTGTAATTACCTGTTGTCATGTACTCCCTCCATATCGAATTACTTGTTGCTCAATTGGATGTATTTAGAACTAAAATAATGCTAGATACATCCATTTTAGCGACAGGTAATTCCAGACGGAGGTAGTATTACTATACTTACATTGAGAGATAGTTGATCGTTTGGCATTACTCTGCATCTTATCTGCCCTGCCCTCCATTTTCTCCAAATTATCAGATCTACATTTACTCTTACCGAAATGTTGAATAAAGCCAATGCCACTGCACAAGTTGAGGTCTGCATTCCTCTTGTGAGTACCTTTTTCCTTGTAACGCTCTACTTAATTGATAGCTATTTGATTATGTATCATCACTTTCTTTTGAGCTTCATTATCCTCTATTTCTTCCAATATTATTAGATCTATATTTATTCTTTACAAAATGTAGAATAAAGGCAATGCCTATGAAGAAGTTTCTTTGGGGAATTTCTTGAATTATCATTCCATTGACATGGAGAAGGGCTTTGTCGAGCCCATGTTAACATGTAATGTAAGTCCATCCTTCTCAAGCCTTCAAACTTTGTTCTAGTATAGATTTGGATAGGCATCATTTCCTCCACTGCTTTTTACTTTCGTGTTTGCATCAGATTGCATATTTGCAATAACTGCCAGTTTCAAATTGTAGTTGTAAAAACATGTTCCTTATTCATACTATCCACATTAACAAAATAGATCCATTGATTTTCTTTAGACCTGCATGTATGCCTGTGTTCTAGATCTCTAATCCGGTGGTGTGGTGAAGCTGCCCATGCCTGCATCATCTCATTTGCTGCTTTGTCTTAACTGATTTTGCCGATGATACGGACAATGCGTATTATGTTAATGCTATTTTAAATTGTATCTCTGAATTTGCCAATATAAAATGGGATGGAATTGTCACACACTGACCATCATTGCTTATATATTTGTGAAACCTGTTCTCTGTCTCCTTCTTTCTCTATCAGATTAATATCTATGACACCAGGCAGAACTTTAGGGAAGATAGTGAGCCAAACCCATTGCTGGTACCTATCACTTGTATTGCAGCGAAGAAGGTTAACCACCTTGAAGAGAGCGAGATGACCCCAAGGTCATGTCTTGATGAAGACAGTGAGTTCAAGCTACTCACCAGCAGCTGTGACACAACCTTGGTTAAGTTGCTGCCTGAATCAGTTTGACTTCTTCAGTCTCAACTTCAAGCAGAAAGACTTGGTGCAGCTCATGTCCGGCTTGAAGTACAATCTCTAATGAAGATCATAGAGGACACCCGTGCGTGCTTTATAGCTACGCGGCTAGAGCTAGAGGATTTAACATCCAGACGACTGAGGTCGCATCAGCTTGTTCAGCTGCTTGCGCTGCAACACTGGGGCAGGGCTAACATTTCTTGAACTGTGTTGAAGTGTGCTGTTGGTTTTGTATATTATTTTGTCAACGCGATTTTTGCACTAGTGGCGCCATTGATGCCCAGGGTATGTAATCTGCGGTCTGGTTGCCCTTTATTATCATTGGTGGCGAACTTCGATGCCCAGTGGATGTAATATTCCATAATTTCTTTATTGTATAGTCTAGGTTTATTCTTAGTCGGTATGTGATACGTCTCCAACGTATCTATAATTTTTGATTGTTCCATGCTGTTATGTTATCAATCTTGGATGTTTTTATATGCATTTATAGCAATTATATATCATTTTTTGGGACTAACCTATTAACTTAGTGCCCAGTGCCAGTTGCTGTTTTCTGCCTATTTTTTGTTTTATAGAATATCAATACCAAACGAAGTCCAAATGCCATGAAACTTTTTGGAGATTTTTTCCGGACATAACCAACACTAGAAGCTTCGGGAGAAGGCCAGAAGCCCCTGGAGGTGGCCACGAGCCACCAGGGCGCGCCTGGGGGAGGGGGGGCAGGCGCGTCCTGGTGCCTCGTGGGCCCACCTCTGCCTCTTTGACCTAATTCCACCACTATAAATTCCCAAAAATCGGGAAACCATCAAGGGAGTCCACGAAATACTTTTTTCGCCGCCGCAAGTTTCTGTTCTCGAGAGATCCCATCTGGAGGCCTTTTCCGGTGCTCCGCCGGAGGGGGAATCGATCATGGAGGGGCTCTACATCAACCTTGCTGCCCTTCCGATGATGCGTGAGTAGTTTACCACAGACCTTCGGGTCCATAGTTAGTAGCTAGATGGCTTCTTCTCTCTTTTTGATCTTCAATACAATGTTCTCCTCGATGTTCTTGGAGTTCTATCCGATGTAATCACTTTTTGCGGTGTGTTTGTTGGGATCCGATGAATTGTGAGTTTATGTTCAGATTATCCATGAATATTATTTGAGTCTTCTCTGATCTCTTTTATGCATGATTATTATAGCTTTGTATTTCTTCTCCGATCTATTGATTTGGTTTGGCCAACTAGATTGATTCATCTTGCCATGGGAAGAGGTGCTTTGTAATGGGTTTGATCTTGCGGTGCTCAATCCCAGTGACAGAAAGGGATACGACATGTATGTATCGTTGCTATTAAGGGTAAAAAGATGGGGATTATTCATGCATGAGTTTACTTTGTCTACATCATGTCATCTTGCTTAAGGCGTTACTCCGTTCTTTATGGACTTAATACACTAGATGCATGCTGGATAGCGGTCGATGTGTGGAGTAATAGTAGTAGATGCAGGCAGGAGTCGGTCTGCTTGTCTCGGACGTGATGCCTATATACATGATCATTGCCTTGGATATCGTCATGATTATTTGCTTTTCTATCAATTGCCCAACAGTAATTTTTCTACCCACCGTATGCTATTTTCTTGAGAGAAGCCTCTAGTGAAAACTATGGCCCCCGGGTCTATCTAAATCATATATTAAAAATCCTAAAAATACCTTGCTGCACTTTTTCTTTATTTATTTTATTTTGTATTTTTGTTTAATCTATCTATCTATCACCATACAATTTAATCTTGCAATTGACCTCCGAGGGATTAACAACCCCTCGTTTGCGTTGGGTGCAAGGATTTGTTGTTTGTGTGCAGGTACTGCTAACGAGGTGTTGCGTGATTCTCCTACTGGATTGATAACCTTGGTTTCATAACTGAGCGAAATACTTACCTCTACTGTGCTGCATCATCCCTTCCTCTTCGGGGAAAATACCAACGCAAGCTACAAGTAGCAGGAAGAATTTCTGGCGCTGTTGCCGGGGAGACATCATCAACATCTATCAAGTACCTTTATATAAACTCTCATCTCCTTGCATTTATTTTATTTGCCTCCCATTTTCATCTCCCCCACTTCTAAAAAGTTTTTACAAAAATACAAAAATATTTTCCGTTTGCCTTTTTCTTGTTTGCTTGCTTGTTACCTTGTTCGCTTAATCATGATGACCCGAGAAAATTATCATGATACTTCTTATTATAAAATTCTGTCCGAAATTAAGAAAAATACTAAAGATTACAGGACTACGCAGTTTGAGCACAACAATTTTTTTTCCGAGGAACTCAAAGAACATTCTACTTTATTGGATGCTATTGCAAAACAACTCGATGATGTTAGTAAAGAAGTTGCTAGTCTTCAATCTCAAT
Source organism: Elymus sibiricus (assembly GCA_039707655.1). Classification (NCBI taxonomy): domain Eukaryota; kingdom Viridiplantae; phylum Streptophyta; class Magnoliopsida; order Poales; family Poaceae; genus Elymus; species Elymus sibiricus. Next base: position 277,322,270 of record CM077672.1, read on the forward strand.
TTGCTCTTACTGAAAATTTGCTAGGAAAAATTTCTGATGCGCAAGCTATGCTAGTAAATCAAATGGCAGCTAAGCCGGAATCATTAGAACGTAGTAATGATGAGGATATTAAAAAGATTGGTGTTTCATCTATTGATTCTTTGTTTAGCAAAATTAAACTTGATGAAAAGGGGACTGAAGAAGAGTCAACTTTAGTTAGAGAGCGTCCCCATAATTCGGAGTATGAAAATCTTGATAAGAAAATTGCTAAAAGTGGGTTTGGAGAGGTAAAAACTTTAAATAGCGATGTGCCCACTCTCTTGGATTACACAGATTTTAATTATGATAATTGTTCTTTGATTGAGTGTATTTATTTGTTACAATCCATGTTAAATTCACCCAACGCTTATGAGCAAAATAAGGCTTTTACTAAACACATCGTAGAAGCAATGATGAAAGCGTTAGAAGAAAAGCTAGAACTAGAAATTTCAATTCCTAGAAAATTATATGATGACTGAGAACCCACCATTAAAGTTAAAATTAAAAATTATGAGTGTAATGCTTTATGTGATTTAGGTGCTAGCGTTTCCACAATTCCAAAATCTCTATGTGATGTGCTAGGTTTTACCAATATAGATGAATGTTCTCTTAATTTGCATCTTGCGGATTCTACTATTAAAAAGCCTTTTGGTAGAATTAATGATGTTCTTATTCTTGAAAATATGAACTATGTGCCCGTTGATTTTATTGTACTTGACATTGAATGCAATTCTTCTTGCCCCATAATACTTGGTAGACCGTTCTTACGAACCATAGGTGCTGTTATTGGCATGAAAGAAGGGAATATAAAATTTCAGTTTCCATTAAAAAAGGGTATGGAGCATTTCCCTAGGAAAATAATTAAAGCACCGTATGAATCCATTATGAGGGCCACTTATGGAATCAACTTGAAAGATGACAATACTTGAAACTATGCATTATGCCTAGCTAGGGGCATAAAACAATAGCGCTTGTTGGGAGGCAACCCAATGAATAAAATAAATTTTTACCTTTTGTTTCTGTTATTGTGTGTTTTCACAATTATGCTACTGTTATGATTGTGTTTTGTGTTTTTAATTAGTGTTTGTGCCAAGTAATGCCTTTAGGATGATTTGGAAGATAGTACAATTGATGCTGTTTGGAAAACATAAAGTTTTGCGTCCAGTGCTGGAATTTTGGTTCTGTACTGGAGCGTCAGAAAAATCTGAAATTTTTACAGAGTATTGGTATATGAATTGCCCACGTTTTCTTAATTTTTCAACATTTTTGGAGTTAGATAAGTATGGCTTTTAAATAGATTGCTACAGACTGTTCTGTTTTTGACAGATTCTGTATTTGATGCCCTACTTGCTTGTTTTGATGAAACTATGGATTGTATCGGGGGGTATAAGCCATGGAGAAGTTAGAATACAGTAGGTATAATGCAAAAACAAAATATGAATGGGTTTTCAACAGTACTTAAAGTAGTGATTTGTTTTGTTATACTAACGGATCTCACAATGGTTTTGTTGAGTTTTGTGTGATTGAAGTTTTCAAGTTTTGGGTGAGATCACGATGGATGAAGGAATTAGGAGTGGCAAGAGTATAAGCTTGCGGATGCCCCAGAAGGCATCTCCTCTTTCTTCTACCAACCATCGGTAATTTTACTCGGAGCTATATTTTTATTCGTCACATGATATGAGTTTTGCTTGAAGCGTCGTGTATTATATGAGTCTTTGCTTTGTTTGCTTTTTAGTTTGTCACAATCATGCTTGCTGAACACACCTACTTTGAGAGAGCCACACATTCATCATAATTTGTTAGAATACTCTATGTGCTTCACTTAATTTTTTTTGAGTTAGGCAGTTGCTCTAGTGCTTCACTTAAATCTTTTTTAGCACGGTGGTGGCTATATTTTGAAGAAATGAACTCTCATGCTTCACTTATATTATTTTGAGAGCTGACAAGATTAAAATTTTGAAGAAATGAACTCTCATGCTTCACTTATATTATTTTGAGAGTTGACAAGATTAAAAATTTTAAGAAATAAACTCTCATGCTTCACTTATATTATTTTGAGAGTTGATAATATTAAAATTTTGAAGAAATATTTGCACTCTCTTGCTTCACTTATATCTTTTTGAGAGTTGATAATAGTAATGGTAATTTGCACAAGATATGAATTTGGTCCCAAAATGATGAATATTCAAGAGGGATATAATAGAAACTTTCATATAGATCATTGGATATGATAAGTGTGATTCCTTGCAATAGTTTTGCGATATGGAGATGATAATATGTGAGTCATGTTAGTGAGTAATTGTGATTTAGTAAGAATATTAGTGTTAAGGTTTGTGATTCCCTATGAATGCACATCAAGTCAATAGTTATGGAAGGAAATTATATCCTACTTATGGTGCATTATTCGGTGTTAGTTACGTTCAATGCATGTTTATGACCATTTTCGCTTTTTGGTTGGTTGCTTCTCAATCTATTTGCTAGCCTTCATTTCTACTAATCAGAAATACTGCTTGTGCATCCGAACTCCTTAAACCCAAGTTGTGCCAAATGAGTTCACCATATCTACCTATATGCGGTATTCCCATGCCGTTCCAAGTAAATTTGCGTGTGCCAACTCTAATTTTCAAAATAAATTTTTCCCGTTTTGTGTGCCGAACCGCTCATGAAGTGGCAGGGGGTGGCCAATATTTTCCATGCTAGGTGTGTTATTCTCACGATGAGTGTTTATTCACTTGTCATTGCACGAGAGAGTGGATGGTAATAGGGATGCCCAGTCCCACAATGAATCAAAAATTAATAACAACAAAATTCCTTGGAAAGTGTTGGTATGGAGGGCACCCGTGGATACGGCTAGCCATGGATTGTGAAAGAATGGTGGAAAGGAAATAAACTTTACTTTCTGTTTGGGAACCGCCTATGATGTGTCTAGCATGGAAGATATTGGGAATTGTCGGTCGTTTTCGTTGAGAGGAAAAGCATGCCTCTCAAAATATTTTTATCTCTCTAATTTAAGCTCTGAGCTCTGGCACATTAGCAAATCTCTGCTTCCCTCTGCGAAGGGCCTATCTATTTACTTTTATGCAATTTTTATTTTTAATTTGAGTCTCCATCTTTTCTTATAAATCACCAACTAGAGGGCACTATTGTCATACTTGTGCATTGGATGTAGCTAATATTGAGTGTGTTTCAAGAATGAATCAATGATTGAGCATAATGGGCTAGGGATAACTTTCTTTAGCGTTGATATTTTGAAAAGCATGGTTGCTTGTTAGTATGCTTGAGTATTTATATCTTCATGTCAAACTATAGACTATTGCTTTGAATCATTCAAGTCCAAATGTCCATCCTATAAAAGAAAAGAATATGATGAATATGATAGGCAGCATTCCACATCAAAAATTCTGTTTTTATCATTTACCTACTCGAGGACGAGCAGGAATTAATCTTGGGGATGCTGATACGTCTCCAACGTATCTATAATTTTTTGATTGTTCCATGTTGTTATGTTATCAATCTTGGATGTTTTTATATGCATTTACAGCAATTATATATCATTTTTTGGGACTAACCAATTAACTTAGTGCCCAGTGCCAGTTGTTGTTTTCTGTCTGTTTTTGGTTTTACAGAATATCAATACCAAACAAAGTCCAAATGCCACGAAACTTTTTGGAGATTTTTTTCTGGACATAACCAACACTAGAAGCTTCGGGAGAAGGCCAGAAGCCCCTGGAGGTGACCACGAGCCACCAGGGTGCGCCCGGGGGGGGGGGGGGCAGGCGCGTCCTGGTGCCTCGTGGGCCCACCTCTGCCTCTTTTGACCTAATTCCACCACTATAAATTCCCAGAAATCAGGAAACCATCAGGGGAGTCCACAAAATACTTTTTCCGCCGCCGCAAGTTTCTGTTCTCGAGAGATCCCATCCGGAGGCCTTTTCCGGTGCTCCACTGGAGGGGGAATCGATCACGGAGGGGCTCTACATCAACCTTGCTGCCCTTCCGATGATGCGTGAGTAGTTTACCACAGACCTTCGGGTCCATAGTTAGTAGCTAGATGGCTTCTTCTATCTTTTTGATCTTCAATACAATGGTCTCCTCGATGTTCTTGGAGTTCTATCCGATGTAATCACTTTTTGCGGTGTGTTTGTTGGGATCCGATGAATTGTGAGTTTATGAGCAGATTATCCATGAATATTATTTGAGTCTTCTCTGATCTCTTTTATGCATGATTATTATAGCTTCGTATTTCTTCTCCGATCTATTGATTTGGTTTGGCCAACTAGATTGATTTATCTTGCCATGGGAAGAGGTGCATTGTAATGGGTTCGATCTTGCGGTGCTCAATCCCAGTGACAGAAAGGGACATGACACGTATGTATCATTGCTATTATGGGTAAGAAGATGGGGTTTATTCATGCGTGAGTTTACTTTGTCTACATCATGTCATCTTGCGTAAGGCGTTACTCCGTTCTTTATGGACTTAATACACTAGATGCATGCTGGATAGCGGTCGATGTGTGGAGTAATAGTAGTAGATGCAGGCAGGAGACGGTCTACTTGTCTCGGACGTGATGCCTATATACATGATCATTGCCTTGGATATTGTCATGATTATTTGCTTTTCTATCAATTGCCCAACAGTAATTTGTCTACCCACCGTATGTTATTTTCTTGAGAGAAGCCTCTAGTGAAAACTATGGCCCCCGGGTCTATCTAAATCATATATTAAAAATCCTAAAAATACCTTGCTGCACTTTTTCTTTATTTATTTTATTTTGTATTTTTGTTAAATCTATCTATCTATCACCATACAATTTAATCTTGCAATTGACCGCCGAGGGATTGACAACCCCTCGTTTGCGTTGGGTGAAAGGATTTGTTGTTTGTGTGCAGGTACTGCTAACGAGGTGTTGCATGATTCTCCTACTGGATTGATAACCTTGGTTTCATAACTGAGGGAAATACTTACCTCTACTTTGCTGCATCATCCCTTCCTCTTCGGGGAAAATACCAACGCAAGCTACAAGTAGCAGTATGCTGTAATTTAGGCCGATAGCTTCAACGGAGCTCAACGGCCCAATACGTTATTGTCTGTCAGCGGTATATAAAAATAAATTACGCTACCCAAATGGGCCGGCCCGGAACTAGTTATATATGGGTCGGAAAGTCGGCCTATAATCATCTCGGGCCTTTATTAGGCCTATACGTAAAGTAGTTTTGGGCCTTTAACATGCCGAGTAAAACGTGGGCCTCAGTTGGGCCAGAAATTTCTATGGGCTTTTAATAGGCTAAAATGTAGATTGGGCCTAAATTGAGCCGAACAATTCATGGGCCGAAAGCAGGCCGAAACATACGTAGGCCCATTATTGGCCCAATGACATACGAGCCATTAACATGACAAAATTTATCTCGGGCCTTGGTTGGCCCAATAAAGTTATGGGCTGTAAGCTGGCCAGATACAAAGTACGCCATAATTTGGCCCAACTATGTCACGAGCCTTTAACAGGCCGTTAGTCAGGTTGGGCTGAAATTTGTCCACGAAGAGTACGGGCCGTTAAGAGGCCGAAAGTCACTTCGGACCAGAACTAGGCCCAGATGAAGCATGGGCCATTAAATGGCCGAAAGTTAAACCGGGCCAAAAACGGCCCATATGCAGCAAAGGCGGCTAACAGGCCAAAACGAATATCGGGCCGAACTGTTAAACGGGCATTTAACAGGCCGAGATACAAACCGGGCCTACAATGGGCCCAAAAGCACAGTGGCCTGTTAACGGGCTGGATCTGTTATGGGCCGTAATTTGGCCAAAACCATGGCAAGCTGTTAATGGGCCAGTCCACTAGTGTCTGACTAAATCTTGTGGGCCTTTGGCTGGGCCGGCCCATTTAGGTCAAACGGGCCACTGTTGGGCTATGCCACGTGTGGACGTATCATAGGCGCGTCTCCCCCATTGGACGGGTGACATCTGTCGCAACGCCGGGCTGACACGTGGATCCGCCGGCGAATGAGAAATTTACACGTGGAAAATCGCCATTGGTCAGGGCTGCTAATGGGTTACTGGATCCAAACCGGAACCCGATAGCATAACGGCGGCCCATTACGGTGGATGCCACGTGTCGGTCACCCTTGACGAAAACACTTCCATGACGCGACATTTATCGTCATGGAAGTGGAGACTTCCGTGATGATAATTTCAGTATTGTCATGGAACACTTCTACGACAGCACAGGTATGACTATCTTAATTCTATCATAAAATCGTCACGGATGTACATGCATGACAGAAAACGTGACCTACTGTGACAAAGACGTATCATCACGGAAGTGTTTTTTTTGTAGTGCTAGTTGGCACTTGAAGACGAGCCCGGCGGGAAGATCTCTCGTATGAAAGACCATCAGATAACTCGCCAGAGCTACTTCGGGTCTTCCTCTTCATGCCTTCAGCATGTTGTGTTTTCTTCAAAGAAAAGCATTTGTCTAAATGAGCCGCTGGATGTGAAAAAGGAACCTTGCGGACTGCAAGCCGGATTCTACTTTGACCAATAGTTGCCAAATTGGAAGATGGGTTTACCTCAGCACCGCCGGCTCTGCTAGTCCCAACTTGTTCCTGAGATGAGTTGGCGTCAGCAAGTTCAACAAAAAGACGACAAAGGGAGTCAAGTTCTACCTCATCGTCTTCCTCTTCCTCCACCTCTTCTTGGTTCCGGTCCTTAGGTGGAGTGGGGGTTTTAGGCTCGGTCTTCCACCACTTGGAGTCCTCCTAAGGTCATATGAGCCGGCATAACAGACAAAGCAGGAATGAAATTACACAAATAATCAAGTATGGAAATGAAAAGGTGATTTACATTGGGTGCTGGGTTACCAGCATAGAAAGGGGCAAGGCCCACAAAAGAAATCTTGTCGCGAGTCTAACCAAGAAGCTTCTTGGTGGCCTTCAACAGATTGCTGGCAGACAAATAAAGGCTGCTCAACCGCAAGTCGTCACTTTGCTCTCTAGTGTACTCATACATGAGCCGGTTCCTGAGACTAAGAGGCTGGATCTTCTAGCTCATCCAACACCGGGTCAAGTCGACTCCGGAGAGGCCTTGTGCGATCAAGGCATTGATCCTGGAGTACAAAGGCTCCATCGCTTTCCTTTCTGCCTTAGACGCATAGGTAGTGAATTGCTTGGAAGCGTCAAGCCGGTCAGGCCTATAACCCGGTAGTGGGTGCTGATGATCTGGGGAAGTGTCTCTGCAATAGAACCAGGTCTTGTGCCACCCTTTCGGGTGACTCGCCAGCACCATGTCTGGAAAGGCCGAATTCCTCCTCCGCTGGATTGTGACTCCTCCACATTCCAGACTTGGTCCTCCTTTGCATTCAGTTTGGCGGTTGCAATAGAAGAACTCTTGAAATAAACTGACAGACGGCTCAATTGAAGATACACTTCACAGAAAAGTTGAAAGTTGCTCAAGTTAAGCACCGAGTTAGGAGCGAGGTCTTGTGGCCTGATGTCGAAGTAGTGGAGAACGTCGCAGAAGAACTTGGAACCCGGAGGACAGAACCCCCTGTCTAGATGGTCACCAAAGATGATAACTTCATTCTGTCATGGCTGGGGCCGGGTCTGTTCTTCTGGAACCCACCACTCAATTAGCTCTTGGGCCGGTAAAATGCTGTCTTTCACCAGCTCGTTGAGCATGAGCTCAGTCATGGATGATTTTGTCCAGTTGCAAGCTTTGCTTATTTTGGGAGCCATGGGTTCAGGTTGCAATAAAACTCAGCTACAGAAAGGAAGAAAATATAAGCCGGGTTGAAAGCATAAAAAGTCATACAACTTGAGACAGTTGACAGCTTAATAGTACAAGCCGGTAAAAGTATTACTGAGAAATATATAGCCAGCAAAAGAGTGGCACAAGTACAAGTTGACCAGGAATCCAAGAGCCAGCAGAATCATGTCTAAAGTGTGAGATGGCAAGATTACAAGAGCAAACTCCGGGTCAAGGCAGCCACAAACAGATGCTGTTCAGATTTGATTACAGTTAAAGATCTGAAAAATGGCTAAAAAGGAAAAGTAAAAAAGAAAACCTAGGTTGGTGACATGGTTTGTTTTGAAGTGGCATTGAGAGTTCATTGAGATAGCAAAAGGAGATTTATGGGGTAAATAATTGCATTGTGAAGGAAATCTAAACGCCTTACGAATGCAAGTTTGTTCGAAACCTAGATCTACCGCCGTGTCTTGTGAAGAACTCTGATGAACTAGTAAAAATGGCGATGAGAAGAAGATTACAGTGGTAAGATGAGTCACTCACAGATCCGCGAAAAGGGAGGGGGGGGGGGTAGGCTTTTACCTCCATCGTGAGGGGCCGAACCTGGGTAAACTCGTGTCTCTTGTTTCCGATCAACCTCGTTCTGGCTTCCACATAGTTGTTATGGCCTCACCACTATGTCCTTTCATGAGGACATCTGCCATGACAAAACCACGACACTACTGGTACATACCCTCAGCCCTGGGGGTGAGCTACTCCCTTCTCATCATGGAGGCAGTGGGGATGATGAAGATGGCATCCTATGATGACTTCCCCCCTCCGACAAGGTGCCGGAACAGGGCTCCGGATGAGATCGCTTTGGAACAGAGGCTTGCGGCGGCGGAAAAACTCATCTAGGTTAAGCGGGGGTTTCTGGATTTATAAGCATTTTCAGCGTTGGAATCATGCCAAAAGGAGTTACGAGGGCCCGACAAGCTTAGGTGGCACTCCCGGCCCCTGGGGCGTGCCATGTGAGCTTGTGGCATCCTCATGGGTCTTCTGGTCCTTCCCCAAAGCTTCGGGGGTCTCTTATGTTCCAAAAAAATCACGGTAAATTTTTATTGCGTTTGGACTTTGTTGGTATGGTTTTTCTATGAAACAAGAACTGGCACTGGGCACTAAGTTAATAGGTTAGTCCATAAAAATCATATAAAAGTGCACGAAAACCATGTAGATCTCATGTAAATATAGCATGAATACTTCATAAATTATAGATACGTTGGAGACGTATCAACATCCCCAAGCTTAATTCCTGCTCGTCATCGAGTAGGTAAATGATAAAAGATATAATTTATGAAGTGTGAATGCTAGAATAGAACAGACCTTTGATCACATAGGCAATGATAATCTAATAACAAGTAGCATTATTCCAATAAGTTCAACATATCATAAAGTGGTAATGAAGTATCTCGCAACATTTCAAGATTATATTGCAAACATAAGGCAATCAATGAATTAAAGATGATGACTAGGTACCACAATTTGAAGATAACTATCATACTTATACAATGCATGCTCAACAAATTTCTATTAGAATAATGCATGCAAAGCTAAGAGTGATTCCCATGCTTAGTACGCGGTGCCAAAAGAAAGAAAGATGGAATTGCATCAACATTAAAAGTAAATAGATAGGCCCTTCACAGAGGGAAACATGGATTTGCTTATGTGCTAGAGCTCATTGCTTAAAACAGACATAATTTCATTTGAGAGGTGTACTTTTCCTGTCAACAGTTTAGTGACAAAGTTTTCAATATCATCCATGCTAAACACGTTAATGGCGGTTCCCTTGCAAAAGTTTTCTTTTTTCTCCCTTTCCACCATACCAACACAAACTATGGCTAGCCGAATCCACGGGTGCCAGCCAACTTCCAACTTTTTGGGGGAGTGTTTTTATAAATAATTTAGGACTGGGCATCCCTGTTACCAGCCTCCCTCAAAATTGACGAGTGAATAAACTCGCATCGTGAGTAAAACAAACTTAGCATGGAAGATATTGACTACTGTCGGAGTTCGGGCTCCGGGGACCCAAAGGTTCGAACACAAGGGTGAGCTCGTTCCTACCTCCTTGTCCCCTACCACAGCTAAACTACGGCGAAGCTACGGCGAGAGCACGCTAGCGGGGAGCGGACCGTGGACTCAGCCGGTTTACCCAGGTTCGGGCCACCTTGCGGTGTAATACCCTACTCCTGCTTTGGTTTGGATTGCTCAGGGCAAGAGGATGCTCTCGCGTACAAGGTAGGAGATCATGGACCCAGGGCCCTACAGCGGCACCCTGCCCTCCTTTTATACCTGCCTTGGTCCTCTTCCCCCGAAAACATTGGCGGGAAGGGTTGCCACACAACGGCAAGTTTGAAGGGGGACAGGGGCGCGGTCTATCCTGACAAAAGGCGGTCTTCATCTGCAAAACGACCGTCCATGATGCGCCGGTGGGCTCGGGGATGACCTCCGCCCTGCGCGCCTGCCGTCTTGGTCTTCTTTCACCCATCGGGCAACCTTTGGGGATTGCTTTGGGAAGTGGATTGCTGGCCTTGCTCCATTAGCACAAAAGGGGAAACCTTCTCCATCCGTGCCTGCTCGCACGGCCTCTGTCGGCGTTCGTCGCCGCGTGCGTCACCCATGTGATGGGCACGAAACCACGCGACCGAGCCAAAAAGTGTCTGTCTAACGCGCCATCGGGAGGGTGCCTTGGGAGGCCGCCTCGTGAGGCTCTCGGTGAAGCGGTTGAGTCTTGCTTGCCTGCTCCCCGAGGAGGGGTCCTCAGGAGGCCGGGGCCTCATGAGGGGTCTTATCTGAGGTGCCTGCTGGTGGCCGCCGGCTGGGCCTCCGCCAGGCGTTGCGCCCTGGGCCAAAGGCAGACGGGCCGGGATACCTCGGATCCCACGGGCCCGACAGTTGCCCATTGGCCCGCGGCGCACACGTTCCCGCCTACTCGGGGGTGAAACGGCGCGGGCCCTAACCGCCTGCGGGCCAGGCGCGATTCGTGGTGCACGATGTGACGGGGGACGCCCCCACTTCTATCACGATGCCTCGGTAACCGCCCACGCTGACATAAAGCCTGCCCGCGCGTGGCGCGAGACCATCATTGCCTTCCTTCGCGCATCCCGTCCCCCCGTGCCTTCCTTCTTGCACACTGCTCCTCACGATCCCCTCTCCAAGCTCCGCCATCTCAGATCTTGGCTACGCCGCCAAGACGCCCCCTGGTAGGAAGGAAGGGGCGTTGGAGGCGGCGGTCATGGAGGTGGCGCCGGAGCCTGCTCTGGGTAGGCCTACGATTGTCAATGCCGAGGGGCTTAGCAAGGTGTTTCTGATGACCGCGGCCGCCTCTAATGAGTGGGGGGCCACCCGGATCTGGCCGGCTTCGTGCCCGACCACCGACCTCGACGCCACCTCCACCGTCCTCTACCTTCATGCAATCTTCGCCGGCGTGCTGCCGCCGTTTTCTGACTTCTTCAACGCCACTCTTTCACACTACCAAGTCCATGCGCTGCACCTTGAGCCGAGCTCCGTTCTTCTTCTCCCCGCCTTTGCTTTTTTATGCGAGGCCCTCCTGGGCGTGGCGCCCTCAGTGGCGCTCTTCCACCACTTCTTCAGCCTGCGGCTGACCGCGGCGAACCAATGCTCCGGGTGCGCCTTGTTCCGCGTCATAGAAGAGACGGCATGCGATGGCATCGACATGAGGCTGACCAAGGAGGTAGAGGGCTTCAGGCGGCAAAGGGTGTACGTGGACGCAGCCTAAATCAGCCCCCTGCTGCAGCCGCCGAGGGCACCGACGGCGAGAAGCTCCGGATGGGGGCATGAGAGACTCGCCAATCCGAGGTTGGCGCGGGTGTGGAAGAGACTGGGTGAGCTGAGGGCCGCGAAGGTAAAAGTGGTCACCGTCGTGAGGGAGTTCCTTCGCAGGCGCATCGCTCCCCTCCAGCGACACTCCCGCCCGATGTGGGCCTTCACCGGCCCGGAGGATCCGATGCGACTGAGCACGGACAGCTTGTTGCCGGATGTGCTGAACGAGGTGCTCCACACCCTGACCGGCGAGGTGGCGGGCGAGCCACCCAGGGACGGTCTCCCCTTGTACCGCTATAAGAATAAGTTGGCGCTGGCCGGCGCGATGCCGTGCTTCGACCAGTGGGGGCTGCTTCAAGAGGGCCTCGAGGGACCCCGGGACAACCCTGTGCTGGTGACTCCAGGCTCGGGGGTCCATGGTGACACCGGGGCCTCGGCGGGCGACGTGGAGGACAGCGGTGGCCCATCCCGACGGACTCGCCGCCAACTCGTCCGCGGGTTCGGGGATGGCGACGACGCCGCCCCGCTTGGGGCCGCGCCCACCGTACTCGTCAGGACGGGGGGCGTGGGGAGCCCCCGTGCGGCGGCCGTGGAGCCGCAAACCGTCGGGGGCGGCGCCGAGGGTGGATCCCGTGGTCCCCCCGCGGGGGAGGCCGGTGCCAAAGTCGAGGCTGCCGGGCCGTCGGGCCCCGCCTCGGGAGCCAGCCGCGAGAAGGGGTCCCGCGAGGACGGCGGCGCCAGCGCCTTGCAGCGGCCGTTGAAGAGGAGAAAATGGGTAGCCAAGGATGAGTTAGCATCCACCTTCCCTTCCCTAGCTTCTGGTACGCCGCGTGTGCTTGAGTCTTTGCTCTTCACAGGACCTCCCCGGGTAAGAAGAAGAAGAAGAAGAAGAGCCCCAGCCTGGCGGGGGCCGCATCACCGGTCGCCGGGGCCGAGGGGCGTGAGGAAAACGCTCGCCGTCTCGACACCGGGGCCGGGCCCACGACGGCTGAGGGGCAGGCGGCCCCTCTCGTGCCGCAGGAGGACGCGGCTCAGGAGGCCCAAGAGAGCAAGTCTTAGGAGGCGTCGTCAGGAGGCGGCTCTGTGGTCCCTGCGGCGCCCGTCGCGGGGGCGGATGTCGTGCCGGTGGAGGCAGAGACGCTGACCCCTCCACCGCCCCCCGCGGGTGGTGGCGGTGCCACGAAAGGCCCACGCGTCTTGCCAGTGCGCGGAGCTTTCGTCAGGGGGGCGCCGAGTCCGCGGGGCGTGCCACCACGGCAAGACGAGGAGGAGGCCCCCGCGAGACCTCTGCTCCTGGCGAGCGGATCTGAGCCCTCGCGAGCCACGCCGGCGGAGGGCGACGAAGATCCAGACCCAGACTGGGCCCCGGTGCTCGTGAGCAGCCGTACCGCGATCAGGCACGGGGCCTTGCGGAATGCCACGGCCGCGTTAGGCCAACTCGGTGCAGAACTTCAGGCCGTAGAAGCGCGCCTTGCTGAAGAGCGCCTACGCCTGGCCCGAGGGTGGCATCAACTTGAAGTCGCTATTAAGCTGGGCCAGCGCCAGAATGAGGCCGCTCGCGCGAGGAGCGAGAAGGCGGCCACCGAGGCGAAGAAGGCCCGCGAGCGCGTTTTTCGGGAGCTCGAGGCGGCGGACATGCAGCGCGAGGCGGCGGAGGCCCGCGGAAAGGAGCTCCGGGACTAAAACACCGCGCTGGAATGACAGCTTCAGGCGCGGAAAAATGCCATCTCCGCCCGTGGAGAGGAACTGGCGGCTCGCGAGGCGGACCTTGAGATCCGCGAGCGGGAGCTCGCACGGACAGCGTCTGCGCAGGACCTGGAGCGCGAACGGCTGGAGGCGCTGGAATGCGAGGTAGCCGCCGCTCCGGGTTCCTACGCCCAGCGCGTGGACAAGGCCAACGCCAACCTGGTGGCCAAAGAGAAGAGGATCCAGGAGGACGCCGACAGGAGGGTCGTGCAGATCCGCGAGGTGGTTGCCGCGGAGCACAGCAAGAAGCTGAAGCTGCAGGAGGACCGCTTCAAGGTGAGGCGCGAGGAGCTCCAGCACGAGATCGCGGGCCTTAAGGAGGTGCTGACCGAAGCAGAAACTCGGCGAGAGACCGCGCTGAAGGCCCAGGCCAATGCCGAGGCCGAGCTAACCTCCCTCCAGCAGTAGGTGGGGGGCGTCACCACCGTCGTGGAGCAGGCGAGGGACGAGGCGGCCCGAGCGTGGGGGCGGCAGTTCAAGCGCTCCAAGATGTTTCGTACCATCGAGCTCCGAGCCCGCCGCGCCTTGTACTCCATTTGCAAGGAGGACGTCAGCAGCCCTCTCGAGGCCCACGAGGCCAGCTATCTCGATTTCTTCATCAAGCTCATGGAGCGGCTCGAGGCTGGCGCCAAGAAGGTGGACGGGATCATTGAGCAGGAGTGCCGCGATCTTCTCACCCAGGCAGTGACGCGCATCTTCAGCCACCTCCTCCATGCCGATCCCAACTTAAAGTTCGCCAAGGTGATAACTCCTGTCCCTGAGGAGATCCGTGATAACCTTTGGAAGGCGGTGGAGGACCACGTGGATGCGTTGCACACGCAGTTCACCCATGGCAGCAGCGAGAGCTCAGGCGGAGCCGTGGAAGGTGAAGACGACGACGGCAGTAGCATTGGTGGTGTGCGACGCGTCCTCTTAGGCCCTTCTTCATATCCTGCGCATAGTTAATCGTGTCCCCGTGGGGGTGTGAAGACAATGACCTTCGCTCAAGTACACTTTGTTTGGTTGTAATGAACGCCCGTGCCCTCGTGAAGTTTTCCCCTGAGGCCCGTTTTTCTCTTTTTGCTCGCCTTTGTGCTCTACGTCTTTAGGGCCCAGCCCCCGAGCGGGCCACAGCCGTCGCTGGTATGTCATATCGCGATGCCTGGACAAGGCCAGGAGGTGAGGGGCACCGGGAGCTAGTGAGGGCTCCTGAGGCACGATGCTCATAGAGCCCCCCTTTGACGTGCAAGCGGCTCGCGACAGGAGAAACGCTGGCGCTCGTGAGGTTGTTAGAGGGGAAGGCCTGGGAGATGGCGAGGGTGGCGCATGAGGTAGTAGACTTAGCTTTGTGAAGAGTAGCATCTGGTGGCCGCCATTTGCAGGGCGCGCCTCGCGAGGCTTTCGCTAGCGAGGTCCCCTGCTGAGATGACCACCATGGGTTGGCTCCCGAGGAAGGTCCTGTGAAGCTTACGGAGGCTCAAGGGGGCGTCTGGCATTGGCCCCCTCGTGAGGCCCTCCAGGTGACCTGTTTCTATGATGACTACATGCAGAAAGTCTCATCACGGGGGAGCAACGCACACACGCCGGCTTGCTCATGAGCGTTACGCGAGGAGATAAGACACCAAGGACCTTGGTGGGTTGGCGTGCACGAGAGCAGGCCCGCGAGCCAGAGCCCGGTTGCTTGGGTTTTTTAGCGCTGCTGGGACCAACCCGAGCACAGACACCGTGTCTAGCCCCCGCTCGCATGAGGCTCATGAGGGAAGTCGCGAGCGCGCACGGCTCGTGAGGCAAAGTCATGACGCAATATACGATGCATGGAAACCGAAGCTTTACTGAAGCGAGATAAAAAATTCCATTACACAACCAAAAAGAGATGTGGCTGCCGTGTTCGGCACGGGTCAGCTTCAGGTTGGTGCAGCCCATGGGGCGCCCTCAGTTACACATCCGAAAGCGAAAAGAGGGGTGCTGCCGTGTCTGGCACGGGTCATCTTGAGGTTGGTGCGGCCCGTGGGGCGCCCTCAGTTGATTGTTCCGCTAGCGCGGAGCATGGGGCTTCCACCAGGGTGTGGGCTTGATCGCGGGTCGATCGTTCTTCCAGCGCGGAGCATGGGGCTTCCACTGGGGTGTGGGCATGATCGCGGGTTGATCGTTCCGCCAGCGCGGAGCGTGGGGCTTCCACTTGGGTGTGGGCGGGAGCTCTCGCGTGCCCGTCAGGCGAACACATTGAGAGTCTCCGGGGTGTGTACAGCCCCATTTCATTCGTACACGTGAGGATCATGGGTAGAACTTGTGGAGGTGTTGGATGTTCCACACGTTAGGCATAGGAACTCCGTCCTCCGTCTCCAGGCGGGCTGCGCCGGGCCTGGAGACATGAGCAACACTGAAAGGGCCTTCCCACATGGGTGAGAGTTTGTCGAGTCCCTCTCTGGAGAGGATCCTACGCAGGACGAGGTCACCGACCTCGAGAGTGCGAGGGCGGATGTTGCGGCTGTGGTAGCGACGCAGGGCCTGCTGGTATCTCGCGGTGCGAAGAGCGGCCTGACGGCGGGCCTCCTCAAGGAGCAGTAGGTCAGCCTCCCGCGAGCCATCCTGACGTGCCTCATCGAAGGCAAGGACTCGTGGAGAGCCGTGCTTAAGCTCTGAGGGAAGGACCGCCTCAGGTCCGTAGACCAGGAAGAAAGGGGTCTCGCCGGTAGGCTTGGTTGCCGTTGTGCGGATGGACCATAGCATGGACTGCAGCTCGTCAAGCCAGCCCTTGCCACATGCTTCGAGCTTCTTCTTGAAGCTCCTCGTTTTGAGGCCCCTGAGGACCTCAGCGTTGGCATGCTCGGCCTGGCCGTTGCTTCGCAGGTGCGCCACAGAGGCGTAGCAGATCTGCGTGCCGAGGCTGGCGCAGTAGGACTTGAAAAGGCCGCTTGTAAACTGGGAGCCATTGTCGGTGATGATGCAGTTGGGGACTCCAAAGTGGCTCACGAGGTCCTTGATGAACTTGACGGAAGAGCCTGCCGGGATGGTACGCACCGGCTCGACCTCTGCCCACTTGGTGAACTTGTCGATGGCGACGTAGAGGTAGCGGTAGCCGCCAGCCGCGCGAGGGAAAGGTCCCAGGATATCCAACCCCCAGACCGCGAAGGGCCATGAGAGGGGGATCATCTGGAGGCCCTGCGCTGGCTGGTGGATCTGCTTGGCATGGTACTGGCACGCTTCGTAGGATTGAACCAGCTCGGTGGCGTCGCGGAGCACGGTAGGCCAATAGAAGCTGCTTTGAAACACCTTGCCAGCAAGGGTGCGCGATGAGGAGTGGTGGCCGCAGTCTCCTCCATGGACATCGGCGAGCACCTCGCGCCCTTGTTCTCCTGAGATGCACCGCAACGAGATGCCATTGGGGCGCCTGCGGTACAGCTCGCCGTCTTTCAAGCAGTAAGCGGTGGCTTGCCGGGCCATGCGCTCTGCTTCTGAATCCTCCTCCGGGAGGGTGCCGTGGAGCAGGTAAGCCTTCAACTCCGCAGCACAGCTGCCTGTTTGAGGCTCCAGCGCCAGCAGCAGGCGGGCTCCGGAAGACGGGCCGCAGTCTGGCGCGCCCGTGGGCGGCGCGGGCGGGAGCTCCTCATGGAGCAGCGTGGTGCCCACGGCAGGTGGTGCGGCTGATGGTTTGAGGAGCCTTTCCTCGAAGACGCCAGGGCTCTGGGGCTCGCGGCGGGATGCTCGCTTGGCGATGTCATCAGCCTCCTTGTTGCCACCGTGCGGGACGTGCTGCAGCTCCAAGCCAAGGAAACGCTTCTCAAGTTTACGTACCTCTTCTAAGTAGGCTGCCATGTGCTCGTCCTTGGGCTTGTAGCTTTTGTTGGAGAAGTTGATGAGGAGCTGAGAGTCACCCTTGATGGTGAGGCGCTTGGTGCCCAGGGCAGAGCCGGCCTTGAGGCCAGCGATGAGGCCCTCGTACTCTGTGATGTTGTTGGAGACCTTATCATCGCGCTTGAAGCATTGTTGGACAACGTAGTAGAGCTTGTCTCCCGTTGATGTGGTGAGCACGACGCCAGCCCCCGCGCCCTATCAGGAGAAGGCACCGTCGAAGTGCATGGACCATCCGCCTGGCGCTTCGTCCCCAGGCAGGAGGGATTCACCCTCGCGGGGCTCTCCCTCATGGGGGTCTGTCCAATCCGCCACGAAGTCGGCCAGAGCTGCGCCTTTGATTACTCTGGTGGTGCAAAACTCTAGGTGGAAGGCTTGCAGCACAATGTTCCATTCGGCGATGCGGCCAGCGGCGTTGGGGCTGCGCAGGACTTGCTCCAAGGGGTAGGAAGAGATGAACTTGATGGGATGACCCTGGAAGTAGTGGCGCAGCTTCCTGGAGGCGATGAGGAGCGCGAGGAGGAGCTTCTGTTGCATGGGGTAGCGCTCGCATGCATCCCTTAGCACCGTGCTGACGAAGTAGACAGGGTGCTCGACGAGGCGCGTAGTTTCGGCGGCAGTTTTCTCTTCAAGTGGCTCGCGAGGCTTGGCAGGCTCGGGAAGCTCACGAGGCCCAGAAGTCTCGCGCGGCCCGGCGGGCTCAGGAGGCGTAGAAGGCTCGCGAGGCCCGGAGGGCTCGCGAGGTGCAGAGGGCTTCTCCTTAGCGCAGACGCGCTCCTCCCGTACCACTACAAGCACTGCACTGGCCGTCTGGGGGTAGCCGCCAAATACAGGAGCAGGGGCTCGCGGGGGCGCGACGCGACCATGATGGGCGGGCTCGTGAGGTACCTCTTGAGGTCTTCGAAGGCGGCGTCTGCCTCAGGGGTCCACTTGAAGGAGCCGGACCTCTTCATGAGCTTGAAGAACGGCAAGGCTCGCTCGCCAAACTTGGAGATGAAGCGCCCGAGGCAAGCCATACATCCTGCCAAGTGCTGCATTTCCTTGAGGGTCCGGGGAGGACGCATTTTCTCGATGGCCTTGATCTTCTCAGGGTTGGCCTCGATGCCACGGTGGGAGACCAGGAAGCCGAGGAGCTTGCCGGAAGGAACTCTGAAGACGCACTTATTAGGGTTGAGCTTGAGGTTGACCTTGTGCAGGTTAGCAAACGTTTCCTTGAGATCTGCTATGAGGGACTCGGCCTCGCGAGTTTTGACCACGATGTCATTGACGTAGGCCTCCACGTTCCTCCCCATCTGAGACCCTAGCATGATGCGCATCAGCCTCTGGAAGGTGGTGCCTGCACTCCTAAAGATGAAGGGCATGCAGACATAACAGTATATGCCGCAAGGGGTGATGAAGGCCGTCCTCTCCACGTCTTCTGCCGCCATCTTAATCTGATGGTAGCCTGAAAAGGCATCCTGGAAGCATAGCAGGTCGCATCCGGCGGTGGAGTCCACAATCTGGTCGATGCGCGGCAACGGAAAGGGGTCCCGGGGTCAGGCCTTGCGTGCCCGTGAAGTTGGCGATGAACTGGCTGCAGAGCTCAGTCCACGATGAGATCGACGCCTCAGGGAGATTCATGAGCCAGGAGCGCGGGCCATCCTTGAGGGCCATGGGGAACCAGTTCGCCATGACCTTGTCGTCGCCGTTCGCCGCTTCGACGCTCAGCGCATAGAGCTGAAGGAACTCTGCGGGGTTGGGGGTGCCGTCGTAGCGTGGATGCAGCTCTGGCTTGAACTTCGCGGGCCACACCACCCGACGCAGCTCGGGAGTGAAGCCACGGTAGCCCACGCCACTCGAGGGAACACCACCGGCGAGGGCTGCGCGGTTCTAGCGCCCAGCCGCCACGACCTCCTGGACGGTCCGGTCTTGGCGACGGCGCTGCTGCTCTAGGAGCACACGCGCGTCAGGCGGCGCGCGGTGGACGATCTGGCAGCTGGCCTCATCACGGACCAGCGAGGAAGTGCCGCGGGACGCCTCACGCGCCCGCGCATCGCGCTAGGGCCCGGTGAGCTTGTCGCGCAGAGGAGGTGGCGGGGGAGCGCCATGCGCTACGTCCCAAGTGCGAGACAGCGGAGGGCGGAGCGAGTGGGAAGGCGCCGGAGCGTCCCCGGCGGCGTTGACGAGCTCGGTGATGCGACCAAGCCAGGCGTCGTAGCCGGCGTCAGCTGGACGGTAGCGGAGCAGCTCGCGCGCCATGAGTTGCGCGGCCTGCGCGTTCGGCGGACCCTGGTGGGCGAGGGAGGAAGAGGCCGTGGCGGTGTGGCCCTCTGCCTGCACGGAGGGGTGTAGGAAGGAGTCCTGCTGCTCCCAGGCGGCAGGGTCGGTGGCGGCAGCGGCCTCGACAGGGCGGCGGCGGTTGCTGCGGGCCACCGGCTCCGTCTGAGCCACGCGGCCAGCCCTGCGCTCGCGGCGAGCGTCGGCCATGAGGCTGGTGGAGACGGAGGACGGAGAAGAAGAACAGTAGCGCACCCCTACCTAGCGCACCAAATGTTGGAGTTCGGGCTCCGGGGACCCAAAGGTTCGAACACTGGGGTGAGCTCGTTCCTACCTCCTCGTCCCCTACCACAGCTAAACTACGGCAAAGTTACGGCGAGAGCGCGCTAGCGGGGAGCGGACCATGGACTCAGCCGGTTTACCCAGGTTCGGGCCACCTTGCGGTGTAATACCCTACTCCTACTTTGGTTTGGATTGCTCAGGGCAAGAGGATGCTCTTGCATACAAGGTAGGAGATCATGGACCCGGGGCCCTACAGCGGCACCCTGCCCTCCTTTTATACCCGCCTTGGTCCTCTTCCCCCGAAAACATTGGCGGGAAGGGTTGCCACACAACGGCAACTTTGAAGGGGGACAGGGGCGCAGTCTATCCTGACAAAAGGCGGTCATCATCTGCAAAGCGACCGTCCACGACGTGCCGGTGGGCTTGGGGATGACCTCCGCCCTACGCGCCCGCCGTCTTGCTCTTCTTTCACCCATCGGGCAACCTTTGGGGGTTGCTTTGGGAAGTGGATTGCTGGCCTTGCTCCCTTAGCACAAAAGGGGAAACCTTGTCCATCCACGCCTGCTGGCACGGCCTCTGTCGCCGTTCGTTGCCACGTGCATCACCCACGTGATGGGCACGAGACCGCGCGATCGAGCCAAAAAGCACCTGTCTAACGCGCCTTCAGGAGGGTGCCTCGGGAGGCAACCACGGGAGGCCGCCTCGCGAGGCTCTCGGTGAAGCGGCTGAGTCTTGCTTGCCCGCTCCCTGAGGAGGGGTCCTCAGGAGGCCGGGGCCTCATGAGGGTTCTTGTCTGAGGTGACTGCTGGTGGCCGCCGGCTGGGCCTCCACCAGGCGTTGCGCCCTGGGCCAAAGGCAGACGGGCCGGGATACCCCGGATCCCATGGGCCCGACAACTACCCCATCGCTCCATGAATGGTACGGCCACACAAAACAGATGTTCACTTGAAGGTTTTAAAGGTGGCACATGCAAATTTACTTGGAATTGTAGTGAAATACCATCTATAGGTAGGTATGGTGACACTTTATGGCATAAACTTGTTTTAAGGATTGGATGCACAAGCAGTATTTCCACTTAGTACAGGAAAAGGCTAGCAAAAGACTGGGGGCAACCACCTTACCAGGCACAAAAACCACAATCATGCATTCGCTAATAGTAACATAATTGAGAAAATATAATCTTGATGATAACCTACAAATCTTTAAAGACAAGTACTATCATAGTATCACTTCTACTTTAATGGATTAGTTGGAGGATGCATGTTTACTTCTCAATACTCATATAATAAATGATGCACATGTCATTCAAATTCATTCACAAATTTCTTACTCTAAAGATATAAGTGAAGCACACGAGTAAGCAATAAACTACTCCAAAAAGATATAAGTGAAGAACGATGAGTAGTTAAGCAAATAGGTAGCTATGTAAAGAATCGCTCCAAAAAAAATCAGATCTTAGGATTATTTCAAACAGCAAGCAAAACAAAAATACGCTCCAAGCAAAACACATATTATGTGAAGAATTAAAATATAGTTCCGAGAGGTATACCGATAATGTTGAAGACGAAAGAGGGGATGCCATCCGGGGCATCCCCAAGCTTAGATGCTTGAGTCTTCCTTAAATTTTTACTTGGGGTGCCTTGGGCACCCCCAAGCTTGAGCTCTTGCTTCTCCTTATTCTTCTCATATCGATATCTCACCCAAAACTTGAAAACTTCAATCACAGAAAACTTAACGGAACTTCGTGAGATAGGTTAGTATAATAAAAATAAATCATTCACTTGGGTACTATCAATACAAGATTCATAATGGTTCTTACATAATGCCTACTGTATTCTATCATTTCCACAATTTATATTACTCAATATAAGCTATGGAAACTCCAAAATAAGCAAACTATGCAATAAAAACAGAATTTGTCAAAAACAAAACAACACGTAATGATCTAATTAACCATCGTACTTATGTAACTCTAAAAATTCTAAAAAATTAGGAAAACATAAACAATTTTCATAGCAGTACTGTGTAAAAACGTCAGAAATTTACCACGCTCGAGTACAGAATGTAAATTCATGAACTGGACGCTGAACTTTCTGTTTTTGCACAGAACCAAATAAACAAACATCCGCATTAACCTAAAGGCTTTACTTGGCACTTTACTGAAATAAAAATACAAAACATGATTGCTACAGTAGCACCAATCATGTAAACACACAAAAACAGTTGGGATAAATATTGGGTTGCAACCCAACAAGCGCTTTTCTTTGAAGCCTTCTAGCTAGGCATTGTGATTTTAATGATGCTCTCATAGAAGTAAGAATTGAAACATATAAGAGAGCATCATGAAGCATATATCAAACAAATTTAAGCCTAACCCACTTCCCATGCATAGGTATTTTACAAGCAAACAATTCATTGAAGAACAAGGTAACTAGCTTAGGAAGGCATAACAAGTGCAACTTCAAAGATTTCAACACGTAGAGAGCCAACTTGATATTATTGGGCATCTATAAGCATATATTCCTCTCTCATAATAATTTTTAGTAGCATCATGAACAAATTCAACAATATAGCTATCACATAAAACATTCTTTTCATGATCCACAAGCATAGAAAATTTATTACTCTCCACATAAGCAAATTTCTTCTCATTCATAATAGTGGGAGTATCATATAAAACTTGAACACTATAAATTGATTCCACATTAAAAGAGTAATGTTTAGTAAAAGGATATTCATAATTATGACAAGTTTTAGAAGAATAATTATAACTACTATTTATAGCATAAGTATCATCACAATAATCGTCATAAGTAGCAACTAAGTTCTCATCATAATCAATTGAAACCTCTTCCGAAATAGTGGAATCATCACTAAATAATGTTATGACCTCTCCAAATCCACGTTTATCATTATAACTAGATTCAACACCCTCCAAAATAGTGGGATAATTAGTACCTAAAGTTGACACTCTTCCAAACCCACTTTCATTACTATTGCAATCATCATAAATAGGATGCATGTTTTCATCATAGTAAGTTTTCTCATCAAAAGTAGGGGGGCTAGAAAGATCATCTTCATTAAACATAGCATCCCCAAGCTTAGGATAAGCATAATTTGTAGCAAATACATTCTCAAACATGTCATTCCACTACTGCAGGAAGGTCCTAACGCGACACATGTATAGGAGACCAATCGACCAAACTGTGTGCGGTGCATGAATCGCAAACGGTATGGTAATAAAACCGTCACCAATAAAACGAACTATGAGCGATGGCGGATCTGTCAAATACGATTCAGAAAAGAGTTGCATGTGCGATACATGGCATACAGTTGATCCATACAAACTGTTTGGATGAGACAAAACAACAGAAACGGTTAGCCAGATCAAGGTGTGTGCGATAGACGGCTTACAGGTCACTCGAACGAACTATTTGCGATGATCAAGAAGAACATAAATGATTCGGCTTGACAAGATGAGTGTGATACCCGGCAAACAAGTTAGTACTCAGAACAGTGTGGGAAGACCGATAATCAGACAGACGATTCCTGCTAATAAGATGTGTGTGCTACAGGCAAACGTTTGCTGGTAAATAATTGTCTGTGATTCTTGAAATCATCATCGACGTGTTCCTTAGGATAATCGTCTGTGATTGTATTTTCTCAGTTTGCACAACATCTACGCTCTTCGTGTACAGAACAATATTCTTTAGTGTGAATTGTGTGCTCTATTGGGCACACGAGTATATGGATCACACCTGTGGGTAAGAAATGTACGCACACGTGTCGTGCTAGCTCACGCTTCCTTCTTTTCTAAGTTTCCATTAATTGATGGCGTTTTATGAACACGCAACCGTTTCCCGCCACTTCCCCATCGGTTTCCCACCGCCAAAAGCGATTGCGCATAAACCGAGGTGACGCATGACACACTGAGGCATAAGCGCAGCCTATAGCCCCTCTACCTTTTCCAAGCATGCCAACCCACCGAAGCGCCGCATCTGCCATCAACCTCCTCGACGAGGCCGAGGGCGTCCCCGGCAGCGCGATGGACGACACCGTGCTGCACGTCATCACCAGGGTTGAGCAGACCCTTGGCGCAGGGTGCGGCAGCGCCGCAGATCAAGATAGGCGCGTCAATGCCGAGAGGCTGCAGGTTGCCGCACAACATAATCGGTGGTGTGCCGCAGAGCAAGATAGGCGCGTCCGCGCCGCACAGTGAGACCGATGGAGCGCCGTAGAGCGATAGGCGCGGCACGCCGCACAGCAAGAGCGGCTCCATCGGCGCTTGCTTGCTATCGACAGGGTGTTCTAACTGTGTACATGGCCCATCAGTAGCCCCATTGCTCGCCGGGAGTGGGCAGAGGCCGTCTGCACCGTACTTGCACCAGAGTTCGGCCGCGCCATACTTGCATCGGACGCTGGCCGCGCCGTTCGCATGGGTTGCGCCGTGCACCTTATCCGCGGTCCGCTCGATGCCAATGCGCTGGTCGCTAGGCTCGAGCGCCTCCTTCGCCCACGTGTCCACCTAGGCGCAGTAGAGGAACATGGCCGTCGCATCCTCGAGCTGGTGATCTCCGATGAAATAGCCAACTTGGAGCTCGAGATCGCGCTCCAGATGTACCGCGAACGTGTCAACCGATTGGACGAACGACTGCACGAGTTCAGGCAAAGCCAAGAGCTTCTGTAGGCAAGGGTGGTGGTCATGGTGGTGGTGGCCTGCCGATCCGCGAGCTCCTCCGCGGCGGCATCGACCGCCTAACACTCGTCCGCGCCGCTCCGGGCTCCCTGTTGACCGGCCGCTCCCTCGGGCGTGGCTGACGCGGCGGCCTCCGACAGCTCGAGGGAGGCCCTGGTCGGCACGCGAAGGACGTGAGGAGGGGAAAAATGGTGTAACAAGACAAACCGCAGAAGCAAACACGAGACATGAGAGAGTTACTCACTCGGTGCTCGTAGGAACCGCCCGCTTAGGGCCCACTGACAGGGTGAGCCGGTGCGTTTTCCTCACGGTCCTCCACCCGTCTCCTAGCTGCGCCCCGGTCGGATGCTTCCCAGTCGGTCGCGGCTCAACCGGCCGCTTCCCGTGCGGACGGCCCGCGGCCACCTGCTCTCGGGCCGGGGTGGCATGGGCCGTCTTCCGCAACCTCCTCTTGGCGGCGGGGCCGGCGTCCACCAACATGGCCGGTTGCGCTGCACCGCGCGCACCAGTAAGATCATCCGCGTCGTCATCAGGCCAATCGCGTAAGGGGTCTGAAGTCAGAGACTAACCGGCTTGGCCGGACCCGCGGGCTCCGGTGCCCTCGGGGCGCACGTCGCCCCCTCGTCCTCTTCGTCCTCCGGCTCGCCCTCCCCGTCGGAGGCCTCCCGGTCCGGCTGCAGGTCCTACGGGTGCGGCCCGTCGTGTGTCTGCTGGCTCGGGAACCTCTGCAACTGGAGCCGGCGCGCACGCTCATCAAGATGAAGCGAGCAAGAGGAAAAGCACAACGAAATCCGGCCAGGTGAGGACGTACCGCGGGCGCTGGTTTGGCGCGCCTAGACGGCGCCTTGCCGTATCGCCACTTCTCCAAGTCGAGCTTGGCGGTGAAGATGTTGTTCACCCAACGGGCGAATTGCTCCGACGTCAGCTCGGTCGTCGACAGCCGGCTGGGGTCGAGCCGGCCGCTCATGTCGCAAATTCGATGTGGCCGGCGCTGGAGCGGCTGCACGCAGCGATCGACAAAGGCCACAATCATATCCTTCGTGACGAGGTGATCGTTCTTGATCATCTGGTTCCGCCGGCCACAGACGGGGATGGCCTCCGGCGTTGACCGCTTCACGTCGAAGGCCCAGTTCTGCTTCATAGTCAGCGGCACGTCGACGAAGGAGGGCAAGTTGATGTAGTCGGTGGCCGCATCGATGTTCTTCTCGTAGAAGAACGGCCGCTGCCATTTCTTGGCCAACTCGTGCAGCGGGAGCTTGGGGAAACCTCCAGCCGGCCGAATGTATACCGCGGCCGCGCTGCAGGCGGTCATGACGGACCCTCCGCCGTCGCTACCGTCTGCGGGCGGAGGAAGAAGAGCATATTCCATATATCCACCGACGGCAATAGACCGAGGTATCCCTCACAGAAGGTGGCGAATGTAGAAAGTTGCAAAATGGAATTCGGCCCGAGGTGCTAAGGTTGCAAACCAAAGTGGGCGCAGAAGCGGCGGAAGAAAGAACTCGCTGGGAGGCTGAATCCGAGGGAGAAATGCTCCGCGAAGATGACAACCTCGCCCTCCCGCTGCTCCGGTGCCACCTCGTCCCCGGCGACGCGTGCTGCCCCCCTGCTCCGCCGGCGGCAACTTCTGCCGAAAGCGCAGGTGCTCGATGAACTCCTCGGCGACGTCAGAGCCCTCCCACAAGCCCTTCAGCAACGCCATCGCCGGATGATGCACGGGCTCGGGAGCGGTGACGGTGTAGAGGTGATAGATCTCCAACGTATCTATAATTTTTTATTGTTCCATGCTATTGTAGTATCAATCTTGGATGTTTTATATACACTTACAAGCAATTATATATCATTTTTTGGGACTAACCTTTAACTTAGTGCCCAGTGCCAGTTGCTGTTTTTTTGCCTGTTTTTGGTTTTTCAGAACATCAGTACCAAACAAAGTCCCAATGGCACGAAACTTTTTGAAGATTTTTTTCTGGACATAGGAGACACTAGAAGCTTTGGGAGAGGGCCAGAAGACAGAGAAGGTGACCACGAGCCACCAGGGCGCGCCCCAGGGGGTGGCGCGCCCTGGTGCCTTGTGGGCCCACCTCTGCTCCGTTTGACCTAATTCCCCCTCTATAAATACTCTAAAATCGGGAAACCAATTGAGGAGTCCACGAAATACTTTTTCCGCCACCGCAAGTTCCTGTTCTTGAGAGATCCCATCTGGAGGCCTTTTCCGGCACTCTGCCTGAGGGGGATTCGATCACGGAGGGGCTCTCCATCAACCTTGCTACCCTTTCGATGATGTGTGAGTAGTTTACCATAGACCTTCGGGTCCATAGTTAGTAGCTAGATGGCTTCTTCTCTCTTTTTGATCTTCAATACAATGTTCTCCTCGATGTTCTTGGAGTTCTATCCAATGTAATCACTTTTTGCGGTGTGTTTGTTGGGATCCGATGAATTGTGAGTTTATGATCAGATTACCCATGAATATTATTTGAGTTTTCTCTGAACTCTTTTATGCATGATTGTTATAGCTTCGTATTTCTCTCCGATCTATTGATTTGGTTTGGCCAACTAGATTGATTTATCTTGCAATGGGAGAGGTGCTTTGTAATGGGTTCGATCTTGCGGTGCTCAATCCCAGTGACAGAAAGGGACATGACACGTATGTATCATTGCTATTTAGGGTAAAAAGATGGGGTTTATTCATGCGTTAGTTTACTTTGTCTACATCATGTCATCTTGCTTAAGGCGTTACTCCGTTCTTTATGAACTTAATACTCTAGATGCATGCTGGATAGCGGTCGATGTGTGGAGTAATAGTAGTAGATGCAGAATCGTTTCGGTCTACTTGTCTCGGACGTGATGCCTATATACATGATTATTGCCTTGGATATCGTCATGATTATTTGCTTTTCTATCAATTTTCCAACAGTAATTTGTTCACCCACCGTATGCTATTTTCAAGAGAGAAGCCTCTAGTGAAAACTATGCCCCTCGGGTCTACCTTTATCCTATTTTGAAAATCCTAAAAATACCTTGCTGCAATTTTACTTTATTTATTTTATTTTGTATTTTTGTTCGATCTATCTATCTATCACCATACAATTTAATCTTGCAATTTACCGCCAAGGGATTGACAACCCCTTATTCGCGTTAGGTGCGAGGATTTGTTGTTTTGTGTGCAGGTGCTGCTAACGAGTTGTTGCGTGATTCTCCTACTGGATTGATAACCTTGGTTTCATAACTGAGGGAAATACTTATCTCTACTGTACTGCATCATCCCCTCCTCTTCGGGGAAATCCCAATGCAGCTCACAAGTAGCAGGAGGTGGCTGAGGAAGTGGCCCAGCGGGTCTCCGACAGGAGCGGTGGCGGCTAGGCCGGGCGGCGCGGCGGCGTGGCTCGGCGGGTGCACGTGCGAGAAGAAGAAGAAGAGGGAGACGAAGGGAGAAGAAGACAGAGGGGCGAGGGCAAAGTGAGGGGAATGCCACAGTTGTTCCTCCTCCCCTCCATTTAAACCCCCGCGGGGATCGTGGGGGGAGTGGGATCATTTGCGCCCACGATCCCCACTCCCTCTGCGACGCACGGACGCAATAACTGCGTCAAAAGGCAAATCGTTTGGCTCGGCTGCAGCGGATCCCATGCGCGGGCCGAGGCCGCGGCCTGGCGGGCCCGGTCCACAGCGATGTCCCGTCACGTGCGTGGCCTGGCAGAGCCCGCCTGCCGCCGGGCTGCATGTGGCCAGCCACCGGCCAGCGGTGGGCACGAATCGTCGCGACAGCTAGACGTGAGCCGGCGGGCCGTTCGATTTCTCATCCGACCGGGCGTCGCGGGCCGGGTCCCAGCAGGCGGCGTCTGCGGCGTCGAACTGGCCTCCGGCTGGGGAGCGCTCCCCAGCGGGGACCGCGCCCTTCGGGATCAACCATCTTCTATGGCGGGTTTGCTGCAGGGGGCCCCCCGCTTGGAGCCAGCGATCCTCAACAACTTCGGGGAGTAGTGTCGGGGGGATGACCCCCGGGTAGGCTCAGGGGTGCAAAGCCACATTTCGAAACATCGGGGCGGCCCACGCCCCTCAGTCCGGCTGGCCCTCCAGCCGGCTCGCCAGCTGCGAGCCGGCTGGGCACGGCGCCACGGCCGGGCCAGCTGACCGCAGGCCAGCTCCCGGCGGGTCAGCGCCCGTCCCATCCAGCCGTACGACAAGACCGCTCCCCCACGACGCGAGCGCATGGCTACAGTGCGGCCGTCCCCGCTGACCCAGGCGACCGACGTTAGCGCAGCCCGCCACTATAGCCCCACGATGTCAACCACTCCGTCACGCAGGAGGCGACGGGCTACAGTGCCGTGCAGCCGGCGGGCCCCACAGCCTGTGGGTCCCAGCAGCCAGTGGGCCCCTCTACCGGCCAGAGACGATGATAGCAGGGCCCCGTCCCCCACTAGATTTACCATTGTACCATGGGAGGTCAAGCTATAAGACCTCCTAGGAGCCTCCCAGAGCGGGGGTCGGCTCATTCTTCACACACACACACACACTCACACGAGGCAGGAGGAGAGCTAGCACCTTCTTCCTCCTCCATCCATACAGCTCCAGGAGCATCATTGTAGCCCTTGTGCTCATTTTAGTTCATTCGGCAGGACTAGGGATGTTACCTCCCTCGGAGGGCCCCGAACCTGGGTACGTCGTGTGTCTCGCACTGCTCGTGCCAATCTCGTCTGCGGAACCCACCGGCGTCCTTAGGCTCCACCCACTTTAAGCCATCCCATGGCATCTGTCGTGAGAACACCACGACAGTGTCAGTGCCATCGAGCACTTTGAAAATTATCTGAAACTGATGTTTCTTTTGCTGTAATATAATTCTATGGCCATGAATATAGTGCAACCCGGCAATTTATCCTTGTTTGATTACTCACAGAGTAGTGTTTATTTAAACAACTCATATGAGGGTATCTGAGACCCGGTCTTTTCATGAAAGCCGAATTCTGCACAAGAAAAACAATATACATATATGGATAGAGTATAGTACTTTTAACACCAAATAATAGGGAATGAATATTAACTGAATTAAACGCAATAAAAAGCTGGCTTTCGAGGCTCGACATAAAGGCCGGCTTTCGAGGCTCGACACTTAAAATTTGCTCCCTGTGGGAGTATGCCTGATAGCCTGTGGTTTGTCCTCGCTATCTAGAAAGCTGGCTCTCACGTGACTTAAGCCGGTGTTTTAACTTTGATAAGTGCAGGGTCAACAAAGTCCATAATAGGCATCAATGTGATTGACTTATCAAACGTACAGCCGTGTCACCTTTGTGTGAGTAGCATCAAGCTAACAGGCAGGTATAACCAACAAATATAATGGCATATGATGGGTTAAAAGGGATGTTAATAGCTGAACTCGATGAGTTAGAAGCCCCCAAGTAACCAATGATCAAAGAATAAAGACTCAACACACATCTTTTGAGGCGAAACGACAAAACTCCAGGGTCCAGATATGCCGGCTTTATTTCATTGATCATCATATGTATATACATGATAAAAGTATATAAACAACTGAAAATACAGCTAAGGAACTTTAAGTATAATAAGGCCGAAGATGTGCAATATTCCAGGGTCGGCTGCCCACCTCTTCAGAGGTACGTGATTTATTTGCTTCACGTATGTCAACAAGGTAATATGACCCGTTGTTCAGATTCTTGCTAATGATGAAGGGTCCTTCCCAAGGAGGGGAGAGCTTATGCATCCCAGTCTGGTCTTGTATCAGACGGAGCACTAAGTCACCCTCCTAGAAGGTACGGCTTTTGACTCTATGACTATGATAGCGACATAGGTCTTGTGTATATATCACGGATCTTGAAGCTGCAAGATTGCGTTCTTCTTCTAGAGCATCAACAGAGTCTTGGCAAGCAATCTCATTATTAGCCTCAACATAAGCTATAACTCTGGGAGAGTCATGACGGATATCGCTTGGTAGCACACCTTCTACACCATAGACTGGGAACAACAGCGTATAGCCTGTTGACCTGTTGGGAGTTGTCCGTATGCTCCAAAGCACTGCAGGGAGTTCCTCTTCCCAACATCCTGGGGTGCGCTCAAGAGGCACCATGAGTCTTGGCTTAATCCCTCGCAGCAACTCCTGATTAGCGTGCTCTGCCTGTCCATTGGACTGAGGATGTGCGATTGACGCCAAGTCAACCCGGATATGTTCCCGCTGACAAAACTGCTTCATAGCTACTTTGGACAGATTGGTGCCATTGTCAGTAATGATGCTTTGTGGGTATCCAAAGTGATAGATTAACTTTTTCAAAAACTTGACTGTTGTAGCAGAATCACAATGACTCAATGGTTCTGCTTCAACCCACTTTGTGAACTTGTCAACTGCGACCAATAAGTGAGTATTTTTGCACTTGGATCGTTTGAAAGGTCCAACCATATCAAGCCCCCAGACTGTGAATGGCCAAGTAATTGGGATCATCCGAAGTTCCTGAGCCGGCACATGAGCTTGACGTGCAAATTTCTGGCATCCATCACACTTGCGAACGATGTCCTCTGCATCTGCATGAGCTGTAAGCTAGTAAAAACCGTGCTGAAAAGCTTTTGCAACCAAAGATTTGGAGCCGGCATGATGTCCACAGTCTCCAAAGTGGATCTCATTAAGAATCTCACGTCCCTCTTCAGGAGAAACACAACGTTGAAAAATGCCTATAACACTCCTTCTGTGCAACTCGCCATTGACTATGGACATGGATTTAGACCACGTAATAATCGGTCGAGCGGTGGTTTCCTCTTCAGGGAGCTCGCCACGGGTAAGATACGCCTGATAACGTACTATCCAGTCTGGTGTAGCATGAACAGCGGGCACCAATGCTGCTTCTAGGTCAAGAATAGCAATGTCTTCCTCTGTCGCTAACTGGACTGACGGATTATGCAGGACGTCCAGAAAAACATTTGGTGGAACAGGCTAGCGTTGAGACCCCGAACGAGACAGTACATCGGCTACCTCATTAAGCCGGCGATATATATGATCAACCTATATCTTTTGAAGTGTCCAGCGATCACTGTAACAGCATGCCTGTAAGCCGCCATAAGGGGATCTTTGGAATCCCAAGTGCCAGAAACCTGTTGGGCCACCAAATCTGAGTCGCCCAAGCACCTGACCCGACTAATGTTCATCTCCTTAGCCATACGAAGCCCATGGAGCAATGCCTCATATTCTGCTGCATTGTTAGTACAAGAAAACATGAGTCTCTAAACATAACAAAATTTATCACCTCGCGGGGAAGTTATCACAACTCCAGCCCCCGAGCCTTCCAATTGTCTGGATCCATCAAAGTGTATCGTCCAGTATGTAGTGTCTGGCTTCTCTTCAAGAGCTTGCAATTCAGTCTAGTCATTGATGAAGTCCACCAAAGCTTGGGACTTGATGGTGGTCCGCGACACATACTTGAGATGATGTGAACCGAGTTCGATAGCCCACTTTGCAACCCGGCCTGTCACTTCTCTGTTTTGGATGATATCTCCCAGAGGTGCTGAACTGACGACAGTGATGGGGTGTTCCTGAAAGTAGTGTTTCAGTTTTCGACTTGTCATGAAAACACAATAAACCAGTTTCTGCCAATGCGGGTACCGCTGCTTAGACTTAGTTAGGACTTCACTGACATGATACATTGGTCGCTGAACTGGGTATTC
Organism: Elymus sibiricus; assembly: GCA_039707655.1. Lineage (NCBI taxonomy): Eukaryota > Viridiplantae > Streptophyta > Magnoliopsida > Poales > Poaceae > Elymus > Elymus sibiricus. Next base: position 277,354,318 of record CM077672.1, read on the forward strand.
CTTGCCCTCTTCCTTGCACTCCACTACTACTGCCACACTGACTGCTTTATTGTTAGCAGCAATGTATAACAGCATCGGCACCGTTAATTGAGGTGCAGCAAGTATAGGTGCTTCAGATAAATGCTTCTTGAGGGACTCGAAGGCTTTATCTGTGGCGTCATCCCAGACAAAATACTATGTCAGCTATATGATCATGCAAAGCAATATGACAATGATGATGTGTGTCATACAAACGGAACGGTGGAAGTTGCATGGCAATATACCTCGGAATGGCTATGGAAATGCCATGATAGGTAGGTATGGTGACTATTTTGAGGAAGATATAAAGAGGCTTATGTGTGATAGAGCGTATCATATCACGAGGTTTGGATGCACCGGCGAATTTTGCACTGACTCTTGAGGTGAGAAAGGGCAATGCACGGTACCGAAGAGGCTAGCAAATTGTGGAAAGGTGAGAGTGCGTATAATCCATGGACTCGCATTAGTCATAAAGAACTCACATACTTATTGTGAAAGTTTATTAGCCCTCGAAGCAAAGTACTACTATGCATGCCCCTAGGGGGGAGGTTGGTAGGAGTTAACCATCGCGCGCCCCCGACCGCCACGCAAAGGAAGACAATCAATAATAAATCATGCTCCAACTTCTTAGCATAACGACAGACCATACGTGCATGCTTCGGGAATCACAAACCTTAAAACCAATATTCTTACTAAAACACAATTATCTACTAGTACCTCCCATATATTACCATCTTAATATCGCAAAACTATTGCAAGGAATCATACTTATCATATTCAGTGATCTACGTGAAAGTTTTTATTATATCCCTCTTGAATACCTATCATATTAGGACCAATTTCATAACCCGTGCATATTACCATTGCTAATTATTAGACTCTCAAAAAGATATAAGTGAAGCATGGGAGTGCAAATATTTCTTTAAAATATAACCACCACTGTGCTCTAAAAAGTATAAGTGAAGCACTAGAGCAACTGCCTAGCTCAAAAGATATAAGTGAAGCACATAGAGTATTCTAACAAATCGCGAATTAATGTGTGTCCCTCGCAAAAAGGTGTGTTCAGCAAAGTTGATTGTGGCAAACTAAAAATCAAACAAAGAAAAGAAAACTATGGTACAAGACGCTCCAAGTAAAACACATATCATGTGATGAATAAAAATATAGCTCCAAGTGATATACCGATAGATTGTAGATGAAAGAGGGGATGTCATCCGGGGCATCCCCAAGCTAAGATGCTTGGGTCTTCCTTAAATATTACCTTGGGGTGCCTTGGGCACCCCCAAGCTTAGGGTCTTGCCGCTCCTTATTCCTTCATCCATCGTTGTCTCACCCAAAACTTGAAAACTTCAGCACACAAAACTCAACAGAAACCTCGTGAGATCTGTCAGTATAACAAATAAATCTTAAACTTTAGATTCTATTATAAATTGATTCATATTTAATATTGTCATAATTCTACTATACTCCAACTTCCCCATGTCTTATACCCCCCGATACAATCCATAGATTCATCAAAATAAGCAAACTATGCAACAAAAAAAGAATCTGTCTAAAACAGAACAGTCTGTAAAGATCTATTTAAAAACCATACTTCTGTAACCCTAAAAATTCTGAAAAATTAGGACAACGTAAAAAATTCATATACAAATACTGGGTAAAAACTTCAGATTTTTATGACACTCCAGTACAGAACCAATAATCCAGCACTGGGCGCAAAGCTTTCTGTTTTCCAAGCGGCATCAATTATACTATCATCCAAATCATCCCAAAGGCATTACTTGGCACAAACACTAATTAAAAGATAAAAATACAATAATAAGAGAGGCTACAATTGTGTAAACACACAAAACAGAAAACAAAGCAAAAATTTAAGATAAATATTGGGTTGCCTCCCAACAAGCGCTATTGTTTTATGCCCCTAGCTAGGCATAATGCATAGTTTCAAGTATTGTCATCCTTCAAATTAATCCCATAGGTGGCCCTCATAATAGATTCATATGGTGTATTAATTATCTTTCTAGGAAAGTGTTCCATTCCTTTCTGTAATGGGAATTGAAATCTTATATCACCTTCTTTCATATCAATAATAGCACCTATGGTTCGTAGGAAAGGCCCACCAAGTATTATAGGACAAGACGGATGGCATTCAATATCAAGAACAATAAAATTCACGGGTACATAATTCCTATTAGCAAGAATAAGCACATCATTTAGTCTACCCAATGGTTTTTTAATAGTGGAATCCGCAAGATGTAAATTAAGGGAACACGCATCCATATCAGTGAGACCTAGCACGTCACATAATGATTTTGGTATAGTAGAGACGCTAGCACCTAGATCACACAAAGCATTACATTCATAATCTTTAATTTTAACTTTAATAGTAGGTTCCCATTCATCATGTAATTTTCAAGGTATTGAGATTTCCAAATTAAGCTTTTCTTCATGAGCTTTTATCATAGCTTCTACAATATGTTTAGTAAAAGCCTTATTTTGTTCATCGGCATTAGGTGAATTAATCATGGATTGCAACAAGGAAATACATTCAACTAAAGAGCAATTATCATAATTAAAGTCCTTGTAATGCAAAGTAGTGGGCACATCACTATTTAAAGTTTTGACCTCTCCAAACCCACTTTTATCATTAAGATCTTCACCCTCCAAATAATTGGGACGTCTTCTAGCTAAAGTTGGCTCATCTCCAGTCCCTTTTTCATCAAGTTATATATTACTAAATAAAGATTCAATAGGTGAGACACCAATCATTTTAATATGTTCATCATTACTATGGTAAAAACCGGGTGGAATGGCTTTTTCTAAGAATTCTCGCTTAGCCCTCAACCTAGCGGTTCTTTCTTTACTTTCATTAATGGAGACATGGATAGCTTTAATAGACTCATTTATATCATGCTTGGGTGGCAAAATTTTAATTTTGTGAGTTTCAACATCATGAGCAATTATATCCATGTTCCTAGACATATCATCAACTTTATTCAATTTTTCTTCTACCATAGCATTGAAAATCTTTTGAGAATTTATAAATTCTTTAATATTACTTTCAAAATCAGAGGGTATCCTATTATTATTGTTATATGAATTACCATAGGAATTACCATAATTATTAGAGGAATTTCCGGGAAACGGTCTAGGATTGAAATTACCCCTATAAGCATTGTTGTTGAAATTATTTCTAGAGACAAAATTCACATCAATAGCATCATTATTTTGCTCAATCAAAGTAGATAATGGCAGATCATTAGGATCAATATGGCACTTTTACTAGCTACCAATTTCATAAGAGCATCCATCTTATCACTCAAAGTATTAATTTCTTTGGCAGAATTTACATTCTTACCAGTTGGAGTTCTTTCGGTGTGCCATTGACAATAATTTGTCATAATATTATCAAGGAATTTTGTAGCTTCTCCCAATGTAATTTCCATAAAGGTACCATTTGATAGGTTTTGGTGATGTCTCCCCGGCAACGGCGCCAGAAATTCTTCCTGCTACTTGTGAGCTGCGTTGGGATTTCCTCAAAGAAGAGAGGATGATGCAGTACAGTAGAGATAAGTATTTCCCTCAGTTAAGAACCAAGGTTATCAATCCAGTAGGAGAACCACACAGAACCTCGTTGGCAGCACCTACACACACAAAAGCAAATACTTGCACCCAACGCGAAAAAGAGGGTTGTCAATCCCCTTGGCGGTTCCTTGCAAGGATTAATTCTGATAGTGATAGATAGATAAGTAAACTGCAAAACAAAATAAAAGAAATAAAATTGCAGCAAGGTATTTTTGATTTTATATATGATGGATAAATGACCCAGGGGCCATAGTTTTCACTAGAGGCTTCTCTCTCGAAAGCATAGCATACGGTGGGTAAACAAATTACTGTTGGGCAATTGATAGAAAAGCGCATAGTTATGACGATATTCAAGGCAATGATCATGTATATAGGCATCATGTCCGAGACAAGTAAACCGACTCCTGCCTGCATCTACTACTATTACTCCACCCATCGACCGCTATCCAGCATGCATCTAGGGTATTAAGTTAATAAAAACAGAGTAACGCTTTAAGCAAGATGACATGATGTAGACAAAGTAAACTCAAACAATATGAATAATCCCCATCGTTTTATCCTTAATGGCAACAATACAAATACGTGTCTTGTCCCTTTCTGTCACTGGGATATAGAACACCGCAAGATTGAACCCATCACAAAGCACCTCTCCCATTGCAAGATAAATCAATCTAGTTGGCCAAACCAAATGGATAGATCGGAGAGAAATACAAAGCTATAACAATCATGCATAAATAAGTTCAAAAAAGACTCTAATATTTCTCATGAATAATCTGATCATAAACCCACAATTCATCGAATCCCAACAAGCACACCGCAAAAGAAGATTACATCGAATAGAACTTCAAGGAGATCGAGGAGAACATTGGATTGAAGATTAAAGAGAGAGAAGAAGCCATCTAGCTACTACCTATGGACCCATAGGTCGGTGGTAAACTACTCACACATCATCGGAGGGGCGGCAAGGTTGATGTAGAAGCCCTCCGTGATCGATTCCCCCTCTGGCAGAGTACCGAAAAAGGCCTCCAGATGGGATCGCGGAAGAACAGAGGCTTGCGGCGGTGGAAAAGTTATTCGGGGTGGCTCTCTATTGGTTTCCCAATATTTGAGAATTTATAGAAGTGGAATTAGGTCAAACGGAGCCACGAGGGGCCCACAAGGCATCAGGGCGCCCCCCCTGGGGCCGCGCCCTGTTGCCTTGTCACCTCCTCATGAGGCTTTTGGCCTCCTCCCGAAGCTTCCAGGGTCTCTTTTGTCCAGAAAAAAACCGTCAAAAAGTTTTGTGGCATTTGGACTTCGTTTGGTACCGATTTCCTGAAAAAACCAAAAACAAGCAGAAAACAGCAACTGGCACTGGGCACTAGGTTAATAGGTTAGTCCCAAAAAATGATATGAAATAGCATATTATTGCATATAAACATCCAAGATTGATACTATAATAGCATGGAACAATCAAAAATCATAGATACAGTGGAGACGTATCACTCACCTATAGCTTTGCGTCTCTCGTTGAAACAACGGAGGTACTGCCGTATAGGCTTCATCTTAGGATCAACATTTTGGCAGTGCTCAGCGAGTTCTCTCAGTACACCAGGCATGTCTGAAGGTTTCCATGCAAAGTTGTCCCGATTCTCACGGATGAACTCGATGAGCGCGCTTTCCTATTCGGGATCAATATTTGCCCCAATGGCGAACAGTTGAGAAGGATCACCAGGGGTAAAATCAACTTGCTTGGTGTCTCTGGCCAACTTTTTCAAGGAAGTCTTGTTAGCTGAGTCAACATTATCTTTGTAAAATTTCAACTCCTCAACTACACAAGCCGACTCAGCATAGGCCGCATCTCCTTCCTCGCACTCAAGAGCGATTTTCCTCGCTCCGTTGACTGTGATAGTTCCCTCAGGCCCTGGAATCTTGAGTTTTAGATGGACATAACACGGACGCGCCATGAACCGTGCATAAGCCGGCCGCCCAAAGAGGGCATGATAAGGACTATTGAGCTTAACCACTTCAAATGTCAGGAACTCAGATCGGTAGTCGAACTTTGTGCCAAAGGCGACTTCCAGGGAGATACGGCCAATGGGATAAGTAGATTTACCTGGCACAATTCCATGAAAGACTGTGGAGGAGGGTTTTAACTATTTCTCTGAAAGATTCATCCATCGGAAGGCAACATAGTACAGGATATTGATGCTGCTGCCGCCATCCATAAGAACCTTGGTCAACTTGTAACCACCGACTTGAGGAGTGTCGGTTCCAAAACCGGCAGATCTCGGGTAGGGGATCCGAACTGTGGGTCTAGGAATCAATGGATAACAGGGAACGTAGAGACGGCGATTTACCCAGGTTCGGGCCCTCTCGAAGAGGTAATACCCTACGTCCTGCTATATTATATTGATGTGATTGTATGAAGGTTATAGAGTTGATCTACCTCGAGATCAGATGGGCTAAACCCTAGGCAATGAATATGATGATCCTCTACGGACTAAACCCTCTGATTTATATAGACACCAGAGGGTCCTAGGGTTACATACGGTCGGTTACCATCAGGGGATAAACATGCCGGCCATGCCAATTATCCCTTGGAGGAGACGCCAAGTCTTCGGAGGTTTCCTTCTGATACACGGGGTCGCCCACAATCCGGCCTTCCATCGACGAGTAGAGAGCGGCCCACCAGCCCGGCCTACGAGAGATAGGCCGGCAGCCCGAGTACCCCCTAGTCCGGGACACCCTAAGTAGCCCCCGAACTACCCTCCAATGCCAAGGTTGATAGTCTTCGGCAGCTTCATGCTTCAATAGTCTTCGGCTTGGGTTGCGAGTTCCTCCCTTTACCTGTATTTGGTTTAACAATAGTTCGGCCACCAATAGCTCGGTTGCCGAAGAATCCTCCGATTGGCGAGGCCCCGTGGGGCCCGTCATACCGCTTTTCTTCGCCCAGAATCTAATGACGACCCTCGATTTCTGCGTACCCACGGAATGCGAGTGGCCTGATGGGTTTTTACAAAAATGCCCCTCTTTCGAGGGGACTCAATGCCCTTTTAATAGGCCAAGGGCGCGGAGGTTGACGCACTCCACCCCCTGTCATTCTTCCTGACGTCCTCGTGAGGTCGCGACCATCAAACAATGGCGAGCGTCCCAGGCTCTTCCTCACGCCCTCACGGCCCCCGTCAAGGTGATTGGGCGAGCTGCTCCGTATACCTCATGCGCTTACGCAGGCTCGAGACGCAGGGATATCTCCCTGCTTCAGATCTCGCATCCACCCGTCCCGGATTAACTTCCGCAGACGGGGAGGCCCTCGCAGAGAACTTTCCTTCCCCCCATGGGGAGGAAAGGGTGTGCTTCGTGCCCTTCCTCTTGCGAGGGATGGGTTTCCCCATTCATCCTTTCTTGAGGGGTCTACTAGAGTTTTACGGGATCCAACTCCACCACCTTACCCCAGGATCGATTCTTCATATATCGGGCTTCGTCGCTCTTCTTGGGCTGCGAGGCCCACTTTGAATTGTGGAGGAAGTTCTTCTGCCTCGTCCCTCGTACCCGAGGAGGGACAATCTATGAGGTCGGCGGGGCCGAAGTATGGCGTATCGTCGGAACCGGATACCCCGTAGGGACTCCAAAGAAAGATGCCGAAGAGTGGACTTTGGAATGGTTTTATATCGAAGACGTCCCCCTATTTGATCCAGTCCAGAGGGGGCTACCCGAGTTCTCATTGGTCCCTCCGAAGAAGCGGTTCAACTGGCGCCCGAAGAGTCCTTCTCAAGAGGAAAGTGCCGAAGTAGCTCGGCTGGCCGCTCAAGTGAGGTGGCTAGCCCACAACGGGCTAACCATTATTGACGTGATGGCCGCAGCCATTGCTCGGTGCGTCCAACCTCTCCAACAGAGAATGCACCCGCTTTGGTGCTACAACGGGGAAGATGATGCAACCCGGTACACACGGATGGGACCTGCCGACTAGGCGGCGATGGCAGCCATACTGGCCGATCTCTTCAAGGGAGAGGAGCAGGAATTTGCTCGGTTAAGGCCCAAGGAAGGCTTCTCGAGCTACAAACCCATTGAAATGGTGAGTCCGACCACATTTTATAGTTCGGAAGGCACCCTAATTTTTTCTTAACCAGATTCATATCCTGTCCGAACAGAACTGGAGGCGCTGGATCGAGATGGTGAGCTGCCCTGCTCCTCAACCGGAGAATTACTCTCGTGACGATGATCCTGGGTTCGATGATGACCCTAAAACATCGATTAAATTTGAGGAGGGGGTCTTCTACCAGGAGAGCCTCGATGGTTCTAAGGTGGCCCTTTTGGCCGATCATCCCGGGGCGCTTCCCTCCTCCGTTGTAAGTGGCCAATGGGCTTCCTCTCGAAAGAAATACTCAGCCGCTGCTGCCCCCAATACACTAACACCTACTCCCAAGGGCCGCCGCACGACGCGCCGAACAACCGCTAGAGCGGCACCAGCGGCCCCAGCGACGAATAGTCGTGGGGTGACCAGATGCGCGGCCCCAACTGGAGCTACATCGTCTGCGCCCCGCCCGAAGAGGTAACGCATCCGCCGTACCGTCATAGCCTCTATCTTCGACATCCACCGAATATGCCAATAATTTTCTCCACGGTGTCCGGTAGATGATATGTGGAACCACCCTCGGCTGGGAATGTTGAAGAGGCACCGAGGGGTGACTCAAACCCGAGGTCGCCAGCTGTAGCCGGAGTTACTCCAGGGGTCCCTGCCGAGGACCAACATCCCGAGGACTCAGGTGGCGTCTTGGTCACTAACTCCGATGTTGAAAGTGTGATGAATCATCGGCGGCGTAAGGCGTCACTTCGGCACTCCGCGTTTTTTGATCAGGAGTTTAATGCCTTTATTTTGGTAGACGTGTACCTCGGCGCTGCCCGAACGGGACTTGAAGGGGCCGTAAAGCTCATGTCTACTAATGTGCAGGTAAGGTATTTGTTTTAACAACTAGTATCTAACCCAGTAGCCCCCGAGCCTTAATTTGGGCGGGACGGCCGAATTAAGGGTTTGATATTTATAATGCCATGCTATTGTGCAGACTATTCGGGAGCAAAAGAAAAAGCTGTCCGAAGACCTCAAGTTGGCGCGAACAGAGTTAGAGTCTGTGAAAGCCGAGCTAGAGGGTGTGACGAAATTCACCAGAGAGGCACATGGTAAGTGCCGAACTCAAAAGTTGGTTAAAAAATTTGATGGAACACCTCTGCTAATGAAAGATGATTCCATAGCAGCCGAGTCGATAAATGAACTGCGGAAGGATCTGGATATTGCCAGAGAAGCTCAAAGGTATGCGGAGTCACAGCAAGTGGCTGGCTACCGGGTGCTTTCCTGAAGTTATGAGGAGAGGGATAAGCTTAAGGCGGAGGGCGAACAACAGGCGCAAGAAATCAAAAGTTTGAAAGCTCAGCTGACCCTGTCCCAAGAGGAGAACCAGAGACTGAAAGCGGGCATGTTCGGTAAGTGCAATCTGATTTTTCAGTTCATAAACTGCACGTGTTAGGCAGCAATATTAACAATGCCACGTCTCGTTGTAGTTCTGCTGACCGGACTTCCCGAAGAGGAGGCCGGCTCATTCGGGCAGGACCTCCTGAAGGAGCTGTCCGTCGTACATGAGCGGGCCCGAAAAGCCATGAAGAGCATGTTCAAAGCACTGTGGCCTGGCGAAGTGGCTCCGGAAGGGATGGCCGAGCTCATGAATCGTTTCAAAGGAGCTCGGCGCCGCTTGGAACTATGGCAGATGTCATCTTGTCGTGAGGGAGCACGGGAGGCTTGGGCGATGATCAAGACCCATTTCACCAAGATGGAACCGGAGCATTTAGCTAGGGTTGGGCCGGTAGGGCCAGATGGGCAGGAAGTGCCCGTGCATCTGGTATATGACCAGGTTATGCCCACAGCTCGGCTGTCCCAAGCAGATTGTGCTCTCGAGACCATAATAGACAGTCTTGATCAAGATTAACAATTTGATTCTGTGTATCTATGTACCTTACATCAAATAGTCTCCGAACCGTGCATAAAACGTTGTCTTAACCAGCCATCGGCTTCCACCTCCTCAACCAGGAGCCGAGGAGTGTTTCCTACTATGTGATCCGAAAACATCGGAAAATACTTCGGAGAACTAGGCAATCTGGCCATTTGGAGCAAACAGACAAAAACGTGCTTGGGGAGTTATGTTATACTACTGTGTAACGTAAGAAACATCTTCCGACGAAAATAGTTCCTCGATGGGTCCCTTTCATCGGGTTACCACGTGAACCGTGGATGGATAACCGAATACCCGAAGTAGGCGGCGATGGTTACTTCGGGAAAATACCCCGGAAACTTGGTGATAGTTACCAATTATTTTCACTTCCCCCGTGGCTGACCAACTTGTGTTCTTAAGAACGCTAGCTTTTGGCTTCACCCGTCTGAGGTACGTACCCGGGAAATCCGGACGTAACAATCACAGAGGTGCTCCCTTTACTCCCTAGCCGAACAATCGGGAACGTAGGGGGTAAACACAGGAGCGAGGCAACCCAGCTTGGCCAAATCTAAAGTCAAATTGATCCATATAGTTGCTTTAAAACGATGCAGGAAGGTTGCAAACTCGTAAAAGACAGATGGTTTGCAAAAATAAAATATGATTGGCTCCGTAAAAGATGTTTGCCGAAGAAAAACTTAACGTAGTTCGGCATATCCGAACACAACCCGGGAGAGACTATTGACTAGAAAAATATAAATCCTAGAAGGATAAACCGAACATGGTAAGGTCGGGGAATTAGCCATAGAAACGTCCTAGCCAAGCTGCGTTCCATGGGTTTGGTTCGAGGTGGTCGTCTTTTGGTTCGCGGAGACGATCTGCTCCGCCCGCGAGTACTTGATCGATTATGAAGGGCCCCTCCCATTTGGGCAACAGCTTATGCTTCTGCTTCTCCGGGAGGCGCAGGACTAGATCGCCGACGCTAGAGGCCTTCGCCCGTACTTCCCTACTCTGATAACGTCTGGCCTGCTGCTTATAAAAAGCAGAACGAGCCCGAGCTATGTCGCGCTCGCCCTCCAGGGCGTCCAGGTCATCTTGCCGATCCAGCTCGGCCTTCTTTTCTTCGTACATACGAACCCGAGGGGCGTCGTGAATAAGGTCGCTGGGGAGGACGGCTTCTGCCCCATACACCATGAAGAACGGTGTGTAGCCCGTGGATCGATTAGGAGTGGTGCGTAGGCCCCAGAATAAGGAGTCAAGCTCCTCGACCCAATGGCAGTCGGATTCTTTTAAAGATCGGACCAAACGGGGCTTGATGCCGCTCAAGATCAGTCCATTAGCTCTCTCGACCTGTCCATTAGACTGTGGGTGATACACCGAGGCATAGTCGAGCTTAATGCCTAAATTGGCGCACCAGTCTTTGACTTCCTGGGCGGTAAAATTGGATCCGTTGTCCGTTATTATGCTATGGGGGACACCGTAACGGTGTACGACGCCGGATATAAAATCGATGACCGGCTTAGACTTGGCTGAAGTTACCGGTTTTGCCTCAATCCATTTAGTAAATTTGTCTACCATGACGAGTAGATATTTATTTTTCTTTGTCCCCCATTAAGTGGTCCGACCATGTCCAGCTCCCAGACCGCGAAAGGCCAAGTAATCGGTATCGTCCGAAGGGCCGTGGGGGCATATGGCTCTGATTTGCGAAGAGCTGGCATCCAACGCAATGTTGGACCAATGTTTGGGCGTCTGTGCGGGTAGTGGGCCAAAAGAACCCTGCTCGGAAAGCCTTGCTGACCAAGGCCCGAGCTGCCGCGTGGTGACCACCCATGCCAGCGTGAATCTCGGCCAGGAGCTGCCTTCCCTCCTCTTCGGATATACATCTTTGGAGGACGCCAGTAGTGCTTTTCTTATATAGTTCTCCCTCATGGACCTTATAGGCTTTAGATCGTCGAATGATACGCCTTGCCTCAGTCTGGTCTGCCGGTAGTTCTTGGCGGAGGAGGTAGGCGAGGAAGGGCTCGGTCCATGGCGCGATTACCGCCATGACTTCGTGAGCCGAAGATGTCATTTCAATTGCCGAGCCCTCGATAATTCCATCGTCTGGTTCGATAGGCGGAGGGACGAGCTCTCCTGAGGTATTGGATTCGGAGCCCTGGGCATCCTCCTGCCACACCACGGACGGCTTGAAGAGTCGTTCTAAAAAGGTGTTCTCAGGGACACGGTCGCGCTTGGCGCCCATTCGAGCAAGGATATCGGCAGCTTGATTGATGTCTCTAGGTATATGGTGAAACTCCAGTCCTTCAAAACGGGCAGAGATTTTTAGGACGGCGTTGCGGTATGCTATCATTTTCGGGTCTTTTGCGTCGAATTTGCCGTTGAGTTGAGAGATGGCGAGATTAGAATCGCCCCGTACCTCGAGCCGCTGTATGCCCATTGACACCGCAATCCGAAGTCCATGTAACAGAGCCTCGTATTCGGCTGCGTTGTTGGAGTCGCTGTACATGATCTGCAGTATGTACCGAATATTGTCGCCAGTGGGGGATGTGAGGACCACTCCAGCCGCCAGCCCGGCGAGCATTTTGGAGCCGTCGAAGTACATCGTCCAATGCGAGTATGTACTATACTCCCTAGGGAGTTCGGCTTCCGTCCATTCTGTAACGAAATCAGCCAAAACCTGAGATTTAATAGCTCGGCGTGGTCGATATATGATTTCGAAGGGGAGGAGTTCTATAGCCCATTTGGCTATGCGGCCGGTGGCATCTCGATTGTTGACTATGTCATTTAGTGGTACTTCGGATGCCACCGTAACCGAGCACTCCTGGAAGTAATGGCGGAGCTTTTAGGATGCCATGAAAACTGCGTAGGCGATCTTCTGGTAGTGCGGGTACCTCGTTTTACACGGGGTGAGCACTTCGGATACGTAGTACACATGTTTCTGCACCTGGAGCTTGTGACCGTCTGTCTCTCGTTCGACGACGAGAACCTCGCTGACCACATGATTTGTGGCCGAGATATATAGCAGCATTGGCTCGCCCGGGCTGGGTGCTGTCAAGATCGGGTTGTTGGCCAGTAGAGTTTTTATTTCTTCGAGTGCTGCCGCCGCTTCACTGGTCCATTCGAAGTTCTTCATCCGTTTGAGCAATTTATATAGCGGTAAAGACTTTTCTCCGAGGCGTGAGATGAAGCGGCTTAGGGCTGCAACAGTGCCGACAAGTTTCTGGACGTGTTTTAGCTCAGTGGGGATAGCCAGCTCGGACAGTGCCCGTATTTTCGCTGGGTTGGCTTCTATTCCTCTATGGGAAACGATGAATCCGAGCAGTTTACCGGCTGGCACTCCAAAGACGCACTTTTCCGGATAGAGCCGTATATTGAAAGTCCGTAGACTATCAAAGGTTTGCCGGAGATCGTCCACCAGCTGGCTGACATGTTTGGTTTTGATAACCACGTCGTCCACATATGCTTCGACTGCTTTGCCGAGTTGTTTTTCCAAACATGTTTGAATCATGCGCTGGTATGTAGCCCCTGCGTTCTTTAATCCGAAGGGCATTGTGTTGAAACAGAATGGTCCATAAGGAGTGATGAATGCAGTGGCCGCTTGGTCGGACTCCTTTATTTTACTTTGATGGTATCCGGAGTAAGCGTCAAGGAAACAAAGTGAGTCATGCCCGGCAGTGGCGTCTATGATCTGGTCTATGCAGGGCAAGGGGAAAGGATCCTTGGGGCAGGCCTTGTTTAAATCCTTGAAATCGACACACAACCGCCATGACTTATCCTTGTTTGGTACCATGACCAGATTGGCCAACCACTCAGGATGTTTGATGTCCCGGATGAATCCGGCTTCGAGTAACTTTGCCAGTTCCTCGCCCATAGCCTGACGCTTGGGTTTGGAAAACCGACGCAGAGTCTGCTTGACTGGCTTGAAACCCTTAAAGATGTTCAAGCTGTGCTCAGCTAATCTACGCGGGATCCCTGGCATGTTTGACGGGTGCCAGGCGAAGATATCCCAGTTTTCACGCAAAAAATTACGCAGCTCTTCATCGACCGCGGGGTCCAGCTGAGCTCCAATGGATGCCGTCTTGTTGGGATCTGTTGGGTGCACTTGAAATTTGACAATTTCATCCGCTGGTTTGAAGGACGTGGATTTGGGCCTTTTGTCGAGGATTACGTCGTCTTTATCCACCGTTGAGCGGAGCGCGGTCAGTTCTTCAGCTGCGAGGGCTTCAGACAACGCTTCGAGGGCGAGGGATGCTGTTTTGTTCTCGGCCCGAAGAGCTCTGTCCGGATCACTTATTATTGTGATCACGCCGTTTGGCGCATTTTAAGCTTCATGTACCCGTAATGTGGGACGGCATGGAATCGTGCGAAGGCATCGCGCCCTAATAAGGCATGGTAGCCACTGCGGAAGGGCACGATGTGGAAAATCAGTTCTTCGGATCGGTAGTTCTCGGGAGTTCCGAAGACCACATCAAGAGCCACTCGGCCACTAGAACGCGCCTCCTTTCCGGGGATGATCCCTCGAAAGGTGGTGTGACTTTGCTCGACGCGGGTTCTGTCAAGCTGCATTTTGTCCAAGGTGTCCTCGTAAATGAGGTTTAGCCCGCTACCGCCGTCCGTTAACACCTTTTGGAGTCGGAATCCATCCACTATGGGATCAAGGACAAGGGCGGCAGCAGCTCGAGTAGGGCGGGAGCTCGGCTGGTCTTGTTCACTGAAAGTGATGGGTGTGTCTGTCCATGAGTCTGTCTCTGCCGCGTGGTGAATTTGAGCGAGCTCTCGAAGGGCTCTCTTCCTCTGATGCTTCGAGGAATACGTCTCGTAGATTGTTAAGATTTTGGTGTCATCGTCAAAGGGCGTTGCTGGACTTTTATTTGAGTACGGCCCTCCGAGGATGACTTCGCCGCTCTTGGCGACTTGCCTGACCACCCAGCAAGCTTGAAGGCTGTGGGTTGGGTTTGTGTTGAGGAGGACAGAGTGTATGGGGCATGGTTTATCCAGCAGTTTGTCATGGACCGTTCTGGATCTTGTCAGGGGTTTCATCCTTTTCTTGGATGGCTCGTATTGGGGTGTCCGGCGAAGGTGTGCGCGTTTTGCCCGAGCTTGGTTTGGTTCGTCTGTATGGATTGACTCCGTTTGCTCGAGCTGAGCCTGCCAAGCATACTCCATGGCGCAGTATTTGGACACCAGATCCGATAAATCAGAGAAAATTTGGATGTGGCAGCGGGCGAGGGTGTTTAAGACGCCCTCGTCTTGGCAGTTCTGTCGGAAGATCTCCAGAATGTCCTTGTTGCAGCCGTTCGTCATCTTTCTTTTGAAGATAAGGAATCTGGCCCAAAAGTGCCGAACTGTCTCTCCGGGCTGCTGCTTTACGTACATTAGGTCCCATATGTCGGGCCGTCCTGAGTTATCTGGATAGTACTCAATGTGGGGGGTGGGCGGGATAAAAAATTTGATCCCAGCGGAGTGTGAGTCCGGAGTTTTGGCGGCCGCATCCTGGATTGACATGGAATCCAATGCACCAAGCTCTGGATAGTTGGCCGGGCGTGAGTGCGTGGATCCGGAATTGCGTGCTGAACCAGACTTCGGCTCTGAACCCTCTCCGGAGCGGAGTTTGGCTGCCGAGCTGGAGGATGAAGCTTGCTGGTCAGAAACTTGCACCTCATGCGCTTTCGGTTCTGGGGGAAGGGGTGAGCCCTCCGTGGGGCCTTCGATAGTGGCGACCAAGTGAGTGGTGGCAGGGGCATGAATTTCCCTGTCGTCGGTTTTAAGCCCGATCTGATCGTAGACCGAGGACTGGCCATTGGTGATTCCCAGGGCCCGGATCCGATCTAGTATCCCGTTTAACAACGAGAGATCCGTCGGCTCCAAGTTCTGGCAGTTTGCGGGGTCAACCCGCAGTATGGCCGTGATGGGGGCGTCTGAATTCGCCCCGTAGTCATGTTCGGACGAGGCTGATCTTCGGCAGCCGAGCGCGGAGATTAGGTCCGGGCTCAAGGCTAGATCCGCCGTGAAGGCCATCTCGGTAGTGGGGTTGGCCGTACTCGAAGTCGGTGCTTCAGGATTTGTGGGTCATTCAGGCAAGGCTGAGGACCCCGTGAGGATAAGATCTCCCCAGGAGTCCGCGACGAACTCTAAGTTTCCGAACCTGATCTCCTGGTCGGGGGTGAAGCTGTCAACCCGGCCAAGGTGACCGGCTGGATCGGCGTGTAGCATGACGCTGCCGAACGCGAAGAGCTGGCCGGGAACGAAAGTGTCCCTGCGGCTAGCACTGTTGCTGATGACTAGGAGAGCCATTGATCCTTGATGACCCACGACGGAACTCTCAATGAAAGCACCAATGTCAGTACCAAAACCGGCAGATCTCGGGTAGGGGATCCGAACTGTGGGTCTAGGAATCAATGGGTAACAGGGAACGTAGAGACGGCGATTTACCCAGGTTCGGGCCCTCTCGAAGAGGTAATACTCTACGTCCTGCTATATTATATTGATGTGATTGTATGAAGGTTACAGAGTTGATCTACCTCGAGATCAGATGGGCTAAACCCTAGGCAATGAATATGATGATCCTCCATGGACTAAACCCTCTGGTTTATATAGACACCAGAGGGTCCTAGGGTTACATACGGTCGGTTACCATCAGGGGATAAACATGCCGGCCACGCCAATTATCCCTTGGAGGAGACACCAAGTCTTCGGAGGTTTCCTTCTGATACACGGGGTCACCCACAATCTGGCCTTCCATCGACGAGTAGAGAGCGGCCCACCAGCCCGGCCTACGAGAGATAGGCCGGCAACCCGAGTACCCCCTAGTCCGGGAAACCCTCAAGGAGCGACAACCAAAGTAAGACTCCCTGGATTGTCAACCCGAGGGGGATGATCTTCTCGACTCTAGGTTACTGGGTACTCCGACCAGTTTAAGTACTCAGGGACTGCCGGCTCAACGACGCTGACAGCCCGTCTCTGGAGCTTTCGGTCACGCTTGGACGTGTTGGTTGTAAAAACATGATACTGACCGCTGTTCAACTGCTTGGGGTTACTCTGAAACCCGGACTGACCTCCCTGGTTCTGATTTCCCTAATCGGCTCGCTGATTATGGCCTCCGCCATTGACAGCCCCCTGGAATACGGATCCTTGGCCGCCGTTTCCCTAGAACCCGGCACCGGAGAAGTTTCCGTGTAAGCTGGCTGCTTAAAAGCCAGCTCCAGAACCGTCGGGTCCAGGATTTCCTGGATGTCCACCATTGCCACCACCGTTGTTGTTGTTGCCGTGCTAGGCTCCGTTCCTGAATTCCTGCATGATGAAACAGTTTTCCCAAGAGTGGCTTGCTGGCTTTTCATCCGTACTATGTTTTGGACACGGGCCTTTAAGAGCCTCCTCATAATTATGAGGACGATTTCCAGAAGACGGCTTACGAAAGTTGCCCTTTTGACACTGATTCTTGAAACCAGTTATGGTATTGGCGACGAAATCTGAGCCGCCCTCAGTATTCTTGCGCTTGTTGTTTTTGTGATTGTTATTCCCCTGATTACCATTCTTAAACTGTCGACCATTCTTATTGCCCTTCCCAGACTTGTCATCGTCAGACTCTGGGTCTTTGATTTTATTAGTCTCAGCGTATTTCATCATGGCATCCATGAGCTGACCCATATCTTTGACATTCCTCTTAATACGCCCAAATTTTTGAATCAAGGGGTCAAATTTGCAGTTCTTTTCCAGGACAAGAACTGTTGTTTGAGCCGTGATGCTATCAGAGGAGTGAATGGTCTCTGCGACTCTGCGAGCCCAATGGTGGGTTGATTCTTCGTCCTTCTAAACACAATGTTGCAGGTTGCTGATCGTGGTTGGGCGCTAGCAGGTCCCCTGGAAATTCTTGATGAAAAGGTCCTTCAATTCATGCCATGTGTTGATTGAGTTGGGCGGTAGATTTTTCAACCACGTACGAGTCGGTCCTTCCAGCATCATAGTTAAATATCTGGCGCATACCCCATGTCCAGTGATAGGCTCCATGTCTGTAGTGTAATTGGGGGTTTTATGTGGGCCTTTGAAATCTTGTGGCATGCGAGCACTTCGCAGGGCTGGTGCCAAGCATTGAGTACCGATCGTCCTCCCGACAAAGGTGGTACCGTCTGATTCCTGCTGGGGTGAGGTGGTAGGACTCGTGCGGGGTGGGCATACCTGGCACCTACACCAGCATTGCGCAAAGCACGGTCATTATCAACTATAGCCTGTGCGTTTACTAATTGGGGTTGGTCTTGTCGAGGCAGAAACTACTCGTTCCGGCGTCGTGCACTACTAGAGATAGCTGGCGACTCGGTGTGTCGTCTCCTACCGCGGCTCTGATGAGGAGTAGAATGAAGCCGGTGCTGACTACGAGAATAGTTTGACTGCTATGTGACTATTGTCTTTAACATTGCAATGGCATTCCTGGCCTTGAACTTCACTGGACTGTTCCCCTCAATCGGGATCGCAGCTAGATTATGAGTTGCCGCCAACAGATTATTAACCAGGTTAGAATAGTGACTGGCTGGTGTTTGGAAATGGCGGGGTGGATACTGAACCGACAAGTGCTACTGAGCCGGCGGCGGCAACTACTGTTGAGCCGGCGGCGGCAACTGAGCCGCGCATGGAGGGACATTCTGAGTCAATTGGGGTATGATAGGTCCTACGCCCGGTGACCCTGTGCCAGCCCCCTGGTTTGTCGGAGTGAGAAAGTCACGCGGCGTGTCGAACAGCCACACCGGCTCTATGCTCACTGGAAGTCGGCTCTGATGTCTCCTCCGGTGTTCTACTTTAGCCTATTCTGCCGAAAACTGAGATGAACTGCTTCTGCCTCCAAACGCTTAGTTTCGCTGAGGATATGGGCGTGTGTCTCTGCCATACGTGCATTGTCTGCATTGATATCCTCATGGATCTTGGTCAGCTGCTCAGGACACTTAGCAATCTCTGTGTTGCGTGCATCTGCGTTCTCAGGAGTCACCGGCTTTGCCAGGAGCATCCCAAGGGTAGCCATCATCTTGGCAAGCGCATGCGCCCCGGTTTTCTAAGAGCCAGCAGGAGCAGAGGTGTTCACTGCTACTCCGGCCGTCGTGAGGTTCTGAGCCGGCGCGACATCAGTCGGGTTGCAATTCATGGATGGATCTATTACTCAGCGTCCGTTTTCATCATACCGAGGCTGACTCTGGGTCCCTGCCATATAGACCGCCGCGTGCCGAGTTGGCGCATAAGATTCTGGGAAGATTTCATCATTAGAGTAACAT
The DNA here is from genome assembly GCA_039707655.1 of Elymus sibiricus. Lineage (NCBI taxonomy): Eukaryota > Viridiplantae > Streptophyta > Magnoliopsida > Poales > Poaceae > Elymus > Elymus sibiricus. The sequence goes on from CM077672.1 coordinate 277,373,135, forward strand.
CCCAGCCTCTCATCAAAGAGCGGAAGAATCGACTCGGTATCTCCAACCGATGACTCGCCATCAGAGTAGACAAGCGTGTCACCTCCAGACACGGAATTGTTCGCCAGATCAACTCCTTGTGTGAAGCCGACGAAGGCGCGAACCAGACCCGGCTTCGCCTGGCCGGGTTTCATCCAACGGGTGGATTCAACGGGGTCGGTGATGACATCCGTCTCTGGGCCGGACTCGCCGATTGCGCTGATGAAGACGTGGATCTTGCCGAAGGAGACCCGGTATCCAGACTCGATTGAGTCGGCCTCGGGGCCCCATCCTGCGTCGTCGATGTAGAGGTTCCCGTGCCAGCTCTTCGTCATCCGGCCGATCGCGTACCTCTCGATCCCTGGAAGAGCTCTCTTCAAGAACTCAACTCCACCGTGCGCTGGTCCCATGGTGGGCGCCAACTATCGTGGTTTTGTCACGGCAGATGTCCTTGTGAAAGGACTTAGTGGTGAGGCCATCGCAACTAGGTGAAAGCTTGAACGGGGTTGATCGGAAACAAGGGACGCAAGTTTACCTAGGTTCGGCCCCTCACGATGGAGGTAATAGCCTACTCCTGCTTGACTGATATTGTTGTGGATCTCAATTACAATGGCGCGGATTCGCTAACCTAGCTCTCGAGACATTATAAATTAGTCTTTGGATCCTAGGGACTTCCCTTTATATAATAGGTTGAGTCCCTAGTTTACAGAAGATTCCAGGTCGTAGTCTTAACCTATGTCCTACTCTAACTCTTATTAGCCTTGTTCTCCAAATTAAGAAAGTTCTCCCTCTGGGTCTCTGCGTGAGTCAACCCACAGGGCTCATGTGAGAGCCGGCCTCCCGTCGGGTCTCGTTCTAGGCCTTTGGCCTTTCTTGTTGTCCTGCCGTGACCCGGAAATGGGATGACCCATAGGGCCTCCAGCCCCTTTGCCGGGTCAACCTGTTGCCGGGTCTCAAACATGGGGAACATCCCCAACAATAGCGATGGTGTAGATGCTGAGGAACTCAGCAGGGTTGGTTTTCCCGTCGTACTGGACAGAAAGGTCAGGGCGGAATCGACTCGGCCACCTAACGCGGTGAAACTCCGGGGTGAATGCGGCACAACCTTCCCCATTAGGCAAGTTGTACATGTCCTCATCGGAGAACTCCGCGTCCTCAAGATCCGCACGCGCATTGGACTGTTGACGAGTTTCTCGGCATCCCTCGATGCGGGTGCACGCATCTTGACCTTGACGATCCCTGATGGTCTGACGCTGATCTTTGATGACGCCTTGGAAGGGACGACGCCATCGACACCAGGTGTTCGCGGTCACCACGCGGCCTTGCCTAAGTCTGGCGTCGTGGGGACTATGCCGATGTCGCATGTCACTGGCTTCGAGGGTCGCCATCGTTGACTGGAGCAGAAGGTGGGTGGCGCGTGGACGCACCACCTCGCTTGCTCTGGCCGGAGTAATCGACCAGACTCTGAATGTTGGTCCTCCATGTTTCAATCCGGTTGGCTTCAGGCAGGAAACCAAGCAGTAGTCCAGCTCGGGCCAGGGCTTCGGTGGGCGAGTTATTCCCGTCCTAAGCCCGAGACAACCTAGAGCCCCTGGTGTGGTTGCATGAAGGAGCTGCGGTGCCACCTCGGGGAAACACAAGGCTGCCTCACGGAGGAGGGTGGCGATGTCGAACGCCTGCCATCCTGGATGGATACTAGGAGGTGCGATTTGTGGCCCCGCCTGGGCCTAGTGCTTGTGTGCCTTGTGGGCCATTCCCCGTAGCCCCCAAAGGTTGTGCCGTCTGCCAGTTGGCATGAGTGGGAGAGCGATTCCCCGCAGCGCCGGTTTGGGAAGGGCGATTCGCGGTCGTCGCGCACTTACTCCCAGTCGACTGTTGACCGCGAGGCCCGATGTTCTGAGAACTTCGGGCCACGGGGTCTTCCTCGGCTTGAGGCTGGGGTGGAGCTTTTGCCGCTACGCCCTTTCCCTGGGCAGCACTGCGATTCTTTGGTGGCGCCAACCCGACCGCGTGTTGGCGAAGAGCTCGGTGAAGGCAATGGTGAATCCAACATCGTCAGAGACGCCGGCGACTTTGTTGATGTAGATCCACACGAGCGCCCCGCTACCTGGTGCGTCATATGTCGGCGGGTGTGTGTAGATAACGCGCATGATACCATGGACTAGAGACGTCCTTTTGCTGATTCGTGTGTGGGGTGCGAAGGTGAGGACCTACACTACCGAAATGCACAAAGTTGACACGATGATTTACCCAGGTTCGGGCCACATGGTTGCATAATACCCTACTCCTACTTTGTGTGTGTTTATATTTGGTGGATAGCGAGCTACAAGTCCTTCCCGGGAATGGGAAGCGTTGTGTGCTCCTACTTGTCTTCTACCAATTGTCCAACCTCGTTTTCTATAGCCCAGTCCTCCTTTTATAGGTCAAGGGGTACCACAATGGCTTTGTTGCTAAGGAACTACCATGTGCTGATAGGGTAGGTATGTGCATTAAATGCTTGATGATGTGTCATTGTCTTCTGTCTTCCAGGAAAGAACACCTATCTTGTCATCGCCGCCCATGGTGGCGTTCTGTCCTAGTGGCGCCACGCACTAGTACATGTGTCACCCACACGGCAGGCGAGCTGGTGACTCACCCCTGGTTACTGATGCATCTTCACCGCCCAGGCTGCCTGCTCACAACATGTCATGTTGGCTCTGATGAGGCAAAACATACGTGCCACGCGTTGGGTGGCCTGGCATGGATGCCTTCGGCAGGTATGGAAACATAGTCATTGCCGGGGGCTCCGTTCCTGGGTCTTGTACTCTTGATGCTTCTGACCAAGGGGAGGGTCACTCGTGGACCGTGTATAGTTGATCCCGTGAACCAACTATTCATGGTACCAACACGATCGACATCTTTTCTTCTTTTGTTCATCACCGGTTTGAGTAGAAGATGTCGCAGCAGACTCGATGTTGACGTTGTTGACATTCTCCGCATCCATTTCCGCTGCAGTTTCAGTGGCAGTTCTGGCTTTGATTCCAGTGTCATGGTCCTTTGAGAAGACAATGCTAATTGAATCCCAAAACTTGATGACCTTGTGCCTATAGCAAGAGGCATCCATGCTTAACATTCAAGGAACTCACATCAAACATCTTGTTAAATTCTTCTTCTAACATTTCATAACAATTGTCAGATTCATAGTTTTCAAGGAAAACTTTGTAAAGATAAAGAATTGCACTCAACTTAATTCCCATTTTGTAGTTTTCTTTTATAAACCAAACTAGTGAGTAAAACAAGAAACTAAAAGATTCAATTACAAGATCTAAATAAGAAATCTTCAAGCACTCACCTCCCTGACAACGGCCCCAGAAATAGCTTGATGTCTACTACACAACTTTATTCTTATAGACTTTGTTGGGCCTTCAAGCACAAAGTTTTGTAGGACGGCAGCAAATTTCCCTCAACTGGATGACCTAAGGTTAATCAATCCGTAGTAGGTGTAAGATGAAGGAGGTCTCTCCAAACAACCATGCAATCAAATACAAGTAATCTCTTGTGTCCCCAACACACCCAATACAGTTGTAGTTGTGTAGGTGCACTAGTTCGGCGAAGAGATGATGATAGATGTGTAATATGGATGGCAAAGATAGCTTTTTATAATCTAGGAAAATAAAAAACATCAAGGTAGCAAGTAAAAAAAAGTGAATAAAATGGTGTCTCAATGCTTGGAAACACGGCCTAAGGTTTATACTTTCGCTAGTGCCAACTCTCAACATCATTAACATAATTAAACCACATGATAATCCCTCAAAGTGCAGCAAAGAATCACTCCAAAGTTTCTATTCTATCGGAGAAAGTTGGATGAAATCACGCAGCTGCGCTTAACAACAAACCACCTCAAAGTCATATTTCCAATATTGATCTATTGAACCACCCACAATGTGCCACGGATAGTCCCATAAATCATACTACGACAACACCATATGATACTTATCGTTCAACCTTTATGCTAAGAGTACCCCAATGCCACCATGGGTATTCACAAGTTAATTACTATACATTCATCATGTTATCTCAAATCCAAAGTATTCAATCCAACATAAAGAAACTTCAAAGAGCAAGACTCAATTCACCAGAAAAATAAGAGAGGTGGATGAACATCATATGATCCAACTTTATTAATAAAGCTTGTGATACAATCAAGATCAAATCCTTCAAGAACATGAGAGAGAGAGATCAAAACATAGCTACTATTACATACCCTAAATTCCATGGATGAACTACTCACACATCACCATGACAACGGGGAGAGAAGTTGTTGGTGATGGTGATGACGGAGATGTCCCAGGTGGCGTTTCCGGCGCCACCAGAGGAGAGGGGAAGGGGGCCCCTCCTTCATCTTTCTTGGCCCTCCGAGAAGAGAGGGAGCTCTCCCCTAGATTAGATCTTGGTGGAGCAATTTTCTGGTTCCGAGGAATTTGAGTCCCGTTCACCTTTAAATAGGCCACGGGAGATCTGGGATTGCTAAAATCGCAAAAAAATTATGTCGGTTCCACAACTTCGGTCCCAAGTTACCCTCTAAAGCATGCCTATCAGAGTTGCAGAAGTATCATTTTCGTATTTTTCTTTCAGCCTCTTTCTCTGGGTGCAGAGATCTGGTTCATATCTGCCTCAGCAATTTCTTTTCATACTTGTGCAGTCTGGAAAAATCTGGAATCTTTAAGGCAGTATTACATGTACCTTCTTAAGTCACCAGAAAAAACTTGAGATTTTACCTGCTCGAAAAAATTGATTATACAATTCGTACTTTCTGTCCTGAAAAATTCCCAAAAATCCCAGAAACACTATAAAATAGAAACTGACTTTTGGCACTAGATTAATATGCTAATAAATTTTTTACCTACTATTAAAGGGAGGAAGGTTTCTTCCTCCCAATTTTTCATCCGTTCTAATATTCTTTTGCCCGTCATGATTTTGGCTCGTTTTTCCTACGTCGTTTCGCTACCCGTAGCTAAAAAAATCGTAAGTTGAATGATTTGAACCATGGTTGAGAGGAAAGAGCCTGTAGCCTTGACGCACGAACCACCTCATCCATACATATTTATTGACAAAAGAGCAACAAGTTTCTATTTGTTTAGTGAAATGTGTTGGAAAGAATCTCGATGTGTGATGCGGTGATGACCCACAATTATTGGGGATCAATCGTAGTCCTTTCGATAAGTAAGAGTGTTGAACCCAACGAGGAGTAGAAGGAAATGACAAGCGTTTTCAGCAAGGTATTCTCTGCAGGTACTGAAAGTAGCGGTAACAGATAGTTTTGATAGCAAGATAATTCGTAACAAGTAACAAGTAGCAAGTATGATAAAGTGCAGCAAGGTGGCCCAATCCTTTTATAGCAAAGGAAAAGCCGAAACGGTCTCTTATATAAAGCAAAGAGTTCTCAAGGACACATGGGAATTCTCATCTAGTCACTTTCATCATGTTTGTTTGATTCGCGTTCGCTACTTTGATAATTTGATATGTGGGTGGACCGGTGGTTGGGTGCTGTTCTTACTTGAACAAGCCTCCCACTTATTATTACCCCCTCTCGCAAGCATCCGCAACTATGAAAGAAGAATTAAGATAAATCTAACCATAGCATGAAACATATGGATCCAAATCAGCCCCTTACGGAATAGCGCATAAACTAGGGTTTAAGCTTCTGTCACTCTAGCAACCCATCATCTAATTACTACTCCACAATGCCTTCCCTTAGGCCCAAAGATGGTGAAGTGTCATGTAGTTGACGTTCACACGACATCACTAAAGGAAGCAACAACATACATATCATCAAAATATCGAACGAATACCAAATTCACATGATTACTTATGACAAGACTTCTCCCATGTCCTCAAGAACAAAAGTAACTACTCACAAATCATATTCATGTTCAAGATCAGAGGGGTGTTCAATATCATTAAGGGTCTGAACAAATAATCATCCACCAAATAAACCAACTAGCATCAACTACAAGATGTAATCAACACTACTAGCAACCCACAGGTACCAATCTGAGGTTTTGGGACTAAGATTGAATACAAGATATGAACTAGGGTTTGAGATGAGATGGTGCTGGTGAAGATGTTGATGAAGATTGGTCCTCCCACGATGAGAGGATCATTGGTGATGTCGATGGCTTTGATTTCCCCCTCCCGGAGAGAAGTACCCCCGGCGGAATCGCTCCGCCGGAGAGCAAAATTGCTCCTGCCCAGGTTCCGCCTCGAGACGACGGCGCTTCGTCCCGAAAATCTTCTCCTTATTTTTTTTCAAGGGCAAATAGCCTTATATAGCAGAAGATGGGCCCTGGAGGCCTGCCAGGGGCGCCACAAGCTCGGGGGGCGCACCTAGGGGGGTAGGGCGCGCCCCCAGGCTTGTCGCTTCCTGGTGGGTCCCCCTCTGATATTTCTTCGGCCAATATTTTATATATATTCCAAAAAAATTCTCCGTAAATTTTCAGGTCATTTGGAGATGTGCAGTATAGCTATCTCTATTTCACCCCTTTCCGATCCAGAATTCCAGCTGCCGGCAATCTACCTCTTCATGTGAAACTTGCAAAATAAGAGAGAAAAGGCATAAGAATTTTATCATCAAGTGAAATAATGATCTAAAACATTATAAATAAAAGTAGAAAAACATGATGCAAAATGGACGTATGATACGTCTCCGCCGTATCTATAATTTTTGATTGTTTCATGCCAATATCCTATAATTTCCACATACTTTTGGCAACATTTTATATTGTTTTTTGGGACTAACATATTGATCCAGTGCCCAGTGCCAGTTCCTGTTTGTTGCATGTTTTTTATTTCGTAGAATATCCACAAACGAAGTCCAAATGTAATAAAATTTTACGGAGAATTATTTTGGAATATATATATGATTTTTGGAAGGTGGAATCAACGCAAGGCGGTGCTCGTGGGCCCCACGAGGCACCAGGGCGCGCCAGGGGTGCCCGGCACGCCATGGTGCCTCGTGAGGCCCTCGTAGGTCGGTTGGTGCCCTTCTTCGGCCGCAAGGAAGCTAATATCCGGAAAAAAAATCGTGTAAAAAATTTCAACGCACTCGGAGTTACGGATCTCCCGGAATTTAAGAAACTGTGAAAGGCTAGAAAAGCGCAAAACAGAAGAGAACAGAGAGAGAGATCCAATCTCGGAGGGGTTCCTACCCCTCCCCCGCCATGGCAGCCATGGACCAGAGGGGAAACTCTCCTCCCATCTACGGGGGAGGCCAAGGAAGAAGAAGGAGGGGGCTCTCTCCCCCTCTCTTCCGGTGGCGCCAGAGCGCCGCCGGGGGAACCATCGTGACAGCGATCTACACCAACAACTTCGCCGCCGTCAACACCAACTCTCTTCCCCTCTATGCTGCGGTGTAACCTCTCAATTCCCGCTGTAATTCTCTACTTAAACATGGTGCTTAATGCTACATATTATTATCCAATGATTTGTGGCCATCCTATGATGTTTGAGTGGATTCGTTTTGTCCTATGGGTTGATTGATGATCCTGATTGGCTTGAGTTGTATGTTTTATTTTGGTGCTGTCCTATGGTGCCTTCCGTGCCGCACACACGTGGGGGATTCCTGATGTAGGGTTTGCAATATGTTCATGATTCTCTAATGGTGGACGGCTAGAGTGACAGAAGCTTACACCCAAGTAAGGGGGTTGTTGCGTATGGGAGTAAAGGGGACTTGATACTTAATGCTATGGTAGGGTTTTACCTTAATGATCTTTTGTAGTTGCGGATGCTTGCTAGAGTTCCAATCATAAGTGCATATGATCACAGTACGGAAAGTATGTTAGCTCATGCCTCTCCCTCATATAAAATTGCAACAATGATTACCGGTCTGGTTATCGATTGCCTATGGACAAATCATTCTCTTGTGTTACAAAAAGCTTTCTACTAAACAACTAACTTTTATTATCTTGCAATTTACTCATAGTTTTATTCTGGCAAAGTACTTCTAGTTTTATTCTTGCAAACCTATCGTATCACCTACAAAATAGTTTCATACTTGTTCTACATAAAGTGAACGTTAAGTGCCCGTTGAGTTGTATAGGTGGTCGATAGAACTTGAAGGGAATATTAATTCTACCTTTAGCTCCTCGTTGGGTTCGACACTCTTATTTATCAAAAAAGCTACAATTGATCCCCTATACTTGTGGGTTATCAAGACCTTTTTCTGGCGCCGTTGCCGGGGAGCAATAGCGTGGGGTTTATATTCTCATGTGTGCTTGTTTGCTTTATCACTAAGTAGATTTTATTTTCTCTTCTAAGTTGTTCTCTATCTTTAGTTATGGATATGGAACATGAAATACGAAAAAAAAATAGTTGTATTTGCTACTCATGGAGATGGGGAACCTCCTACAACCCTCGATGCTCATTATGTGGAAAACATTAAACACTACTTTGATAATCCTGAGAAAACCCCATTCAACTTGATAATGGGAGACACGTTGGATCAACGTGAATACTTTAGGGATTATCGCTTGTCTCAAAAAGGGAAACTCTTGGAATTTATGCTTGAGATATGATTATGCTTGTTGCTCTCGGATGAAGGCTCCACACCTTCCCTTTTCATGTAAATTTAATGATAATGAAACCTTGGCTTCTTATGCTAATGCTATATATGATTACTATGATGTGGAACGAATAGAATAATTTGTTGCTTTTAAGGGTGCTTATGAAATTGAATCTTTGTTTGAAAAGTATGAAGATTGTGATGATGCTGTTTACAGATCTGAAAATTTTGGTATACTTAAATATTGCTATGAGAATTATAAATACAATGCCGATATTGATGAATTTATTGAGAAAGTCTCCGCTGTCCAAGAAGAGACAAATATCTTGCAGGAAACTATGGAAGAAGAAATTGCTGAAACTGTGAGCTCATTAGATGAAAAAGATGAGGAGGAGAGCGAAGAACAAAAGGAAGAAGAGCGGATTGATCACCCGTGCCCACCTTCTGATGAGAGTAACTCTTTATCTCATACATTGTTTAATTTCCCTTCGTGCTTACCGAAGGATGAATGCTAGGATCCCTTGGATTTGTTTGAAATATCCCTTTTTGATGAAATTGATGCTTGCTATGCTTGTGGCCATGATGCCAATATGAATTATGCTTATGAAGATGAACTTGCTATAGTTCCTTATGTTAAGATTGAAATTGTTGCTATTGCACCCACACATGATAGTCCTATTATCTTTTTGAATTCTCACAACTACACTATATCGGAGAAGTTTGTGCTTATTAAGAATTATATTGATGGGTTGCGTTTTACCGTTGCACATGATGATTTGGATGAATATAATATGCATGAGCTTGCTGCTCCTACTTTCAATTGTTATGAGAGAGGAACTACATCTCCGTCTCTCTATGTTTCCAATATGATAAAATTGCAAGAAACTGTTTATACTATGCATTGGCCTTTACTTGATGTGCATGAATTGTTCTTTTATGACATGCTGATGCATAGGAAGAGAGTTAGACTTTGTCATTGCATGATATATGTTCCTTGGTGCTCACTACTAAATTACAAATCATTGTTAATTAAAATTGGCTTTGATATACCTTGGGATCCGGGTGTATCAATTACTTGAGCACTTTATGCCTAGCTTAATGGATTTAAAGAAAGTGCTGCCAGGGAGACAACCCGGAAGTTTTAGATAGTCATTTTTTTCTGTTGAGTGCTTTTATAAAGTTTAAAAACAAAAAAATATAGAGGGGAACCTAAAAAATTTCAAAAAGAAAAGTGAAAGTAAGAAAGACGAGCACCGTTGAAGTGGTGGAGGTCCTTGAACTTTGTTCGTGCCCATGGAAACTTTGTGAATCTTGAATTACCGAAACTTTTCAACAAAAATAATTATCCCCTTGTACACATCCATTGTATTATAAAAATAATGTGCCAAGATTTACCGTTAGGATGTTTAGATTGTTTGTTTGGTATGTGCAGTGCAAAAACAGAAACTTTTGCTGTAGTGCGTGAATTTACATTTTCTACTAGAACATGCAAAAATTCTGAAATTTTTACACAGTACTGCTATGCAAAAAATTTATTCTGTCCTAATTTTTCAGAAGTTTTGGAGTCACAGAAGTATGGTCAATGTTCAGATTACTACAGACTGTCGTGGTAAAATCATGGCAGATGCCATGAGATGGCTAAAAGTGGGGGGCTGTGTGAGGACGTCGGTGGGTTCCGGAAGCGAGGTTGGCACGTGCGTGCGGGAGACACAAGGCGTGCCCAGGTTCAGGGCCCTCCGGGGAGGTAACACCCCTAGTCCTGCCGAATGGGATGATAGGCTCAAAGGTTACAGTGGTGCTCCTGGAGCTGTTTGGGCGGAGGAGGAAGAAAGAGCTAGCTCTCCATTCGGCCTCTCCTGTGAGTGTGTGTGCGATGAGGAAGAACAAGCAACCCCTCCGCATGGAGGCCTCGCGGGGGGTCTTATAGCCCGAGCCCCCAGGGTTACATGGGTAAAACTACACACGGCGGGACCCGGACATCGGTGTCTGGAGCCGGCGGTGGGGCCCGCCGACTGCTGGACCCTGGCGGCTGCGGGGCCCGCCGGCTGCTCGGCACTGTGGCCCGTCGGCCCGTGCGTCACGGAGTGGCTGGCGTCGTGAGGGCTGCAATGGCGCGCTGGTGCTAACGCTGGTCGTCCTGGTCAGCGGGGATGGCAGTTCTACCGTCACGCCTTCCCGAGACGGATTGCACAGTAGCCACGCTCTCCCGTCGTGGAGGGATGTCTTGTCGTTGGGGGCAATGGGACGGCCGCTGACCCGTCGTCAGCCGGCTAGCGGACAGCCGGACCCGGCCTGGGGCCTGGCCTAGCCGGCTCGCGTAAGGAAGCCAGCCGAACGGCCAGCCGGCGGGGAGGGGCACGGGCTGCCCCGACATTTTGAAAAGGGGCTACGGGTCCGCTTGCCTACCCGGGGGTCATCCTCCCGACCGTAGTCCCCGAAGCTGTAAAGGCTCGCCGGCTCCAAGCGGGGGAGGCTTTGCAGCTTATCCCCTCACCGAAGGAGCGCGGTTGCATGGCGAGGAAGTGCTGGCTTGAGGCCGCCGTTCGCCGGCTGCCGAGAGCCGGGTTGGGGTACTTGATCATGCCGGAGTCCGAACGGTTCGGCCGGCTGGGCCAGCCGATACGGGGGAGTGCGCCAGTCGCCAGACAAAGCCCCGCCACGTGCAGCCCAGCGGCCGATGAGGCCTGCCACGCCACGCGCGCGACGGGACGTCGCGGTGGGCTGGGTCCCATTAGGCCGCGTCCTCGGCCCACGCGCGGGATTTACTGCGGCCGCACGCGCCTGTTGGAATTCTCAGGGCAGTTAAGGCACGCCTTAATGCCCCGTGTATTGCGGGGGAGTGGGGATCATGGGCGCAGATGATCCCACTCCCCCACGTTCCGACGTGGTCTTTAAATGGGAAGGGAGGGGGAGAGGCCGAGGCATTCACTCCCTTACCCCTGCCCGTTGCTTCGTCTCTGCCTCCCCATCTTCCTTCTTATGCACACCGTCGCCGTACGCCGTCGCCCGCGCGCCATCGCCCGCTTGAGCTGCCACCGCACCGTGCTGCAACCCTAGCGCGGCCGTCCTCTCTCCGCTCCACCGGCGACGCATTCTCTCTCCTTCGACCGTGCCTCTCCCGCTCTCGCCGATGGCGCCTCTGAAAGGTTCTTGGGAGGGGTCAGTGGTCACCGCCGATGACATCGACTACCTTCGCCGCACACGGCGGCTGCCGCCGGCGGAGGAGGTGGAGGCGCGCCCGCCTGGCGAGGAGATGGCGCCGGCGCCGCAGAATGGTGAAGTGGTGGTGTTCTACACCCACTTCCTCCACGGGCTCGGGCTTCCCGCGAGCGTCTTCTCCAGGTGCTTCCTCACGTACTTCGGGCTCCAGCCGCATCACCTGGGGCCGAACACCATCTTGCAGCTCGCTGGCTTCGCAACACTGTGCGAGGGCTACATCAGCCTCCTCCCGTACGTTGAGTTGTGGTGCCGCATGTTCTACCTGAAGCAGCAAGGAGCATCTGCCAGCATCATGTCCGAGTGTGGGGCGGCCGTGCCGGTTACCCGGACGGCGGGCCCCTTCCCGAAGCTGCCGCTCGAGGACTCCGCCAAGAAGTGGCAGAAGTCCTTCTCTGTGAAGATCGCCGACCCGGCCAACGACCGCATCAACCTCCCCCCTTCGTCGACGTGCCCCCGGCCGAGAAGCTGAACCGGGGGCACAACACGAAGAGCCCGTCCTCGGAGATCCTGGGCATCTGCCGCCGGGTCAAGGAGATGACGGACCGCGAGGGGCTCACCGCTGTGGACCTCATCGCTGCCTTCATCGGCCGCCGGGTACTGCCGCTGCAGCGGCAGCTGCATCGGATCTACGATATGAGCGGCCGGCGTGACCCCTGCCAGCTATCGACGAAGGAGCTGACGCTGGAGGAGATCGCCCAGCGCGTCAACGACGTCTCCGCCGCCGGGCTCAAGGTGAAGGAGTGGCGATTCGGCAAGGAGCCGTATAGCCAGGATGCCCCGGCGCCAGTGGTGAGTCTCTGGTCTTTGTTCTTCACTACGTCTGCCCTCCTCATGCGCCCTGACGCCCTGGGCCGGCTACAGCGCTTTCCGAGCCAGCTGGTGCATGATGGCCCGAGTCCCATGGTTCTGCTGCCGGACCAGGACGAATCGGACCCAGAAGACAAGGGAGACGGTGACGCGGGAGCCGAAGGCGGCGAGGAGCGCCTCGCGGACGCGGAAGCCGGCGGCTCCGCTCAAGCTGCTAAGTCTCTAATCCCGAACGTTTTGCGCGAGTGGCCGGATGACGACGAAGATGACGAGGACGGGACGGGCGATGCAGCTCCACAGGACGCGGAGGCGGGCGACGGGGCCGCCCCCTGGGGGCGGCAGAGGAGGGCGACCGGGGAGCCGGCGGACTCAAGCCGGCCGCACGAGAAGCAGTCGGTCGAGGCGCGGCCGGCTGCGAAGCGCCTCGCTGCGGCGCAGTCGGGCACCATGAAGAGGACCGTCAAGAAGGCGCGTCGGATGGCGCCGCCGGTGGGCCCAACGTGGGTGGTTCCCGTGGTCATAGGGTAAGTTTTCTTTTGCGATTGAGTTGTTGCCTTATTTGCCGATGCTGCTGTTGTTCTCTTCTCTTTTTCTTCTTCTTCATCTCCCTCGTGCACCATCCAGGAGCACGCTTGAGCTGGCGGAGGCGGCCGCGTCAGCGGCAGCCGCGGAGGAGGCCGACCGGCGGCGGGGCCGGAGCGGCGCGGGGGAGCGCGAGGTGGCGGAGACCACCGAAGAGGTGCTCGCGGCCCGCCAGTCCGACACCACCCTGGAGGACGCCGAGCGGGATGCCTGGAGGGCCCAGGCCGAGGCCGAGAAGGAGATGGCCGAGGCGTCAGACAAGGTGTGGGGCGACGCCATGGCTGAGGTCGTGGCGGGTCGCGGAGGAGGCCGCGTGGCCGGAATGGACGGCGTCATCGCCACCACCATCGCCGGTTGCAGAGCATTGATCCAAGTCGGTGCATGACCCGGCCCGCCGAGTGGAGGCGGATGCTCGTGCGGCCGCCGAGGGGGTTGCCGCGATGTACATCAGGAGCGGCTCCTTCTCAGCTGGCGCGGCCAAGACGGGTGTGGTGGAAAGCATACGCTTGAGGTCGCGGAAAGCTTCGTCCGCCTGGTCGGACCACTCGAACGGCGTCGTCTTCTTCATCAGTAGATATAGGGGCAGGGCCCTCTCCCCCAGCCGGCTGACGAACCGGCTAAGAGAGGCCAAACAGCAGGTGAACTTCTGGACATCGCGCAGCCGAGCCGGCTTGCGCATGCGCTCGATGGCCTTGATTTTCTCCGGATTTGCCTCAATGCCGCGCTCCGAGACGAGGAAACCCAGGAGTTGGCCGGCTGGCACGCCGAAGACGCATTTCTCCGGGTTGAGCTTGATCTGGAACCGGCGCAGATTGGCAAACGTCTCCCTGAGATCCTCGAGGAGGGTGAGGTGCTGCTTGGTCTTCACCACGATGTCGTCGATGTAGACGTGCACGTTCCGGACGATCTGCGGCAGTAGGCACTTTTGCATGCAGCGTTGGAAGGTGGCGCTGGTGTTCTTCAAGCCGAACGACATGGTGATGTAGCAATATGCCCCGAAGGGGGTGATGAAGGACGTCTTGAGGGCATCCGCCAGGTCCAGCTTGATCTGGTGGTAGCCGGAGTACGCGTCCAGGAAGGACATGAGCTCGCAGCCGGCGGTGGAGTCGATGACTTGGTCGATCCGGGGTAGGGCAAACGGGTCCTTGGGGCTGGCCTTGTTTAGGCTAGTGTAGTCGATACACATGCGCCAAGTGCCGTTCTTCTTTAGGACGAGGACCGGGTTGGCCAGCCACTCGGGGTGGAACACTTCCATGATGAACCCGGCTTTGAGCAGCCGGGCGATCTCTTCGCCAATGGTTCTTCGCTTCTCCTCGGAGAAGCGGCGCAGCGGCTGCCGGGCCGGCTTGGCATCCGGCCCGACGTGGAGTTTGTGCTCGGCGAACTTCCTCGGAACACCCTGCATGTCTTTAGGGGACCATGCGAAGATATCCCGATTCTCACGGAGGAAGTCGACGAGCTCACCTTCCTATTTGCTGTCGAGGCCGGAACCCACGACGACATACTCACTAGAGTTGGGGTTGGACGGGTCGAGCGAAACCTTCCTTGTGCCCTTGGCCGGCTTGAAGGACCCCTCATCGCCCGGCTGCTTGAGCTGAGCCGGCATGACCGGCTGCTCGCCAGCCAGCGCGACAAGGCGGTCGAGCTGGCGCCTCTCCTCGGCGATGACCAGCGACTCGGCCAGCTTAGAGCCGGCATTGGCGCACTCCAGGGACTTCTTGTAGTCACCGGTGATGGTGATGATGCCCTTGGGACCGGGCAGCTTCATCTTGAGGTATGCGTAGTGGGGGACCGCCATGAACTTGGCCATGGCGGGTCGGCCCAAAAGCGCGTGGTAGGGGCTGGCGAGGTTGACCACCTCGAACCAGATCGGCTCGCGGCGGAAATGGGCGCTGGTGCCGAACAGCACGTCCAGCTACACCCGGTCGATGGGGGAGCACGAGGCGCCCGGCACGATGTCGTGGAACACCGTTTGGGTGGGCTACAGCTGGCTCTCCTCGATGCCGAACTTGACCATGGTGTTGTGGTAGAGGATGTTGATGCTGCTGCCGCCGTCGACCAGCACCCGCGAAAAGTGGCAGGTGCGCTTCCAGCGACGAAGGTGGGGTCGAGGACGAGCGCGTAGCCACCCGGCGTGGGCATCACGGCCGGGTGGTCCTCCCGGGTCCAGCTGACGGGACGGTTGGACCAGTGCATGTACTCGGGGACCGGGGGGACGACGATGTAGGTTGCGTCCTGCTGAGGGTAGGGGTTGTTGGCGAGGGCGCCGGATGCCGGAGGTGGCGGGGGAGGCGGCGGGAGCTGCGGGTCGGGACCGGGCGGTGGTGGTGGGAAATCACCACGCATCAGGCGCTGGGTGATGCTGCAGTTCCGTAGCGTGTGCGTGGATGGCTTCGCGCCGCTGTGGTGCTTGCAAGGGGCATCCAGCATCTGCTCGAAAGAGAGTTTGGGCTGCCAGGCCATCTTGCCGGTGCGCTGGCGCTTGACGCCGCCTTGCTAGGCCGACTGTTCCTCCGCCACGGCGTCCACTTGCTGGTTGTTGTAACGAGGAGCCGACTGCTCAGCCCTCCACTTGTTGTTGTTGTTGTCTTGCCGGCGCTGGTTGGTTTCACCAGCCGGCTTTGGGGTGGCCGGCTGGGCCGGGACTGGCTTGCCGTCCACGTCGATCGTGATCTTTACGCGCATCGCGGAGTCGGCCGTGTTGTACTTGTCCGCTACCGCCATGAGCTCCGCCAAGGTGTCCTGCTCATCACACATCAGCCGGTACTTGAGCAAGGTGCCGTCTCGACACCCGTCGATGAAGTACTGGACGGCTTGCACTTCGTGGACCCCTTCGCAGGAGTTGCGCAGTTCGGTACACCGCGTGAGGAAGTCGCGGAGAGGCTCGCCCGGACCCTGAATGCACATGGAGAGCTGGCGAGGCCGACCCGGACGCTTGTACGTGCTGGTGAAGTTGCGTACGAACGCATCCTCGATGTCCAACCAAGAGTTGACGCTGCCGGCCCTCAGGCTGTTAAGCCATGTCCGGGCCGAGCCGAGCAGCATGAGGGGGACGTAATGGACCGCCACACGCCGGTTGCCGCCGGCGATGCCGACAGCCGTGGTGTAGTTGGTTAGCCAGTCTTCCGGCTTGAAGACGCCGCTGTACTTGGGGGTGTCGCGGGCCAGCGTGAATCCTTTGGGGAAGGGCTCTTCAAGGATGCGGGGTCCAAAACAGGCAGGGCCAACGGAGCTCTCCTCCTCGAGAAGCGTGGACCGCGCCAGCCGGTCGATGAGGTGGCGAGAATCGGTTTCGTCGTAGGGTTCGCGGGGGCCTAGCCGGCTCGCGACGGGGCCGCGAGGCACCGCGCCAGCGGAGGCTGGCCGGGGCCGTCGAGGCGGTGGCGGCGGGGGGGGGGAAGCTCCAGCCGCTGGACCCGGTAGTTACCGGCAGTCTCGTCGGCAATGCCGTCGCCAGCCGTCGTGACGCGGTTGTGCCGGCTCTGGCTCGCCCGGCGCCGGCCAGAGCGGCTGGCGCTGCCGGCAGGGGAAGACGTCTGCTGCATGTCCCGAAGGGCCCTCTCCTGGTTCGCAGTGTTTCCCGAAGTGGAGGCGGATGGCTGGGCCGGGTCAAAACGCTTCTGCTGCTCGTTCGCCACGGTGATGAGGTCGCGGATGCGCTGCTGCTGTTGCAGCAGCTCCTCGCCCTCCAGGAACTCGAGATCCGCCATGGCCGCCTGCGTCGCGTGCATGTTCTTGACGGGGGTGTCGTAGACGGGCCGGCCTGCGCCTAGCGCACGGCCGATTGCGCCCCCACGGATTCACACCTCCGCGACCCGGCTGGGCTCAGCGGTGGTCGGCGTGAAACCGTGGACGCTGCCGTACTCTTGCTGGGCGGACTCTAGCAGCGCCACGTCGCCGCGAGCGTCGTGGCCTCGACCAGCAGTTGCTGACGGTCCTCGTTGAGCTGAGCCGCTGCGGCCACCGTGTCGGCGTCGGGTGTGATGGGGGCTTGTAGGCTCCGGATCGTCTCGCGAAGCAGATCGACCCGGCGAGGCGGGGCCGCAGCCGCGGCGGCCTTCACCTTGCTACGCCAGGAGCCGGAGATAGCGCCGATGGTCAGCACCTCCGCGCGGGCGCAGAGGGCCGCGGCATCGTCGGAGACGGCGCGGCCAACGGGGACGGGCGAGTCGGCGAAGCTGTGTACCTCGCTGGGGTACTCGTCGGGGATGAGCGCGACGAAGACGCGCAACGCACCGAAAGGGACGACGAGGCAGCCTGCGGGGCAGGCGGCGGCCGCGCTTGGCGTGGCGTCGCAGCCGGCCAGGTTGGCCGTGCAAGGAGCGCGGACCAAGCCGTGCGTAATGCGCTCGCCGGAGCTGGTGAAGGGCCTCGTCCAGAACTTGACTCTGGCCGACGCCTCGAGCAGCCCCACGGTGGGCGCCAACTGTCGTGGTGAAATAACGGCAGATGCCATGAGATGGCTAAAAGTGGGGGGCTGCGTGCGCTGGTGGGTTCCGAAAGCGAGGTTGGCACGCGCGTGCGGGAGACACAAGGCGTACCCAGGTTCGGGGCCCTCCAGGGAGGTAACACCCCAAGTCTTGCCAAATGGGATGATAGGCTCAAAGGTTACAATGGTGCTCCTGGAGCTGTTTGGGTGGAGGAGGAAGAAAGAGCTAGCTCTCCATTCGGCCTCTCCTATGAGTGTGTGTGTGACGAGGAAGAAGAAGCAACCCCTCCGCATGGAGGCCTCCTGGGGGCCTTATATCCCGACCCCCCAGGGTTACATGGGTAAAACTACACACGGCGGGACCCGGAAGTCGGCATCTGGAGCCGGCGGTGGGGCCCGCCGGCTGCTGGGCCCGTCGGCTGCTCGGCACTGTGGCCCGTCGCCTCGTGCGTCACGGAGTGGCTGGCGTCATGAGGGCTGCAGTGGCGCGTTGGTGCTTGACGCTGGTCGTCCCGGTCAGCGGGGTTGGCAGTTCTGCCGTCGCGCCTTGCCGAGACGGATTGCACTGTAGCCACGCTCTCCCGTCGTGGAGGGCTGTTTTGTCGTTGGGAGCGATGGGACGGCCGCAGACCCGTCGCCAGCCGGCTAGCGGACAGCCGGACCCGGCCCGGGGCCGGGCCTAGCCGGCTCGCGTTGGGAAGCTGGCCGGATGGCCAGCTGGCGGGGAGGGGCACGGGCTGCCCCGACATTTTGAAAAGGTGCTCCGGGTCCGCTTGCCTACCCGGGGGTCATCCTCCCGACACAGACTGTTCTGTTTTTGACAGATTCTGTTTTTGATGCATTGGTTTGCTTATTTTGATGAAACTAAGGACTGTATCGGAAGGTATAAGCCATGGAGAAGTTGGAATATAGTAGGTATAATGCAAAAATAAAATATGAATGGGTTTGCAACAGTACTTAAAGTAGTGATTTGCTTTATTATACTAACGGATCTCACGAAGGTTTTGTTAAGTTTTGTGTGGATGAAGTGTTCAAAGATCGAGGAGGTATTGATATGAGAAGAATGAGGAGAGGCAAGAGCTCAAGCTTGGGGATGCCCAAGGCACCCCAAGTAAATATTCAAGGAGACTCAAGCGTCTAAGCTTGGGGATGCCCCGGAAGGCATCCCATCTTTATTCAACAATTATCGGTATGTCTCGGTTTTTGTTTTGTTCACATGATATGCGTAAATTCTTGGAGCGTCTTTTGTGTTTATTTTTCCCTTTTATTTTATACACCATGCTAGTATGAGATAGTCCTTGGTTGATTTATAGAATGCTCTTTGCACTTCACTTATATCTTTTGAGTATGGCTTTATAGAATGCTTCATGTGCTTCACTTATATCATTTGAAGTTTGGATGCCTGTTTCTCTTCACATAGAAAACCGTTATTTGTAGAACGCTCTTTTGCTTCACTTATATTTGTTAGAGCATGGTATTTTGTACAAAGAATTAAACTCTCTTGCTTCACTTATATCTATTTAGAGAGTCAACAGGAATTTGTCATTCACATGGTTAGTCAGAAAATCCTACATAAACCTTGAAGATCACTGAATATGATATGTTTGATTCCTTGCAATAGTTTTGCAATATGGAGATGATAATATGTGAGTTATGCTAGTGAGTAATTGTGATTTAGTAAGAATATTGGTGTTAAGGTTTGTGATTCCCTATGCATGCACGTAAAGTCAATAGTTATGCAACGAAGTTATATCCAACTTATGGTGCATTATTCAGTGTTAGTTATTCTCAATGCATGCTTATGACCGTTTTCGTTTTCTGGTTGATCGCTTCTCAATCTATTTGCTAGCCTTCATTTGTACTAAGCGGGAATACTGCTTGTGCATCCAAACTCTTTAAACCCAAGTTGTGCCAAATGAGTCCACCATACCTACCTATATGCGCTATTTCCATGCCGTTCCAAGTAAATTTGCATGTGCCAACTCTAAAATTTTCAAAATAATTTTCCGTTTTGTGTGCCCGTACCGCTCATGAAGCGGCAGGGGGTGGCCAATATTTTCCATGCTAGGTGTGTTATTCTCACGATGAGTGTTTATTCACTTGTCATTGCACGAGAGAGTGGCAGGTAATAGTGATGCCCAGTCCGAAAATGAATCAAAAACTAATAGCAACAAAATTCCTTGGAAAGTGTTGGTATGGAGGGCACCCGTGGATACAGCTAGCCATGGATTGTGAAAGATCGGTGGAAAGGAAATAAACTTTACTTTCTGTTTGGAAACCGCCTATAATGTGTCTAGCATGGAAGATATTGGGAATTCTCGGTCATTTTCGTTGACAGGAAAAGCATGCCTCTCAAAATAATTTTATCTCGCTAATTTAAGCTTTGAGCTCTGGCACATTTGCAAATCTCTGCTTCCCTCTGCGAAGGGCCTATCTATTTTACTTTTATGCATTTTTATTTTTATTGAGTCTCCATCTTCTCTTATAAAGCACCAACTGGAGAGCACTATTGTCATACTTGTGCATTGGGTGTAGTTAATGTTGAGTGTGTTTCATGAATGGATCAATGACTGAGCATAATGGGCTAGGGATAAGTTTCTTTAGCGTTGATATTTTGAAAGACCTAGTTGTTTGTTAGTATGCTTGAGTATTGATGTCTTTATATCAAATTATAGACTTTTGCTTTGAATCACTCGTGTCTTAATATTCATGCCATGATTAGATTATATGATCAAGATTATGCTAGGTAGCATTCCACATCAAAAATTATCTTTTTTATCATTACCTACTCGAGGACGAGCAGGAATTAAGCTTGGGGATGCTAATACGTCTCCATCATATCTATAATTTTTGATTGTTTCATGCCAATACCCTATAATTTCCACATACTTTTGGCAACATTTTATATTGTTTTTTGGGACCAACATATTGATCCAGTGCCCAGTGCCAGTTCCTGTTTGTTGCATGTTTTTTGTTTCACAGAATATCTATAATAAACGAAGTCCAAATGCAATAAAAATTTATGGAGAATTATTTTGGAATATATGTGATTTTTGTGAGGTGGAATCAATGCAAGGCGGTGCTTGTGGGCCCCACGAGGCACCAGTGCGCTCCAGGGGGGGCCCGGCGCGCCGTGGTGCCTCATGAGGCCCTCATAGGTCGGTTGGTGCCCTTCTTCGGCCTCAAGGAAACTAATATCCGGAAAAAAACCGTGTTAAAATTTCAACGCAATCGGAGTTACGGATCTCTGGGAATTTAAGAAACGGTGAAAGGCCAGAAAACAGGAGTGCGAAATAGAAGAGAACAGAGAAAGAGATCCAATCTCAGAGGGGCTCCTGCCCCTCTGCCGCCATGGCAGCCATGGACCATAGGGGAAACTCTCCTCCCATCTAGGGGGGAGGCCAAGGAAGAAGAAGAAGGAGGGGGGCTCTCTCCCCCTCTCTTCCGGTGGCGCCGGAGCGCCGCCGGGGGAACCATCGTGACGACGATCTACACCGACAA
The DNA here is from genome assembly GCA_039707655.1 of Elymus sibiricus. Lineage (NCBI taxonomy): Eukaryota > Viridiplantae > Streptophyta > Magnoliopsida > Poales > Poaceae > Elymus > Elymus sibiricus. The sequence goes on from CM077672.1 coordinate 277,394,230, forward strand.
CTTTGCCGCCGTCAACACCAACTCTCTTCCCCTCTATGTAGCGGTGTAACCTCTCAATTCCCGCTGTAATTCTCTACTTAAACATGGTGCTTAATGCTACATATTATTATCCAATGATTTGTGGCCATCCTATGATGTTTGAGTAGATTCGTTTTGTCCTATGGGTTGATTGATGATCGTGATTGGTTTGAGTTGTATGCTTTATTTTGGTGCTGTCCTATGGTGCCTTTCGTGACGCGCACAAGTGGGCGATTCCCTCTATAGGGTTTGCAATACGTTCATAATTCTCTTATGGTGGGCGGCTAGAGTGACAGAAGCTTACACCCGAGTAAGGGGGTTGTTGCGTATGGGAGTAAAGGGGACTTGATACTTCATGCTATGGTTGGGTTTTACCTTAATGATCTTTAGTAGTTGCGGATGCTTGCTAGAGTTCCAATCATAAGTGCATATGATCCAAGTACGGAAAGTATGTTAGCTGATGCCTCTCCCTCATATAAAATTGCAACAATGATTACCGGTCTGGTTATCGATTGCCTATGGACAAATCATTCTCTTGTGTTACAAAAAGCTTTCTACTAAACAACTAACTTTTATTATCTTGCAATTTACTAGTAGTTTTATTCTCGCAAAGTACTTCTTGTTTTATTCTTGCAAACCGATCCTATCACCTACAAAATACTTTCATACTTGTTCTAGATAAAGCGAACGTTAAGTGCGCGTAGAGTTGTATCGGTGGTCGATAGAACTTGAAGGGAATATTAATTCTACCTTTAGCTCCTCGTTGGGTTCAACACTCTTATTTATCGAAAAAGCAACAATTGATCCCCTATACTTGTGGGTTATCAACGTATCAACTCCCCCAAGCTTAGACCTTGCTTGTCCTCAAGCGAAAAACTGAAATCGATAATCATGACCACATGTTTAGAGAGAGAGGTGTCGATAAAACAAAATACGGACATGATGGCATCATGATCTTTATTATAACAGCTATACATTATCATAAAACTTCTCATGAACAAGTGAGAATTCATCCACAAGATAAAGTATGAACTACAAACCATATTGAAAACTAACAAACTATGATCTCAGTCACCGAAGCAATTGTAATTCATCATATTATCAGAAAGAGTCTATGTAAGAGCTTTTGTTTAGCAAGTTCACATACTCAACTATCATTTAGTCTTTTATGATTGCTAACACTCACGGCATACTTATGGTGCAAAAGTTTCGGTCAGACACATAGAAAGATAGGGGCTTATAATTTCGCCTCCCAACGTATTTACCTAGAGGGTAATGTCAACAATAATAACTCATGATCACCTACATTCAACTGGATATATATATCTGGATCTTTCCCCACCACATGATGCTTGCCAAGAGAGAAAAATAAAATCGGAATAGAGGAGAATACTATTGACTCTTGCATGAAAGTAAATACATAAAACTAAAATATAGGCCCTTCACAGAGGGAAGCAGAGGTTGTCATGCACTTTTTATTTTTGGATGTTTAAGCTCTTAATGTAAAGGAACGTCACTTTATATTGCCCCTTGTGATAGCGACCTTTATTATGCAGTCTGTCGCTTTTATTTCTTCACCATCACAAGATCGTACAAAGCTTATTTTCCCTTACAATAAAAGATCATACATATTTAGGAGCAATTTTTATTGCTTTTGCACCGATGACAACTTACTTGAAGGATCTTATTCAATCCATATGTAGATATGGTGGACTCTCACGACATGAAACTGGGTTCAAGGGTTTTTGGATGCACAAGTAGTATCTCTACTTAGTACAGAATTTTGGATAGCAAAATATAGGGGGAAAGCAGCACATGTTAGAGGATCCAAAACAATATAACTTCTATGTGAATATAAGCAAACATAACTCATTACGTTGTCTTCCTTGTCCAACGTCGACTATTTGACATAGAATATTTAATGGGGGCTCACAATCATAAAAGATGTCCAAGATAGTATATTTATATGTGAGACCTCTCTTCCTTTATTACTTTTTCATGAATTGCAACAATGACCAATGCTATGTTTGTCAACTTCCAACAAGTTTTATCAATTATACTTCTTTTATGTGAAGTCATCTTTCCCCATGGGATTAGCATATGATCTCTCTTTTCTTTATTCTCTTTATTTTATTTCTAGGATTGGATCAACAAAAGTAAGATAACTCAACTCAAACTACTCTTTATTATATAACTCTCACACTCGATTACATAGATAGATAGATCACAAAGCAAGCACTCGAAACTAAATCGTACTAAAACTTTATTATTCTAAATCACGAAATAACTAAGGATCGAACTAAGATAGATAATTATGATAAAAGTGATGGTGATACGATACCGGGGCACCTCCCCCAAGCTTGGCACAAGCCCAGGGTGGTGCCCATACCCGTGTACTCAAGTCTCCTTCTTCGGTGATGGTGGTGCAATATTCTTAGCAATGATGCCCCTGAGGATGCGATTCTCCTCCTCGAGCTAATTGACTTGAAGCTTAAGATCCATGATTTCTCCTCGGAGCTTTTCGGTAACAGTTAATGCACCATCCACCCAAGAATGCATCCTGGCTGAAGGAGACAAAGCAACACTCTTTTTCAAGTTACAATAAGAAATAAATCGGGTATTGGGGGGTTTAACCATATTCGACAAGATTCATTTCTTGAATTCCACAAGCATATCTCCAGGTTGGGGTAGTAAAATTTCTTCTTCTTCCACGTCTGTGGAATCCATCCTCTTCAAGTCAGCTTCCACCTCCTCATCGGTCGACCACCCATAGGGGTCGACATCACCATAGATTCTTGGGTTCGATGTAGTGTGGGAAATGTGGCTCTCCCCATCCGACTCTTGTGACGACATAGTGCTCCAAATCTGGCTGAAAAACAGCCCGAAATAAGAACAGAGGAGAAATTTGTGTTACGGTGGTCAAAACATCCGAGAGTATATATATTGAATTTTTTTCGTGCAAGACAAGTAATATGGAAGAAAAACGGAGTCAGGAAAGTCCACGGGGGAGCCACAAGCTCGGTAGGCACGCTGTTGGCGGGTATTTCCCAGCATTGAGACCCGCCAGGAGGATGACCCGGCCATAGAGCCATGAGGCTCTGCGGGCCACCACACTACCGGGCCTTGAAGATCCATAACGGGCCGGTTTAAGAGAGACCCGGTGCAGAGGCTGGCTTAACATGTGGGCCGGCTCAAGAAGAAAGGATCATACAAGAAGGTTTATCTTGGAGAACGAGATGATTAGAGTAAGAGTAAGGTACGGGTTGATACTATAACCCGGACTCTCATGTAAACCTAGGGCTCGACCTTTTATATAAAGGGGAGCACCTAGGGCAGAAAGACTAAGTTCCAATCTCTCGAAAGCTAGGTTAGCGAATCCGCATCCTTGTAATCGAGATCCAAATCAATACAATCAAGCAAGACGTAGGATTTTACCTCCATTGTGAGGGGCTGAACCTCGGTAAACTTGTGTCTCTCGCTTCCTGATCAACCCCGTTAAGCTTCCACCTTAGTGCGATGGCCTCATCACTAAGACCTTTCACAAGGGCATCTGCCGTGATAAAACCACGACAGTTGGCGCCCTCCATGGGGCCTACGCACGGTGGAGTTGAGTTCTTGGCGGGATCTCCGGCAGGGATCGAGGGATACATGATTAGTTAGATGACCAAGAGTCGTCGTGGCAAGCTCTACATCGACGACTCAAGCGGGGGCCCTGAGGACGACTCGATCGAGTACGGGTACCGGGTCCCCTTTGGCAAGATCCACATCTTCATCGATGTCGTCGGCGGGTCAGCCGCCGGGTTGGATGCCGTCACCGACACCGAGTCAGCCCATCATGCCAATCCTCACCAGGCAAGACCCGACCCGCCGACAGCCGGCCGGACACACGCCTTCGTGGGTTCTACTCAGGGGGTGGCCTTGTCAGAAAATTCCCTGTCTGTAGACAAAGCGCTCGTCCAATCTGATGGTGAGTCGTCGATGGGAGAAACTGAGTCGATCTGTTCGCTGTATGATGGGAGGCTTGGAGGATGCACTGATGAAGTTTTTCTTGAGGCCTTCGAGCCACCCCGATTTGCTACGGTCTACATGGCAGGGAGGCAGGATCCCCTATGCGACCCGGTCAATCCAGCGGTAGGGCAGAACCTTACTATTGCCGGTTCAGGAGGAGCCGGCGCAGCCGCCGCTGGCTCTTCGAGAACCGGGGTGCATGCACTCGCCGAGATGATGGCTAATCTGGGGGCTCTGTTGGCTGAGCCAGTGACTGCGGAGAATGCCGCGGAACGTAACACGGAAATTACAAAGTGTCGCGAGCAGTTCGCCAAGATCCAGGAGGAAATCGACACTGAGAACACCCGTATGGCGGAAAAACAGGCTCAGCTCGTTGAGAAGACAAAGCGTTTGGAAGAGGAGGCTCTTTATTTAAGCCGCCGTCAGAGCGAGTCAGAGGTTGTTCATCGGAGAAGGCACTAGAGCAGGCTTTCGGTTCCAATCGAGCCGACCCAGCTGATTTCTACGCCACATGATCCGATCGCCCCGGTAAACCCGGGGGCTGGTGTGGTGACCCCAATCGGGCCTCCATTACAACAGTCGGCCTAGCAACAACAGCCGACTCACCAAAGACCGCCGACTCAGTAGCAGCCGCCAGTTCAGTCACCACCACGAGTCCAGCAGCAACAGCAGTTGCCGCCTCACCGCTTCCAGACCCCAATTGGACATTACTCCAACCCAGTGGACAATGTATTAGCAGCAACTCATAACCTAGCAGCAATACCGATTGAAGGAAACAACCCTATCCAGGTTGAGGCTAGGAATGCCATCGAGATGCTAAAGACGGTAGTAACTCAGCAGGCAAACTACTCCCATAGTCAACATCGGCTGCACTCTACCCCCCCCATCAGAGCCGCAGCAGGAGCCGACGTCCTGAGTCACCAGCAGTTTCTAGTAGTGTGCAGCATAGAAGGGCTGTGCAACCACTCTTAAATCAGCAACAGCCGGAAATCCCAAATGCTCACGCGATTGTGGATGCCGCTCGGGCTTTGCGAGCGTTAGAAGAAGGGAACACATGCACATCATATAATTGGCCCATTGTGCAAACACCATCCGCCGCAACCCGGACAGCTGCCCGCACAGGTGGTCTGTCAAGTCGGATAATTTTAACTCCCTGTTTAGTCCCGGCATTGCAAGATGCGTGGATGCCGCCGGATTTCAAGGGTCCTCGCAAGGTTCCTAATTCTACAGTTGGTCTGGAGCCGGCTGAATGGATAGAGAGTTATGAGTTAGCTATGGATCTGATGGAGGCTAGTGAGGCGGTTTGCGCGCATTATCTGCCTCTCATGTTGGAAGGCCCAACACGTACTTGGTTGAAAAACTTGCCTGTAAATTCCATTAACACATGGCAGGAGTTGAAGGAGCGCTTCATCAAATACTTCCAAGGGACTTGCAAGCGTCCGATCACAATTGTTGATCTCGAGCACTGTGTTCAGCGCGAAGATGAGTCAGCACATCATTGGTCTCGCCGGGTTGCCGAGGTCATACACACATCTGACAGCATCACAGCCCAGCAAGGAGTGCTTGTCCTAGAATGGAATTGCAAGTTCCAGCCTTTAGTGCAGAAGTTGGGGCGACTCAAACGGAAGGTCCAGGACATGGGCGATCTCATAGATGTCTTAACTCGATATGCCGAGTCAGATAGCGCAAAGGATCCAACGTCCGATGACGAGAAATCAAGCAAGGGAAAGAAAAACCGTGGCGAGGGTCACCAGCAGAGCAATCCTAAGCAGCTAAATAGTGGTCAGTACCATGTCTTCACCACTAGTACTTGCAAGCGTGATCGGAAGGTTCAGCGGAGAGCTGTTAACACGGTTGAGCCGGCAGTCCCCTATTATCTGAATTGGTCGGAGCAGCTAGTTGCATGGAGTAGGGCAAATCATCCTGAGTATATTGATCACCCAGGCGGTGTTGCTCTGGTCGTTGCTCCACAAGTCGGCGGCTATACGTTAACCAAAGTGCTCATGGATGGCGGAAGTAGCATCAATATCCTTTACTATGATACTTTCAGACGGATGAACTTGTCCGAGAAGCAGCTCATCCCTTCCACTACAGCCTTTCATGGCTTTGTCCCCGGCAAGTCGGCTTATCCCATCGGCAGGATTTCTCTCGAAGTGGCCTTCAGAACTGAATTTAATTATCGCTCGGAGTTCTTGTCTTTTGAAGTGGTCAAGCTCAAAAGTCCCTATCATGCCCTCTTTGGGAGGCCGGCTTATGCACGGTTCATGGCACCTCCGTGCTATGTTTACCTGAAATTAAAAATGCCTGGTCCAGAGGGTACCATCACTGTCAATGGCAATAGAAAAATCGCCTTGGAGTGCGAAGAGGGAGATGCAACTTATGCTGAGACGGCTTGTGCTGCGGAGGAGCTTAAATATTACAAGGACAATGTTGACCCGGCTGACAGGACCTCTCTGAAGAAGCCGACGACTGAGTCTGACCCTTTGCTCAAGTTCAAGTCGGCCAGAGACACCAAGCAAGTGGATTTCACCCCTGGTAATTCTTATGAGCAGTTTGCCATCGGGGCAAGTATGTATCCAAAATAAGAAAGCGCGCTCATCGAGTTCATCCGTGGGAACCGGGACATTTTTGCATGGAAACCTTCTGACATGCCAGGTGTACCGAGAGAACTCGCTGAGCACTCCCTTAATGTGGATCCTAAGTTTAAACATGTTCGCCAGTAGCTCCGCCGCTTTAATGAGGAAAGGCGGAAGGCTATTGGTGAGGAAGTAGCCCGGCTACTAGCTGCCGGGTTCATTGTAGAGGTTTTTCATCCGGAATGGCTGGCTAACCCGATGCTTGTTCTGAAGAAAAACATGACATGGCGGATGTGTGTTGATTACATGGACCTGAATAAAGCTTGTCCCAGTGATCCTTTTGCTCTGCCCCGTATTGACCAGATCATTGATGCCACGACGGGTTGCGAGTGTTTATTCTTTCTGGATGCCTACTCCGGTTATCATCAAATCAAGATGAAGTAGGAGGACCAGGAAAAGACAGCTTTCATCACGCCTTTTGGAGCTTTCTGTTATACGTCCATGCCGCTTGGTCTGAAGTGTGCACAGGCGACTTATTAGCGTTGTGTCCAAAATTGTTTCCACAAGCAGATTGGGCGTAATGTTCATGCATATGTTGATGACATTGTGGTCAAATCTCGGAAGAAGGAAACCTTGTTCGATGATCTCAAGGAGACGTTTGACAACCTCCGAGTTTATCAGATGAAGATCAACCCGGAGAAGTGTGTCTTCGGTGTTCCTGCAGGGAAATTACTGGGATTCCTAGTTTCTGAGCGCGGAATTGAGGCCAACCCAGAAAAAATCAAAGCTATCATGACCTCGGCCAAGCCGGCCAATCTCAACGCTGTCCAAAAGCTCGCAGGGGGGTCGCAGCATTGAGCCGGTTCATCAGCTGGCTTGGGGAGAAGGCGGTTCCGCTTTACCAGTTGCTCCGGAAGTCAGACAATTTTGTTTGGAGTGATACCGCAGATCAAGCTTTTGAGTCCCTCAAGAAACAGTTGTCTGAGCCGCCTATTCTTGCTGCCCCTCAGGAGAAGGAGCCAATGCTATTATATATTGCAGCTAACAGCAAAGCCGTCAGTGTTGCAGTTGTTGTAGAGAGAAAGGAAGAAGTCAAGGAATACCCAGTTCAGTGCCCTGTGCATTATATCAGCAAGGTTTTAACAGAGTCCAAGCAGCGGTATCCGCATTGGCAAAAGCTGGTCTACGGTGTGTTCATGGCAAGCCGCAAATTGAAGCATTACTTCCATGAGCATCCAATTACTGTGATCAGTTCAGCACCTCTTGGAGACATAATTCAGAACAGGGAGGCTACTGGCCGGGTTGCCAAGTGGGTCATTGAGCTTGGCCCACATCATCTCAAATATATGCCACGGACTGCTATTAAATCTCAAGCTTTGGTCGATTTCATCAATGACTGGACTGAATTGCAGGCTCCAGAGGAGAAGCCGGATACCACATATTGGTCTATTCACTTTGACGGTTCTAGGCAATTGGAAGGCTCGGGGGCTGGAGTTGTGATAACTTCCCCACGAGGTGATAAGTTTTGTTATGTTTTGAGGCTTATGTTTCCTTGTACTAACAATGCAGCTGAATATGAGGCTTTGCTTCATGGGCTTCGTATGGCTAAGGAGATGAACTTAAGCTGAGTTAGATGCCTGGGCGACTCAGATTTGGTGGCTCAGCAAGTTTCTGGAACCTGGGATTCCAAGGATCCCCTCATGGTGGCTAATAGACGCGAAGTCACAAACATCGCTAGGCATTTCAAGGGATATCAGGTTGATCATATTGATCACCGGCTTGACGAGGCAGCAGATGCATTGTCTCGTTTGGGGTCCCAGCGAAAGCCTGTCCCACCCAATGTTTTCCTTGATGTTCTACACAACCCGTCAGTCAAGCTACCGACAGAGCAGGACCTTGCTATTCCTGATCTGGAAGCAACGTTGGTGGCTGCTGTTCACGCTATACCAGATTGGACAGTACCTTACCTGGCTAATTTAAGCCGTGGCGAGCTCCCAACAGAGGAAATCATCGATCGCCAGATTATCGGGCGGTCCAAGTACATGACTATAGTCAATGGCGAGTTACATAGACGAAGCGTCACAGGCGTTTTTCTGCGTTGTGTTTCTCCTGAGGAGGGTCGTGCAATTCTCAACGAAATCCACTCTGGTGATTGTGGGCATCATGCCGGCTCAAGATCATTGGTCGCGAAAGCATTTCAGCATGGTTTTTACTGGCTCACACCTCATGCAGACGCCGAGGATATTGTGCACAAGTGTGATGGTTGTCAGAAATTTGCTCGTCAAGCACATGTGCCGGCTCAAGAGTTCAGGATGATTCCGATAACCTGGCCCTTTGTAGTCTGGGGGCTTGATATGGTCGGGCCTTTCAAAAGATCCAAGAATAAGCATACTCATTTATTGGTGGCAGTTGACAAATTCACCAAGTGGGTGGAAGCAGAGCCGGTTAGTCGTTGTGATGCTGCTACGGCTGTCAAATTCCTCAAAAAATTGATCTATCATTTTGGTTATCCACATAACATTATTACAGATGACGACACCAATCTCTCCAAAGGGGTCATGAAGCAGTTCTGTCAGGAAGAGCACATCAGACTTGACTTGACGTCTGTTGCACATCCTCAGTCCAATGCACAGGCGGAATGAGCTAATTAGGAGCTGCTGCGTGGCATAAAACCTAGGCTCATGGTGCCTTCACAACGCACGCCTGGTTGCTGGGAAGAAGAATTACCTGCAGTACTTTGGAGCATAGGGACCACTCCCAACAGGTCGACAGGCTACACGCCATTTTTTCTGGTCTATGGTGCAGAGGCTGTCCATCCAAGTGATATTCGTCACGACTCCCCCCGAATTATAGCTTATGTGGAGGCTGATAATGAACAAGCTCGCCAAGATGCCCTTGATGCTCTAGAAGAAGAACGCGAACCTGTCGCGTCCAGATCTGTAATCTATCAACAAGACCTACGTCGCTATCACAGCCGTAGAGTTCAAAGCCGTACTTTTCAGGAAGGTGACTTAGTGCTCCGTCTGATACAAGACCAGACAGGCATGCATAAGCTTTCGCCTCCTTGGGAAGGACCCTTCGTCATCAGCAAGAATCTCAACAATGGGTCATATTACCTTGTTGACATACGTGAAGCAAATAAGTCACGTACCTCTGAGGAGGAGGGCAGCCAACCCTGGAACATTGCACATCTCCAGCCGTACTATACCTAAGTCACAGACTCGGCAGTATCTTTTGTACATACCATCATCATGTATATACATATTATGATCAATTAAATAAAGCCGGCATCTCTCTATAATAGAGTTTGTCGTTTCGCCTCAAATTGTGTGTTGAGTCTTTATTCTTTGATCATTGGTTACTTGGGGGCTTCCAACTCATCGAGTTTAGCTTTTAACATCCCTTTTAACCCGGCAAAATGCCAAAATTTCCTTGGTTAAACCTACCTATTAGCAAGATGCTACTCCGAAAAGGTGACCCGGTGTACGCTTGATGAGTCAATCACAGAGGTGACCCTGAACTTATCAGAGTTAAAACACCGTTTCGGTCATGTGAGAGCCGGCTTTCAGAGAGCTAGGACAAACCAAAAGAGGCGGAAAAGCCTGCTTCACATAAGCGAATCAGACTCGTGCCTCGAAAGCCGGTCTTTATGTCGTGCCTCGAAAGTCGGCTTTTACTTTTGCATAGTTGCATTATTTTTATCTTTTGCATGCATGCATACATACTTATATTTCATAAATTTTGTATTAAGTTTCTTGTTTATTAAGCTAGCATCAGGATTTGTCGGGTTGTCCTACAACTAAGATTTTTATCTTACCACTCGACACCACTGGTGTTCGAGTCAATCGCCGGCGTAGCCGGGTCTCCGATGTTATTTCAGGTGTTGTCAATGGTACATCACATAATGATCCATATTGCTGAATTGGCTCCAGAAGCTGGGTTATCACTCGTGCATTTCAACCATAAGATTGATGTTTGCTCTCAAGGCAACACAAGATTGTCATTCAGGGCAGTCAAAAAAATTTACACAAGGCAAAATAATCAAGTGCACGATGGCACTTGTACCAGCAGAAGTTTTATGCCTACAGCTATTACAAGCCGCGTCAGGGCTATGATCAAGTCAAAGTGTTTTTTCTATCCCTTTCAAATCAAAAGTTTTATGAGCCAGCAATGCAATATGGCGGGTTGATGCTTCTGGTATGGGATGCCGGGTCATGTTTGCGTCGGTGCTTCTTGGTCTTTAGGCTCCGTCCCTTCTGCCTCTGCGGTTTGGTGGTCGTCCTCCAGCCACTGGATGGATCGCAAAGCTTCAAACACTGAGTTGGCTGTTATCACAGATGAAGGGTCGACGTCTGGAGCGAAAGTTTGCTTACGAGGACAGGTTAGAGCAACAGGCTGCGGGTTTGGCGGCTCAATGCGTTCATTGGCTTCAGAATAGCCAGCTTGATACTTGGTGAGATCTATCTCCTTCGTCAGTGATGTTGCAGCTACCCGGGTCTCTTTTACACACCGCAGAAAATCCTTCTCGGTAAAAGGCGTGTCATTGGTGTTGAATTCAGGATAACCACCTACTATCTGCGCCGGATCCCGATCTGGTGCATACGCCTTCGCACGTGCAAGGGCAGTAAGGGCTCCATGGCGACAAGCCACCTTCTTTAGTTCTTGAAACCATTGCGGCACTACAGACAGCTCTTTAAGCATGTCCACGATCAGTTGGGGCAGTGCCTTTGTGTTTTTCGCCTCCACGATGCAGCATGAGCCGCCTACGTATCGCTGCTCCAGAAAGGTATACTCGGCTTTCAGCTTTACCAAAGGAAGTTCCATGAGGTTATGACTCCTTCGGCCTACAAATATAGATGAGTATGTATCAGAAAACCTGGCTCAACATATTAAGCCGGCACATTTAGGAGTCTGGTGAATCTTCCGGCTTACCAAAGATGGCGTTGCACATGGTGGTGATATGGCCCTTTAACGTGGCTAATTCTTGAGTCACCGGCTCAAGTTTCTCTTTGGCCTCTTCCGCACGTTTGATCAGGATGGCCTTTTCATCTTCAAAAGCCACCTCGGCTTTCTTTAGGGTCTCTGTCACAGTGAGCAGTGACTTGAGGAAATCAGAAGATAAGCGTTCCGCTTTTTCCTGGAGTTTTTTTCTCTTTGTTCACTTCCTTTTGGAAGCCGGCCGCTTGTGACTCGGCTTCATTCAGCATGTCCTGCAAGACAGTTTTACAAAGTTACAGGATATATATGTATAATAGTCCCGAGCCGCCGTGGTGGTCGACCTGGCACTTGGGGGCTACGTCTATCAAAGCACTATTTTCAACATAACAAGTTCCATGAAGATGCAGGCATTCAACATGGCACTTGGGGGCTAATGTGTAGTCTTTTCATCAATACATGCAAAGACTCGGCCCATCATATAATGTTGAGCCGGTTCTCGGGGGCTACCAATCATTCATCTACATGAATATCAATTTACAGAAGTCCCGAGTCATCATTTCATAATGACCCGGAGCTTGGGGGCTACATGTATATATAGATAAAGCCAGGTGACAGAAATTACCTCATACTTCCGCTTGAGAGAAGTCGCCATTGCAATTTCAGTATCCTGGCTTTCAGACAGTCGGGTCAAGACAGTTTGATGCAGCGAATTGATGTCTTGGTCTTCAAACGAGTGGAAATGAAGAGCTGCCTTCCCCTTATTTTTAACTGGTGACTCAGCCTTTGTGGGGATTTTGGTCAAGGCAGTGGAAGTTTCTGGTAGAGGGTTCTGGTTCTCACCAGTCACCACGACCTCGTCCTGAGCCTTCTCAACGGGCTGCTCTTCTGTCATATCTTCTTTCTCCTGATCAATAACAGGAGGAGAAGCACGAGCGAGGCTCACTGTAGTGTCTTGGTGTGGCGGCTCGTCTTGGATAACTGGCTCATCCGGAATATCCGGGTTGTCTACTGCTGCTTCCTGAGAAGGGCCTTCTTTCTCAACACCAGGGTCGGAAGACCCGGCAGCAGGTTTCTTCTTGATTGCTTTTGCGCTGTACAAAGTAACAAATTACTTAGTCAATGGATAAAGGCAAAAGCATAAACTTGGAAGATAAGTGGTCAATTTTTACCCGCGGTTAATGTTAAAGGCTGGTGCATGAGTGGCGCTGGACTCATCCGAAGAGGGGGAGGTTAGATAGGACGAGTCATTCAGCAGAAGTGGCACTTTGAAATGACCGGCTTGAGGGAGAGAAGGAGTAGGGCTGTGAGGGACTTTGGTCCGTGCCCTTCGTGAGGGCGGCTCATTTGTTAACCCGCCGCGTAGTTCTCTCTCGCAGCTCTGGGTCTTCCGCTCCGGGTCTTCGTGAGGGACGCAAGTTTACCCAGGTTCGGCCCCTCACGATGGAGGTAATAGCCTACTCCTGCTTGATTGATATTGATGTGGATCTCGATTACAATGACGCGGATTCGCTAACCTAGCTCTCGAGACATTGTAACTTATTCTTTGGATCCTAGGGACTTCCCTTTATATAATAGGTTGAGTCCCTAGTTTACAGAAGATTCCGGGTCGTACTCTTAACCTATATCCTACTCTAACTCTTATTAGCCTTGTTCTCCAAATTAAGAAAGTTCTCCCTCTGGGCCTCTGCGTGAGTCAGCCCATAGGGCTCATGTGAGAGCTGGCCTCCCGCCGGGTCTCGTTCTGGGCCTTTGGCCTTTCTTGTTGTCCTGCCGTGACCCGGAAATGGGATGACCCATAGGGCCTCCAGCCTCTTTGCCGGGTCAACCTGTTGCCGGGTCTCAACCGTGGGGAACATCCCCAACAATAGCGATGGTGTAGATGCTGAGGAACTCAACAGGGTTGGTTTTCCCGTCGTACTGGACAGAAAGGTCAGGGCGGAATCGACTTGTCCACCTAACGCGGTGTAACTCCGGGGTGAATGCTGCACAACCTTCCCCACAAGGCAAGTTGTACATGTCCTCGTCGGAGAACTCCACGTCCTCAAGATCCGCACATGCATCGGACTATCGACGAGTTTCTCGGCATCTCTCGATGTGGGTGCGCACATCTTGACCTTGACGACCCCTCATGGTCTGACGCTGATCTTTGATGACGCCTCGGAAGGGACGACGCCACCGACACCAGGTGTTCGCAGTCACCACGCGGCCTTGCCTAAGCCTGTCGTCCTGGGGACTACGCCGATGTCGCATGTCGCTGGCTTCGGGGTTCGCCATCGTCGACCGGAGCAGAAGGTGGGTGGCACGTGGACGCACCTCCTCGCTCGCTCTGGCCGGCGTAATCGACCAGACTCTGAATGGTGGCCCTCCAAGTTTCCATCCGGTTGGCTTCAGGCAGGAAACCAAGCAGTAGTCGAGCTCGGGCCAGGGCTTCGGCGGCCGAGTTATCCCCGTCCTAAGCCCGAGACAGCCTAGAGCCCCTGGTGTGGTTGCCTGAAGGAGCAGCGGTGCCACCTCGGGGAGACACAAGGCTGCCTCACGGAGGAGGGTGGCACTGTCGCCCGCCCGCCGTCCTGGATGGATGCTAGGAGGTGCGATTTGCGGCCCCGCCTAGGCCTAGTGCTTGTGTGCCATGTGGGGCATTCCCCGCAGCCCCCAAAGGTTGTGCGGTCTGCTCGTTGGCATGAGTGGGAGAGCGATTCCCCGCAGCGCCGGTTTGGGAAGGGCGATTCGCGGCCGTCGCGCTCTTAATCCCAGTCACCTGTTGACCGTGGGGCCCGAGGTTCTGAGAACTTTGGGCCATGGGGTCTTCCTCGGCTTGAGGCTGGGGTGGAGCTTTTGCCGCTACGCACTTGCCCTGCGCAGCGCTGCGAGTCTTTGGTGGCGCCATCCCGACCGCGTGTTGGCGAAGAGGTCGGTGAAGGCAATGGTGAATCCAGCATCGTCAGAGACGCCGGCGGCTTTGTTGATGTAAATCCGCACGAGCGCCCCCCTACCTGGCACGTCATATGTCGGCGGGCATGTGTAGATCACACGCGTGATACCATGGACTGGAGACGTCCTTTTGCTGATTCGTGAGTGGGGCGCGAAGGTGAGGACCTACACTACCGAAATGCACAAAGTTGACACAATGATTTACCCAGGTTCGGGCCGCATGGTTGCATAATACCCTACTCCTGCTTTGTGTGTGTTTATATTTGGTGGATAGCGAGCTACAAGTCCTTCCCGGGAACGGGAAGCGTTGTGTGCTCCTACTTGTCTTCTACCAACTGTCCAACCTCATTTTCTATAGCCCAGTCCTCCTTTTATAGGTCAAGGGGTACCACAATGGCTTAGTTGCTAAGGAACTACCCTGTGCTGACAGGGTAGGTATGTGCATTAAATGCTTGATGATGTGTCGTTGTCTTCTGTCTTCCGGGAAAGAACACCTATCTTGTCATCGCCGCCCATGGTGGCGTTCTGTCCTAGTGGCGCCACGCACTGGTGCAGGTGTCACCCACACGGCAGGCGAGCTGGTGACTCACCCCTGGTTACTGATGCATCTTCACCGCCTAGGCTGCCTGCTCGCAACATGTCATGTTGGCTCTGATGAGGCAAAACAGATGTGCCACGTGTTGGGTGGCCTAGCCTGGATGCCTTCGGCGGGTATGGAAACATAGTCGTTGCCGGGGGCTCCGTTCCTGGGTCTTGTACTCTTGATGCCTCTAACCAAGGGGAGGGTCACTCGTGGACCGTGCATAGTTGATCCCGTGAACCAACTATTCATGGTACCAACACGATCGATATCTTTTCTTCTTTTGTTCACCACCGGTTTGAGTAGAAGATGTCGCAGCAGACTCGATGTTGACGTTGTTGACATTCTCCGCATCAATTTCCGCTGCACTTTCAGGGGCAGTTCCGGCTCTGATTCCAGTGTCATGGTCCTTTGAGAAGACAATGCTAATCGAATCCCAAAATTTGATGACCTTGTGCCTGTAGCAAGAGGCATCCTTGTTTGACTGCAAAATATTGAGCCATGTTAAAATATCAACCCTACAATGCTACACTAGACTACAACGAAGATGTAAACCATGTCATGGTGGAAAATCATAGAAATACAGTTGCTCCCCCCCCAAACTTCTTTTCTCCACAATTCCACAAGAAAATATTGCTTATACACCAAGGCCTCTTCACACGCACTATGACGCAGGACCATTTTAGTTTTTTTTAGGACCTAACACGAATCAAATTTGTTGTTCTAACCACATTTGTATCAACATACTTATGTTGCTTCTTCAACAAAACACAACACAATGCACAAGAACAAATTCATGCTTCATACATCAGTAACGGGGAAAACACAATAGAAGGCTCAAGATGTAGTGCTTACCTTAACATAGTTGGTCCACAAGTCTTCGCTATCAACCATAAACTTGTTATGGACCCAATCCCACCCAAAGCCACTCATTGACAACATCTTGCTGACAATGACATAGTGTCTATCAATAGTCTTGCACCTTGACATGACATTCTCCTTTGTGATATCCACATTGCACTTGACACGAACATTGTTGACAACTGTAGTGTAAACATGTGGTTGACACAAACAGAAACTGCAGTAGAGAATGAGTTAGTGAGGCAGGATAGAGAAGCTGTTGGCTGAGATGAAGTAAGCCCAAGAAAAGCTTCGGGATGATTAATCTAGTCATGGATTCTTACTCGTAACTAAAACAAACAATCCCAGATTTTTTATGGAATAGTAACTAAAACAAACAATCACAAGATTAAGAGACACCCTAATTAACCATGATAAACACCCGCCATCTCCTACCTCCAGAGAGACAGCAGGTGCCATAACGACCAAACATTATTTATGTGAGCAAGCTTGCATTGCCAAGAACTACTAATTACACAGAGATAGATAGATAGATGCCTTGGTGATCATCCGTTCTAGAAAAGCAGGACAAGATAAAAGTGAGATCTCGTTCTCGTCCATCCATGCTATTCATGTTGCAAGAATCATAAAGTGAAGAGTACTTCATGGCCAATGGAGCCACTTTACAATCAAGTGCATCAGCAGCTAGTACTAGTTATTAGTGTATCAAAGGTGGGCTTGGAGGTCGGGATCTGCAGCGGAGACAGAATAGGGCGGTGCCACAGGATTGATGAGGAAGATGTCCTACTGTCGATCGAGTTAACTGGTTAGGGTTGCGAGATGCAATAGAAGGTAGTGGGAAGAAGAGGCAGAGGAGCGGCCTTACTGGAGGTGAGAGGGACATGAAACTTTGACGTCGGGTGTCCTTGCGATCTTGCCTTGCGGCCTTGTCAGAGGAGAGGACCTGGGCGGAGGAGAGGGAGCAGGACGGGGCAGCCTTGGCGGAGGAGAGGGAGCGGGGCGGGGCGACCATTGTGGAGGAGAGGAACCTGGGAGGGTGAGCTTGCCGGTGGAGAGAGTGGCAGCGGGGTGCAGTAGTTGGCGTCGGGAGAGGGATCCGGAGAGGAGAGCCGCGTTGAATCCAGGCAAATGATAGGGTCCGGGGAGGGATTTTGGTCTACGGTACCTATCCGCTGGATTTTAGAAATGAATTCCAAGGTCCAATTCTCTGATAGCCAAACAAGTTGGAGTCGGAATTCGTAAATGAAATCCGTGAATTTCAACCCAAATGACAGGAGCCGAACAAGCTGTAAAGTCATGACCTGTCCAAATCCACTTTCATCATCATTGTAATCATCATAAATAGGAGGCATACTTTCATCATAATAAATTTTCTCATCATAAGTAGGGGGACTAAAAAGATCATCATCATCAAACATATCATCCCCAAGTTTATAGCTTTGCATATAACTAGCACAACTGATATTCATACAATACATACTAACAACATTGCTATCATGCTTAACATTCAAGGAACTCACATCAAACATCTTGTTAAATTCTTCTTCTAACATTTCATAACAATTATCAGATTCATAGTATTCAAGGAAAACTTTGTAAAGATAAAGAATTGCACTCAACTTAATTCCCATTTTGTAGTTTTCTTTTTATAAACCAAACTAGTGAGTAAAACAAGAAACTAAAAGATTCAATTACAAGATCTAAATAAGAAATCTTCAAGCACTCACCTCCCCGACAATGGCCCCAGAAATAACTTGATGTCTACTACACAACTTTATTCTTATAGACTTTGTTGGGCCTTCAAGCACAAAGTTTTGTAGGATGGCAGCAAATTTCCCTCAAGTGGATGACCTAAGGTTAATCAATCCGTAGTAGGTGTAAGATGAAGGTGGTCTCTCCAAATAACCATGCAATCAAATACAAGTAATCTCTTGTGTCCCCAACACACCCAATACAGTTGTAGTTGTATAGGTGCACTAGTTCGGCGAAGAGATGATGATAGATGTGTATTATGGATGGCAAAGATAGCTTTTTATAATCTAAGCAAATAAAAACATCAAGGTAGCAAGTAAAAAAAGTAAATAAAATGGTGTCTCGATGCTTGGAAACAAGGCCTAAGGTTTATACTTTCGCAAGTGCCAACTCTCAACATCATTAACATAATTAAACCACATGATAATCCCTCAAAGTGCAGCAAAGAATCACTCCAAAGTTTCTATTCAATTGAAGAAAGTTGGATGAAATCGCGCAGCTGCGCTTAACAACAAACCACCTCAAAGTCATATTTCCAATCTTGATCTATTGAACCACCCACAATGTGCCACGGATAGTCCCATAAATCGTACTACGACAACACCATATGATACTTATCGTTCAACCTTTATGCTAAGAGTACCCCAGTGCCACCACGGGTATTCACAAGTTAATTACTAGACATTCATCATGTTATCTCAAATCCAAAGTATTCAATCCAACATAAAGAAACTTCAAAGAGCAAGACTCAGTTCACCAAAAAAATAAGAGAGGTGGATGAACATCATATGATCCAACTTTATTAATAAAGCTCGTGATACAATCAAGATCAAATCCTTCAAGAACATGAGAGAGAGATCAACACATAGCTACTATTACATACCCTAAACCCCATGGATGAACTACTCACACATCACCATGACAACGGGGAGAGAAGTTGTTGGTGATGGTGGTGACGGAGATGTCCCAGGTGGCGTTTCTAGCGCCCCCAGTGGAGAGGGGAAGGGGCCCCCTCCTTCTTTCTTGGCCCTCCGCGGAGAGAGGGAGCTCTCCCCTAGATTAGATCTTGGTGGAGCAATTTTCTGGTTCCCAGGAATCTGAGTCCCGTTCACCTTTAAATAGGCCACGGGAGATCTGGGATTGCTAAAATCGCGAAATTTTTATGTCGGTTCCACAACTACGGTCCCATTATTGTATTTTTCTTTCAGCCTCTTTCTCTGGGCGCAGAGATCTGGTTCATATCTGCCTCTACAATTTCTTTTCATACTTGTGCAATCTGGAAAAATCTGAAATCTTTAAGGCAGTATTACAAGTTCCTTCTTAAGCCACCAGAAAAAACATGAGATTTTACCTACTCGACAAAATTGAATATACAATTCGTACTTTCTGTCCTGAAAAATTCCCGAAAATCCCAGAAACACTAGAAAACAGAAACTGACTTTTGGCACTAGATTAATATGCTAATAAAATTTTTACCTACGATTAAAGGGAGGAAGGTTTCTTCCTCCCAATTTTTCGTCCATTCTAATATTCTTTCGCCCGTCATGATTTTGGTTCGTTTTTTCCTACGTCGTTTCGCTACCCGTAGCTAAAAAAACATAAGTAGAAGGATCCGAACCATGGTTGAGAGGAAAGAGCATGTAGCCTTGACGCACGAACCACCTCATCCATACATAATTATTGACAAAAGAGCAGAAAGTTTTCCATTTGTTTAGTGAAATGTGTTGGAAAGAATCTCAATATGTGATGCGGTGGTGACCCACAAGAATAGGGGATCAATCGTAGTCCTTTCGATAAGTAAGAGTGTCGAACCCAACGAGGAGCAGAAGGAAATGACAAGCAGTTTTCAGCAAGGTATTCTCTGCAGGTACTGAAAGTAGCGGTAACAGATAGTTTTGATAGCAAGATAATTCATAACAAGTAACAAGTAACAAGTAACAAGTATGATAAAGTGCAGCAAGGTGGCCCAATCCTTTTTGTAGCAAAGGACAAGCCAAAACGGTCTCTTATATAAAGCAAAGAGTTCTCAAGGACACATGGGAATTCTCATCTAGTCACTTTCATCATGTTTGTTTGATTCACGTTCGCTACTTTGATAATTTGATATGTGGGTGGACCGGTGGTTGGGTGCTGTTCTTACTTGAACAAGACTCCCACTTATGATTACCCCCTCTTGCAAGCATCCGCAACTATGAAAGAAGAATTAAGATAAATCTAACCATAGCATGAAACATATGGATCCAAATCAGCCCCTTACGGAATAGCGCATAAACTAGGGTTTAAGCTTCTGTCACTCTAGCAACCCATCATCTAATTACTACTCCACAATGCCTTCCCTTAGGCCCAAAGATTGTGAAGGGTTATGTAGTCGACGTTCACACGACACCACTAAAGGAAGCAACAACATACATATCATCAAAACATCGAACGAATACCAAATTCACATGATTACTTATGACAAGACTTCTCCCATGTCCTCAAGAACAAAAGTAACTACTCACAAATCATATTCATGTTCAAGATCAGAGGGGTATTCAATATCATTAAGGGTCTGAACATATAATCTTCCACCAAATAAACCAACTAGCATCAACTACATGATGTAATCAAGACTACTAGCAACCCACAGGTACCAATCTGAGATTTTGGGACAAAGATTGAATACAAGATATCAACTAGGGTTTGAGATGAGATGGTGCTGGTGAAGATGTTGATGAAGATTGGTCCTCCCATGATGAGAGGATCATTGGTGATGTCGATGGCTTTGATTTCCCCCTCCCGGAGGGAAGTACCCCCGGCGGAATTGCTCCGTCGGAGAGCAAAATTGCTCCTGCCCACGTTCCGCCTCGAGACGGCGGCGCTTCGTCCTGAAAGTCTACGGCGAGAGTGCGCTAGCGAGGAACGGACCGTGGACTCAGCGGTTTACCCAGGTTCGGGCCACCTTGCGGTGTAAGACCCTACTCCTGCTTGGTTGGTATTGCTCTGGCGCGAAAGAGAGAGTACATGATCGAGGGCGATGGGAACCGGAGTCGATCGGCTCCCTCTATAATGGCTGCTCTGCCCCCCTTATACCCGCATCGGTCCTCTTCCCCCTTGAAACTTAGGCGGGAAGGGCTGCCACACTTGGCGGGTTTTGAAAGGGGACAGGCACTCAGGCTATCCTGACTAAAGGCGGTCTTTGCCTGCCAAAGCGTGATCCATGACGCGCCGGTGGGCTCGGTGATGACCTCCGCCCTGCGCACCCGCTGTCTTGGTCTTCCTTCGCCGATCGGGCAACCTTTTGGGTTGCTTTGGGGAGTAGATATCTGGCCCTGCTCCCTTAACTCAAAAGAGGAAACCATCTTCATCCGCGCCTGCTGGCGCGGCCTCTGTCGCCGCTGGTCGCCACGCGCGTCACCCACGTGATGCGCCACAGACCACGCGGTTCCGCTGAACGGTGTTCGTCTCGTGCGCCCTCGGGAGGGGCCTCAGGAGGCCACCTCAGGAGGTCGCCTTGCGAGAGGACCTCGCGAGGCCGCTGGTGGAGGTGCTGAGCCTTGCTCGCCCGCTCCCTGAGGAAGGGGCCGCAGGAGGCCAAGGCCTCATGAGGAAGATTGGTGAGGTGCTTGGTGATGATGGCCTGCTGGGCCCACGCCAGGCGTTGTGCCCTGGGCCAAAGGAAGACGGGCCTGGATACCCCGGGTTCCATGGGCCCGACAGTAGCCCCCGGGCCCGCGGCGCGCACGTTCCCGCCTACAGGGGGGCGAAACGGTGCGGGCCCTTACCGCCTGCGGCAGGCGCGACGCGTGGCGCACGATGTGACTGGGGACGCCTCCACTTCTCCCACGATGTCTCGGTAACCGCCCGCGCTGAAATAAAGTCCGCCGCGGGCGACGCGAGACCATCATTGCCTTCGTTCTCACGTTCCATCTCCTTGCGACTTCCTTCCAGCACACGGCTCCTTCTTCCTCTCCGAAAATTCTGCCGCCCGTTACAGCCCCCTGCTGCAGCTGCCCATGTCCCCGGCGGCGAGAAGCTCCGGGTGGGGGCAGGAAAGGCTCACTGACCCGAGGCTGGCTCGGGTATGGAAGAGGTTGGCCGAGCTAAGGGCCGCGAAAGTGACGGTGGTCACGGTCGTGAGGGAGTTCCTCCGGCGCCGCATAGCTCCCCTCCAGCGATACTCCCACCCGATGTGGGCTTTCACTGGCCGGGAGGACCCGATGCGGTTGTGCGTGGACGGCTTGCTGCCAGAGGTGCTGAACGGGGTGCTCCATGCCCTGACCGGCAAGGAGGTGAGCGAGCCGCCCATCGATGGGCTTCCCTTGTATCGCTAAAAGAACGAGGCGCTGGCCGGCTCAATGCCGCACTTCGACCAGTGGGGACCGCTTCCAGAGGGCCTCGAAGGGCCTCGGGACAACCCCTTTTTGGTGGTCCCGGGTTCAGGAGTCGCCGCGGCCTCGACGGGTGCTACGGAAGGCGGAGGCGGCCCGGTTCGGTGGACCTTCTGCCGACTCATCCGCGGGCTTGAAGATGATGATGACGTCACCCTGCCTGAGGCCTCGGCTGCCGTGCCCGGCCAGGCGGGGGGCGCGGGAAGCCCCCGTGCGGCAGCTACGAAGCTGCAGAGCTCCGGAAACGGTGGCGAGGGCGGACCCCGCGGCCTTCCCGTGAGGGGGGCCGGTCATGTGAAGGGGCCCCAAGAAGGCGGCGGCGACATTCCTCCGTGGCCGCTGAGGAAGAGGAGATGGTTTGCCAGGGACCAGTAAGTGCTCGGCCTCCCTTCTCCTGTGCCCGGCGCGTTGCGCGCGCCTAAGCCCTTGTTTCTCTCCTCTTTTTCAAGACCTCCTCGAGCAAGAAGAGGAAGAAGGAGGAGAGGTCCCCCGGCCTGGTGGGGGCTTCACCGCCAGTTGCCAGGGTCGGGGGGCGTGAAGAGGGCGCCAACAGTCTCGACATCGAGGCAGGCCTCGCGAGGGCAAAGGGGCAGGAGGCCCCTCCTGAGTCACAAACGAACGTGGCTCAGGGGTCCCAAGAAGGCGAGCCTCAGGAGACATCGTCAGGAGGCGGCTCTGCGGTTGCCGAGGCGCCAACTGTCAGGGTGGACGTGGCGGCGACAGATGCGGAGACGCCGGTTCTCCCACCCGGCACCACCAGAGGTGGTGGCGTCGCGGGGGGCCGGCAGGACTCGCCAGCACGTGGGGCCTCTTCCGGGGGGCCACCGAGCCCGCAGGGTGCGTCAACACGGCGGGACGAAGAGGGGGCCCCCGCGAGCTCGCCGCTCCTGACCGGCGGCGCTGGGCCCCCGCGAGAGGGCGGCGCTGGGGCGCACACCGGCTGGGCCCTGCAGCTTGTGAGTAGCAGCGCCGTGCTCAAGTGTGGGGCCCTGCAAGGCGCCAGGGCTGCCCTTGACCAGCTGGAAGTGGACCTCCGGGCGGAGGAGGCACGCATCATCGAGGAGCGCCAGCGCTTCGCGGAGAGGTGGCGCCAGCTTTATGTGGCAATTAAACTGGGCCGCCGTCGAGACGACGCCGCGCGGGAGAAGCGTGAGAAGGCCGCCCAGGACGTGAAGGAAATCTTCGAGAATGCCGTCAGGGAGGCCGATGAGGCCGACAGGCGGCACGAGGCGGCGGAGACCCGCAGGATGGAGCTCCAGGACCAGAACGCCTTACTGGAGCAACAACTCCAGGCAAGGAGAGACGCCATCTCTGCCCTCGAAGAGGGGCTGGCGGCCCGCGAGGCGGACCTTGGCATCCGCGAGAGGGAGCTCGCGCGGTCGGCATCTGCGCAAGACTTGGAGCGCGAGCGGCTGGAGACGTTGGAGCGAGAGGTGTCCGCTGCCCAAGGCTCCTACGCCGAGCGCCTAGACAAGGCCAACGCCTATCTGGCGGCCAAGGCGGAGAAGATCCAGGAGGGTCACGCCGAGCCGCGAGGCGCTTGCCAACGAGAACAGCAAGAAGCTGAAGCGACAGGAGGACCGCTTCAAGGCCAAGCGCGAGGAGTTCCAACATGAGATCGTGGGCCTCAAGGAGATGTTGGTCGAAGCCGAAAGGTGGTGGGAGACCGCGCTGAAGGCCCGGGCCGACGCCGAGGCCGAGCTGGCCTCCCTCCGGCAGCAGGTGGGGGGTGTCGCCGCGGTCGTGGAGCAGGCGCGGGACGAGGCGGCCCAAGCGCGCGGGCGGCAACTCCAGCGCTCTAAGATGTTCTGTGCCCTCGAGGTCCGGGCCCACCGCGCCTTGGGCTCCATTTGCAAGGAGGACGTCAGTAGCCCCCTCGAGACCCACGACGGCCGCTACCTCGACTTCTTCACCAAGCTCGTGGAGCGGCTTGAGGTGGGCGCCAAGAAGGTGGGCGGAATCATCGAGGAGGAGAGCCGCGATCTCCTCACCCAGGCCGCCACGCGCATCTTCAGCCATCTTCTCGATGCCGACCCCAATTTTGACTTCGGCAAGGTGATAGCCCCCGCCCGGAGGAGGTTCGCGACACCCTTGAGAAGGCGGTGGAGGATCATGTGGACGCCTTGCATGAGCACTTCGCCCCTGGCAGTAGCGAGAGCTCAAGCGGAGTCGACGGAAGTGAAGATGATGGTGGCAGCAGCGGTGAAGGTGACGCGCCGTCTTAGGCCTTTCCCCATATCCTGCGTATAGTTGATCGTGACCCTGTGGGGGCATGAGGACAATGCTTTTATATTTCAAGTACTTTGTTTCTGGTTGTATTGAATGCCTGTGCCCTTGTAACGCTTTCCCTTGAGGCCTGTTTTGCTCATTTTGCCCGCCATGATGCTCTGCGTCGTCAGGACCCAGCCCCCGAGCGGGCCTCAGCCGCCGCTGGTATGTCCGGTCGCGGTGCCTGGACAAGGCCAGGAGGTGAGGGGCAGCGGGAGCTAGTTAGGGTTCCTGAGGCGCGATGCTCAGTTGGCCCCCTTTTGATGCGCAAGCGGCTTGCACCAAGAGAAACGCTGGCGCTCGTGAGGCTGCCGGAGGGGAATGCTTAAGAGACGGCGAGGGCGGGTCGCGAGGCGGGAGACTTAGCTCTGTACAGGGTAGTGTCCGGGGGGACATCTCTTGTAGGGGACGCCTCGTGAGGGTTCTGTTCGCGAGATCCCCAGCTGAGACGGCCGCCGAGGGCTCGCTCCCGAGGCGGGGCCCGCTGGCTTCTTCAAGCCCTGAGGGGGCCACCTCGCGAGGAATCCTCGCCAGGCCTTCCGGGGAACCTGCCCCTGAGACGACTGCACGCAGAGTGCTTGACGACAGGGGAGCAGCACGCGCTCATCGATTCGCTCATGGGCATTACGCGAGGAGACAAGACACCAAGAACCTTGGTGGGGTGGCGTGCACGGGAGCAGGCCTGCGAGCCAGAGCCTGGTTGCTCGGGTTTTTCAGCGCTGCTGGGACTGACTTGAGCGCAGACACCGTGTCCAGCCCCCAATCACGTGAGGCTCATGAGGGAGGTCGTGAGCGTGCGAGGCTCGTGAGGCAAAAACAAAATGCCATGTGAGGAACGGAATTTTACTGAAGTAAAATAGCAGCCCGTTACATAACTAAAACAAGATGCGGCTGCCGTGTCCGGCACGGGTCAGCTTGAGGTTGGTGCAGCCCGTGGGGCGCCCTCAATTGATCGTTCCGCCAGCGCGGAGCATGGAGCTTCCACAGGGGTGTGGGTATGATCGCAGGTCGATCGTTCCGCCAGCGCGGAGCATGGGGCTTCCACTTGGGCGTGGGCGGGAGCTCTCGCGGGCCCATCAGGCGAACGCAATGAGAGGCTCCGGGGCGTGTACGGCCCCATTTCGTTCGTACGCGTGAGAGTCACGGGTAGAACTTGCGGAGGTGTTGGATGTTCCAGGCGTTAGGCAGAGGAACTCCGTCCTCCATCTCCAATCGGGCTGAGCCGGGCCTGGAGACATGAGCAACCCTGAAAGGGCCTTCCCACATTGGTGACAGTTTGTGGGGCCCCCCTCTTTGGAGAGGATTCTGCGCAGGACGAGGTCGCGGACTTCGAGAGTGCGAGGGCGACAGGGGCCGCGGCTGTGGCAGCGACGCGAGGCCTGCTGGTACCTCGCGGCGCGAACGGCGGCCTGGCGGCGGTCCGCCTCGAGGTGCAGTAGATCGGTCTCCCGCGAGCCGTCCTGACGCACCTTGTCAAAGGCAAGGGCTCACGGGGAGCCGTGCTTCAGCTCCAGTGGGAGGACCGCCTCGGTGCCGTGGACGAGGTAGAAGGGTCTCGCCGGTAAGCTTGCTTGGCGTCGTGCGGGCAGACCGCAGCACGGACTGCAGCTCGCGAGTCAGCCCCTGCCGCTCACAAGCCATGCTCACGAGGCTCGGCGTTCGAAGTGTCTTCGTCTCGCGAGGCCAGTTCGCGAGAGGCCGCCTGCGAGGTCCTCGCGCAGCTCGCCTCCTGAGGAGCTGCATGTCGACAAATTCACGATGGGGGGAGCAGCACATGCTCGCTAACTCGCCCGTGGCCGTTGCATGAGGAGATAAGGCACCAAGGACCTTGGTGAGGTGGCGTGCATGGGAGCAGGCCCGCAAGCCAGAGCTCGGTGGCTTGGATGTGACGGCACTGCAGGGACGGACCCGAGCACAGACACCGTGCCTAGCCCCCGCTCACGGAATCAGCCAGGGGAGGGGTCGCGAGCATGTGGCGCTCTCCGGTCGGTATCAAACTTAACAGGCAATTAAGCTGGTAACATAACTCATCAAGGTAAAATCAGCAAAATTCGTTACACAACCAAAAGGATAGGGGCTAGGCTGCCGCGTCCGACACGGATCAACTCGAGGTTGGTGCAGCCCGTGGGGCGCCCTCAGCCGCATTTAAACAAAATCACCTTGGCAGAAGGGTTCCGGCAGTGAGGCGCGGCAAGAAGGAGTGTGGGCCGCGCAGGGCGACGCATCGAGCGCACCTGGCAGGACCGCGCTGGGGCGACGTCAGACCGCTTGGTGAGGCGCACCTAGGGAGTCCGCTCCTCCGGGGCCAGGGGGCTCACGAGGCCCTGGGGGCTCGCGAGGAGCAGGAGGCTCACGAGGCTCTGGCACGAAGGGCGCCAGCCTCTGGAAAGAGGCGCCGGCGTTCCTCAGCCCAAAAGGCATGCGCATGCCGCCGACGGTGGGGCCAACGCCCTGGCCAATCCGAGGCAGTTGGAAGGGATCCTGAGGGCAGAAGTTCTTGCCGCCCTTCTTGGGAACGACGACTGGGTTGGCGAGCCATTCGGGATGGCACACCTCGCGAACGACCCCAGCTTCCTGGAGCTTCTGAACTTCCTTGACGATGAAATCTTGCTTCTCTGGCGCTTGGCGCCGTGCTTTCTGCTTGACGGGGTGTGCATTGGGGCACACCGCTAAGTGGTGCTCGATCACCTCCCTCGTCACACCGGACAAGTCAGATGCTTTCCAGGCGAAAACATCCGAGTTTGCCCGAAGGAAAGTGACGAGCGCGCTTTCCTATGCAGGAAGGAGGCCTGTGCCGATGGTGAAGGCAGGGCCGGAGCCGCTGCCGTCCATCGACACCTTCTTCGTCTCGGCGTGGTCCTGAGAGAACAGCTGCTTCTTCTTCGCGGGCGTGGCCTCAGGAGGCTCGGCCGCGTCCTTGTCGGCCGGGTGCGCGACCGCGGCGGCCTTGTAGGCACGCTCGAGGGTGCTGGCCGCGTCCTTCTCATCACAGGTGACGGTGATGATGCCACTGCAGCCGGGCATCTTGAGGACGTTGTAGGCGTGATGGGTGGCCGCCATGAACTTGGTGAGAGCTGGGTAGCCCAAGATGGCATTGTAAGGCAGGCCGATGTGCGCGACGTCGAAGTCGATGAGCTCGGTGTGGTAGTTCTTGCGGGTGCCGAAGGTGACAGCGAGACGCACTTGCCCCAGAGAGATGGTGGAGCCATCGGTCACTCCGGAGAAGGGCCTGGTCGGCATCAGCTGGTCATAGGGCACCTGGAGCGTCTCGAAGGTCTCGATGGAGATCACATTGAGGCCGGCGCCCCCGTCGATGAGGGTCTTGGTGACCGCAATGTTGCTGATGGTGGGGGTGCACAACATGGGGAGCGCGCCTGCGGAGGCCGTGGATTTGGGGTGGTCCTTGGAGTCAAAGGTGATGGCGTACTGCGACCACTTGAGGGGTCGCGCAGCCTCGGGCCTTGGGAGGGCGGCATACACCTCGCGAGAGAGCTGCTTGAAGTGGCGGATGGACGCGGGGGCTTGGGACCCGCCAAGGATGCAGGCGACCGCGCGAGGCTCCTGGTAGCCCCCAGTGCCCTCATCAGGCCGGTTGACGTCGCTCCTCCGGGGTGGCGGCGGCAGTGGCGGAAGAGCGGCATTGCCCTGAGGGTCTGCCTCACGAGGCTGGTCGCGCTAGACGGCCTCACGAGGCTGGTCGCGCCAACCCTGGCGGAAGTTGTCGCCGCCATTGCGGCTGTCCCAACAGTTGCTGCCGCGGCCACCTCCACGGCCGGCGCCGCGGCCATTGCGGTCATCTCGGCGGCTTTGGCGCTCTTCGCGGAGTAGCTTGAGCTCCTAACAGTCTTCGGTGCTGTGAGAGCGCACGTTGTGGAAGGCGCAGAGCGGCCGACCGTCCTTCCTGGGCTCGTCGCGGTCACAGCCGCGCTTCTGCTCGGGCTCCGCCGCAAGCACAGCCGGGCCCTTACGCTTGACGTCCTTGCTCTTGGCCTTGGCGGCGTCGAGCGCCGCGTCGGGGTCGTTGTGGATGAAGAGGCGGCCTTCCTTAGCCTTGGCGCACTTGTCGGCGAGATCGAGCAGCTCTACCACGGAGGCGAGCTCACCATTGATGGCGAGCTTCTCGCGCATCTTGACGTCCATGACGCCGGTGGAGAATGCAGAGATAACGGCCGCATCGGAGGCGCGCGGGATCTTGTTGCGCACCTGGCTGAAGCGCTGGATGTACTTGCGAAGGGTCTCATCCGGGCGCTGCCGCACACGCCGCAGGTCGTTGATGGTGAGGGAGCGGTCCTGTGTGCCCTTGAAGTTGGCGACAAACTGGCTGCAGAGCTCGGCCCATGAGGAGATGGACGCTTCGGGGAGGTTCCTGAGCCAAGAGCGCGGGCCGTCCTTGAGGGCCATGGGGAACCAGTTTGCCATGACCTTGTCGTCGCCGTTCGCCACCTCGACGCTCAGCGCGTAGAGCTGAAGGAACTCTGCGGGGTTGGGGGTGCCGTCGTAGCGCGGAGGCAGCTCAGGCTTGAACTTCGTGGGCCAGACCACGCGACGCAGCTCGCGAGTGAAGGCACGGTAGCCCACGCCGCTTGAGGGGACGCCACAAGCGAGGGCGGCGCGGTTTTGACGCCCAGCTGCCGCAACGTCTTGAATGGACTGGTCCTGGCGCCGGCACTGCCGCTCGAGGAGCACACGCGCGTCAGGGGGCGCGCGGCAAATGATCTGGCAGCTGGCCTCGTCTCGGTCCGGCGAGGAAGCGCCGCGGGGCGGCTCGCGAGCCCGCGCGCCGCGCTGAGGCCCGCCGTGCTCGTCGCGCCGAGGAGGCGGCGGGGGAGCGCCATGCGCCAGGTCCCCTGCGCGAGACGGCGGAGGGCGAAGCGAGTGGGAAGGCGCCGGAGCTTCCCCGGCGGCGTTGACGAGCTCTTTGATGCGACCTAGCCTGGCGTTGTAGCCGGCGTCAGCTGGACAGTAATGGAGCAGCTCGCGCGCCATGAGCAGCGCGGCCTGCGGGTTCGGCAGCCTGCGGTGGGCGAGGGAGGAGGCAGTGGCGGTGTGGCCGTTCGCCTGCACGGAGGGGTGCAGGGAGGAGTCCTGCTGCTCGCGGGCAGCGGGGTCGGTGGCTGCAGCAGCCTCGGCTTCGGGGCGGTGGCGATTGCCACGGGCCACTGACTCCGTCTGAGCCACGCGGCCAGCCCTATGCTCGGCGCGCTCGCGACGTGCGTCGGCCATGGGGTTGGTGGAGCAGAGGGCGGAGCGGAAGAACAGTAGCGCACCCCTACCTGGCGCGCCAAATGTCGGAAGTCGGGCTCCGGGGACCCAAAGGTTCGAACACTGGGGTGAGCTCGTTCTACCACTTCGTCTCCTACCACGGCTAAGCGACGGCGAGGCTACGGCGAGAGTGCGCTAGCGAGGAACGAACCGTGGACTCAGCGGTTTACCCAGGTTCGGGCCACCTTGCGGTGTAAGACCCTACTCCTGCTTGGTTGGTATTGCTCTGGCGCGAGAGAGAGAGTACAGGATCGAGGGCGATGGGAACCGGAGTCGATCGGCTCCCTCTACAATGGCTGCTCTGCCCCCCTTATACCCGCATCGGTCCTCTTCCCCCTTGAAACTTAGGCGGGAAGGGCTGCCACACTTGGCGGGTTTTGAAAGGGGACATGCGCTCAGGCTATCCTGACTAAAGGCGGTCTTTGCCTGCCAAAGCGTGATCCATGACGCGCCGGTGGGCTCGGTGATGACCTCCGCCCTGTGCGCCCGCCGTCTTGGTCTTCCTTCGCCGATCGGGCAACCTTTGGGGTTGCTTTGGGGAGTAGATATCTAGCCCTGCTCCCTTAACACAAAAGAGGAAACCATCTTCATCCGCGTCTGCTGGCGCGGCGTTTGTCGCCGCTCGTCGCCGCGCGCGTCACCCACGTGATGGGCCCCTGACCGCGCGGCTCCGCTGAACGGTCTTCGTCTTGTGCACCCTCGGGAGCGGGCCTCGGGAGGCCACCTCAGGAGGTCGCCTCGGGAGGCCACCTCAGGAGGTCGCCTCGCGAGAGGACCTCGCGAGGCCGCTGGTGGAGGTGCCGAGCCTTGCTCGCCCGCTCCCTGAGGAAGGGGCCTCGGGAGGCCAAGGCCTCATGAGGAAACCTGGTGAGGTGCTTGGTGATGATGGCCTGCTGGGCCCACGCCAGGCGTTGCGCCCTAGGCCAAAGGCACACGGGCCTGGATACCCCGGGTTCTATGGGGCCGACATCGACCACCCATAGGGGTCGACATCACCATAGATTCTCGGGTTTGCTGTAGTGTGGGAAACGTGGCTCTCCCCATCCGACTCTTGTGACGACATAGTGCTCCAAATCTGCCTCAAAAATAGCCCGAAATAAGAACAGAGGAGAAACTTGCGATACGGTGGTCAAAACATCTGAGAGTATATATATTGAATTTTTTCGTGCAGGACAAGTAATATGGAAGAAAAACGAAGTCTGGAAAGTCCACGGGGGAGCCACAAGCTCGGTAGGCACGCAGTTGGGGGGTATTTCCTAGCATTGAGACCCGCCAGGAGGATGACCCGGCCATAGAGCCATGAGGTTCTGCGGGCCACCACACTATCGGGACTTGAAGATCCATAACGGGCCAGTTTAAGAGAGACCCGGAGCAGAGGCCGGCTTAACATGTGGGCCGGCTCGAGAAGAAAGGATCATACAAGAAGGTTTATCTTGGAGAACAAGATGATTAGAGTAAGAGTAAGGTACGGGTTCATACTACGACCCGACCTATTATATAAAGGGGAGCACCTAGGGCAGAAAGACTAAGTTCCATTCTCTCGAAAGCTAGGTTAGCGAACCCGCATCCTTGTAATCGAGATCCAAAGCAATACAATCAAGCAGGACGTAGGCTTTTACCTCCATCGTGAGGGGCTGAACCTGGGTAAACTCGTGTCTCTCGCTTCCTGATCAACCCCGTTAAGCTTCAACCTTCGTGCGATGGCCTCATCACTAAGTCCTTTCACAAGGGCATCTGCCGTGATAAAACCATGACAGTTGGTGCCCACTGTGGGGCCTACACACGGTGGAGTTGAGTTCTTGGCGGGAGCTCTGGCAGGGATCGAGGGATACGCGATCGGTCAGATGACCAAGAGTCAACGTGGCAAGATCTACATCGACGACGACTCGATCAAGTACCGGGTCCCCTTCGGCAAGATCCATGTCTTCATCGGTGTCATCGGTGGGTCAGCCGCCGGGTTGGATGCCGTCAC
The DNA here is from genome assembly GCA_039707655.1 of Elymus sibiricus. Taxonomy (NCBI): domain Eukaryota; kingdom Viridiplantae; phylum Streptophyta; class Magnoliopsida; order Poales; family Poaceae; genus Elymus; species Elymus sibiricus. The sequence goes on from CM077672.1 coordinate 277,425,766, forward strand.
CAACACCGAGTCAGCCCGTCGCGCCAGTCCTCACCAGGCAAGACCCGACCCGCCGAGAGCCGGCCGGACACACGCCTTCGTGGGTTTTACTCAGGGGGTGGCCTTGTCAGAAAATTCCCTGTCTGGAGACAAAGCGCTCGTCCAATCTGATGGCGAGTCATCGATGGGAGAAACTGAGTCGATCCGTCCGATGTATGATGGGAGGCTTGGAGGATGCACTGATGAAGTTTTTCCTGAGGCCTTCGAGCCACCCCGATTTGCTGCAGTCTACATGGCAGGGAGGCAGGATCCCCTCCGCGACCCAGCTGATCCAATGGCAGGGCAGAACCTCACTATTGCCGGCTCAGGAGGAGCCGGCACAGCCGCCGCCGGCTCTCAGAGAACCGGGGCGCAGGCACTTGCCGAGATGATGGCTAATCTGGGGGCTCTGTTGGCTGAGCCAGTGACTACGGAGAACGCTGCGGAACGTAACACGGAAATTACAAAGTGTCGCGAGCAGTTGGCCAAGATCCAGGAGGATATCGACGCTGAGATAACTCGTATGGTGGAAAAACAGGCTCGGCTCGTTGAGGAGACAAAGCGTTTGGAAGAGGAGGCTCTTTATTTAAGCCGCCGTCAGAGCGAGTCAGAGGTTGTTCACCGGAGAAGGCACCAGAGCAGGCTTCCAGCTCCGATCGAGCCGACCCAGCTGTTTTCCACGCCACATGATCCGATCGCCCTGGTAAACCTGTGGGCTAGTGTGGTGACCCCAAACGGGCCTCCGTTACAACAGCCGGCTCAGCAACAGCAGTCGGCTCACCAAAGACCGCCGGCTCAGCAGCAGTCGCCAGTTCAGTCACCACCACGAGTCCAGTAGCAACAGCAGTTGCCGCCTCACCGCTTCCAGACCCCAATTGGACATTACTCCAACCCAGTGAACAATATATTAGAAACAACTCATAACCTAGCAGCAATACCGATTGAAGGAAACAACCCTATCGAGGTTGAGGCTAGGAATGCCTTCGAGATGCTAAAGACGGCAGTAACTCAGCACACAAACTACTCCCATAGTCAACATCGACTGCACTCTACCCCCCATCAGAGCTGCAGCAGGAGCCGACGTCCTGAGTCGCCAGCAGTTTCTAGTAGTGCACAGCGTAGAAGGGCTGCGCAACCACTCTTAAATCAGCAACAGCCGGAAATCCCAAATGCACAGGCGATTGTGGATGCCGCTCGGGCTTTGCGAGCATTACAAGAAGGGAACACAGGCACATCATATAATCGGCCCATTGTGCACACACCATCCGCCGCAACTCGGACAGCTGCCCATACAGGTGGTCTATCAAGTCGGATAATTGGAATTCCCTGTTTAGTCCCGGCATTGCGAGATGTGCGCATGCCACCGGATTTCAAGGGTCCTCGCAAGGTTCCTAATTATATAGCTGATCTGGAGCCGGCTGAATGGATAGAGAGTTATGAGTTAGCTATGGATCTAATGGAGGCTAGTGAGGCGGTCTGCGCGCGTTATCTGCCTCTCATGTTGGAAGGCCCAGTACGTACTTGGTTGAAAAACTTGCCTGCAAATTCCATTAACACATGGCAGGAGTTGAAGGAGCGCTTCATCAAAAACTTCCAAGGGACTTGCAAGCGTCCGACCACAATTGTTGATCTCGAGCACTGTGTTCAGTGCGAAGATGAGTCAGCACATCATTTGTCTCACCGGGTTGCCGAGGTCATACACTCTTCTGACAGCATCACAGCCTAGCAAGCAGTGCTTGTCCTGGAACGGAATTGCAAGTTCCAGCCTTTAGTGCAGATGTTGGGGCGACTCAAAGGGAAGGTCCAGGACATGGGCGATCTCATGGATGTCTTAACTCGATATGCCGAGTCAGATAGCACAAACGATCCAACGTCCGATGACGAGAAATCAGGCAAGGGAAAGAAAAACGGTGGCAAGGGTCACCAGCAGAACAATGGCAATGGGCAGGCCAATAACAGCAACAAGCGTAAGAATTATGAAGGAAGCTCTGATCTGGTGGCAAATACCAATACTGGTGGTAAAAATCAGCGTCAGAACAATGGTTCCCGGAAGCCTTTTTCTAGTAATCGCCCTCGTAGCTTCGAGGACGCTCTCAAGGGTCCGTGTCCCAAGCACAGTTTCGATGGTAAGCCGTCTACCCATTCATGGGAAAACTGTTACATTATGCAAGAGTTCTCCAAGCGGATATTTCAGAATCATCACAATGGAGGTGGCAACGGTGGACACCCTGGAACCGGCAACCAGGGAGCCGGCTTTCAGGGAGCCGGCTCACAGGCGCACTTCGGAGGCCCCGGGTTCCAGTGGAACAATGGTCAGAATCCTGGGTTTTAGGGGGCTGGCAATAGTGAAGGCAACAACCAGTGGAACAATCGAGGACATCAGAATCAGGGTGGTCAATCTGGATTTCAGAGCAATCCTAAGCACCTAAATAGTGGTCAGTACCACGTGTTCACCAGTAGTACTTGCAAGCATGATCGGAAGTTTCAGCGGAGAGCTGTTAACACGGTTGAGCCGGCAGTCCCCTATTATCTGAATTGGTCTGAGCAGCCAGTTACATGGATTAGGGCAAATCATCCTGAGTATATTGATCACCTAGGCGGTGTTGCTCTGGTCATTGCTCTGCAAGTCGGCCGCTAAACGTTAACCAAAGTGCTCGTGGATGGCGGAAGCAGCATCAATATCCTTTACTATGATACTTTCAGACAGATGAACTTGTCCGAGAACAACTCACCCTTCCACTACAACCTTTCATGGCATTGTCCCTGGCAAGTCGGCTTATCCCATCGGTAGGATTTCTCTGGAAGTGGCCTTCGAAACTGAATTTAATTATTGCTCGGTGTTCTTGTCTTTTGAAGTGGTCAAGCTCAAAAGTCCCTATCATGCCCTCTTTGGGAGGCCGGCTTATGCGCGGTTCATGGCACGTCCGTGCTATGTTTATCTGAAATTAAAAATGCCTGGTCCAGAGGGTACCATCACTCTCAATGATAACAGATTAATTGCCTTGGAGTACGAAGAGGGAGATGCAGCTTATGCTGAGACGGCTTGTGCTGCGAAGGAGCTTAAATATTACAAGGACAATGTTGACCCGACTGACAGGACCTCTCTGAAGAAGCCGACGACTGAGTCTGACCCTTTGCTCAAGTTCAAGTCGGCCAGAGACACCAAGCAAGTGGATTTCACCCCTGATAATTCTTCTGAGCAGTTTACCATCGGGGCCAATATGGATCCAAAATAGGAAAGCGCGCTCATCGAGTTCATCCGTGGGAAATGGGACATTTTTGCATGGAAACCTTCTGACATGCCAGGTGTACCGAGAGAACTCGCTGAGCACTCCCTTAATGTGGATCCTAAGTTTAAACCTGTTCGCCAGTATCTCCGTCGCTTGAATGAGGAAAGACGGAAGGCTATTGGCGAGGAAGTAGCCCGGCTCCTAGCTGCCGGGTTCATTGTAGAGGTTTTTCATCCGGAATGGCTGGCTAACCCGGTGCTTGTTTTAAAGAAAAATAGGACCTGGTGGATGTGTGTTGATTACACGGACTTGAATAAAGCTTGTCCCAGTGATCCTTTTGCTCTGCCCCGTATTGACCAGATCATTGATGCCACGGCGGGTTGCAAGTGTTTATTCTTTTTGGATGCCTACTCCGATTATCATCAGATCAAGATGAAGCAGGAGGACCAGGAAAAGACTGCTTTCATCACGCCTTTTGGAGCTTTCTGTTATACGTCCATGCCGTTTGGTCTGAAGTGTGCGTAGGCGACTTATCAACGTTGTGTCCAAAATTGTTTCCACAAGCAGATTGGGCGTAATGTTCATGCATATGTTGATGACATTGTGGTCAAATCTCGGAAGAAGGAAACCTTGTTGGATGATCTCAAGGAGACGTTTGACAACCTCCGAGTTTACCAGATGAAGCTCAACCCAGAGAAGTGTGTCTTCGGTGTTCCTGCATGGAAATTACTGGGATTCCTAGTTTCTGAGCACGGAATTGAGGCCAACCCAGAAAAAATCAAAGCTATCACGACCTTGGCCAAGCCGGCCAATCATAACGCTGTCCAAAAGCTCGCAGGGCGGGTCGCGGTGTTGAGACGGTTCATCAGCTGGCTTGGGAAGAAGGCGATTCCGCTTTACCAGTTGCTCCGGAAGTTAGACAATTTTGTTTGGAGTGATGCTGCAGATCAAGCTTTTGAGTCCCTCAAGAAACAGTTGTCTGAGCCGCCTATTCTTGCTGCCCCTCAGGAGAAGGAGCCAATGCTGTTATATATTGCAGCTAACAGCAAAGCCGTCAGTGTTGCAGTTGTTGTAGAGCGCAAGGAAGAAGGCAAGGAATACCTAGTTCAGCGCCCTGTGTATTATATCAGCGAGGTTTTAACAGAGTCCAAGCAGCGGTATCCACATTGACAAAAGCTGGTCTACGGTGTGTTCATGGCAAGCCGCAAATTGAAGCATTACTTCCATGAGCATCCAATTACTGTGGTCAGTTCAGCACCTCTTGGAGACATAATTCGTAACAGGGAGGCTACTGGCCGGGTTGCTATTAAATCTCAAGCTTTGATGGATTTCATCAATGACTGGACTGAATTGCAGGCTCTGGAGGAGAAGCCGGATACCACATATTGGTCTATTCACTTTGACGGTTCCAGGCAATTGGAAGGCTTGGGGGCTGGAGTTGTGATAACTTCCCCACGAGGTGATAAGTTTTGTTATGTCTTGAGGCTTATGTTTCCTTGTACTAACAATGCAGCTGGATATGGGGCTTTGCTTCGTGGGCTTCATATGGCTAAGGAGATGAACTTAAGCCTGGGCGACTCAGATTTGGTGACTCAGCAAGTTTCTGGAACCTGGGATTCCAAGGATCCCCTCATGGCGGCTTACGGACGCGAAGTCACAAACATCGCTAGGCATTTCAAGGGATATCAGGTTGATCATATTGATCGCCGGCTTAACGAGGCAGCAGATGCATTATCTCGTTTGGTGTCTTAGCGAAAGCATGTCCCACCCAATGTTTTCCTTGATGTTCTACACAACCCGTCTGTCAAGCTACCGACGGAGGAAGACCTTGCTATTCCTGATCCGGAAGTGGTATTGGTGGCCGCTGTTCACGCTATACCACATTGGACAGTACCTTACCTGGCATATTTAAGCCGTGGTGAGCTCCCAGCAGAGGAAATCATCGCTCGGCAGATTATCAGGCGGTCCAAGTCCATGACTATAGTCAATGGCGAGTTACATAGACGAAGCGTCACAGGTGTTTTTCAGCGTTTTGTTTCTCCTGAGGAGGGTCGTGCAATTCTCAACAAAATCCACTCTGGTGATTGTGGGCATCATGCCGGCTCAAGATCATTGGTCCCGAAAGCATTTCGGCATGGTTTTTACTGGCTCACAGGTCACGCAGATGCCGAGGATATTGTGCACAAGTGTGATGGTTGTCAGAAATTTACTCGTCAAGCTCATGTGCCGGCTCAAGAGTTGAGGATGATTCAGATAACCTGGCCCTTTGTAGTCTGGGAGCTTGATATGGTCGGGCCTTTCAAAAGATCCAAGAATGAGCATACTCATTTATTGGTAGCAGTTGACAAATTCACCAAGTGGGTGGAAGCAGAGCCGGTCAGTCGTTGTGATGCTGCTACGGCTGTCAAATTCCTCAAAAAATTGATCTATCATTTTGGTTATCCACATAACATTATTACAGACAACGGCACCAATCTCTCCAAAGGGGTCATGAAGCAGTTCTGTCAGCAAGAGCACATCAGACTTGACTTGACGTCTGTCGCACATCCTCAGTCCAATGGACAGGTGGAATGAGCTAATCAGGAGCTGCTGCGTGGCATAAAACCTAGGCTCATGGTGTCTTCACAACGCACGCCTGGTTGCTGGGAAGAGGAATTACCTGCAGTACTTTGGAGCATACGGACCACTCCCAATAGGTCGATAGGCTACACGCCATTTTTTCTTGTCTATGGTGCAGAGGCTGTCCTTCCAAGTGATATTCGTCATGACTCCCCCCGAGTTACAGCTTATGTGGAGGCTGATAATGAACAAGCTCGCCAAGATGCCCTTGATGCTCTAGAAGAACAATGCGAACTTGCCGCGTCCAGATCTGCAATCTATCAACAAGACCTACATCCCAATCACAGTCGTAGAGTTCGAAGCCGTACTTTTCAGGAAGGCGACTTAGTGCTCCGTCTGATACAAGACCAGACAGGCATGCATAAGCTTTCGCCTCCTTGGGAAGAACCCTTTGTCATCAGAAAGAATCTCAACAACGGGTCATATTACCTTGTTGACATACATGAAGCAAATAAGTCACGTACCTCTGAGGAGGAGGGCAGCCAACCCTGGAACATTGCACATCTCCGGCCATACTATACCTAAGTCACAGATTGGGCAGTATCTTTTGTACATACCTTCATCATGTATATACATATTATGATCAATGAAATAAAGCCGGCATCTCTCTATAAGAGAGTTTGTCGTTTCGCCTCAAATTGTGTGTTGAGTCTTTATTCTTTGATCATTGGTTACTTGGGGGCTTCCAACTCATCGAGTTTAGCTTTTAACATCCCTTTTAACCCGGCAAAATGCCAAAATTTCCTTGGTTAAACCTGCCTATTAGCAAGATGCTACTCAGAAAAGGTGACCCGGTGCATGCCTCGAAAGCCAGTCTTTATGTCGTGCCTCGAAAGCCGGCTTTTACTTTTGCATAGTTGCATTATTTTTATCTTTTGCATGCATGCATACATACTTATATTTCATAAATTCTGTATTAAGTTTCTTGTTTATTAAGCCGGCATCAGGATTTGCCGGGTTGTCCTACAACTAAGATTTTTATCTTACCACTCGGCACCACTGGTGTTCGAGTCAATCGCCGGCGTAGCCGGGTCTCCGATGTTATTTCAAGTGTTGTCAATGGTATATGACATAATGATCCATATTGCTGAATTGGCTCCAGAAGCCGGGTTATCACTCATGCATTTCAACCATAAGATTGATGTTTGCTCTCAAGGCAACACAAGATTGTCATTCAGGGCAGTAAACAAAATTTACACAAGGCAAAATAATCAAGTGCACGATGGCACTTGTACCAGCAGAAGTTTTATGCCTACAGCTATTACAAGCCGCGTCAGGGCTATGATCAAGTCGAAGTCTTTTTTCTATACCTTTCAAATCAAAAGTTTTATGAGCCAGCAACGCAATATGGCAGGTTGATGCTTCTGGTATGGGATGCCAGGTCATGTCTGCATCGGTGCTTCTTGGTCTTCAGGCACCGTCCCTTCTGCCTCTGCGGTCTGGGGGTCGTCCTCCAGCCACTGGATGGATCGCAAAGCTTCAAACACTAAGTTGGCCGTTATCACAGATGAAGGGTCGACGGCAGGAGCGAAAGTTTGCTTACGAGGACAGGTTAGTTCAATAGGCAGCGGGTTTGGCGGCTCAATGCGTTCAATGGCTTCAGAATAGCCGGCTTGATACTTGGTGAGATCTATCTCCTCCGTCAGTGCTGTTGCAGCTACCCGGGTCTCTTTTACACACTGCAGGAAATCCTTCTTGGTAAAAGGCGTGTCATCGGTGTTGAATTCAGGATAACAACCTACTATCTGCGTCGGATCCAGATCTGGTGCGTATGCCTTGGCACGTGCAAGGGCGGTAAGGGCTCCGTGGTGACAAGCCGCCTTCTTTAGTTCTTGAAACCATTGCGGCACTACAGACAACTCTTTAAGCATGTCCATGATCAGTTGGGGCGGTGCCTTCGTGTTTTTCGCCGCCATGATGCAGCATGAGCCGCCTACGTATAGCTGCTCCAGAAAGGTATACACGGCTTTCAGCTTTACCAAAGGAAGTTCCACGAGGTTATGACTCCTTCGGCCTGCAAATACAGATGAGTAAGTATCAGAAAACCCGGCTCAACATATTAAGCCGACACATTTAGGAGTCTGGTGAATCTTCCGGCTTACCAGAGATGGCGTTGCACATGGTTGTGATATGGCCCTTTAACGTGGCTAATTCTTGAGTCACCGGCTCAAGTTTCTCTTCGGCCTCTTCCGCACGTTTGATCAGGATGGCCTTCTCATCTTCAAAAGCCGCCTCAGCCTTCTTTAGGGTCTCTGTCACAGTGAGCAGTGACTTGTGGAAATCAGAAGATAAGTGTTCCGCTTTTTCCAGGAGTTTTTTCTCTTTCTTCACTTCCTTTTGGAAGCCGGCCGCTTGTGACTCGGCTTCATTCAGCATGTCCTGCATGACAATTTTACAAAGTTACAGGATATATATGTATAATAGTCCCGAGCCACCATGGCGGTCGACCCAGCACTTGGGGGCAACGTCTATCAAAGCTCTCTTTTCAGCATAACAAGTCCCATGAAGATGCAGGCATTCAACATGGCACTTGGGGGCTAATGTGTAGTCTTTTCATCAATACATGCAGAGACTCGGCCCATCATATAATGTTGAGCCGGTTCTCGGGGGCTACCAATCATTCATCCACATGAATATCAATTTACAGAAGTCCCGGGTCATCATTTCATAATGACCCGGCCCTTGGGGGCTACATGTATATATATATATAAAGCCAAGTGACAGAAATTACCTCATACTTCCGCTTGAGAGAAGTCACCATTGCAATTTCAGTATCCTGGCTTTCAGACAGCCGGGTCAAGACAGTTTGATGCAGCGAATTGATGTCTTGGTCTTCAAATGAGTGGAAATGAAGAGCTGCCTTCCCCTTATTTTTAACTGGCGACTCAGCCTTTGTGGGGATTTTGGTCAAGGCAGTGGAAGTTTTTGGTAGAGGGTTCTGGTTCTCACCAGTCACCACCACCTCGTCCTGAGCCTTCTCAACAGGCTGCTCTTCTGTCATATCTTCTTTCTCCTGATCAGCAACAGGAGGAGAAGCATGAGCGAGGCTCACTGTAGTGTCTTGGTGTGGCGGCTCGTCTTGGATAACTGGCTCATCCGGAATATCCGGGTTGTCTGCTGCTGCTTCCTGAGAAGGGTCTTCTTTCTCAACACCAAAGTCGGAAGCCCCGGTAGCAGGTTTCTTCTTGATTGCTTTTGTGCTGTACAAAGTAACAAATTACTTAGTCAATGGATAAAGGCAAAAGCATAAACTTGGAAGACAAGTGGTCAATTTTTACCCGCGGTTGATGTTAAAGGCTGGTGCTTGAGTGGCGCTGGACTCATCCGAAGAGGGGGAGGTTTGATAGGCCGAGTCATTCAGCGGAAGTGGCTCTTTGAAACGACCGGCTTGAGGGAGAGAAGGAGTGGGGCTGTGAGGGACTTTGGTCCAAGCCCTTCGTGAGGGCGCCTCGTTTGTTAACCCGCCGCTTAGTTCTCCCTCACAGCCCGGGTCTTCCGCTCCGGATCTTCGTGAGGGACGCAAGTTTACCCAGGTTCGGCCCCTCATGATGGAGGTAATAGCCTACTCCTGCTTGATTTATATTGTTGTGGATATCGATTACAATGGTGTGGATTCGCTAACCTAGCTCTCGAGACATTGTAACTTAGTCTTTGGATCCTAGGGACTTCCCTTAATATAATAGGTTGAGTCCCTAGTTTATAGAAGATTCCGGGTCGTACTCTTAACCTATATCCTACTCTAACTCATATTAGCCTTGTTCTCCAAATTAAGAAAGTTCTCCCTCTGGGCCTCTGAGTGAGTCGGCCCATAGGGCTCATGTGAGAGCCGGCCTCCCGCCGGGTCTAGTTCTGGGCCTTTGGCCTTTCTTGTTGTCCTGCCATGACCCGGAATGGGATGACCCATAGGGCCTCCAGCCTCTTTGCCGGGTCAACCTGTTGCCGAGTCTCAACCGTAGGGAACATCCCCAATAATAGTGATGGTGTAGATGCTGAGGAACTCAGCAGGATTGGTTTTACCATCGTACTGGACAGAAAGGTCAGGGCGGAATCGACTCGGCCACCGAACGCGGTGTAACTCCGGGGTGAATGCGGCACAACCTTCCCCATAAGGCAAGTTGTACATGTCCTCGTCGGAGAACTCCACGTCCTCAAGATCCGCACGCGCATCGGACTGTCAACGAGTTTCTCGGCATCTCTCGATGTGGGTGTGCGCATCTTGACCTTGACGATCCCTGATGGTCTGACGCTGATCTTTGATGACGCCTCGGAAGGGACGACTCCACCGACACCAGGTGTTCGCGGTCACCACACGGCCTTGCCCGAGCCTGGCGTCCTGGGGATTACGCCGATGTCGCATGTTGCTGGCTTCGGGGGTCGCCATCGTCGACCGGAGCAGAAGGTGGGTGGCGCGTGGACGCACCACCACGCTCGCTCTGGCCGGCGTAATCGACCAGACTCTGAATGGTGGCCCTCCAAGTTTCCATCCGGTTGGCTTCAGGCAGGAAACCAAGCAGTAGTCGAGCTCGGGCCAGGGCTTCGGCGCCCGAGTTATCCCCGTCCTAAGCCCGAGATAGCCTAGAGCCCCTGGTGTGGTTGCCTGTAGGAGCAGCGGTGCCACCTCGGGGAGGCACAAGGCTGCCTCACGGAGGAGGGTGGCGCTGTCACCCGCCCGCCGTCCTGGATGGATGCTAGGAGGTGTGATTTGCTGCCCCGCCTAGGCCTAGTGCTTGTGTGCCTTGTGGGGCATTCCCCGCAGCCCCCAAAGGTTGCGCGGTCTGCCCGTTGGCATGAGTGGGAGAGCGATTCCCCACTACGCCGGTTTGGGAAGGGCGATTCGCGGCCGTCGCGCTCTTACTCCCAGTCGCCTGTTGACCGTGGAGCCCGAGGTTCTAAGAACTTCGGGCCATGGGGTCTTCCTCGGCTTGAGGCTGGGGTGGAGCTTTTGCCGCTACGCCCTTACCCTACGCAGCGCTGCGAGTCTTTGGTGGCGCCATCCCGACCGCGTGTTGGCGAAGAGGTCGGTGAAGGCAATGGTGAATCCAGCATTGTCAGAGACGCCGGCGGCTTTGTTGATGTAGATCCGCACGAGCGCCCCCCTACCTGGCACGTCATATGTCGGCGGGCGTCTATATATCACGCGCGTGATACCATGGACTAGAGACGTCCTTTTGCTGATTCGTGAGTGGGGCGCGAAGGTGAGGGAGGACCTACACTACCAAAATGCACAAAAGTTCACACGATGATTTACCCAGGTTCGGGCTGCATGGTTGCATAATACCATACTCCTGCTTTGTGTGTGTTTATATTTGGTGGATAGCGAGCTACAAGTCCTTCCCAGGAACGGGAAGCGTTGTGTGCTCCTACTTGTCTTCTACCAACTGTCCAAACTCGTTTTCTATAGCCCAGTCCTCCTTTTATAGGTCAAGGGGTACCACAATGGCTTAGTTGCTAAGGAACTACCCTGTGCTGACAGGGTAGGTATGTGTATTAAATGCTTGATGATGTGTCGTTGTCTTCTGTCTTCCGGGAAAGAACACCTATCTTGTCATCGCCGCCCATGGTGGCGTTCTGTCCTAGTGGCGCCACACACTGGTGCAGGTGTCACCCACACGGCAGGCGAGCTGGTGACTCACCCCTGGTTACTGATGCATCTTCACCGCCCAGGCTGCCTGCTCACAACATGTCATGTTGGCTCTGATGAGGCAAAACAGACATGCCACGCGTTGGGTGGCCTGGCCTGGATGCCTTCGGCGGGTATGGCAACATAGTCGTTGCCGGGGGCTCCGTTCCTGGGTCTTGTACTCTTGATGCTTCTGACCAAGGGGAGGGTCACTCGTGGACCATGCGTAGTTGGTCCCGTGAACCAACTATTCACGGTACCAACACGATCGATATCTTTTCTTCGTTTGTTCATCACTGGTTTGAGTAGAAGATGTCACAACAGACTCGATGTTGACGTTGTTGACATTCTCCGCAACCATTTCCGCTGCACTTTCAGCGGCAGTTCTGGCTCTGATTCCAGTGTCATGGTCCTTTGAGAAGACAATGCTAATTGAATCCCAAAACTTGATGACCTTGTGCCTGTAGCAAGAGGCATCTTTGTTTGCCTGCAAAATATTGAGCCATGTTAAAATATCAACCCTACAATGCTACACTAGACTACAACGAAGATATAAACCATGTCATGGTGGAAAATCATAGAAATAATGTTGCTGCCTCCCCCAAGCTTCTTTTCTCCACAATTCCACAAGAAAATATTGCTTACACACCAAGGCCTCTTCACATGCACTATGACGCAGGACCATTTTAGTTTTTTTAGGACATAACATGAATCAAATTTGTTGTTCTAAGCACATTTCTATCAACATCCTTATGTTGCTTCTTCAACAAAACACAATACAATGCACAAGAACAAATTCATGCTTCATACATCAGTAACGGGGAAAACACAATACAAGGCTCAAGATGTAGTGCTTACCTTAACATAGTTGGTCCACAAGTCCTCGCTATCAACCATAAGCTTGTTATGGACCCAATCCCACCCAAAGCCACTCATTGACAATATCTTGCTGACAATGACATAGTGTCTATCAATAGTCTTGCACCATGACATGACATTCTCCTTTGTGATATCCACATTGCACTTGACACGAACATTGTTGACAACTGTAGTGTAAACATGTGGTTGACACAAACAGAAACTGCAGTAGAGAATGAGTTAGTGAGGCAGGATTGAGAAGCTGTTGGCTGAGATGAAGTAAGCCCAAGCAAAGCTTTGGGGTGATTAATCTAGTCATGGATTCTTACTCGTAACTAAAACAAACAATCCCAGATTTTTTATGGAATAGTAAACATCAGTTATCTGTTTTGGTAGTTGAGACAAGAAAACCAAATAGAAACTTCCATCATTTAGTTAGCCAGGCAAGGCAGAGAGTGAGGCCAAGAAGAGCAGCTTCCATGTACTAAGTCAAGCTGAGCAGCTTTGGGATCATGATAATTCAATGCTCACAAGATTAAGAGATGCCCTTATTAACCGTGATGAACACCGGCCATCTCCTACCTCCAGAGAGACAGCAGGTGCCATAATAACCAAACATTATTTATGTGAGCAAGCTTGCACTGCCAAGAACTACTAATTACACAGAGATAGATAGATAGATGCCTTAGTGATCATTCATTCTAGAAAAGCAGGACAAGATAAAAGTGAGATCTCGTTCTCGTCCATCCATGCTATTCATGTTGCAAGAATCATAAAGTAAAGAGTACTTCATGGCCAATGGAGCCACTTTACAATCAAGTGCATCAGTAGCTAGTACTAGTTATTAGTGTATCAAAGAGCTTTAAATAAGCCATGGACGGACCGTACCTTGCCAGGTGTCGAAAGAAGGTGGGCTTGGAGGTCGGGATCTGCAGCGGTGACAGAATAGGGCGGGGCAACAGGATTGATGAGGACGACGTCCTACTGTCGATCGAGTTAACTGGTTAGGGTTGCGAGATGCAATAGAAGTATTCATGCCATGTTTATTATAGTTTTGTATGATTTGGTGCACTTTTATATGATTTTTATGGACTAACATATTGACCTAGTGCCCAGTGTCAGTTGCTGTTTTCTGCTTGTTTTTGGTTTTCCAGAAAATCCTTATCAAATGAAGTCCAAACGCAGCGAAACTTTTTGACGATTTTTTCTGGAAGGAAACAGACCCAGGAAGCTTCGGGGGAGCAGCAGAAGACCCACAGGGGCCCCACAAGCCACCTGGGCGCGCCCTGGTGCCTCGTGGGCCCCCTGTGGGCCCTTTTCGCGTGATTCCAACACCAAAAATTCTTACAATTAAATAAACCCCCAGAAATAACCCTAGCACTTTGACTCTGCCACCGCAAGCCTCTGTACCTTCGAAATACCAGCTAGAGCCCCGTTCCAGCACCCTGTCGGAGGGGGAAATCATCACTGGAGGCCATCTTCATCCCGGCGGTCTCCATGACGAGGAGGGAGTAGTTCACCCTCGAGGCTAGGGGTATCTACACGTAGCTATGTGTTTGATCTCTCTCTCGTGTTCTTGATTTGGCACGATCTTGATGTACCGTGAGCTTTCTTAATATAGTTCAATCATATGGTGTTTTTCCCCTCTCTATCTTGTTGTGATGAATTGAGTTTTTACCTTTGAGGTTTCACTATTATCGGATTGAATACTTTTATGGATTTGAGAACACTTGATGTATGTCTTGCATATGGATACCCGTGGTGACAGTGGGGTGTTCTATTGATTCACTTGATGTATGTTTTGGCACTCAACTCGCGAATTCCCGAGGTGACATTGGGGTAATCTATGCATAGGGGTTGATGCACGTTTTCGTCCTACTTTGTCCGGTAGAAATCTTGGGGCACTCTTTGAAGTTCTTTGTGTTGGATTGAATATTATGAATCTGAATTTGTTTGATGCGTATCGTATAATTGACTCATGGATACTCGTGGTGACATTGGAGTATCTAGGTGACATTAGAGTTGGTTGATGCGTATCATATGGTATTATTTTAGTATGAACTCTAGGGTTGTTCGTGACACTTATAGGGATGGCTCAATAGATTGATCGGAAAAGATAACTTTGAGATGGTTTCGTACCCTACAAACAATTTCATCTTATGTTCTCCGCTAGATAAGAACTTTGGTGTGATTCTTTGTCGCACGTTGAGGGATTGCTATATGATTCAATTATGTTAGCGCTGTTGTGAGATGGCACTAGTGAAAGTATGAACCCTAGGCCTTGTTTTCAAGCATTGCAATACCGTTTGTTCTCCATTTTATCACTTTCTACCTTGCTGTTTTTATATTTTCAGATTACAAAAACCTATATCTACTATCCATACTACACTTGTATCACCACCTCTTCGCCAAACTAGTGCACCTATACAATTTACCATTGTATTTGGTGTGTTGTGGACACAAGAGATTTCTTGTATTTGATCGCAGCGTTGTTTGAGAGATACCATCTTCATCCTACGCCTCCCACGGATTGATAAACCTTAGATCATCCACTTGAGGGAAAATTACTACTGTCCTACAAAACTCTGCGCTTTGAGGCCCAACACGAGTCTACAAGAATAAGTTGTGTAGTAGACATCAAGCTCTTTTCTGGCGCCGTTGCCGGGGAGAAGAGTGCTTGAAGGTATATCTTTAGATCTTGCAATTGAATCTTTTAGTTTCTTGTTTATCACTAGTTTGGTTTATAAAATAAAACTACAAAAAAATGGAATTGAGGTTGCCTCATATTATTCATCTTTATAATGTCTTTCTTGAAAATGATGGAAAGGAAAATTGTGCTCAATTGTTAGAAGAAGAATTCAATAAAATGTTTGGCATAAAATCCTTGAATGATAATCATGATTGCAATGTTGCTAGTATGAATTCTTTGAATATCCATGGTGCTAATGATATGCAAAGCCATAAGCTTGGGGATGCTATGTTTGATGAAGATGATATTTTTAGTCCCCCAAGTTTTGATGAGTAAATTTATTATGATGATAGCATGCCTCCTATTTATGATGATTACAAAGATAAAAGTGGGTTTGGAAGAGTTTCAACTCTAGGAAGTAATGATCCCACTATTTTGGAGGGTGTTGAATCTTATTGTAATAATTATGAAAGTGGATTTGGAGAGGTCATGACTTTATTTAGTGATGAATCCACAATTTTGGAAGAAGTTTCAATTGATTATGACAACAAAGTTGCTATCTATGATGATTATGGTGATGACATGTATGCTATAAAGAATAATGATAACCATGAAACTTGTCATCATTTTAATTTTCAATTGGATTATGTCAATCAAGTATCACATGATATTTATTTTGTTGAGTTTGCTCCCACTATTATGAAGGAGAATAAATTTGCTTATGTGGAGAGTAATAAAATTTCTATGCTGGTGGATCATGAAAAGAATGATTTGTGTGACAGTTATATTGTTGAATTCATTCATGATGCTACTGAAAATTATTATGAGAGAGGAACATTTTCTTTTACATCTCTCAATAATATCAAGTTTCCTCTCTATGTGTTGAATGTTTTGAAGTCATGCTTGTTTTGCCTTCCTATGATAGTTGATTCTTGCTCCCATAAATTGTTTTCTCACAAAATCCCTATGTATAGGAAGTGAGTTAGGCTTAAATGTGCTTGCCATGTGATTCATGATGCTCTCTTTGTGTTTTAATTCTTCTATGCGAGCATCATTGAAATCATCATGCCTAGCTAAAAAGGCATTAAAGAAAAGCGCTTGTTGGGAGACAACCCAATATTTACCCTTACTGTTTTTGTGTGTTCACATGATTAAGCTACTGTATTAATCATTTTTTATAGCTTTTGTTTCAATAAAGTGCCAAGTGAAGCCTTCGGGATAGTGTGGATGATAGTTGACTTGATTCTGTGCAAAAACAGAAACTTTTGCGCCCAGTTCTGAAATTACCATAAATCACTGGAGCGTCGAAAAATTCTGAATTTTTTACACACGATTTATATAGAAATTGCCTACGTTTTCCTAATTTTTCAGAATTTTTAGAGTTACAGAATTATGGTCATTGTTCATATCATTACAGACTGTTCTGTTTTTGACAGATTCTGTTTTCAATGCATAGTTTGCTTGTTTTATAGTTTCTATGGCTTATATTGGTCAATATAAATTGTAGAAATTGTAGGGTACAGTAGGAATTGTGTGAGAACAATTATGATTCTTGTCTTGACAGTACCAAAGTGATTGATTTTCTCTTTATCATACTAACCTATCTCACGAAGTTCCGTTAAGTTTTGTGTGATTGAAGTTTTCAAGTTTTGGGTGAGATACCGATATGAGGAGAATAAGGAGTGGCAAGACCCTAAGCTTGGGGATGCCCAAGGCACCCCAAGGTAATATTCAAGGAAGAATCAAGCGTCTAAGCTTGGGGATGCCCCGGAAGGCATCCCCTCTTTCGTCTTCAAAACTATCGGTAACCTCACTCGGAGCTATATTTTTATTCGTCAAATAATATGAGTTTTGCTTGGAGCGTCATTTTATTTTGTTGAGATTTTATTCCTGTTATCAATAATCATTTTTTGTATCTTTTAGTTCAATAAAATGCCAATTATAGCCTTTACAATGCTCAGTTTGCAAGTTTATGTGTTGCTGTTTGAAAACAGAAAGTTTTCTGTTTTGTCCTGAATTTTTGTGAATTGGCAGAACATGATAGAAATCTGAAATTTTTACACAGTAATCATGCATAAGTTTTCTGTCACGTGGTAATTTTTAAGAATTTTTGGAGTTAGGAAATTATGAATTTTAAATCCCCCTTTACAGACTGTTCTATTTTGGCAGATTTCGGTTATAGTTGCATTGTTTGCATATGTTGCTTGTTTAATGTTTCTATTTGTGGATAGGAGTATTAAATATGCAGAGGCATTTAGTATGCAATGTTTAATTATAATTTTAGTGATTTGCTACAGTAGATAATGTTAAGGTTTTGAGTTGATTTATACTAACTTATCTCACGAGTTCTTGTTGAGTTTTGTGTGGATGAAGTTTTTAAAGATTTAGGAGAAGCCATGATATGAGAGGAATTAAGGAGACACAAGAGCTCAAGCTTGGGGATGCCCAAGGCATCCCAAATTAATATTTCAAGAAGTCTCAAGCATCTAAGCTTGGGGATGCCCCGGTAGGCATCCCACCTTTCTTCATCAACAATTATCGGTTAGTCTCGGTTGAGCCTAAGTTTTTACTTCTTCACACGATGTGTGCTATCCTTGGTATATCATTTTATTTTGTTAGCATTCACACTTCATAAATTACTTCTTTTATCATTTACCTACTCGAGGACGAGCAGGAATTAAGCTTGGGGATGCTGATACGTCTCCAATGTATCTATAATTTATGAAGTATGCATGCCATGTTTATTATAGTTTTGTATGATTTTGGTGCACTTTTATATGGATTTTATATGATTTTTATGGACTAACATATTGAGCTAGTGCCCAGTGCCAGTTGCTGTTTTCTGCTAGTTCTTGGTTTTCCAGAAAATCCTTATCAAATGAAGTCCAAATGCAGCGAAACTTTTTGACGATTTTTTCTGGAAGGAAACAGACCCAGGAAGCTTTGGGAGAGCAGCAGAAGACCCACAGGGGCCCCACAAGCCACCTGGGCGCGCCCTGGTGCCTCGTGGGCCCCCTGTGGCCCCTCTTCGCGTGATTCCAACGCCAAAAATTCTTATAAATAGAGAAACCCCTAGAAATAACCCTAGAACTTCGACTCCGCCGCCGCAAGCCTCTGTACCTTCGAAATACCATCTGGAGCCCCGTTCCGGCACCCTGCCGGAGGGGGAAATCATCACCGGAGGCCATCTTCATCGTCCCGGCGGTCTCCATGACGAGGAGGGAGTAGTTCATCCTCGAGGCTAGGGGTATGTACAAGTAGCTATGTGTTTGATCTCTCTCTCGTGTTCTTGATTTGGCACGATCTTTATGTACCGTGAGCTTTCTTAATATAGTTGAATCATATGGTGTTTTTCCCCTCTCTATCTTGTTGTGATGAATTGAGTTTTTACCTTTGAGGTTTCACTATTATCGGATCGAATACTTTTATGGATTTGAGAACACTTGATGTATGTCTTGCATATGGATACCCGTGGTGACAATGGGGTGTTCAATTGATTCACTTGATGTATGTTTTGGCACTCAACTCACGGATTCCCGAGGTGACATTGGGGTAATCTATGCATAGGGGTTGATGCACGTTTTTGTCCTACTTTCTCCGGTAGAAATCTTGGGGCACTCTTTGAAGTTCTTTGTGTTGGATTGAATATTATGAATCTGAAGTTGTTTGATGCATATCGTATAATTGACTCATGGATACTTGTGGTGACATTGGAGTATCTAGGTGACATTAGAGTTGGTTGATGCGTATCATATGGTGTTATTTTAGTATGAACTCTAGGGCTGTTCGTGACACTTATAGGGATGGCTCAATAGATTGATCGGAAAAGATAACTTTGAGGTGGTTTACCCTACAAACAATTTCATCTTATGTTCTCCGCTAGATAAGAACTTTGGAGTGATTCTTTGTCGCACGTTGAGGGATTGTTATATGATTCAATTATGTTAGCACTGTTGAGAGATGGCACTAGTGAAAGTATGAACCCTAGGCCTTGTTTTTAAGCATTGCAATACCGTTTGTGCTCCGTTTTATCACTTGCTACCTTGCTGTTTTTATCTTTTCAGATTACAAAAACCTATATCTACTATCCATACTACACTTGTATCACCATCTCTTGGCCAAACTAGTGCACCTATACAATTTACCATTGTATTTGGTGTGTTGGGGACACAAGAGATTTCTTGTATTTGATCGCATGGTTGTTTAAGATATATCGTCTTCATCCTACGCCTCTCATAGATTGATAAACCTTAGGTCATCCACTTGAGGGAAAATTGCTACTGTCCTACAAAACTCTGCGCTTGGAGGCCCAACACGAGTCTACAAGAATAAGTTGTGTAGTAGACATCAGGTGTCCTTGCGATCTTGCCTTGCGGCCTTGCTTGAGGAGAGGACCTGGGCGGAGGAGAGGGAGTGGGACGGGGCAACCTTGGCGGAGGAGAGGAAGTGGGGCGGGGCGACCGTGGCGGAGGAGAGGGAGCGGGGCGGGGCGACCATTGCGGAGGAGAGGAACCTGGGAGGGTGACCTTGCCGGTGGAGAGAGTGACAGCGGGGTGGAGTAGTTGCCGTCGGGAGAGGGATCCGGAGAGGAGAGCCGCGTCGAATCCAGGCAAATGATAGGGTCTGGGGAGAGATTTTGGTCTATGGTATATATCCGCTGGATTTTAGAAATGAATTCCAAGGTCCAATTCTGTGACAGCCAAACAAGTTGGAGTCAGAATTCGTAAATAACATCCTTGAATTTCAACCCAAATGATAGGAGCCAAACAAGCTGTAAAGTCATGACCTGTCCAAATCCACTTTCATCATCATTGTAATCATCATAAATAGGAGGCATACTTTCATCATAATAAATTTTCTCATCATAAGTAGGGGGACTAAAAAGATCATCTTCATCAAACATATAATCCCCAAGTTTATAGCTTTGGATATAACTAGCACAACTGATATTCATACAATACATACTAACAACATTGCTATCATGCTTAACATTCAAGGAACTCACATCAAACATCTTGTTAAATTCTTCTTCTAACATTTCATAACAATTATCAGATTCATAGTTTTCAAGGAAAACTTTGTAAAGATAAAGAATTGCACTCAACTTAATTCCCATTTTGTAGTATTCTTTTATAAACCAAACTAGTGAGTAAAACAAGAAACTGAAAGATTCAATTACAAGACCTAAATAAGAAATCTTCAAGCACTCAACTCCCCGACAACGGCCCCAGAAATACTTGATGTCTACTACACAACTTTATTCTTATAGACTTTGTTGGGCCTTCAAGCACAAAGTTTTGTAGGACGGCAGCAAATTTCCCTCAAGTGGATGACCTAAGGTTAATCAATCTATAGTAGGTGTAAGATGAAGGTGCTCTCTCCAAACAACCATGCAATCAAATACAAGTAATCTCTTGTGTCCACAACACACCCAATAGAGTTGTAGTTGTATAGGTGCACTAGTTCGGCGAAGAGATGATGATAGATGTGTAATATGGATGGCAAAGATAGCTTTTTATAATCTAAGCAAATAAAAACATCAAGGTAGCAAGTAAAAAAAGTGAATAAAATGGTGTTTCAATGCTTGGAAACAAGGCCTAAGGTTTATACTTTTGCTAGTGCCAACTCTCAACATCATTAACATAATTAAACCACATAATAATCCCTCAAAGTGCAGCAAAGAATCACTCCAAAGTTTCTATTCTATCGGAGAAAGTTGGATGAAATCGCACAGCTGTGCTTAACAACAAACCACCTCAAAGTCATATTTCCAATCTTGATCTATTGAACCACCCACAATGTGCCACGGATAGTCCCATAAATCGTACTACGACAACACCATATGATACTTATCGTTCAACCTTTATGCTAAGAGTACCCCAATGCCACCATGGGTATTCACAAGTTAATTACTAGACATTCATCATGTTATCTCAAGTCCAAAGTATTCCATCCAACATAAAGAAACTTCAAAGAGCAAGACTCAATTCACCAGAAAAATAAGAGAGGTGGATGAACATCATATGATCCAACTTTATTAATAAAGCTCGTGATACAATCAAGATCAAATCCTTCAAGAACATGAGAGAAAGAGATCAACACATAGCTACTATTACATACCCTAAACCCCATGGATGAACTACTCACACATCACCATGACAACGGGGAGAGAAATTGTTGGTGATGGTGATGACGGAGATGTCCCAGGTGGTGTTTCCGGCGCCACCAGAGGAGAGGGGAAGGGGGGCCCTCCTTCTTCTTTCTTGGCCCTCCGCGGAGAGAGGGAGCTCTCCCCTAGATTAGATCTTGGTGGAGCAATTTTCTGGTGGAATCTGAGTCCCGTTCACCTTTCAATAGGCCACAGGGGATCTGGGATTGCTAGAATCACGAAATGTTTATGTCGGTTCCACAACTTTGGTCCGAAGTTACCCTCTAAAGCATGACTATCAGAGTTGGAGAAGTATCATTTTCGTATTTTTCATTCAGCCTCTTTCTCTGGGCATAGAGATCTGGTTCATATCTGCCTCTGCAATTTCTTTTCATACTTGTGCAATCCGGAAAAATCTGGAATCTTTAAGGCAGTATTACAAGTTCCTTCTTAAGCCACCAGAAAAAACTTGAGATTTTACCTGCTCAGCAAAATTGAATATACAATTCATACTTTCTGTCCTGAAAAATTCCCGAAAATCCCAGAAACACTACAAAAGAGAAACTGACTTTTGGCACTAGATTAATATGCTAAAAAATTTGTACCTACTATTAAAGGGAGGAAGGTTTCTTCCTCCCAATTTTTCGTCTGTTCTAATATTCTTTCGCCCGTCATAATTCTGGTTCATTTTTTCCTACATCGTTTCACTACCCGTAGCTAAAAAAATCGTAAGTAGAAGGATTCGAACCATGGTTGAGAGGAAAGAGCCTGTAGCCTTGACGCACGAACCACCTCATCCATACATAATTATTGACAAAAGAGCAGAAAGTTTTCCATTTGTTTAGTGAAATGTGTTGGAAAGAATCTCAATATGTGATGCGGTGATGACCCACAAGTATAGGGGATCAATCATAGTCCTTTCGATAAGTAAGAGTGTCGAACCCAACGGGGAGCAGAAGGAAATGACAAGAGGTTTTCAGCAAGGTATTCTCTGCAGGTACTGAAAGTAGCGGTAACAGATAGTTTTGATAGCAAGATAATTCGTAACAAGTAACAAGTATGATAAAGTGCAGCAAGGTGGCCCAATCCTTTTTGTAGCAAAGGACAAGCCAAAACGGTCTCTTATATAAAGCAAAGAGTTCTCAAGGACACATGGGAATTCTCATCTAGTCACTTTCATCATGTTTGTTTGATTCGGGTTCGCTACTTTCATAATTTGATATGTGGGTGGACCGGTGGTTGGGTGCTATTCTTACTTGAACAAGCCTCCCACTTATGATTACCCCCTCTTGCAAGCATCCTCAACTACGAAAGAAGAATTAAGATAAATCTAACCATAGCATGAAACATATGGATCCAAATCAGCCCCTTACGGAATAGCGCATAAAATAGGGTTTAAGCTTCTGTCCCTCTAGCAACCCATCATCTAATTACTACTCCACAATGCCTTCCCTTAGGCCCAAAGATGGTGAAGTGTCATGTAGTCGACGTTCACATGACACCACTAAAGGAAGCAACAACATACATATCATCAAAATATTGAACGAATACCAAATTCACATGATTACTTATGACAAGACTTCTCCCATGTCCTCAAGAACAAAAGTAACTACTCACAAATCATATTCATGTTCAAGATCAGAGGGGTATTCAATATCATTAAGGGTCTGAACATATAATCTTCCACCAAATAAACCAACTAGCATCAACTACAAGATGTAATCAACACTACTAGCAACCCACAGGTACCAATCTGAGGTTTTGGGACAAAGATTGATAACAAGATATGAACTAGGGTTTGAGATGAGATGGTGCTGGTGAAGATGTTGATGAAGATTGGTCCTCCCATGATGAGAGGATCATTGGTGATGTCAATGGCTTTGATTTCCCCCTCCCGGAGGGAAGTACCCCCGGCGGAATCGCTCCACTGGAGAGCAAAATTGCTCCTGCCCAGGTTCCGCCTCGAGACGGCGGCGCTTCATCCCGAAAGTCTTCTCCTTATTTTTTCTAGGGAAAATAGCCTTATATATCAGAATATGGGCCCTGGAGGCCTGCCAGGGGCGCCACAAGCTCGGGGGGCATGCCTAGGGGGGTAGGTCGCGCCCCCCAGGCTTGTCGCTTCCTGGTGGGTCCCCCTCTGGTATTTCTTCAGCCAATATTTTTTATATATTCCAAAACAATTCTCCGTAAATTTTCAGGTCATTTGGAGATGTGCAGAATAGCTATCTCTGTTTCACCCCTTTCCGGTCCAGAATTCCAGCTGCCGACAATCTCCCTCTTCATGTGAAACTTGCAAAATAAGAGAGAAAAGGCATAAGAATTGTATCATAAAGTGAAATAATGATCCAAAACATTATAAATAACATTAGGAAAACATGATGCAAAATGGACATATCAACTCCCCCAAGCTTAGACCTCGCTTGTCCTCAAGCGAAAAACTGAAATTGATAATCATGACCACATGTTTAGAGAGAGAGGTGTCGATAAAACAAAATACGGACATGAAGGCATCATGATCTTTATTATAACAGCAATACATTATCATAAAACTTCTCATGAACAAGTGACAATTCATCCATAAGATAAAGTATGAACTACAAACCTTATTGAAAACTAACAAACTATGATCTCAGTCACCGAAGCAATTGCAATTCAATATATTATCAGAAAGAGTCTATGTAAGAGCTTTTGTTTAGCAAGTTCACATACTCAACTATCATTTAGTCTTTTATGATTGCTGACACTCACGCCATACTTATGGAGCAAAAGTTTCAGTCAGACACATAGAAAGATAGGGGCTTATAATTTTGCCTCCCAATGTATTTACCTCAAGGGTAATGTCAACAATAATAACTCATGATCACCTACATTCAACTAGATATATATATCTGGATCTTTCCCCACCACATGATGCTTGCCAAGAGAGAAAAATAAAAACGGAATAGAGGAGAATACTATTGACTCTTGCATGAAAGTAAATACATAAAAGTAAAATATAGGCCCTTCGCAGAGGGAAGCAGAGGTTGTCATGCACTTTTTATTTTTGGATGTGCAAGCTCTTAATGTAAAGGAACGTCACTTTATATTGCCCCTTGTGATAGCGACCTTTATTATGCAGTCTGTCGCTTTTATTTCTTCACCATCACAAGATCGTACAAAGCTTATTTTCCCTTACAATAAAAGATCATACATATTTAGGAGCAATTTTTATTGCTTTTGCACCGATGACAACTTACTTGAAGGATCTTATTCAATCCATAGGCAGATATGGTGGACTCTCATGATATGAAACTGGGTTCAAGGGTTTTTGGATGCACAAGTAGTATCTCTACTTAGTACAGAATTTTGGCTAGCAAAAGATAGGGGGCAAGCACCACATGTTAGAGGATCCAAAACAATATAACTTCTACGTGAATATAAGCAAACATAACTCATTACGTTGTCTTCCTTGTCCAACGTTGACTATTTGACATAGAATATTTAATGGGGGCTCACAATCATAAAAGATGTCCAAGATAGTATATTTATATGTGAGACCTCTCTTCCTTTATTACTTTTTCATGAATTGCAACAATGACCAATGCTATGTATTGTCAACTTCCAACAAGTTTTATCAATTATACTTCTTTTATGTGAAGTCATCACTTCCCATGGGATTAGCATATGATCTCTTTTTTCTTTTTTCTCTTTATTTTATTTCTAGGATTGGATCAACAAAAGTAAGATAACTCAACTCAAACTACTCTTTATTATATAACTCTCACACTCGATTACATAGATAGATAGATCACAAAGCAAGCACTTGAAACTAAATCATACAAAAACTTTATTCTTCTAAATCATGAAATAACTAAGGATCGAACTAAGATAGATAATTATGATAAAAGTGATGGTGATACGATACCGGGGAACCTCCCCCAAGCTTGGCACAAGCCAAGGGTGGTGCCCATACCCGTGTACTCAAATCTCGTTCTTCGGTGATGGTGGTGCAATATTCTTAGCAATGATGCCCCTGAGGATGCGATTCTCCTCCTCGAGCTTATTGACTTGACGCTTAAGATCCATGATTTCTCCTTGGAGCTTTCCGGTAACAGTTAATGCACCATCCACCCAAGGATGCATTCTGGCTGAAGGAGATGAAGCAACACTCTTTCTCAAGTTACGGTAAGAAATAAATCGGGTATTGGGGGGTTTAACCGTATTCGGCAAGAATGATTTCTTGAATTCCACATGCATATCACCAAGTTGGGGTAGTGAAATTTCTTCTTCTTCCACGTCTGTGGAATCCATCCTCTTCAAGTAAGCTTCCACCTCCTCATCGGTCGATCACCCATAGGGGTCGACATGAACCGTAGATTCTCGGGTTCGCTGTAGTGTGGGAAACGTGGCTCTCCCCATCCGACATCACCGTAGATTCTTGGGTTGCCAAGTGGGCCATTGAGCTTGGCCCACATCATCTCAAATATATGCCACAGACTGCTATTAAATCTCAAGCTTTGGTGGATTTCATCAATGACTGGACTGAATTGCAGGCTCCGGAGGAGAAGCCGGATACCACATATTGGTCTATTCACTTTGACGGTTCCAGGCAATTGGAAGGCTCGGGGGATGGAGTTGTGATAACTTCCCCACGAGGTGATAAGTTTTGTTATGTTTTGAGGCTTATGTTTCCTTGTACTAACAATGCAGCTGAATATGAGGCTTTGCTTCATGGGCTTCGTATGGCTAAGGAGATGAACTTAAGCCGAGTCAGATGCCTGGGCGACTCAGATTTGGGGGCTCGGCAAGTTTCTGGAACCTGGGATTCCAAGGATCCCCTCATGGCGGCTTACAGATGCGAAGTCACAAACATCGTTGGGCATTTCAAGGGATATCAGGTTGATCATATTGATCGCCAGCTTAACGAGGCAGCAGATGCATTGTCTCGTTTGGGGTCTCAGCGAAAGCCTGTCCCACCCAATGTTTTCCTTGATGTTCTACACAACCCGTCAGTCAAGCTACCGACAGAGGAGGACCTTGCTATTCCTGATCCGGAAGCGGCATTGGTGGCCGCTGTTCATGCTATGCCAGATTGGACAGTACCTTACCTAGCTTATTTAAGCCGCGGCGAGCTCCCAGCAGAGGAAATCATGGCTCGGCAGATTATCAGGCGGTCCAAGTCCATGACTATAGTCAATGACGAGTTACATAGACGAAGCGTCACAGGTGTTTTCAGCATTGTGTTTCTCCTGAGGAGGGTTGTGCAATTCTCAACGAAATCCACTCTGGTGATTGTGGGCATCATGCCGGCTCAAGATCATTGGTCCCGAAAGCATTTCGGCATGGTTTTTACTGGCTCACAGCTCACGCAGATGCCGAGGATATTGTGCACAAGTGTGATGGTTGTCAGAAATTTACTCGTCAAGCTCATGTGCCGGCTCAAGAGTTGAGGATGATTCAGATAGCCTGGCCCTTTGTAGTCTGGGGGCTTGATATGGTCGGGCCTTTCAAAAGATCCAAGAATGAGCATACTCATTTATTGGTAGCAGTTGACAAATTCACCAAGTGGGTGGAAGCAGAGCCGGTCAGTCGTTGTGATGCTGCTACGGCTGTCAAATTCCTCAAAAAATTGATCTATCATTTTGGTTATCCACATAACATTATTACAGATAACGGCACCAATCTCTCCAAAGGGGTCATGAAGCAGTTCTGTCAGCAAGAGCACATCAGACTTGACTTGACGTCTGTTGCACATCCTCAGTCCAATGGACAGGTGGAACGAGCTAATCAGGAGCTGCTGCGTGGCATAAAATCTAGGCTCATGGTGTCTTCACAACGCACGCCTAGTTGCTGGGAAGAGGAATTACCTGCAGTACTTTGGAGCATACGGACCACTCCCAACAGGTCGACAGGCTACACGCCATTTTTTCTGGTCTATGGTGCAGAGGCTGTCCTTCCAAGTGATATTCGTCATGACTCCCCCCGAGTTACAGCTTATGTGGAGGCTGATAATGAACAAGCTCGCCAAGATGCCCTTGATGCTCTAGAAGAAGAACACGAACTTGCCAAATCCAGATCTGCAATCTATCAACAAGACCTACGTCACAGCCGTAGAGTTCGAAGCCGTACTTTTCAGGAAGGTGACTTAGTGCTCCGTCTGATACAAGACCAGACAGGCATGCATAAGCTTTCGCCTCCTTGGGAAGTACCCTTCGTCATCAGCAAGAATCTCAACAACGGGTCATATTACCTTGTTGACATACGTGAAGCAAATAAGTCACGTACCTCTGAGGAGGAGGGCAGCCAACCCTGGAACATTGCACATCTCCGGCCATACTATACCAAAGTCACAGACTGGGCAGTATCTTTTGTACATACCTTCATCATGTATATACATATTATGATCAATGAAATAAAGCCGGCATCTCTCTATAAGAGAGTTTGTCGTTTCGCCTCAAATTGTGTGTTGAGTCTTTATTCTTTGATCATTGGTTACTTGGGGGCTTCCAACTCGTCGAGTTTAGCTTTTAACATCCCTTTTAACCCGGCAAAATGCCAAAATTTCCTTGGTTAAACCTGCCTGTTAGCAAGATGCTACTCCGAAAAGGTGACCCGGTGTACGCCTGATGAGTCAATCACAGAGGTGACCCTGAACTTATCAGAGTTAAAACACTGGTTCGGTCACGTGAGAGCCGGCTTTCAGAGAGCTAGGACAAACCAAAAGAGGTGGAAAAGCCTGCTTCACAGAAGCGAATCAGACTCGTGCCTCCAAAGCCGGTCTTTATGTCGTGCCTCGAAAGCTGGCTTTTACTTTTGCATAGTTGCATTATTTTTATCTTTTGCATGCATGCATACATACTTATATTTCATAAATTATGTATTAAGTTTCTTGTTTATTAAGCCGGCATCAGGATTTGCCGGGTTGTCCTACAACTAAGAATTTTATCTTACCACTCAGCACCACTGGTGTTCGAGTCAATCGCCGGCGTAGCCGGGTCTTCGATGTTATTTCGGGTGTTGTCAATGGTACATCACATAATGATCCATATTGCTGAATTGGCTCCAGAAGCCGGGTTATCACTCATGCACTTCAACCATAAGATTGATGTTTGCTCTCAAGGCAACACAAGATTTTCATTCAGGGCAGTCAAAAAAATTTACACAAGGCAAAATAATCAAGTGCACGATGGCACTTGTACCAGCAAAAGTTTTATGCCTACAGCTATTACAAGCCGCGTTAGGGCTATGATCAAGTCAAAGTGTTTTTTCTATCCCTTTCAAATCAAAAGTTTTATGAGCCAGCAACGCAATATGGTGGGTTGATGCCTCTGGTATGGGATGCCGGGTCATGTCTGCGTCCGTGCTTCTTGGTCTTTAGGCATCGTCCCTTCTGCCTCTGCGGTCTGGGGGTCATCCTCCAGCCACTGGATGGATCGCAAAGCTTCAAACACGGAGTTGGCTGTTATCACAGATGAAGGGTCGACGTCAGGAGCGAAAGTTTGCTTACGAGGACAGGTTTGTGCAACAGGCTGCGGGTTTGGCAGCTCAATGCTTTCATTGGCTTCAGAATAGCCAGCTTGATACTTGGTGAGATCTATCTCCTCTGTCAGTGCTGGTGCAGCTACCCGGGTCTCTTTTACACACCGCAGAAAATCCTTCTTGGTAAAAAGCGTGTCATCGGTGTTGAATTCAGGATAACCACCTACTATCTGCGCCGGATACAGATCTGGTGCGTACGCCTTGGCACGTGCAAGGGCAGTAAGGGCTCCATGGCGACAAGCCTCCTTCTTTAGTTCTTGAAACCATTGCGGCACTACAGACAACTCTTTAAGCATGTCCACGATCAGTTGGGGTGGTGCCTTCGTGTTTTTCGCCGCCATGATGTAGCGTGAGCCGCCTACATATAGCTGCTCCAGAAAGGTATAGTCGTCTTTCAGCTTTACCAAAGGAAGTTCCACGAGGTTATGACTCCTTTGGCCTGCAAATACAGATGAATAAGTATCCGAAAACCCAGCTCAACATATTAAGCCGGCACATTTAGGAGTCTGGTGAATCTTTCGGCTTACCAAAGATGGTGTTGCACATGGTGGTGATATGGCCCTTTAACGTGGCTAATTCTTGAGTCACTGGCTCAAGTTTCTCTTCAGCCTCTTCCGCACGTTTGATCAGGATGGCCTTTTCATCTTCAAAAGCTGCCTCGGCTTTCTTTAGGGTCTCTGTCACAGTGAGCAGTGACTTGTGGAAATCAGAAGATAAGTGTTCCGCTTTTTCTCGGAGTTTTTTCTCTTTCTTCACTTCCTTTTGGAAGCCGGCCGCTTGTGACTCGGCTTCATTCAGCATGTCCTGCATGACAATTTTACCAAGTTACAGGATATATATGTATAATAGTCCCGAGCCGCCGTGGCAGTCGACCCGGCAATTGGGGGCTACGTCTATCAAAGCTCTCTTTTCAACATAACAAGTTCCATGAAGATGCAGGCATTCAACATGGCACTTGGGGGCTAATGTGTAGTCTTTTCATCAATACATGCAGAGACTCGGCCCATCTTATAATGTTGAGCCGGTTCTCGGGGTCTACCAATCATTCATCTACATGAATATCAATTTACAGAAGTTCCGGGTCATCATTTCATAATGACCCGGCCCTTGGGGGCTACATGTATATATAGATAAAGCCAGGTGACAGAAATTACCTCATACTTCCGCTTGAGAGAAGTCGCCATTGCAATTTCAGTATCCCGGCTTTTAGACAGCCGGGTAAAGACAGTTTGATGCAGCGAATTGATGTCTTGGTCTTCAAACGAGTGGAAATGAAGAGCTGTCTTCCCCTTATTTTTAACTGGCGACTCAGCCTTTGTGGGGATTTTGGTCAAGGCAGTGGAAGTTTCTGGTAGAGGGTTCTGGTTCTCACCAGTCACCACCACCTCGTCCTGAGCCTTCTCAATGGGCTGCTCTTCTGTCATATCTTCTTTCTCCTGATCAGCAACAGGAGGAGCAGCACGAGCGAGGCTCACTGTAGTGTCTTGGTGTGGCGGCTCGTCTTGGATAACTAGCTCATCTGGAATATCCGGGTTGTCTGCTGCTGCTTCCTGAGAAGGGCCTTCTTTCTCAACACCAGGGTCAGAAGACCCGGTAGCAGGTTTCTTCCTGATTGCTTTTGCGCTGTACAAAGTAACAAATTACTTAGTCAATGGATAAAGGCAAAAGCATAAACTTGGAAGATAAGTGGTTAATTATTACCCGCGATTGATGTTAAAGGCTAGTGCTTGAGTGGTGCTGGACTCATCCGAAGAGGGGGAGGTTAGATAGGCTAGGTCATTCAGCGGAAGTGGCTCTTTGAAACGACTGGCTTGAGGGAGAGAAGGAGTGGGGCTGTGAGGGACTTTGGTCTGATCCCTTCGTGAGGGCGGCTCGTTTGTTAACCCGCCGCTTAGTTCTCCCTCACAGCTCCGGGTCTTCCGCTTTGAAGTACCAGTATGCTGAGATTTTTTTCAAAAGAAAGCATGGATCTAAGTGAGCGTCTAGATGTGAGAATGGGACTTTGCGGATTGCAACCCAGAATTTCTTTTGGACAGGTATTGTTGAGTCAGAATCTGAGGAGATCAGGGTTACCTCTGGCTCGCCGGCTTGACTGGTTTCAGCTTGTTCCTGAGTAGAGTCGGCGTCAGCAAGTTGGTTAAAAAGACGACCTAGGGAGTCAAGTTCTACCTCATGTTCTTCTTCATCCTCTGGCTCTTTCCCATCATCATCCTTGGGAGGAGTAGGAACTTGAGGCTCAATCTTCCACCAATCAGCATTTTCCTGCACAATGATGGAATAGTAAAGTTACAACAAAAACAAGGCAATGTAAGCAAGGCGAGAGGAAACATGAAAGGCGGCTTACATCAGGAGCCGGGTTGCCCAAGAAAAAGGGGGATAACCCCACAAGCTCAATTGCATCTTTTGTTTCACCAAGGAGCTTCTTGGCGAATTTGATAATATCCTTCTGTTGAAGGTTGACCCGGCTAAACTATAAGGAGTCATCAGTCTCGCCTGAGTATGTATGCATAAGCCGGTTTCTTAGGCTGAGAGGCTGGATCCGCTAGCTCACCCAAGTCCGGGTTAAATTAACACCAGTGAGGCCGTGGGCGGTCAAGGCATTGATTTTGGAGTATAAGGGCTGCAGAGCTTCCCTTTCAGCCCTGGAGGCGAAACCCGGGAATGTGGTGGAGGCGTCAAGCCGGTCTGCCCTGTAACCCAGAAGCTGATGCTGCTACTCCAGGGAAGTGTCTTTGCAATAAAACCAAGATCTGTACCATCCTTTTGGATAGCTTGCCGGCTTAGCTTCTAGAAAAG
This sequence comes from Elymus sibiricus, assembly GCA_039707655.1. NCBI lineage: Eukaryota > Viridiplantae > Streptophyta > Magnoliopsida > Poales > Poaceae > Elymus > Elymus sibiricus. The sequence continues at coordinate 277,457,262 of CM077672.1, forward strand.
CCGAGTTCTTCCTTCTTTGGATAGTGACCCCACCAAGTTCTACGCTGGGTCCACCTTTGTGTTCTGTCTGATGATTCAGGTAGAAGAATTCCTGAAATAGGCTAATGGACGGCTCAATTTGCAGATAAACCTCGCAGAACACTTGAAACTGGCTTAAGTTGTGGATGGAGTTGGGGCCCAAGTCCTGAGGCCTGATAGCGAAGAAGTGAAGTACATCCCGGAAAAATTTAGAACCCGGGGGACGGAAACCTCTGTCTAAATGATCACCCAAGATGACAATCTCATTTTGACCCTGTTGAGGATGTATTTCTTCCTCAGGGGCTCGCCATTCAATCTCTTCCGATGTTGGAAGTAACCCGGAGTCGACCAACGCCTGCAGTCTGAGCTCTGACATGTTCGACTTGGCCCAGTTGACAATCTTGTTGGTTTTTGGAGCCATGGATTTAGCTACAAGGAAAGTAAGACATAATATAAGCCGATAAAAATCAGAAGTTTGCCGGGTTACCGCGAAACAAATGGCAAGCCGGTATTATATTGGGTTATGACAACCAAGACAGTTTGAGTCGGCGTGAATAAGCAACCACTAGTCATAGATTTGGACAAGTATAGTGTGGGTTATGAGTCTGCAAACAGCTTTCAAACAGATTGAGGAATTTTTTGGATCTAAAAATAGCTGAAAAATAAAAGGAAAACCTAGGTTTATTTCGGTGACTGGGGACGAGACCATAATGAGGTTCATTTGGGAAGATGTAAAGATCTATAAGGCCATGAGATTATTGCGGAGTTGTTCTCCTGTCTAAATAAACAAGGAATCAAAGATATTTCAGATCTACAAGCTACCATTGTGAAGAACATTGAAGAACACCGAAGAACTATGAAAAGCTATGGCAATGAAGAAAATGCCATGGAAGAGGCAGCACACTCACAGATCTGTGGGGGTGAAGTGAGGGCTTCAGGCTTGAGGTTGCGGCCGCGGTGGATTCCGGCGAGGTCTCGGCGGCGATGTTGACGGAGCTTCTTCCACTGCAGCCGAGGTTGGCGAGCTCGAGGCATGCGCGGAGATGTCAGGAGCGAGAGGAAGAAGATGAGTTTGAAGAGGCAAGGTAAAGAATGGGAGTGGGGACCTGCTGGCCTATTTATAAACATGGTAGAACTCGAAGAGGCAGGTGCGAAACCCCAGGCAGCGCAGTAAAATTTTGGCTAAAAAGACTCCTTGATTTTCGCGCCTGACAAGACAATGCAAAATCGCTCAAAGATTCGCTATGATGTCACGCCCGGATCTTGCGGGAGTGGATTGTGACGTCATATAAAAAGGTAGTGAGAAAAGTGCTAAGTCTGAAGGAGGTAAACGACCCGGCAAAAATGATTGACCTGGGAAATGTATTTGATAAGGGATGAAGACTGGAAGGGTGCAAAAAATTCCGGCTCAGGACAAGACGCAGAGATAAAACTCTTCGCAGTTAGTCCTTTACTTTTATTTTGCAGGATGGAGTTTAACATGTATAAATCCACGTCAAACTGGGGCTAATGTGGGGGTATTTCCCAGCATTGAGACCCACCGGGAGGATGACCCGGCCATAGAGCCATGAGGCTCTGCGGGCCACCACACCACTGGGCCTTGAAGATCCATAACAGGCCGGTTTAAGAGAGACCCGGTGTAGAGGCCGGCTTAACATGTGGGCCGACTCGAGAAGAAAGGATCATACAAGAAGGTTTATCTTGGAGAACAAGATGATTAGAGTAAGAGTAAGGTACGGGTTGATACTACGACCCGGACTCTCATGTAAACCTAGGGCTCGACCTGTTATATAAAGGGGAGCACCTAGGGCAGAAAAGACTAAGTTCCAATCTCTCGAAAGCTAGGTTAGCGAATCCGCATCCTTGTAATCGAGATCCAAAGCAATACAATCAAGCAGGACGTAGGCTTTTACCTCCATCGTGAGGGGCTGAACCTGGGTAAACTCGTGTCTCTCGCTTCCCGATCAACCCTGTTAAGCTTCCACCTTCGTGCGATGGCCTCATCACTAAGTCCTTTCACAAGGGCATCTGCCGTGATAAAACCACGACACGCGCCCTGGGGGGTAGGGCGCGCCCCCCAGGCTTGTCGCTCGCTCGTGCACTTTTTGGACTGTTTATTATTTTCCTAATTTTTTATATATTCCAAAACGGACAGAAAGTACTTTTATGGAATTTTTGGAGTCGGTTTACTTACCGTACCACATACCTACTCCTTTTCTGGATTCTAGAGCATTCCGTAAGGTTTCTTTTATGTGCTCTTCCGGTGTCATTGTTTGAATGATATTGGTTTCAACATTAATGAGAGTACTTGAGATATAATGTTTAATTCTTTGCCCATTAACCAATCTCGGATTAGTGCCTTCGGAGTTATTTATTTTGATGGCTCCGGAGTGATAAACCTCTTCGATGATGTATGGTCCTTCCCATTTAGAGAGAAGCTTTCCTGCAAAGAATCCTAAATGAGAATTGTATAATAGAACATGATCACCCACTTTGAATTCCCGCTTTTAAATTCTTTTATCATGCCATCTTTTAACTTTTTCTTTAAACAACTTGGCATTTTCATAAGCTTGTGTTCTCCATTCGTCTAAAGAGCTAATATCAAATAACCTCTTCTCACCAGCCAGTTTAAAATCATAATTAAGTTCTTTAATTGCCCAATATGCCTTATGTTCTAACCCAAGAGGTAAATGACACGCTTTTCCATAAACCATTTTATATGGAGACATACCCTTAGGATTTTTATAAGCAGTTTTGTAAGCCCATAGTGCATCATCAAGTTTCTTAGACCAATTCTTTCTGGATCTATTAACGGTCTTTTGCAAAATTAATTTTATTTCTCTATTAGTTAGTTCAACTTGACCACTAGACTGAGGATGATATGGAGATGCAATTCTATGATTAACATCATATTTAGCAAGCAATTTACGGAAAGCACCATGAATAAAATGTGAACCACCATCGGTCATCAAATATCTAGGGACTCCAAACCTCGGAAATATAACTTCTTTAAGCATTTTAATAGAAGTGTTATGATCAGCACTACTAGTTGGAATAGCTTCTACCCACTTAGTAACGTAATCAACAGCAACTAAAATATGTGTATACCCGTTAGAGGAAGGAAAAGGTCCCATATAATCAAATCCCCAAACATCAAATGGTTCAATAACAAGTGAATAATTCATAGGCATTTCTTGACGTCTACCAACATTACCAATTCTTTGACATTCATCACAATAGAGAACAAACTTACGTGCATCTTTGAAAAGAGTAGGCCAATAAAAACCAGATTGTAATACCTTATGTGCAGTTCTGTCTCCCGCATGGTGTCCTTCGTATGCCTCGGAGTGACACTTCCATAGGATTTGTTCATGTTCATGCTCAGGTACACATTGTCTAGTAACACCATCTACTCCTTCTTTATATAAATGTGGGTCATCCCAAAAGTAATGTCTTAAATCAAAGAAGAACTTTTTCTTTTGTTGGTATGTCAAACTAGGTGGTATATATTTAGCAACAATGTAATTAGCATAGTCTGCATACCAAGGAGTGTTACGAGAAGCATGTATAACAGCTAATTGTTCATCAGGAAAACTATCATCAATAGGCAGTGGGTCATCAAGAACATTTTCTATTCTAGACAAATTATCAGCTACGGGATTCTCAGCTCCCTTTCTATCAATAATATGCAAATCAAATTCTTGTAGTAAAAGAACCCACCTAATAAGTCTAGGTTTAGCATCTTTCTTTTCCATAAGGTATTTAATAGCAGCATGGTCAGTGTGAATAGTTACTTTAGAATCAACAATGTAAGATCTGAATTTATCACATGCAAACACAACTGCTAAAAATTCTTTCTCAGTAGTAGCATAATTTCTTTGAGCACTATCTAGAGTTTTACTAGCATAATGAATAACATTCAATTTCTTTTCAACTCTTTGTCCTAGAATAGCACCAACAGCATAATCACTAGCATCACACATCATTTCAAAGGGTAGGTTCCAGTCAGGTGGTTGAACAATAGGTGGAGACATTAAGGCTTTCTTAAGTATTTCAAAGGCTTCTATGCAATCATCATCAAAAACGAATGGCACATCTTTTTGCAAGAGATTAGTAAGAGGCCTGGAAATTTTAGAGAAGTCTTTTATAAACCTTCTATAGAAACCAGCATGACCAAGGAAACTTCTTATACCTTTGATATCTTTAGGACATGGCATTTTTTCAATAGCATGAACATTTGCTTTATCAACTTCAATACCTCTTTCAGAGATTTTATGCCCAAGGACTATACCTTCATTTACCATAAAGTGGCACTTCTCCCAATTCAAGACAAGATTATTTCTTCACATCTCTGCAAAACTCGATCAAGGTTGCTTAAGAAATCATCATAAGAAGTTCCGTAAATGGAGAAATCATCCATGAAAACCTCAACGATCTTTTCACAAAAGTCAGAGAATATAGCAGTCATACATCTTTGAAAGGTAGCAGGTGCATTACATAAACCAAAAGGCATACGACGATAAGCATAAGTTCCAAAAGGACAAGTAAATGTGGTTTTCTCTTGATCTTCTGGCGATACAGGTATTTGAGAGAAACCAGAATAACCTTCTAGGAAGCAAAAGTGTGTATGCTTAGATAATCTTTCTAACATTTGATCAATAAAAGGCAAGGGGTAATGATCTTTTCTAGTAGCATTATTCAATTTTCTGAAATCAATTACCATTCTATAACCGGTTACAATTATTTGTGGGATAAGTTCATTTTTATCATTAGGAACAATAGTAAGACCTCCTTTCTTAGGAACACAATGAACAAGGCTTACCCATCTACTATCAGCTACGGGATAAATTATACCTGCCTCCAGAAGCTTTAATATTTCATTTCTTACCACATCCTTCATTTTAGGATTTAATCTTCTTTGATGATCAACAACTGGTTTAGCATCTGGCTCCATATGAATTTTATGCTGACATAGAGTAGGACTAATGCCCTTAAGATCATCGAGAGTATATCCAATAGCAGCACGATGCTTCCTCGGAGTTTTAAGTAATCTTTTTTCTTCATGCTCTGAAAGGTTAGCACTAATAATAACAGGATATATCTTCTTTTCATCAAGATAAGCATATTTAAGTGTATCAGGTAATTTTTTTAAATCAAACACATGATCACTCTTTGGTGGAAGAGGGTCTCCCAAAGTTTCAACAGGCAAGTTATGTTTAAGAATAGGTGCTTGTTTAAAGAACAACTCATCTATTTCATTTCTTCCATTCATATATGCATATCATTTTCATGGTCTAGCAAGTATTTTTCTAAAGGATCAGTAGGAGGCACGGCAATAGAAGCAAGACCAATAATTTCATCCTTAGTAGGTAATTCTTTATCACGAGGTTGTCTACGAAACTTAGAGAAATTAAACTCATGAGATATATCACCAAAATTAACACTGACAGTTTCTTTATTGCAATCAATCTTAGCATTTACTGTATTCAAGAAAGGTCTACCGAATATAATAGGACAAAAATCATCTTGTGGTGATCCAAGAACAAGAAAATCAGTAGGGTATTTGATCTTACCACACAAGACTTCAACATCTCTAACAATCCCAAGTGGTGCAATAGTATCTCTATTTGCAAGCTTAGTAGTGACATCAATATCTTCAATCTCAACAGGTGCAATATCATTCATGACTTCTTGATAGAGAGTAAACGGAATAGCACTCACACTAGCACCAATATCACATAAACCATGATAGCAATGATCTCCAATTTTAACAGAAATAACAGGCATGCCAATTACAGGTTTGTTTTTATCTTTAGTGTCTGACTTAGCAATTCTAGTTGCTTCATCACATAAATATATGACATGTCCATCAATATTATCAACCAGGAGATCTTTAATCATTGCAATACTAGGTTCAACTTTAATTTGTTTAGAAGGTCTAGGTGCTCTAATATTACTTTTGTTAACCACAGTTGAAGCTTTAGCATGTTCCTTAATCCTAACAGGGAAACGAGGTTTCTCAATATAAACAGTGGGCACAACTAGATCAACATTGTAAACAATTGTTTCTTCTTTAACACTAACATGTTCTTCATTTAATTCAATAGGTGGATGAAACTTAAACCATTTCTCCTTAGGGAGATCAACATGAGCAGCAAAAGATTCACAAAAAGTGGCTACTATCTCAGAGTCAAGTCCATATTTAGTACTAAACTTATGAAAAGCATCGGTTTCCATAAAATATTTAACACAATCAAACTTAAGATTTATACCTGACTCTTCACCTTTGTCGATTTCCCAATCTTCAGAGTTGCATTTAATTCTTTCCAGAAGATCCCATTTGAATTCAATAGTTCTCATCATAAAGGAACCAGCAGAAGAAGTATCGAGCATGGATTGATCATTATGAGAAAGCCGAGCATAAGAGGGTGAGGAGAGGTGGTCACTGCACGAGTTTGTGGGAAAATAGCAGGAAGAAAACAACGCCTCTATATGCATGCTAGGTACATCAAGAAGGTCAAAGAGGCTAGCTTACATGGCCTTCTGGCTGGAAACGGTTCAATCTGTTCAGGAGTACACAATCCCATCTAGTAGTTTATACATGAAAATGATATGCTAGTGCAATGGGATAGGCTCAAGCCTATATATATGGCTGAGCGGCAAAAGAAACGACAAGAACAGATATAATTGATGTGAATATAGCATTGTCGGTGTAAAAACCGGCAGACCTCGGGGTAGGGGGTCCCGAGCTGTGGATCTAGGATCGATGGTAACAGAGATAGGGGAGACGATGATTTACCCAGGTTCGGGCCCTCTTGATGGAGGTAAAACCCTACGTCCTGCTCTTGTTTATATTAATGAAGATGTATCGAGTACAGAGTAGATCTACCTCGAGATCGTAATATGTGTCTAACTTCTAAGGCTAGGTAAGTAATGTTGCGTTGATGTCCCTATTACGGGCTAAACCCTATGGCTTATATACACGCCAGGGAGGGCATCTAGGGTTACAAAGTCGGTATGCTAGGAGAGAGGCGGCAGGAGAGATCTTGGAGTATACGTCAAGTCTTCGGTATAAACAGCCTTGATCACGCCTCCCACGTACAGTCTCCGGAGTCCATCTTGGTTATGTGCGGGGGTATATCGGCCCAAGCGAGAAGATAGGTCGGCCCGGTTAGCACCCCCTATTCCAGGACACCGTCACTAGCCCCTGAACTGGTCTTCGATGCCGAAGTCGTCGTCCTTCACATTCTGGAGTCATGGCTCGACAGACAAGTTCCCGTGCTTTTATTTTCCGAACGGAGTTAAAGACCTCGGCCGACCTTTAGAATTCGCCAAAAGCTTAATATCAGATGTTGAAGCTCGTGCCACTTAGGGAATTGGGGCCCTTTATGGGAAAAACGTCAAAGCGTCAGCCCTTTCTACCCTTACTTAATAGACGCTCGACCCTTGCTTGTGGCTGTGCGCCCTTGCAACCGCAGCGAGAAATTCCCCCTCCCTCCAGCCCCAGCTTTGGAGCCCAAAAAATGGCGAGCGGCGAGGGATCGTCAAGGCGTCCTCACGGCCCGGATAGGGGGGACTGGGGAAGCTGCTCCGTCGCGCGCCTTCAACTGGAGCGTTTGGCGACGCAGGGATACCTGCCGGATGCGGATCTAGCCGCTACCCGCCCCGGACTAACATCCATCGAGGGTCAAGCCCACGCCGAAAACTATCCTTCGCCACAAGGGGATGAGCGCGTATGCTTCGTACCTTTCCTCCTCCGCGGCTTAGGGTTTCCAATCCACCCATTCCTCCATGGCTTGCTAGAGTTCTACGGGTTACAGCTACATCATCTTTCTCCGAATTCGGTGCTACACATTGCGGGGTTTGTCGCGCTCTGCGAGCTACACCTCGGCTGTTAGGCACACTTCGGATTATGGCGGAAGTTCTTCTGCATCGAGCCCCGCTCTTCGACCGACAAGTTATTTGAGGTCAGAGGAGACGAAGTCTGCCGAATTGACAAGACCGGCTACCCAGCGGGGACACCTCGGGAGGAGGCCGATTACTGGACTTCCGAGTGGTTCTATATCACCAACGTCCTATTGTACGAGCCAGTCCGGCCAGGCCTTCCACCCTTTTCCTTAGATCCACCGAGGAAGCGTTACAGCTGGAGGCCACTGAGTTCGGCTCAAGAGGAAGACGAAGCCGTGACTAGGCTAGCGACCAAGGTAAATCTCCTCTCAGGCGCAGGTCTCACCATCATCGATGTGATGGCGGTGGCTCTAGACCGGAGAGTCTAGCCTCTTCGGCAGTGCCAGCATTTATTGTGCGAGTATAACGGGTCTGAGGATGCCTCTCGATCCATCAAGGGGGCTTTTATGGACCAAATGACCCTCGGAGCTGTACTAGCCAGTATGTATCAAGGGTCAGCCGAGGAGTTTGCCAAACGCCAGTTCCAGGACGGGTTGTCGTACTACAACCCAGCCGACATCGTAAGTCTTTATTCCGGGTTTTCTTGTTTGACCTCGGAATCCTTATCATTAATCATTTATTGGTTGATCAGCGGTGGAGGCGTTGGCTCGAAGGGGTGAGCAGTCCAGCTCCAGAACCGGAGTTACACAGTCGCGCAAAAGATCCTCTCTATCACGAGGACGAAGACCTGGGGCTTATCTACGAAGGGAAGAGTTTTTTCCTGGAGAGCCTTGACGGCTCAAAGGTAGCGGTCGTCCCTGATACGCCGGGGACAAGACCAGCCTCATCGGTAACTCTCCGTTCCTCTAAGCGAAAGAGAGCCCCTCGTCCCGCAGTCTCTAGTCTTCTGACTTCTCCTCCAAAGGGGCGGCGCTCCCAACGCCTCTGCAGAGAAACGGCTCCACTGGCAAGGGCTCGGCCAGAAGGTCAAGAAGCTCCGGCGAGGGCAAGCGAGAGTGTTCCATCCGTCATTAGGTAACATTTAGCTTCATGTCATAGAAAAGACATTTCGGGTTCTAACACTGCGGAATATTTGCAGACAGCCTCCACTCTCCACCGCAAATGTGGAAGCCGAGGAAGGCGCGGCCCCGCTCAAGAAGGTAGAGGTCCGAAATCCTACAAGGGTTGACCCCGGAGCCGCCCAGCCGGAGGACTCAGCGACATCGGCCACTCCGTCCGAAATTCAATGCGCCGCGAATTATCGTCGGCGAAAGGCTTCCTTGAATAATCCAGCCTTTTCGGACAGGGAGCAGAAGGCTCTCAGCGCAGTGGACGCATACCTCGGGGCGACTAGAGGTGCTTTTGACGAGTCGCTGGATGTACTGGCGCGAGGGCTGCGGGTAAGATTTGCAAAGACAAATATGACTACCAAGTATAGTAGTAGCCCCTAAGGCTTGATACGAGCCCCTAGGGTCGAATCAAGACTTGAATAGTAACTCACAGTCGTTGTTTTAACAGGAAGCTCGCTTGAAGAACGAGCAATTGACGTCGGCGTTAATCCAAACAAAGGCGTAGCTTGACGAGGCATTGTTCGAGGTTGAGCAGGTGAAGAAATTCACCAGAGAGGCGCACGTTAAGTGCTTACCCCTTGAATTGGGTGACTTTAAAAAAGCAGAGCTGACGCCTAGCATTGCTTATAGCAGCGGAGGCCCTGGGCCATCTTGAAAGAGATCTGAAGCAGGCCCGTGAAGATCTGGCGTATGCGGAAGCGCAACGCCAGGCAAGTCAACATGTGGGCAACGTGAATGCGCTTAGGGCGGAAAACGCTCGGCAGGCCCAGGAAATTGAGAGCTTAAAACTCGCCTGGCTGCTGCAGAGGCCAAGAATCGGTGAGCGGACGATATGATTCATGGTAAGTTTAGAAAGCACGAAAGACAGTCGTCATGCAATTTGTCCAGGGAAATGTATCATTCGAAATGTGTTGTTGTTTGACAGGGTGCCTGACTGGCCTTCCTCCGGAGTCACGGGGTCCGATGTCCGAAGACATGAGCAATCATCTGTCCGAGGTGCATGAAGGAGCTCGGAAAGCGATGAAGGATGTGCACCAGGCGTTATGGCCCGAGGTTACGCCAGTCCCCGAGGACATGGCCGCGCTAGCCGAACGTCTTAAGAGAGCGCGGCGCCGGATACAAGCGTGGAAAGTATCAGCTTGTCGAGAGGGTGCCAGAGAGGCCTGGGCCATGGTGAAGACCCATTACACCGGTTTGAGGACAACAGAATTAGCAGAGGTAGAACCCCTGGGGCCGGATGGGGGAGAGATCCCGACCAGCCAGGCATACGATAGTGTAATGCCCGCCGCCCGATTCTCGCAAAAGGATTGCGCACTAGACACCTTAATAGACGGGTTAGACCGTGCTTGAAAAGTGTTGTATGACTTTATGTACCGAGGTATTCTATGTCAAATATTTCCGCCCGTATAACCGAACTCTGTCAGCCAGCCGTCGGCTTCCGCCTCCTCGGACAAAGTCTGAGGAGTGTCCCATACTACTGGCCGAAGTTATCGAACCAGATACGTCAAGGGACCAGGCAATCGGGCTATACGGCTCAAAAGACGAGAGGGTAATGGAAGGTTATGTTATATTACTGTTTAACGTAAGAAACATCTTCCGAGGAAAATAGTTCTTCCAACAGTTCCTTTCCGCGGGGAATGTGTCGAACACGCCCGTCCGAAGACGGATGACCTCGGGGTTAAAGCCCCTAGTCGGGGTTTGAAAAGACCCTTGCCACGTTAGTCCTATGTCATAGCCGACCAATTCGCATTATAAGACCGCTAGCTTTCGGCTTTATCCGTCTGAGGTACTACACCGGCTGACCCGGGAGTAACAATCACAGCGGTGCTCCCTTTGCCCCCTAGCCGAAATATCGGGAACGTAAGGGGCAAGCACAGGAGCCGGGCAACCCAGCTTGGACAAATCTTAAAGCGAATCGATGCATATAGTGGCTCGAAAGACAATAGTACATAAGGGGCAGAATAGCTATTGTTTTGAAAAGAACCAGCTAGATTGTCCTCGGGGTCGCAAAAGAACTTTCCTAGGTGAGAAGATAAGAAAGAAAAAAGGTTAAATCGAAAGAAAATGCACAAGTTATTTACACAGACCGTATACTCAAAGTTATGCATAGAAGCGTCGGAGGAGCGCCGTGTTCCACGGGTGGGGCTCTAATCAGCCGTCCTCTGGATCTCGGATTTGATAAGCTCCTCCGATGAGCACTTGGTCAATGATGAACGGTCCGTCCCATCTAGGGGAGAGCTTGTGTTTTTGTTTTTCGGGGTGCAATCTCATTACGAGATCCCCGACGTTAAATTCTTTAGCACGGACCTCTCTACCGTGGTAGCGTCGAGCCTGCTGTTGATAAATAGCAGAACGAGCCCGTGCGACGTTGCGCTCTTCCTTGAGAGCGTCTAAGGCGTCTTGCCGATCGAGTTCGGTCTCCAACTCCTCGTACATGCGCACCCGAGGTGCGTCGTGTATGATATCGGAGGGGAGGACTGCTTCGGCGCCATATACCATAAAAAATGGGGTATACCCGGTGGATCTGTTCGGTGTGGTACGCAAGCCCCATAATACGGAATCGAGTTCCTCAACCCATTTACAGTCGGCTTTTTTAAGGGAGCGGACGAGCCGTGGCTTAATTCTGATAAGGATGAGTCCATTGGCTCGCTCCACTTGGCCATTGGACTGCGGGTGGTAGACGGACGGGTAATCGAGCTTGATGCCCATTTTCTTACACCATGCCTTGACCTCTTTCGCCGTGAAGTTGGTTTCGTTGTCTGTGATCAGACTGTGCGGGACACCGTAACGGTGAACTACCCCCAAAATGAATCCGATGACCTGAACGGCCTCGGCCGAGGTGACTGGTTTTGCTTCGACCCACTTAGTGAATTTGTCTACCATGACGAGTAGGCATTTGTTTTTATGTGATCCTCCCTTGAGTGACCCAACCATATCCAGCCCCCAGACCGCAAAGGGCCACATAATGGGGATGGTGCGCAGGGTCGTGGGGGGCATGTGGCTCTGATTGGCGAATACCTGGCAGCCTGGGCAACGCTGTACTAATGCCGAGGCATCGGCACTTGCCGTTGGCCAGTAGAAACTGGCGCGAAAGGCCTTGATGGCCAGGGTCCGAGCAGCGGCATGATGTCCGCTCATGCCGGAGTGTATCTCGCGTAATACGAGTTTTCCTTCTTCCTCGAATATGCATCTCTGGAGGACGCCCGCTGTACTCATTTTATAGAGTTCCCCTTCATAAACCTTGTAAGCTTTAGACTGTCTTACAATCCGGCGGGAGTCGGCTTGGTTATCAGGGAGCTCTTTTCGGAGTAGGTATGCAAGGAATGGATCGGTCCATGGTGCGATGACTGCCATGACCTCGTGCGCTGAATCGGTCTTCCGGATCGTTGATCCGCCTATGATACCGTCGTCCTCTTCGGGCAGGGCATGTTGCCCGACATCGGTTGAGTCCGGTGTTCCTTTGTTGTCTAGCCAGACTACGGATGGCTTAAAAAGCCGCTCGAGGAAGGTGTTCTCGGGAACCTTGTCCCGTTTTGCGCCCATACGGGCGAGTACATCTGCGGCCTGGTTACTATCTCGGGGTATATGGTGGAATTCCAGCCCCTCGAACCTGGCTGAGATCTTTATGACGGCATTGCGGTAAGCTGTCATCTTTGGGTCTTTGGCGTCAAATTCGCCATTAATTTGCGAGATAGCGAGGTTGGAGTCACCTCGGACCTCGAGTCGTTTGACACCCATGGAGACTGCTATCCGAAGTCCGTGTAAGAGGGCTTCGTACTCAGCCGCGTTGTTGGAATCTGTGTACATGATTTGCAGTACATATTTAATGTTATCTCCCGTGGGGGAAGTGAGCACCACGCCAGCCCCTAGGCCGGCAAGCATTTTGGAACCGTCAAAACACATCGTCCAATGCGAGTAGGTACTGTACTCACGGGGGAGTTCGGCTTCGGTCCATTCGGCGACGAAGTCCGCCAACACCTGGGATTTAATGGCCCGGCGCGGTTTGTAGGTGATTTCAAAGGGTAGGAGCTCTATAGCCCATTTGGCGATGCGCCCCATTGCGTCTCTATTGTTGATTATGTCGCTCAACGGGACGTCGGATGCCACCGTCATCGCACACTCTTGAAAGTAGTGCCGAAGCTTGCGCGATGCCATGAAGACTGCGTAAGCTATCTTTTGATAGTGAGGGTAGCGTGTCTTGCAGGGGGTTAAGACCTCGGACACGTAGTATATGGGTTTCTGGACCTGGAACTTATGACTTTCATGTCTTGTTCGACCACGAGGACTGCGCTAACCACCTGGTTTGTGGCCGAGATGTACAATATCATCGGTTCGCAAACACCTGGTGCTGCCAGGATAGGATTAGTGGCGAGGAGGGCCTTGATGTCTTCCAGGGCCACCGCAGCCTCCTTAGTCCATGTAAATGTTTTAGTCGGCTTTAATAGCCTGTATAATGGCAAGGCTTTTTCTCCAAGTCGTGATATAAAGCGGCTTAGTGCTGCTACACAACCCGCCAATTTTTGTACGTCCTTGAGCTCCGTTGGAATCTCCAAACGATCCAAAGCTCAGATTTTAGCAGGATTGGCTTCAATTCCTCGATTAGATACGATGAAGTTGAGTAGTTTACCAGCTGGGACTCTGAAGACACATTTCTCCGGGTTAACTTTGATTTGATACTTCCGTAAGCTGGCAAATCTGTCGCGAAGGTTGTCGACCAACTGGTCGACGTGTTTAGTTTTAACAACTACATCGTCTACGTAGGCCTCAACGGTCTTTCCGATGTGTTTTTGTAGGCATGTTTGAATCATGCGCTAGTATGTGGCGCCGGCGTTCTTTAGTCCGAAAGGCATTGTGTTGAAGCAAAACGGCCCGTAGGGCGTGATGAATGTTGTTGCTGCCTGGTCCGACTCCTTCATCTTTATCTGATGATATCCTGAGTAGGCGTCCAGGAAGCACAATGCGTCGTGGCCCGCAGTAGCGTCCATGATTTGGTCAATACGGGGTAAGGGGAAGGGGTCTTTGGGGCAAGCTTTGTTGAGGTCTTTGAAATCGACGCACAACCGCCAAGACTTGTCCTTTTTTGGCACCATGACCAAATTAGCCAGCCAATCCGGGTGTTTTATGTCCCTGATGAATCCCGCTTCCAACAGCTTTGCCAGTTCTTCGCCCATTGCTTGACGCTTGGGCTCGGAGAAACGCCGAAGAGTTTCTTTAACGGGCTTATAGCCTTTCAATATGTTTAGGCCATGCTCTGCAAGCCTACGGGGTATCCCAGGCATATCGGATGGGTGCCAGGCGAATATATCCCAGTTTTCCTTAAGGAAAGCGCATAGGGCCTCGGCCACTTCCGGATCGAGGTTGGCCCCCATGGACGCCATTTTAGCATGGTCCGTTGGGTGAACCTGGAATTTGATTATCTCATCGGCCGGTTTGAAAGAGGTAGGCTTTGATCTTTTGTCAAGAATGATATCGTCCCGATCGACCTCGGCGCACAACACGGTCAGCTCTTCGGCCGCGAAGGCCTCGGCAAGAGTCTCGAGGGCGAGGGACGCAGTTTTGTTTTCAGCTTTGAGCGCCCTATCCGGGTCACTTGAGATAGTGATGATCCCTTTCGGGCCCGGCATCTTGAGCTTCATGTAGCCGTAGTGTGGCACCGCTTGAAATCTAGAGAAGGCGTCCCGTCCGAGGATGGCGTGGTATCCGCTCTTTGAAAGGCGCGATGTGGAACGTAATCTCCTCGGAGCGATAATTATCCGAGGTCCCGAAGACTACGTCTAGGGTTATTTTTTCACTGCAGCGTGCCTCTCGTCCGGGGACTATTCCTTTAAAGGTGGTGGTGCTCCGTTCTATGCGCGATCTATCGATGTGCATTTTATCCAGGGTGTCCTCGTATATCAAATTCAGGCTGCTGCCTCCGTCCATAAGGACCTTGTGGAGGCGACAGTGATCCACAATGGGATCGAGGACTAGCGCGGCAGGGCACCTATCTGGGGCAGACCTCGGCTGATCCTTCTGAGTGAAGGAGATCGGCATGTCTATCCATGCATCCCGAGGCGATACCCGCCGGACGGCGTTAACCTCCCGCAGGGCCCGTTTGCGCTGGTTTTTAGACGCAAATGTCTCTTAAATCATTAGGACCTCGTCTTCATCCGAGGTCCGTCCAGAGTGGCTGGAGGCGCCCGCCAAGAGGGCGGGCCCCCCTTTGGCCACCTGCCTTAGCACCCAACAGTCCCGAAGGCTGTGGGTTGGGCAGGAGTTAACTAATACGGCGTGGATCGGGCACGGTTTACCCAGAAAGCCATCCAGGGCCATTCCGGGGTGATCGGAGGTTTTCTTCTTCTTCCGGGGTTGATCACCCGAGGTATCGTATTTGTGATTTTCGCGCCGATGCGCAAACCGGTCGCGTTCCGGGTGGTCTTCATGGATCGAGTCCGTATTCTCCTTGGTTCGCCAGGCGTCTTCAATGGCGCAAAATCGCGCTACCAAGTTGGTTAATTCGGGGAGTGTTCGGACGCAACGGCGGGCGAGGGCGTTCAAGACGCCTTCATCCTTGCATCCGTGCTCAAAAGCGGCGATTATATCAGAGTCTTGGTACTCTAGTATCTTGCTCTTGACGATCAAGAACCTGGCCCAGTATTGCCGGATCGGCTCACCAGGGATCTGCCATACGTAAGCTAAGTCCCAGATGTCGGAGGTGCCGGAGTCGTCGGGGCGATATTCTATACAAGAGGTGGGCGGACTAGATCCGGTCTCTAAAGACCGCAGGGTGAAGACCTCGTCCCGTCCACCTAATGGTGGATCCGTAGTTATCGGTTTAGCCGATTCGATCTGGGAGTCGTTCATCAGTGGGTCGTCGTCTGATCCGATCTCCAGGAAGTATCTTACCCCCTCATCGGCGAGGGGGGCCTTTGTTGGAGCCGGGGAAGGGTCTTGATTCCTCTCCACGTTACGTGGGGGTGTCTGCGAGACCCAAGCTTCAGATGTGGAGCCATGCTCCGTGGGTTTAAAGCCGTTGACTGGCGATCCCATCGATCCCTCCGGCAATCTCACAGTAGAACTCTCAATGAAAGCACCAGTGTCGGTGTAAAAACCGGCAGACCTCGGGGTAGGGGGTCCCGAGCTGTGGATCTAGGATCGATGGTAACAGAGACAGGGGAGACGATGATTTACCCAGGTTCGGGCCCTCTTGATGGAGGTAAAACCCTACGTCCTGCTCTTGTTTATATTAATGAAGATGTATCGAGTACAGAGTAGATCTACCTCGAGATCGTAATATGTGTCTAACTTCTAAGGCTAGGTAAGTAATGTTGCGTTGATGTCCCTATTACGGGCTAAACCCTATGGCTTATATACACGCCAGGGAGGGTATCTAGGGTTACAAAGTCGGTATGCTAGGAGAGAGGCGGCAGGAGAGATCTTGGAGTACACGTCAAGTCTTCGGTAGAAACAGCCTTGATCACGCCTCCCACGTACAGTCTCCGGAGTCCATCTTGGTTATGTGCGGGGGTATATCGGCCCAAGCGAGAAGATAGGTCGGCCCAGTTAGCACCCCCTATTCCAGGACACCGTCAAGCATGAATATCTCAAAAATTATAGATACATTAGAGATGTATCAGGCTACAACCCACCTCCTAACCCAATAAGAAGCACATGGGCCAAAGGACGGGAAATTACCTAGTTCTATCCCGCCCCACCTCCTTACTTCAAGGGTAGCCTTGGTCATTTATCAAGGACCCCTACATGGAAATGTAACCAACTCAGTCTCACTTGAATACACTCAAGTGGAAGGTCACTCTCTTCCTTCCAAGCCACTTCATGAGGGCAAACGAAGGCCGAGAGCTCGGAGTCTGAGGAAGATCGTAAGGGTCGGACTAGTCAGGAGTCGTGGGACTCCAAAAATGGTCGAAGTCTCACTGCGCCATGCCCCGGGCACCACTCTCGATGACCCTCCCATAGGACATAGGTCGCACTCCCACGAGGTGACTAGACCTATTTAAAAAATATTGTCGTGCCACTTTGCCAAGTGTACGACGATCTTCGATATAAGGCCGTCATATATGCCCTCGCTAATTTCTAACCATGCTATCTATGCCCCTAGTCGAAAGTTGATTCTTTCACATCAACAAGGATAACGATGTGTACCTTATGAATTTGACTACGTGTTTCAATATTGTCCAGCTTTACACTTATAGGTTTGAGAATCCATCATATTATGCCATGATAAGTGTCATACCTCGAAAATCTGATGAACCCTGATGCATAGCTTTATTCCATTCGGTTAAACATTCAAAGTGAACTAGTAACAAATTCACATTGGTTCTTCTCCAAACTGCCTCCTCTGTCGGATTCCATGCAACCCTCATGTCAGCCATCCCACCCACCTAGCTAAAACTCTTCTTGAAGTCACGTGGCCAGGGCCAACCTCTTTGGTTTTCCTTTCGATCTATCCACTTCCTCTTCCAAGATCAGATCATCTAGATCATCATTCTTAAGATGAAACCGTTCCAACAACTAACTGAGATATTCCAACCCTTCCCTTGAGGGTCATTAACCTTGGGGTGAACTTGCCATGAATTGCGATCAAACACCCGCACACACCCACAAACCCCCTAAGAGTATCTACTGCTGGACTTGGCAAATCCAGCCCCCTATATGCCCACGGGCACGTCCGGGCGCGTCCGCGGAGAGCGATGGGTGGCCCCTCATTTGGTCTGCCGCACATCCACACACCTCAAATGTGGATCCTCAAATCCATGCAATCCATGCACGTCGATCATACGATACAAATTCATCACAATTCAACCGTCGAAACAAATACGACAAAGCAAAACGAATCATAGTTTAACCATTCGGACATGCCAAAATGAAATAAAAGTCCGAGCGTGACGGATCACTCGCCGGATGCCATCCATGCCGCCTGCTCCACAGCCATCCTTGCCTCCTGCTCCGCCTGCATCCATGCATTTTCTTGCGCTCCTGCCATAGCCGCCCTCACCGCCTCGTACTCCCTACGTTCGTTAATCTCCTTCTTCATCCTCACAAGCCACTTCTTTGCATGCTCATCCAAGAGGCTTTCGTTCGTCAACATTATCTTGGCATCCTCCGTGTCTCGTGCGATTTGCAACCTCTCCTTCTCAAGCTCAATCTCTCCAAATGTCTTGGCCTTCTCGAGCTTCCATTTGATCGCCGCCTCTTTCTTCTCCAACTCAATATTCTCCCTCTCAATTTGCAACTTCTTGTTCACCCTCTCCCAGTCCCAATCCATCCTCTTATTTTGTGCATCCAACATGAGCTTGTACGTCTCCTCTTTTGTGTTCTCCCTAACCGAAAAATGTATGTCCATGTGGAAGGCATTTTTGTAGCCGCGGCGTCATGGGAGGCCCCCGCCTTCTCCCACTTGTTTCCCATCACTAGCCAGTTATTCTGTGGCACGGTTGTCGGTGTAAAAACCAGCTGACCTTGGGGTAGGGGGTCCCGAGCTGTGGATCTCGGATCAATGGTAACAGAGACGAGGGAGACAATGTTTACCCAGGTTCGGGCCCTCTCTATGGAGGTAAAACCCTACATCCTGCTTTTGTTTATATTGATGATGGAGTATCGAGTACAAGCTTGATCTACCTCGAGATCGTAAGTAGAAGTCTAACCCTAGGGCTAGGTGAATGGTAATTGTGATTCCCTGTCCTCTACAGGCTAAACCCTCCGGCTTATATACATGCCAGGTCGGAGTATCTAGGGTTACACAGTCGGTATCTAGGGATGCGTATGGAGGCGGCAGGAGATATCTTGGAGTACACTCCAAGTCTTCGGTAGATGCAGTCTTGATCACGTCACGGCTTCCAGAGTCCACCTGGATGAGAACAGGGCCTTCAGGCCCAGCCCGGGGACTATGGGCCGTCTAGGTTGGTACCCCCTAGTCCAGGACACCGTCAGTAGCCCCCGAACTGGTCTTCTATGCCGAGGACGACATTCCTGCCTTTGACAACTTCGGATCCGGAGTCCTTGGCTCGATAGATGAGTGTTGGGTTCTACGGTAGGGTGCGTCGACTGCAAATTAAAATTTTCCTACGCGCAGAACAACCAGGAACATGCTAAGGGAGATGGATCATGGATCGTTACCACTAGACGCGCAGTGTCGTGCAGCGGAAGTAGAGTTGAGGCAGCGTGTCTCTGGAGTCGTCTCCTCCTCGTCGATCTCCCACGTAGCCGATCGGATCCCACGAACAGGTTCACCATAGTGGCGCAAGTGCACCGCTTCTAATGGTATCCGCGCGTGCAGGAGGAACGTCGTGCGGCGGACTGCTAGGTCCCGATCACACAACCGGCGGCGAGTGGAGGTGGCTAGTTGTAACACATGCAAAGCCCTAATGACGGCGCCGAAGCGATCAACCAAATGAGTGTGTCTCACCTCCACTATATACAGGCATCTGTCACGGGCTCAACACTTGGGCCTCGCACGGATCCTAAAGCCCAAAGTCTATTTGGCCTGGATCCGAGTCCGAGTAGGATCACATCTGACTCGTGGAGTCAGACCCAGCCTCACAGGTTCCTTCCCTTAAGCGCGCGACCCCTTAGGTTCAAGTCGACTCAGCAGCAGGTCGGATCACCTCCGACCTGCTCGGTTGGTAGCGACCTCTAGCAAGGCGTGCTGACCACCAAGTAGACAATGAAGCCGGTTGGTGAACCTGTACAACATGTCACACTTCTGTTCCCTTTCCCACATGATATATGTTGTCGGGCTCAAGGCGAGTCTATCATCCTTGTGCTAGCCCGACCTCTTTCTTGTTCCAGTGATGCCGACCACAAACCGGATTATCTCACAATCCTTGTCGCATGGCCATGCTTATCTTGGTCGGATCACACGAGGGGCCTAGAGTATATCTCTCCTGATCGGAGGGGCAAATCCCATCTTGCCCGACCATGTCTCGCAGCATGGCCCTGGACAAGCCCGAAACCTACCTTTATAACTACCCAGTTACGGAGTAGCGTTTGGTCGGCCCAAAGCAGGTCTGTAACCATCCCGAGTACGTACATGCGACAGCTCAGGTCTTAGGACATAGAACGTATGTTGTACTAGAGATTCATAGATGACATATCGCTGCGTCTCATAGTTAGGTCTGTCCGACTTGGACCTTATCTGGACTCGGATCTGACTATGTCAAATCCGACCAGATCTTTCCGAGTCAATATTATCCGTTTAGCATCCAATGCTCCATGGCTAGTAAGACCGAGCCATCCACCGTGTCATATGCTAGTCTAGTCAGCTGCGCGTCCACACAGCCCTTTTGACTAGGAACCTTTTAGGACAGTCATCATACAATGCATAGTCTCACAAACAAGTCACATACTTGCTGATCACATCATTGATAATGTCCAAGGACTATCTTTATTCATAAACACATAGGAAATATCATCATACATGATTGCCTCTAGGGCATATCTCCAACAACGAGTTCCTTCCTCCTGTTGATACTTATCTTTTTATTCAAAGCCGCCGCAAATCACTCCTCGAAGGGGTGGCATCCCTCGCTCGGATCCCAAACACGACCCATATCCGAGGTCATGGGATTACTTAGCCTCAAAGGCCTACTTTCTAGCCTGACAACTTTTTTGAAGCGGCGCCACCCATGACCCGGCGAGCAGTTACTGCTTACTCGAATCGTGGCCCGAGGCAGTCTTTTTACTGGCACGTCTTATCGAAATGGAGATCGTGCTCACTTTTTAAGGGATATCATCAAGATTTTGTTTCTCCCTATACGCACAACAGCATCTTTTGTGGATTAATGGCGATTTCCACAGCGCGGCCAGAGGGACTCTTGGCCTTTTTACCATCCTATATAAGGGTGAGGGGATAACAACAGAGAGAGTATGCTCCCTTGCGTCCCTGCCTATCGCCTCCCAAGCTCCATCACTCAGATCTAGCCCCGAGCTCTTCGCTCCTCCGCGGCGCTCTCCTCCTCAACAATGGCAGAGCCCAACCTCAAGGGGCACTGGGGCAGCTCCTCCGTAACGGAGGGTACCATTCTGGAGCTGCGCAGCGCGGGGTACATCCCCACGGAGTCCCGCACTCGAGCGCCGACCCCGGGGCAGCGCATTCCCACTCCCGACGCTGGGGAGAGGGTTATCTTTGTCCCCCACCTCATCAGAGGTCTGGGGTTCCCACTACACCCCTTCGTGCGCGGGATCTTGTTCTACTACAGGCTAGATTTCCATCATCTAGCCCCGAATTCCATCCTTCACCTTGCCTCCTTCATCACCGTCTGCGTGGCCTTCCTCCAAATCGAGCCGCACTTCGGGCTGTGGCTGAAAATCTTCAGCGTCAAGCCGAAGTCTAGCGACTCTAAGCTCGCGGAGTGCGGGGGCGCGATGATTAGCAAAAACCAGAAGGTGGTCTGGTTCAAGGGCACCTTCATCGAGATGGCCAAGGAGTGGCAGCGTGAGTGGTTCTATATCACCGAGCCGGGGTCGAGTTCTCCGTCGGTCCTCCGAAAAAACTCGTATCCTGAAAGAGGAAGGGCATGGACTGGGGAATCCGGCCGAGGTGAATGTTGGTGCAATTCCTTACCCCTTGTGTTTTGGAGATTGTTGTCAGAAACAGTGAGGGACTAATTTGTTTACTAGTGCACACACAGAGAAATAGTCCCTGGAGTATCGAGAAGATTGCTATAATCTGCCGAAAGGTATGCTACCGAAAGGTTTGCTTCCGAAAGGATTGCTACGGAAGAGATTGCTATAATATCCCGAAAGGATTGCTGCCGAAGAGATTGCTATAATCTCCCAAAGAGACTGCTACGGAAAAGATTGCTATAATCTTCCAAGAGGATTGCAGCAGAGAAGATTGATATGTTTCAAGAAGCTTATTATCGAGAAGATTGCCACTTCCGAGAAGTTTGCTATAAACTTCCTCAAAAGTTATCTGCGCTGCAGAAAAGATTGACATGTCTCGAAGAGTTTGTTATCAAGAAGAATGCTATAATCTTTCAGGAAGTTCGAAGAACTTCACCGAGAAACATCTACGTTGCAGAGAAGAGAAGGATATGTTTCGAGAAGAAAGCATACCGAAAAGATTGCGTGCCGGAGATGGTCCTGAAAGAATTGCTGACGCAAAGCAATTTTCATTCGGTGTGTCCGAAGAAGAATGACCGCAGTCGAGAAGATTGAAGACGAAGCGAAGACGTAGCATTTGTTTCGTTGTTCTTCTTTCTCTTATTTGAGTCATAGGACCACCGTACTATTAAGAGGGGTATAAGTATTCGAGACTTTTGTCTGTTGTGATGCTTAGCCAAAACCTATGAAAGATGCGAGAGAAATCTCTTTGTGTTCCGAGCAAATACTTGCCAGCAAGAGACTGTGATCTTCTTCGCTGTGAGAGATTTGTCTCTGACCGAGGAGTTAGCATTACTTGCTCCCCAAGTAATGTTACCGTTGCTCTGAAAATCCGACCGTTGTGAACATGTCAGTTGGCCATTGGCTGGACCGCGTGTCTAAAATGGTCATTTCCCATCCGGGAAGGCTGCGGCTATAAATAGCCACCCCGCTCCAACGTTGCCCGTTGGCTGCTCCACTTGAGATTCTGAGAAGATTGATTGAGCACCCCTCTTCGAGAGATTTGAGTTTAAAATCCACTAAGAGAAAATCAAGAGCCGAAACTTAGATAGTGGTTGAGCATCACAGTAGATCTGAGTTGAGAGTTCTTGTACCTATTACTCTTGAGAGCTGCATACTCTCTAGACGGATAGGTGTCGGCTCGAGTGTTGAAGAGTTGTTGTCTTCACCGAGCAAAGTCTTCAGCAACCAAGAGTCGTTGTGGTTCGCGAAGAAGTCTGTCGAAGGTTTGGAGATCGCCGACAAGAATCTACCACGAGTGAAATCAACTGAAGTTCGAGGAACTTCACGTTGAGGAGAATAGGATGGAGAGAGTTTATCTCCTGTGTTGAATCACATGTCCCTCCAACCAGACGTAGCTCTTTTGCAGAAGAGTGAACTGGTCTACCAAATCATCTGTCGCCATCGAGCACCACTGGTCATTTCTATCCTTCTGCATTTCTTTCAGTAGTTTATTTTCGGTGCTCTTTGCTGTCGATAGATATCTATCTGTGTACTGTGATTCTTTATCTTTCAAGCATTCTTTTTAGTACCGTGACTATATTGTGTTGCACACTTGCTTTCACAGTACTTAAGGATGTTTGTCTGTATGTTCATCTGCTTTTCATATGGTGCTACTTAGCCTTTATGCTAAGTCTTGCTTTGATGAATATTTCGCAGTAGTGTGCATGTTTTGTATCTGTTATATGTGCAATTGTTTCATGTGTGTAACTCTATCCATGTTGATAGTTTTGTTTCTGTAGTAGTTTTGATTCGTAGAACTAAAACTGCTCAGTTGTGTTTCCGTAGTAGTTTTGTTTCGGGAACAGCTTTGTTTCGGAAACAGTTCTGTTTTAGGAACAATTTTGTTTCGAGGACAGTTTTGTTTTGGAAACACTTTTGTCTCGGAAACAGTTTTGTTTCGGAAACAGTTTTGTTTCAGAAACAGTTTTGTCTCGAAAATAGTTTTGTTTCGAGAACAGTTTTGTTTCGGGAACAACTTTGTTTCAGAACTAGTTTTGCTTCGGAACTAGTTTTCCTTCGGAAATAGTTTTCCTTCGTAGAACTGAAACTGCTTAGTTTACTATCCGCTGTGCTGTGTTGAGAGTATTCAACATTTCAAAAGAAATTTTGAATCTCCCATTCACCCCCCTCTGGTCGATATACTCCGGTCCTTACAATTGGTATCAGAGCAAGGTACTCCTTGTCTCTGCGTATTAAGGTCTAACCGCCTTGGAGTTTTGATTATGTCGCTTGCAGGACACCATGGGCACTCTGAAAGATTTCCTTTCTTCGATAGAAATGACTATCCATTCTGGAAACAAAAGATGATGATTCGACTAAAGGCCATCAACGAAGAAATGTGGCAGATTGTGGAAAATGGCTACACAATTCAGTTTCCTGAATCTCCCACACCCAATGACGAAAGAAATATTCAGCTGGATGCACACGCAAAGCATTTCATCTGCAATCATCTCTCCAGGACGCAATTCCTTCAGTACAAAAGACTTGAAACAGTGAAAGAAATCTGGGACAGATTAGAGAAGATAAATGAAGGTGTTTCAACTCAAAAAGAAACACGAATCGATATTCTTCGGGCCAAGTACAACCGCTTCAAGAGGCTCAAGAATGAAAACTGTCAAGAAACCTTTGATTGTTTGAATGATATCGCAAACGAGTTGCAAGGTCTTGGTGCTGAAGATATTACCGATCATGAGATTGTGAAGAATTTGCTTTGGTCCCTGGACAATTCTTTCAATACCCTCGAGCTGATGATCAAGGAAATTCGTGACTTCAAAAGTCTCGATGATGCTGATGATATGGAGAGGTTGAACACCCATGATGAACAACAAGAGAAAAGAGATCTATATGGCTCTCGCTACCAAAAGAATCATGCTCTGAAAGCTGCTGCCTATTCTTCTTCGAACGTTGAAAATAATGCTGATGAAGATTCCGATGACCCTGATAGCATCAGCAAAGATCCCATGCAGATAACTAAGCACTTGCAATGCTGCCCGAAAGAGAATCAGATTCCAAAAAAGAACCAGTTTCTGAAAAAGAATCAGTTTCCGAAAAAGAAATCAGGCAGTAACTCAAAGTCTTCGTCGAGGTCAAAATCTTCTGGAGAACATAGATGCTTCAAGTGCAAGAAGCCTGGACATTTCATCTCTGATTTTTCCAATGTGGGAAGCTGAAATAAGCGCCAGTGGAAAGTTCAACATGGGCAGTAGCAAGGGTTTCGTGAGCAAGAGTTTCAAGAACAAGAGCTATGATTCTGATGATGAGAAGACAAAGAAGTTCTCGAAGAAGAAAGACAATTCCTACTTGAAGTCTTCATCAAAACTTCCTCCAAGTCTCATTCCAATCGAAAGAAGAGCTCTCACAAGGCTAAGGCATATATTGGGAAGGAAATGGACTCCGAAGAAGAAGTCTTTGAGTCTGAAGAAGTTGCCGAAGAAGAATCCGACGAGGATTCAGATTCAGGCATAGCCGGCATTGCTTGCGCTTCCACATCAGCGTTGAACTTCTTCGACAACAATTCAAGTGATGTTGAAGCTTCCGCATATTGCTTCATGGCAAAAGCTTCGAAAGGAAAGGTACCTCCCAAGAAACAAAAAGCTTATGCTAGCGATGATTCCTCTTCTAGTGATGATGATCAAGCTAAGCTTATAACAATTGCTAAGAAACAACAATACTCTCTTGAGAAACTTGAGAAATCTCTCAGGAAGACAGAAAATTTGTTGGTCGAGGAGATGAAAACCAAATGTTGACAAACGAGCATTCTGCTCTTTTGGCAAAATTTGAGGATCTGTCAGGTCGTCATGATTTTCTCTCAGATGACCACGAAAGACTTAACTATGATTTCCTGAAAAGGAAACAAGAGCTCGAGTGTCTGAGAGTAGCTCATGATGATCTTCGGATTGAAAATGATTCTCTCCTCGCCCAGCAAATTAGTGCTTCTCAGGAGGAATTTATGCCACCTTGTCTAAAATGCCTAGAGCGCAGCAATTCTAATTCTAATGCTGAAACATCTGCTGCTACTGAAAGAAGTGCACCTGTTATTACTGTTGAAACTAACTCCTCTTCTGAGGAAAATGTTGCTATTTCTGATGAAAATGCTAGGCTGAAGAATTTGCTTGAGACAGGAATGTTCAAAAGTCTCAAAGGACACCAAATTCTTTGTGATGTTCTGAAGAAGTCAATTCTTCACAAGAACCCTAGAAAGGAAGGGTTTAGGTTTCGAGAGAAACTTAAATGCTGATGGAACATACTGGACACCTGAGGAATATCCAAAGACAGTATGGGTTCCTGGTAAAAGCAAAACTCTCGAACCTGCATTACTTTCAGGATATGATTGTCCAATTCCTTCACCTACTGATGAGTCATTTGACTCCAACTACAAACTATTTAAGCAACAGAATGGTGAAGTATTTGCACGTTATATTGGCACTAATTGCAGGAATGGGCCTCCCAAGAAAAGAATCTGGGTTGAAAAGTCTCGTATTGAAAATCTGCCTGCTACTGCTGCTCTAACCATACAGGGAAATAACTTTCGTGGGAAAGGAAAATCTTCACAGTACGAAACTGCAAATCCCTCGTATGATTCTGATAAGAATGCTCGTCAGAAAGATTATATGCATACTTCTTCCAACCATTATGCTCATGTTTCTGGGAAGAATTACAATGCTTATTCTTTCGATTATGTTAACCCTTACCAGAGAAACAACTCTTATGTTTCTCGAAAGAAATCATATCATGCACGTCCGAAATCAAATGTTTCTCAGCCACCTGCCAAGATGTGGGTGGTTAAGAAAACCTAATCTTTCTTGCAGGAAAAATGTCTCTAGGCGAAACAAATCAAATCATATTCCTGAGACAAATCTATATTTGCAGGGGATATGCTTCACTTTTCGAAAGGATTGACTTTTACCCTTGCTGATATTATTGCTTCTATCCCATCAGTGTTTCCTGAAAGGAAACTTGGCTCTATTGAAAGAATTTTGAGATACTTGCATTATCATGTGATTTGCTTCGGCAAGTCAAACTAACTCAATTTTAGGATATTGGGTCATTTGTATTAGTGAAGATATATCCGAAGACATTGTCGAAGAATATGCTTGTGACTGTGTAGAAGATCAATCTCGCCTGTTTTGGGAATTCTTTCAAGATATCTCTGAATGGAAACGATATTATTATCAGTCACGTCAAGATGAAGAATTTATTGGCTGACCAAAGTTTTCTTTCGGTCATTTTCTTTTGCTATGGTTTTACTTCGGGATTTAAGTTCTTTTTCATAGGATGTTTATCTTCTTTCATAGATCTGGATTTAGTCATGTATGCATTTCACTCGTGGCTATTTTCTTTCGCTTTGATTTTCTCTCTGAGTGAAATGTTTCGGACCCTACCTCTCCATTCTATCTTATCCAGTCTATGCTTTTCTCTCGTGGGTACGCAATTTTATCTGAAACAACTTTCTCTCTAGTGTTCTTGACTACGAGAGAAATGCGTTCCGAAGCTTATTTCTAATTTGGCGAAAGCCCTCCAAAATTTGGGTCTCCCGCCCAAGTGAGCAGAAACTGCTCCTTTGGTTGCCACGTGTCCACGTACAACCGCCACTTAATCATGTTCGTTGAATGTGAAGAACCCATTGACTCCGAACCGTAGATTTTCTGTCGAGGCGGTTGGGTTTCCCCCCTCCTCGTCTTCCTCGTACGATTCCAATCTCTTTGTCATTCATCATCTCCCTCGCTCAAAAAATCCTCGGTGCGCCGTCGCACTTGCAACTTCAACGAGATCATCCACCGATGAAACTCCAGTGGACCTCGCCGCATTTGCTCCAAGCCGCCGCGGTAAATCTTCCTCTCCGCGTCACCTTAGTTGATCTCCGCCACCAAGTTAGGGTACGGAGATCCAAACTCGTATTTCTCATTCCATTCATAATATGAGTTCAACCTGACGCGATTATCTTCTGATTCAACTATCCTAGTAGATCTTCAAGAGCTTATACTTTTTACCGTGCGCAGTTTGTAGTTTTTCCTCGTGCACATCTGAATTGATCTGAACTTTGTGCTTTTTCTCTGATGAAAAATTAGATAGGTTTCATCTTAGTAGTTTTCTTTCGGAACTTACTAGCATGAAATCTTTCAAAGATATTTCTCATTCGAGATAATTCTCAAAGTGCTGATCAATTCTTCTCGAAAAATGATTTTCATCGAAAACATATCTGTGCGTACTCATGGCCCTGTCTATATTTTCCCTCGCATGTATTCTCTTTCACAGGTCAATGGATTCTGTTGAAGTTTCTGCTAACCCTGCTGGTCAGACAGAAATGGGTGAAGAAAATGTCATGTGCACAAGAGTTGTATCAAAAGCTCAGTTTGATGAAGAATGGCAGTCCGTAGAAGAAGATGTGTGGCACTGAAAACAATTCTAGGTGCCGAAAGAAATCACGTCGAAAAGAAAGCTAGGCAGAAGAAAATGCTTCTGATGAAGAGAAATCTGGATGCCGAAAGAAATCCCATCAAAAGAAAGTTGGGCAGAAGAAAATGCTTCTGATGAAAAGAAAGCTATAAGCCAAAAGAAATGAGCCTAGTGCTCAGGGAGAAGGAAGTGTGGAAAATGCAAATGTTTCAGATCCTCAAGCATCGGAACAATCTTCTGAAAAGGATGAGAGGCAGCGAAATTCTCCTTCCAGAGTTATTCTTCGAGAAGGTAGAATCAAAGAAGGAAAAGAAGGCTCAAGTGCTTCAAAACAATGAATCAGAGAAAGAAAAGGCCCTTGTGCCTTGTCAAATAGAAATGAGCTTGAGAATGAAAATCTTGAAAAAGCTGATGTGCCCCTCACGGAAAATGTTGCCATGGAGATTGATTGTCCAAGTACTTCAAATTCTAAAACAAATGCTGGTCCATCAGAAACAAATGCTGAAACAAATGTTGGCTCGCAGCCGAAAGAAAATGCTCTCTGCCGAAAGAAAATGCTCGCAGCTGAAAAGTAATCAGATATTTCATCATGAATATCTTGATTTACCACTGATGAGAATATTGGAATGCTTAAAGTAAATCCTTCAGGACATTGAAGATTTTCAGCTTACGAAGGTTTCCTCATTCAAGCACCCATGGAACTGAGAATATATTCTTGCCACACTATATGTGTCGGGTGACAAACAAGATATCAAAAACATGGGATCTCGAATGGATAACAGAGCACCATGTCATGAAGGGCAGCGCTGAAGAATTTCTCGAGTGTCTGCTTTTCCCTCGGATTGAAAGCAACAACTTTGAAACTCGTGTGCATTTTATCGATGAGATTTCTGATGAACAGTTTCACCTCCTGATGGATTCGAATAAGGTTGGCGATTATCTTTCGTATGGTTTTTCCTCGGACAAAATATCTGAAGTTCAACTTTCAAACCTTCCATTATATTCTGTGTCATACAACAAGTCCTCTGCCAGGAGCATATGATTCAGGAGCAATTCATGGTGTATTGCGCAGCACTCTCAATGGCCTATATATTGTCTATGTCTCCGATAACAAAGATGTATTCATGCATCAGCTTGTTGATTCTGCCGAAGAAAATGAAGCTGAGAAGAAGATTATCTATTGATGCGCAAGGAAAGAATATCTTGCTCAAGATGCTCCAGAGAAATTTATCCATCATGTTAGAGACACTCTGCTGATTACAAAAGGCAAAGCTTTCAGAGATAATGCATCCAGACTCCAGAGATCAGTCTTAGAACCCAACAATTCCTGCTGAAGCACATTGATAATGATCGGAAAGAAAAAGAGCGTCTTACGCATGAGCTGAATACTCCCCACAACAATTCACGCAAAATTCAGATGATTTCATGGATGCCCTGTTGAGGAAATTGCTGAGAAAATTCCTTTCTAAGAAGAAAATCAACATGGCTAGTCTGTTCGAAACATATGACTTCATGGATGCCCCGCTGCTATTGAAGATGTTCGAGAATGCAACACTCCTAAGTTTTCAGCCAGATTTCCTTCGACAGATCCGCTGAGGATTAATCTGAACAATGTTATCACTGAGTTTGAGGCTACATCACTTAAATTTTTATCTGGGGAGAATAGTGTTCCGTTATCTGCTGAAAGAGTTTCTCAGAAGAAAGATGAAAATGCTCCAGCAACCCCAGTTGTGCCGCAGCGTTCCGATAAAGAAGCAGAAGAAGATGCAGCTGAAGATAATGTTGTCACCTCTGAGGCGGAAACTTCTTCGCCAAACGAGTCTGGATCTTCTTCGGGTGACGGTTCATTTTTTTCGGGCGCGTATTGTCTCATGTTCTTTTTCACCTTTTTGACACTTGTTGACAAAAAGGGGGAGAAGACATCGAGCGATAGATTTGCGGATCGAGCGATTGATTTGTGGGTCTTTGCTGGATGTTTTTTTTCGAGTTTACAACACTTGCCTTCATTTGATTCTTATCGTGTTGTATAACTCTCGTGAACTCTCTCTGGTTCTCGAATGTTAATAACCCCTGCCATACTTCATTTCTCTCGAGAATCTTATTTTGCAGGTGGAATTATTATCAGAGTTCACGTATGGATGCACTCTATTATATCTTGGACATTATCATTCGGTGCAATACATTTATTCTCGAAGATGTGAAATATCTCTCCATCAAGCTTATTCTAATATACGCAGGTTTATCCAAAAGGTTAATCTTTCATACGCTGCATACATTTAGGGGGAGTATATTTATCTTCGAGATATTATCGAATTTACATTCCGCACATTTCTGGTTACATATATATCTACTCTTCGATGTTTATCTGTTTGGTCAACAATCGTCCAAAAAGGGGGAGATTGTTGGTGCAATTCCTTGCCCCTAGTGTTTTGGAGATTGTTGTCAGAAACAGCGAGGGACGAATTTGTTTACTAGTGCACACACAGAGAAATAGTCCCTGGAGTATCGAGAAGATTGCTATAATCTGCCGAAAGGTATGCTACCGAAAGGTTTGCTACCGAAAGGTTTGCTTCCAAAAGGATTGCTACGGAAGAGATTGCTATAATATCCCGAAAGGATTGCTGCCGAAGAGATTGCTATAATCTCCCAAAGAGACTGCTACGGAAAAGATTGCTATAATCTTCCAAGAAGATTGCAGCAGAGAAGATTGATATGTTTCAAGAAGCTTATTATCGAGAAGATTGCCACTTCCGAGAAGTTTGCTATAAACTTCCTCGAAAGTTATCTGCGCTGCAGAAAAGATTGACATGTCTCGAAGAGTTTGTTATCAAGAAGAATGCTATAATCTTTTAGGTAGTTCGAAGAACTTCACCGAGAAACATCTACGTTGCAGAGAAGAGAAGGATATGTTTCGAGAAGAAAGCATACCGAAAAGATTGCGTGCCGGAGATGGTCCTGAAAGAATTGCTGACGCAAAGCAATTTTCATTCGGGTGTGTCCGAAGAAGAATGACTGCAGTCGAGAAGATTGAAGACGAAGCGAAGACGTAGCATTTGTTTCGTTGTTCTTCTTTCTCTTATTTGAGTCATAGGACCACCGTACTATTAAGAGGGGTATAAGTATTCGAGACTTTTGTCTGTTGTGATGCTTAGCCAAAACCTATGAAAGATGCGAGAGAAATCTCTTGGTGTTCCGAGCAAATACTTGCCAGCAAGAGACTGTGATCTTCTTTGCTGCGAGAGATTTGTCTCTGACCGAGGAGTTAGCATTACTTGCTCCCCAAGTAATGTTACCGTTGCTCTGAAAATCCGACCGTTGTGAACGTGTCGGTTGGCCATTGGCTGGACCGCGTGTCTAAAATGGTCATTTCCCATCCGGGAAGGCTGCGGCTATAAATAGCCACCCCGCTCCAACGTTGCTCGTTGGCTGCTCCACTTGAGATTCTGAGAAGATTGATTGAGCACCCCGCTAAGAGAGATTTGAGTTTAAAATCCACTGAGAGAAAATCAAGAGCCGAAACTTAGATAGTGGTTGAGCATCACAGTAGATCTGAGTTGAGAGTTCTTGTACCTATTACTCTTGAGAGCTGCATGTTGGGGAACGTTGCATGGAAAACAAAAAAAATTCTACGCACACGCAAGATCTATCCATGGAGATGCATAGCTACGAGAGGGGGAGTGTTTCTACATACCCTCATAGACCGTAAGCAGAAGCGTTAGAACAACGCGGTTGATGTCGTCGAACAACTTCACGATCCAACCGACCGAGTACCGAACATACGGCACCTCCGTGTTCAGCACACGTTCAGCTCGGTGACGTCCTCGACTTCTTGATCCAGCAAGACGGCGAGGTAGTGGATGAGTTCCGGCAGCACGACGGCGTGGTGACGGTGATGGTGATGCTATCTCCGCAGGGCTTCGCCCAAGCACTACAAAAATATGACCGAGGGACGGAACTGTGGAGGGGGGCGCCGCACACGGCTAAGACAATGTTGTGTCTTGTTTGGGGCGCTCCCTCTCCTCTATTTATATATGTGTAGGGGCTTGGAGTAGAAGGAATAGTGCCGTGTGAACAGTACCACGTGAACAGTACCATGTGAATAGTACACAAGTGGACTTGGACTCCAAAGTCCAATCCTATTCCTACTAGGACTCTCCTTTTTTCCTGCCCTAGCTGCGTGGGCTTTTGAGGACTTGGTGCGCCTGGCCCAATAAGACCAGGGCGCCTCCCATTAGCCCATGCCAGCCCTTGGGACATGGTGGACGCACTTGTGGACTTCCGGAATCCTCCGGAACCTTCTGGAAGCTTCCCGGTACAATACCGAAAAAACTGCACCTTTTTTCGGAACCCAAAATATGACTTCCCATATATAAATCTTTACCTCTCGACCATTCTGAGACTCCTCGTGACGTCCGAGATCTCATCCGGGACTCCGAACAATATTCGGTTACCAATTCACATAACTCATATAACACTATATCGTCAACGAACGTTAAGCGTGCGGACCCTACGGGTTCGGGAATGATGTAGACATGACTGAGACGCCTCTCCGGTCAATAACCAATAGTGGAACCTGGATGCCCATATTGGTTCCTACATATTCCATGAATATCTTATCGGTCGAACCGTAATGACAACATACGTAATTCCCTTTGTCCGTCGGTATGTTACTTGCCCGAGATTCGATCATCGGTATCTCCATACCTAGTTCAATCTCGTTACCGGCAAGTCTCTTTACTCGTTCCGTAATACATCATCCCGTAACTAACTCCTTAGTCACTTTGCTTGCAAGCTTCTTATGATGTGCATTACCGAGAGGGCCCAGAGATACCTCTCCGAAACACGGAGTGACAAATCCCAGTCTCGATTCATGCCAACTCAACAGACACCTTCGGAGATACCTGTAGAGCATATTTATGATCACCCAGTTACGTTGTGACGTTTGATAGCACACAAGGTATTCCTCCGGTATCCGGGAGTTGCATGATCTCATGGTCGGAGGAACATGTATTTGACATTCAAGAAAGCAGTAGTAATAAACAGAACGATCATATGCTAAGCTAACAGATGGGTCTTGTCCATCACATCATTCTCCTAATGATGTGATCCCGTTATCAAATGACAACTCATATCTATGGTTAGGAAACCTTAACCATCTTTGATCAACGAGCTAGTCTAGTAGAGGCTCACTAGGGACACGGTATTTGTCTATGTATTCACACATGTATTTAAGTTTCCGGTCAATACAATTCTAGCATGAATAATAAACCTTTATCATGAACAAGGAAATATAAAATAATAACAACTTTATTATTGCCTCTTGGGCATATTTCCATCAGTCTCCCACTTGCACTAGAGTCAATAATCTAGTTCACATCGCCATGTAATTAACGCCCAAGAGTTCACTAGAGTCAATAATCTAGTTCACATCACCATGTGATTAACACTCAAAGAGTTCTAAGGTGTGATCATGTTTTGCTTGTGAGAGAGAATTTTAGTCAATGGGTCTGCAATATTCAGACCCATGTGTACTTTGCAAATCCTTATGTCATACTGTAGATGCTGCTATCACGCTTTACTTGGAGCTATTCCAAATGACTGCTCCATTATACGTATCCGGTTTGCTACTCAGAGATATCCAGATTGGTGTCAAAGCTTGCATCGACGTAACCCTTTACGACAAACTCTTTATCACCTCCATAATCGAGAAACATTTCCTTAGTCCTTTAGTTACTAAGGATAATTTTGACCGCTGTCCAGTGATCCACTCCCGGATCACTCTTGTACCCCCTTTGCCAGACACGTGGAAAGGCACACATTAGGTGTGTTACACAGCATGGCATACATTATAGAACCTATGGCTGAGGCATAGGGAATGACTTTCATTCTCTCTCTATCTTCTGCCGTGGTCGAGCTTTGAGTCTTACTCAACTTTACACCTTACAATACAGGCAAGAACTCCTTCTTTGACTGATCCATTTTGAACTCCTTCAAAATCTTGTCAAGGTATGTACTCATTGAAAGTCTTATCAAGCGTCTTGATCTATCTCTATAGATCTTGATGCCCAATATATAAGCAGCTTCACCGAGGTCTTTCATTCAAGTGTCCTTTTATGCCATCCAGAAATTCTATATCATTTCCAATCAACAATATGTCATCCACATATAATATTAGAAATGCTACAGAGCTCCCACTCACTTTCTTGTAAATACAGGCTTCACCGTAAGTCTGTACAAAACCATATGCGTTGATCACCTCATCAAAGCGTATATTCCAACTCCGAGATGCTTGCACCAGTCCATAGATGGATCGCTAGAGCTTGCACACTTTGTTAGCACCCTTAGGATCGAGAAAACCTTCTGGTTGCATCATATACAACTCTTCTTTGAGAAAACCATTAAGGAATGCAGTTTTGACATCCATTTGCCAGATCATAAAATGCGGCAATTGCTAACATGATTCGGACAGACTTAAGCATCGCTACGGGTGAGAAACTCTCATCGTAGTCAACCCCTTGAACTTGTCAAAAACCTTTCGCGACAAGTCGAGCTTTGTAGACAGTGATATTACCATCAGCGTTTGTCTTCCTCTTAAAATCCATTTATTCTCAATGGCTTGCCGATCATCGGGCAAGTCCACCAAAGTCCATACTTTGTTCTCATACATGGATCCTATCTCAGATTTCATTGCCTCAAGCCATTTGTTGGAATCTGGGCTCATCATAGCTTCTTCATAGTTTGTAGGTTCGCCGTTGTCTAACAACATGACTTCCAGAACAGGATTACCGTACCACTCTGGTGCGGAACGTACTCTGGTCGACCTACGAGGTTCAGTAGTAACTTGATCTGAAGTTTCATGATCTTCACCATTATCTTCCTCTCTTATTGGTGTAGGCATCACGGGAACGGTTTTCTCTGATGAGCTACTTTCCAATTCGAGAGAAGGTACAATTACGTCATCAAGTTCTACTTTCCTCCCACTCACTTCTTTCGAGAGAAATTCCTTCTCTAGAAAGGACCCATTCTTGGCAACAAAGACCTTGCCTTCGGATCTGTGGTAGAAGGTGTACCCAATTGTTTCTTTAGGGTATCCTATGAAGACGCACTTCTCCGCTTTGGGTTCGAGCTTATCAGGTTGAAGCTTTTTCACATAAGCATCGCATCCCCAAACTTTAAGAAACGACAGCTTAGGTTTCTTGCCAAACCATAGTTCATACGGTGTCATCTCAACGGATTTAGACGGTGCCCTATTTAACGTGAATGCAGCTGTCTCTAATGCATAACCCCAAAACGATAGTGGCAAATCGGTAAGAGACATCATAGAACGCACCATATCCAATAAAGTACGGTTACGACGTTCGGACACACCATTACGCTGTGGTGTTCCAGGTGGCGTGAGTTGTGAAACAATCCCACATTTTCTTAAATGAAGGCCAAACTCGTAACTCAAATATTCGCCTCCGCGATCAGATCGTAGAAACTTTATTTTCTTGTTACGATGATTCTCTACTTCACTCTGAAATTCTTTGAACTTTTCAAATGTTTCAGACTTGTGTTTCATCAAGTAGATATACCCATATCTACTCAAATCATCTGTGAAGGTTAGAAAATAACGATACCCGCTGCGTGCTTCAACATTCATCGGACCGCATACATCGGTATGTATTATTTCCAACAAATCATTAGCTCGCTCCATTGTTCCGGAGAACGGAGTTTTAGTCATCTTGCCCATGAGGCATGGTTCGCAAGTATCAAATGATTCATAATCAAGAGATTCCAAAAGTCCATCAGCATGGAGTTTCTTCATGCGCTTTACACCAATATGACCTAAACGGCAGTGCCACAAGTATGTTGCACTATCATTATCAACTTTGCATCTTTTGGCATCAATATTATGAATATGTGTATCACTACGATCGAGATTCAACAAGAATAAACCATTCACAAGGGTGCATGATCACGAGGGATATTATTCATATAAACAGAATAACCATTATTCTCTGACTTAAATGAATAACCGTCTTGCAATAAACAATATCCAGATATAATGTTTTATGCTCAACGCAAGCACCAAATAACCATTATTTAGGTTTAATTACTAATCCCGAAGGTATTACGAGCGTGTCGATATTGATCATATCAATCTTGGAGACACTTCCAACACATATCGTCACCTAGCCCTCAGCTAGTCTCCATTACTCTGCAGCTCCTGCTTCAAGTTACTAATATTTAGCAACTGAATCGGTATCAAATACCCAGACGCTGCTACGAGCACTAGTGAGGTACATATCAATAACATGTATATCAAATATACCTTTGTTCACTTTGCCATCCTTCTTATCCGCCAAATACTTGGGGCAGTTCCGCTTCCAGTGACCAGTTCCTTTGCAGTAGAAGCACTCAGTTTCAGGCTTGGGTCCAACTTTGGGTTTCTTCGTGGGAGCGGCAGCTTGCTTGCCGTTCTTCTTGAAGTTCCCCTTCTTTCCCTTGCCCTTTTTCTTGAAACTAGTGGTCTTGTTAACCATCAACACTTGATGCTCCTTCTTGATTTCTACCTCCGCCGATTTCAGCATCGCGAAGAGCTCGGGAATTGTCTTCTACATCCCTTGCATATTATAGTTCATCACGAAGCCTTTATAGCTTGGTGGCAGTGACTGAAGAACTCTGTCAATAACACTCTCAACTGGAAGATCAATTCCCAGCTGAGTCAAGTGGTTGTGGTATCCAGACATTCTGAGTATGTGTTCACTGACAGAACCGTTCTCCTCCATCTTACAGCTGAAGAACTTGTTGGAGACTTCATATCTCTCAACCCGGGCATTAGCTTAAAATATCAATTTTAGCTCCTGGAACATCTCATATGCTCCATGGCGTTCAAAACGCTTTTGTAGTCCCGGTTCTAAGCCGTAGAGCATGGCACACTGAGCTATCGAGTAGTCATCAGATCGAGCCTGCCAGGCGTTCACAACGTCTGCAGCAGATCCTGCAGCAGGTCCATCACCTAGCGGTGCATAAAGGACATAATCCTTCTGTGCAGCAATGAGGATAATCCTCAAGTTACGGACCCAGTCCGGGTAATTGCTACCATCATCTTTCAACTAAGCTTTCTCTAGGAACGTATCAAAAACAGGGGAGCTACAACGCGAGTTATTGATCTACAACATAATTTGCAAAGACTATCAGGACTAAGTTCATGATAAATTAAGTTCAATTAATCAAATTACTAATGAACTCCCACTTAAATTAACATCCCTCAAGTTAACTAAGTGATACATGATCCAAATCAACTAACCCATGTCCGATCATCACGTGAGATGGGATAGTCATCAATGGTGAACATCTCCATGTTGATCATATCTACTATATGACTCATGTTCGACCTTTCGGTCTCCAGTGTTCCGAGACCATGTCTGTACATGCTAGGCTCGTCAAGTTTAACCCAAGTATTCTGCTTGTGTAAAACTGGCTTACACCCGTTGTATGTGAACGTAGAATCTATCACACCCGATCATCACGAGGTGCTTCGAAACGACGAACTTTAGCAACGGTGCATACTCGGGGAGAACACTTTTATCTTGAAATTTAGTGAAGGGATCATCTTATAATGCTACCGTCGTTCTAAGCAAAATAAGATGCATAAAGGATAAACATCACATGCAATCAAAATATGTGACATGATATGGCCATCATCATCTTGTGCTTTTGATCTCCATCTCCAAAGCATCGTCATGATTTCCATCGTCACCGGCTCGACACCTTGATCTCCATCGTTGCGTCGTGGTCGTCTCGCCAACTATTGCTTCTACAACTATTGCTAACGCATAGCGATAAAGTAAAGCAATTACATGGCGCTTGCATTTCATACAATAAAGAGACAACCATAAGGCTCCTGCCGGTTGCCGATAAATTACAAAACATGATCATCTCATACAATAACGTATATCACATCATGTCTTGACCATATCACATCACAACATACCCTGCAAAAACAAGTTAGACGTCCTCTACTTTGTTGTTGCAAGTTTTACGTGGCTGCTACGGGCTTCTAGCAAGAACCGTTCTTACCTACGGCACAAAACCACAACGGTGATTTATCAACTTTGTTGTTTTAACCTTCAACAAGGACCGGCCGCAATCAAATTTGATTCAACTAAAGTAGGAGAAACAGACACCCGCCAGCCACCTTTATGCAAAACAAGTTGCATGTCTGTCGGTGGAACCGGTCTCATGTACGTGGACATGTAAGGTTGGTTCGGGCCGCTTCATCTTACAATACCGCCAAATCAAAATAAGACGTTGGTGGTAAGCAGTATGACGATCACCGCCCACAACTCTTTGTGTTCTACTCGTGCATATCATCTACGCATAGACCTGGCTCATGATGCCACTGTTGGGGAACGTTGCATGGAAAACAAAAAAAAATTCTACGCACACGCAAGATCTATCCATGGAGATGCATAGCTACGAGAGGGGGAGTGTGTCTACGTACCCTCGTAGACCATAAGCAGAAGCATTAGAACAACGCGGTTGATGTCGTCGAACAACTTCACGATCCAACCGACCGAGTACCGAACGTACGGCACCTCCGCGTTCAGCACACGTTCAGCTCGGTGACGTCCTCGACTTCTTGATCAAGCAAGACGGCGAGGTAGTGGATGAGTTCCGGCAGCACGACGGCGTGGTGACGGTGATGGTGATGCTATCTCCGCAGGGCTTCGCCCAAGCACTGCGAAAATATGACCGAGGGACGGAATTGTGGAGGGGGGCGCCGCACACGGCTAAGACAATGTTGTGTCTTGTTTGGGGCGCTCCCTCTCCTCTATTTATATATGTGTAGGGGCTTGGAGTAGAAGGAATAGTGCCACGTGAACATTACCACGTGAACAGTACCATGTGAATAGTACACAAGTGGACTTGGACTCCAAAGTCCAATCCTATTCCTACTAGGACTCTCCTTTTTTCCTTCCCTAGCTGCGTGGGCTTTTGAGGACTTGGTGCGCCTGGCCCAATAAGGACAGGGCGCCTCCCCTTAGCCCATGCCAGCCCTTGGGATGTGGTGGACCCACTTGTGGACTTCCGGACCCCTCCGGAATCCTCCGGAACCTTCTGGAAGCTTCCCGGTACAATACCGAAAAAACTGCACCTTTTTCCGGAGCCCAAAATATGACTTCCCATATATAAATCTTTACCTCTCGACCATTCCGAGACTCCTCGTGATGTCTGGGATCTCATCCGGGACTCCGAACAATATTCGGTTACCAATTCACATAACTCATATAACACTATATCGTCAACGAACGTTAAGCGTGCGGACCCTACGGGTTCGGGAATGATGTAGACATGACTGAGACGCCTCTCCGGTCAATAACCAATAGCGGAACCTGGATGCTCATATTGGTTCCTACATATTCCACGAAGATCTTATCGGTCGAACCGCAATGACAACATACGTAATTCCCTTTGTCCGTCGGTATGTTACTTGCCCGAGATTCGATCGTCGGTATCTCCATACCTAGTTCAATCTCGTTACCGGCAAGTCTCCTTACTCGTTCCGTAATACATCATCCCGTAACTAACTCCTTATTCACTTTTCTTGCAAGCTTCTTATGATGTGCATTACCGAGAGGGCCCAGAGATACCTCTCCGAAACACGGAGTGACAAATCCCAGTCTCGATTCATGCCAACTCAACAGACACCTTCGGAGATACCTGTAGAGCATATTTATGATCAACCAGTTATGTTGTGACGTTTGATAGCACACAAGGTATTCCTCCGGTATCCGGGAGTTGCATGATCTCATGGTCGGAGGAACATGTATTTGACATTCAAGAAAGCAGTAGCAATAAACAGAACGATCATATGCTAAGCTAACAGATGGGTCTTGTGCATCACATCATTCTCCTAATGATGTGATCCCGTTATCAAATGACAACTCATGTCTATGGTTAGGAAACCTTAACCATCTTTGATCAACGAGCTAGTCTAGTAGAGGCTCACTAGGGACACGGTATTTGTTTATGTATTCAGACATGTATTTAAGTTTCCGGTCAATACAATTCTAGCATGAATAATAAACCTTTATCATGAACAAGGAAATATAAAATAATAACAACTTTATTATTGCCTCTAGGGCATATTTCCATCACTGCATACTCTCTAGACGGATAGGTGTCAGCTCGAGTGTTGAAGAGTTGTTGTCTTCACCGAGCAAAGTCTTCAGCAACCAAGAGTCGTTGTGGTTCGCGACGAAGTCTGTCGAAGGTTTGGAGATCGTCGACAAGAATCTACCACGAGTGAAATCAACTGAAGTTCGAGGAACTTCACGTTGAGGAGAATAGGATGGAGAGAGTTTATCTCCTGTGTTGAATCACAAGTCCCTCCAACCAGACGTAGCTCTTTTGCAGAAGAGTGAACTGGTCTACCAAATCATCTGTCGCCATCGAGCACCACTGGTCATTTCTATCCTACTACATTTCTTTCAGTAGTTTATTTTCGGTGCTCTTTGCTGTCGATAGATATCTATCTGTGTTCTGTGATTCTTTATCTTTCAAGCATTCTTTTCAGTACCGTGACTATATTGTGTTGCACACTTGCTTTCACAGTACTTAAGGATGTTTGTCTGTATGTTCATCTGCTTTTCATATGGTGCTACTTAGCCTTTATGCTAAGTCTTGCTCTGATGAATATTTCGCAGTAGTGTGCATGTTTTGTATCTGTTATATGTGCAATTGTTTCATGTGTGTAACTCTATCCATTTGATAGTTTTGTTTCTGTAGTAGTTTTGATTCGTAGAACTAAAACTGCTCAGTTGTGTTTCCGTAGTAGTTTTGTTTCGAGAACAGCTTTGTTTCGGAAACAGTTCTGTTTTAGGAACAATTTTGTTTCGAGGACAGTTTTGTTTCGGAAACAGTTTTGTCTCGGAAACAGATTTGTTTCGGAAATAGTTTTGTTTCAGAAACAGTTTTGTCTCGAAAACAGTTTTGTTTCGAGAACAGTTTTGTTTCGGGAACAACTTTGTTTCAGAACTAGTTTTGCTTCGGAACTAATTTTCCTTCGGAAATAGTTTTCCTTCGTAGAACTGAAACTGCTTAGTTTACTATCCGCTGTGCTGTGTTGAGAGTATTCAACATTTCGAAAGAAATTTTGAATCTCCCATTCACCCCCCCTCTGGTCGATATACTCCGGTCCTTACACCGAGGTGAAGGTACTGACCCAGAAGATCGAGTTCTGGATCAAGGAGAGGAACATCAAGCTGACGGACGTGGCGAACGTCATGCTCCATCGCCGCATCCTACCGCTCCAATCTCGGGCTACGCCGATGTGGGCGCACAAGCCCGAGGACGCGGTACCCGTCCACCACTTCTTCCGCTCCACGCCGGCAGGGATGTGGAAGCTGCTGTTCAAGCCGTCCAAGGACGGTTTTCCCGTGGCGGGGAGGGACCTCGGCTTTGAAACCGGCCATGACGCCCCCGAGGTAAATCTTCACACAGAGTTTCACGCTTTGCGTGTCCTGGCACCTTACAGATTTTGACTAACTAGTTTATCCATTGCTTGCAGAAGTGGATTCCCAAGGCACAGTGGATGTTGTGCCTGGCGCCGCTGCCCGAGGGGGAAAGGACTCCCCAGCTTGTGGCCCTCCTCACTGAGGAGCCACACATAGTGATCCCCAAGGAGTCCAGACCTCCAAGGGGTAGAGCGGGTCGCCGAGGTCGGGAGACCTCGGTCACTCGATCTGAAGGAATCCACGCCTCCTCCACCGATGGAGACAAGGAGGGAGTCGAGGGGGAAGGGCAGTCTTCCCCCAAAGGGCAGAGGGCGGCGTCCGAGGATGCCGAAGAGGAGCTGTGATCGAAGAATCTGCGCAAGGCCTCCGCTGATCTGGTCCTGTCGGAGAAGCCCCTCTTCCCTGAGGAGCCGTAAGAAGACCTCCTCGCGCTAGGGAGGAAGAAACCGGTGCCCCGAAGGTGTGTAATTACCACTTTATTTTGACTTTGACAGCTTATTTTCTTAACATGAGGCTTACGGTGAATATTTCACCAGCCCACCCGGGGCCCGCCTCAGCGGCGACTCCTCGGGCGATCTGCCTCCATCGGGCAGCGAGACGCCTGCGCGCGCCA
This sequence comes from Elymus sibiricus, assembly GCA_039707655.1. Lineage (NCBI taxonomy): Eukaryota > Viridiplantae > Streptophyta > Magnoliopsida > Poales > Poaceae > Elymus > Elymus sibiricus. The sequence continues at coordinate 277,499,357 of CM077672.1, forward strand.
AGACTCCCCCAGCTCTCGAGGGCCTAGGGGAAGTGTCATCCAATCCGGCCCCTCCGGTCGACACACTGGGGGCCGGAGTACCGGTCGTCATGGCCGAGGTTGAAACCTCTACCGCACCGGGCCAAGGGGAACCAGTTCCCAAGGAAGGGTTGGGCCAGAGCTTGGCCCAGCCCGATCAGTCTCCGGCACCTGCACTGCAGCCGGAGATCTTCGTTCCCAACACTTCGGTGGTGGGTTCGAAGGTTGCCCCACCTCTGCCTCCCGCCACAGGGCGGGTTAGCGCAGGGTGGCCTGAAGAGATGGAGGCGGCCTTAACAGTCCCCTCCATTGCAGAGGAGCCCCATGCCTTAATTGGCGTGGCGCTGCGAGGCTTCCGGTCAGCGGAAATCGGAATGTGCGAGGTCTTCAAGGGCCTCATGAGGAGCTTCGAGGTACGTTTTTGCACCTTTCCTTTAATGTGTTTATATAGCAGGCTTGTGTCCGAAGTCTTGTAGCCTAGCGAGGTGTTTTATAAGAGTGTGGTCAGCCAGTAACCCCCGTCACGGTGTCCTGGATTAGGGGGTGCTAACCGGGCCGACCCGTCTCCTCGGGTGGGCCGATATGCCCCCATACGTAAGCAAGATGGACTCCGGAGGCCGCAGAAGGGAGACGTGATCAAGGCTGTCTCTACCGAAGACTTGCGGTACACTTCAGGATTTCTCCAGCCGCCTTACTCCAAGATACCGACCTTGTAACCCTAGATACCCTCCCTGGTGTGTATATAATCCATAGGATTTAGCCCGTAGGGGGGATCAACGCAACATTACTTACCTAGCCTTAGAAGTTAGACACATATTACGATCTCGAGGTAGATCTACTCTGTACTCGATACATCTCCATTAATATAAACAAGAGCAGGACGTCGGGTTTTAACTCCATCAAGAGGGCCCGAACCTGGGTAAATCATCGTCTCCCTTGTCTCTGTTACCATCGATCCTAGATCCACAGCTCGGGACCCCCTACCCCGAGGTATGCCGGTTTTTACACCGACACTGGTGCTTTCATTGAGAGTTCCGCTGCGTGATCACCGGAAGGGTCGATGGCTCACCTACGGATCAATCACAGCAACGGCTGTGAGGACGTCTACGTCCCCGGTCAGCTCTTCGTCTTCGGCAGCATGATGTTCTGCGCCAATTCGACGGGACACTTGACTTCCGACGAGAACTACACCCCAGGACGGGTCGTAAGCTTCGGTGGCCTTGAATACACTGCCGATTCCCGTGGCGAACTCGTCCTATCGGGATGGATGCCCAGCTTGACCGAAAGCTCGGCCGGTTCTGGAGGCTCGACCCCGGAACCAAGCTCTGTCATGACGTCTTTTGAGACTACCGACGCTGCCACTCCGGCTGATCTTTCCCCGACCACTAGTCCGGAAAGAGATCCGGCTCCCACTCCCGAAGAGATATAGATGCCGGAGTTGATTTCGAATCAAAACACCAAAGTATGTTCAGATTTCCTTCGCTCCGAAGACGCACCTGGTCACACACCGGATGTGCTTCGAATCAGCCCTGCCTACGGCGCTTCCATGGATCCCGAAGAGTTATCCCACCTTGATGAGATGCTTTGTCGCATCCAGAGCATGTCCATCTCGGATGGCAAGACTTTGGTTTACAATCAGATCGGACTTAAAGCCGATGACAGGGAAATTTATACCCCACCCACCACCCACCTAGTCACGATGGTCGACGATTTAACCAACGTGTTGGACTACGGTGAACCTTCCGACATGGAGGAAGACGCGGACATTGACACCACCTTGCCCCTGGTAAACACGGGCAGGTGAGCCGCTACATCCACCTACGATGTGTACATGGTGGACACTCCCAAATCCCCTCCAAGACGTCGGCGAAGGCGCCGAAAAGGAAATAATGGGGAACCCAGTGGCAATGATGCAACAGCCAATAACGGCAACGAGGAGGACGGCGACGCCGATAACATGGAGGAGGACGCTCAAGCCTCCCCAGTAAGGAACGGCACACCAGACCGACTTCTTGTGGACTCCGATCCCGACGACCTCTTTGAAGGGGCCGATGACAATTACATGCCGGAGTCCGAGGAGGACGACAGCCTCGGTACCGAGGACTTCATCGTCCCCGAAGACCCCCTCGAACAAGAACGCTTCCGGCGACGCCTTGTTGCGACGGCCCGGAGCTTAAAACGCAAGCAGCAGCAGCTGCAGGAAAATACCGATGCGCTAAATGACAAGTGGGTTGAAGTGCTCTCCGCCGAGCAGGATATGGAGAAATGACGCCATAGTGCGCCGAAGTCTTACCCACGCAGGCGCCTCCTGCCAGAATTTGATGAAGAACTCGCTGACGACCTCGATCGGCCCCCTAGAGGCCGGGACAGGCCAAGACGAGAAGACCCCGGGGAACGGCCACCTGCACGCCGTCATGGCAAGGACCCCGTGGATTACATAGATCCTCACGACGAGAGACGTCGTATTGAGGAAAAATGGGCTCCCCCTCGATCCATTTACGGATCAAGGGGACGTGCGCCCACCGGGCCGGACGGCTACGATGCCTGGATAGACAGGAACGGCCGCGCCCGCGATCAAATCTACTCACGATTTTCTCCTGACCTCCGACGAGATGCTCTTCGGTCCCGAGGTCCGGCTCACCCAATCTGCTTCACAGACAGGGTAATGGAACATCAATTCCCGGAAGGGTTTAAACCCATCAATATAGATTCATACGATGGCACCACGGACCCAGCAGTTTGGATCGAGGACTTTCTCTTACATATACACATGGCCAAAGGAGATGATCTCCATGCCATTAAATACCTGCCTCTCAAGCTCAAGGGGCCGGCGAGCCATTGGCTCAACAGCCTCCCACCTAATTCTATTGGCAGCTGGGAAGCCCTAGAAGATGCTTTTCGAGCAAACTTCCAGGGCACGTATGTTCGACCTCCGGACGCCGATGACCTCAGCCGTGTCACCCAGCATCCCGGCGAATCAGCTCGGAAGTTCTGGAACAGGTTTCTCACCAAAAAGAACCAGATCATAGACTGCTCCGAAGCTGAGGCCATCGTTGCGTTTAAAAATAATATTCGAGATGAATGGTTGGCTCGACAACTCGGCCAGGACAAACCTAGAACTATGGCTGCCCTGACGTCACTGATGACCCGCTTTTGCGCGGGGGAAGATAGCTGGCTCGCCCGAAGTACGCACAACGGCGAGGCTGGCACCTCGGAAACTCGCGACGCCAATGGAAAGCCAAAGCGCAATAAAAACAAGCGCAGGTATAAAAATGGCAGAAGCGATACTGAAGACGCCGCGGTCAACGCAGGATTCACCGGACCTAAATCCGGGCAGAAAAGAAAACCCTATAAGGGGAACAAAGATGGACCTAGCCAGCTTGACAGGCTCCTGGACCGCCCATGCGGGATTCACGGTACTCAGGAAAAACCAGCAACACACACTAATAGGAATTGCTGGGTCTTCAAACAAGCTAGCAAGATAGCGGCAGAGGGTCAGAATAAAGCCCAGCACCGCAGCGACGACGAGGATGAACCTCGGCAGCCCACTAATGGAGGGCAGAAGAAGTTTCCAAACAAGGTAACAGAGGTCAATATGATCTACGTCACCCACATCCCCAAGAGGGAGCGGAAACGTGCACTTCGGGACGTATACGCGCTAGAGCCAGTCGCCCCAAAGTATAATCCGTGGTCGGCTTACCCGATCACTTTCGATAAGCATGATCATCCGACTAGCATCAGGAATGGCGGCTCTGCGACACTCGTTCTGGACCCCATTGTTGATGGTTATCATCTAACACGCGTCCTGATGGACGGGGGCAGCAGTCTTAACCTCATCTACCAGGACACGGTTCGGAAGATGGGCATTGACTCATCTCGGATAAAGCCGAGCTCTACCACCTTTAAAGGTGTGATTCCGGGCATCGAAGCCCGTTGTATCGGGACAGTCACCCTCGAGGTAGTCTTTGGTTCGCCCGAGAACTTCAGAAGCGAGGAGTTAAACTTCGATATCGTACCTTTCCAGAGTGGATACCACGCGCTCTTAGGGTGCACAGCCTTTGCGCGCTTCAACGCAGTCCCGCATTACGCCTACCTCAAGCTTAAAATGCCGGGTCCTAACGGTGTCATCACTGTCAATGGTAATACAGAACGATCACTCCGGACAGAGGAACAGACCGCGGCTTTCGCAGCCGAGGTTCAAGCGTCCGAGGAGGCAGCCCGCAGCAATAAACGCGCGGCCCGCTCTTCGAAGCGTGCCAGGGCTGCACAAGTCGACCTCGGACAAGTACCACAGCACCCGAAATAGGTATGCGGGCTCCTCGTGCACCCCCTTTGCGGGCACTACGTCCCTAGAGTGCATAACTTCGCACTCAAAATTCCCTGGGATGTCGAGGAGCCAAAACAATTACCAACCGTCCGGCGCGGATTCACCATGCAAGGGCGAGGCTTAGAGCCCCAGCACAGGCAGGCATCTGTAAAAGAGGTGGCCTTAACCACAGAGTGACTTCGGCCACACCTCCACTCAAGGCGCTCGGTCCATCAAACACTTAGAGTGTCGAAAGGGCCAGAAGGGTATCGACCTTCGCAAATTTTTCGTCTTCAATCAAGCGATCTGGTCAACAGTTCGGAAACGCAGACGTGCGGCAGGCTTCGGTCCGGATCCTTTAAAATCCGTTAGTAATTATCCGACCTGTTTTTTCCTCCTCCTTCTTTACCATCTACATTGTATTCTTTTCATTACTCTCGTCAACAGGGCATGTACATGATTGATATTATGAAATAAAGAAACAGTGCCCTTTCAAGGTCCCTATTGTATTTCTTTATCGAGCACAGCCCCGGGACGATGAAGTACTTTAACAAGATGCAATTGTATAAGAAAGTCCGATGTATTCGGCGTCTCAGATTTTGGCCTTATATGCATCAGTTTCGAACCTAGATTTCGGTCAATAGTTGGGTTGCCCGGCTCCTATGTGTACCCATTACATTTCCGATGAGTTCGGCTAAGGGTGTAACGGGAGAACCACTGCGATTGCGCCGACCAGGTCAATTGGCATGGCGCTTCAGTGGAGAAAGCCGAAAAATGACTATCTAGGTATGCGCAAACTGGTCCGCCATCCGAAGACCGCGTCAAGCGATGTGACGATAGAGATCACCCGTGTCAAACGAAGGGCTTATATTCTAAGCCGAAGTGTGTCCTGGCATAGACCTCGGCCGAACTGGCCGAACACTTCTTATATCGGGGGCTGGTTATCAAAACCCCCACAGTCAAACTCCTATGACTAAATAAAAGACGTCAAGCCACAATAGTCCGATTGCCTAGTTCCTCTAAGTCATCGACCACCTCCGGGCACCGAGACGTCGGCTAAGGGTCTAATGTGACTTCGGGGACACCCTTTGTATGACCTACACTGGGGTTGAAGCCGACGACTGGCCACTCTCATTTTAAACAGTCATAAAGGAGGAATAATCAAAACTATAAGATAATACGCATGGAATCTTAAAGCCATTCTTAAACAGATAAAGTTTTTACATCATACACTCCGGCATCCCGGAGTACTTAATAAAGCAAACTGTCCTTAGGGCACATGGCCTCGGTGGTCCGACCTCCTCCCTCCACCTCGGCGAAGAACTGCTCGGCGGTCCGCGGCTTGTCGGAAGGAGGGCCAGCAGAACAAGTCTCCGCATCAACTTTGCGGAAGTGCGTCTTCACGCAAGCATACGCCCTCCGAGCCCCTTCGAAGCACGCGGACCTCTTCCAGCGTTCCACGCATGGTACTGCATCGCGGAGCCGAGCAGTCAGGCCGAAGAGACTCCTCGGCATGGCCTCGGCAGGCCATAGAGCGACGCAGAGGTCCTGGAGCGCTGGCCTCGTCATGCGGAACAATTCGACCATCTGCTTCACTCGATGGTTTAGTAGCTGCGCGGACGGCGATCCTGAGAATTGACCCCAGAAGGCCTTCTCCGCCTCATGACCCGCCAGCTAGCCGAAGTACGCCACCGCATCCTCCGCGCTCTGCGGGAGATCCTCGAAGACCTCTGCGGAACGCCAAACTTGGGTAAGCTCGACATACCCTTTGCAGCCAAACGCACACTGCAGCAGAAACATCTTACCCGAGGTGATTTGCTCCACTTGCCGGAGCACCTCGTGGTCCGCTCGGGCCGAGGTCTTGAGCTCGGAGTGGGCACGCTGAAGCTTCTCGAGCTCCTCTTTCGTTCGCCGCCCCTCCTCCTGAAGTTTGTCGCGTGCTTCAAACATGCCCTTCAGGGTCTCCTCGACCTCTAGCACCCTGGCCTGGTGCTTCTCCCCGGCCGCCTTCTCGGCGGCCCGTGCCTTCTCAGCTGCGGCGGCAGCAGCCTTCTGCTGCCGCACCTCCTTCCGAGCCCCTTCGAGCTCGGCCTTGAGTGTCCCTAGCTCCGCTGTCAGCACAGATAAAAGCCTTAGTTGCTTTCTTTAAACATAAAGTATACCTCTTCATCCAAAATCTAAAAAGCAAGTTTCAACTCGCTCACCCTGGGACCGTTCAAGTCTCCGGTTCATCTCCGCCATCCTTCGGAGACGGAGTCCGGAACCGAGGTCGAAACCTGTAAGGAAATAAATCCTTGTTAGAGGGAAGAAGGTTTAGACCATTTATACCCTCCAGGACAGCCGCTTCGAGTAGCGTCCTGGGGGCTATTCAACAGGCTCCCACTTACTAAAACGACCCCGATGCCGGTTTCTTGAAACCGACTTCGGGCTCGGGGGCTACTCACTTACCACGCCCTTTAGCAGGCTGTGCTATTATGTCCTCGGACAAAGATTAGAAAATAAAACAACCCAAAGTAAACCAAATTCGTAGAAAGGCGTACCTCGAAACCTGCTACGAGGCTCTTGAAAACCTCACGCAGGCCGGCCTCTGCGGACCGGTATCCTTCCAGCACCATGCCTATCAAGGCACGGTGCTCCTCCTTGAGGGAACAGCCTTCAGGGCCTCCTCCGCCTCCTCGGCCCACCCCATGCCGATCCGTCCTTGGACAGAAGGCTGGGATGGAGGGATGACCTCGGAGGAATCCACCCGAGGAGCCTCCGCCTGTGAAGGCGGTGCCGGGGTAGACTCCGGCTGGGCCAATGACTGGCCCGGCCCTTCTTCTGTGACCTCGGGGTGCTCCGACCTCGGGTCTTGTCGGGCCAAGGCTTCAACCTCGACCATTATCGCCACCTCACCGGCTCCCGCCATGTTGACTTCGGGAGCCAAGGTGGATGTCGCCTCCCCTAGACCGACCTGCGTCGGGGGAGAAGCAGCGGGATCTGGGGTCCCGCTGGCGGACGGCAACCCGCTCGAAGAGCCGCTGGGGATCACCTTCGGCGGACTGCGTATGAAAAGTTGCTTCTATAAAATTCCCCTTGATGAAACAATGACTCAGGCAAGAAAGACAAGGATAAGGGCTTACCCTCGAGGTGCCGGCTTCTTCCTCCCCGTTGCGAGGGGGTCTTCCTCTGAGTCACCGGAGAGCTCGGCTCTCTCCGATGACTTGTTGACGGCCTCGGATGAGGCTCGCCTAGGCCTCTTTGAGCCCTTCGGCGGCATGACCACGTCGGCATCTTCTATCGCCGAACTCTTCCCCTTTGGAGGAGGAACCTCCTCCTCCTCACTCTCCTCGGCGCCGTCGTCTTGAGCGGCGGAATGGTGGGTCTCTTCAGACCGAGTGACCAAAGTTCCTCGGGTCCGAGCACTTGACTTCCCCGTCTGGGACTTCGCCCCTTTGGAGGCCACCACATGTGGCTCCTCGGTCAGAAGCGCCGAGAGCAGGGGAGTTGGGGGCTGCTCCGGCAGTGGGGCGGGGCATCTTACCCCTTTTACCCAGGCCGACCATTTCTGAAAAATGACATAACACGACAGTTTAAGCAACAACTTTACTCCTCGGAACAATAAGAAAAGAATGAAAGATTGAAGGACAAAACCACTCACCGGGGGGGGCCTCATAGCCGTGCTCGAGGCCGCGGTCCTCCCCCTCCTTGGGAATCTTATCCTTGGCTAGCTTCATGAGCTTTGTCCACATAGTGGCCAAGGTGGAGCGGAAGAAGGTGTTGATGGTGTCCATGTCCTCGGGCTTCTGTGCCCACATTGGGGTAGCCCGAAGTTGGAGGGGAAGGATACGGCGGTTGAGCATGACGTTGATGACGTCGGGCAGCTCAGCCTTCCCCGAGGTGGTCCACCACACGATCCTCTCGATCAGGGTCTCTACCTCTTCGAGCTTCCCCCAGGCGACGCCCTTTTCCTTCCAAGACTTGAATTTCTTGGGAGGCCCGGCCGAGAAGGTCGGGACCTCGGTTTGACCAGCGGCAAGGGGTTCGGTGATATAGAACCACTCCTTTTGCCATTCCTTCACCGTTTCGATGAAGGTGCCCTTGAACCAGGTGGCTCCCTGGTTCTTGCTGATCATTGCCCCTCCGCACTCCGCGAGTTCGGATCCGCTTGACTTCGGTTTAATCCCGAAGAGCTTCAGCCATAGGCCGAAGTGGGGCTCACAGCGGAGGAAGGCCTCGCAGACTGTTATGAAAGCGGCGAGGTGGAGGATGGAGTTGGGGGCTAGGTGATGGAAATATAACCCGTAGTAAAACATGATCCCGCGCACGAAAGGGTGCAGCGGGAACCCTAAGCCTCGGATGAGGTGGGGGACAAAGACCACCCGCTCCCCGACGTTGGGAGCGGGTACCAGCTCGTCGGCCTCTGGAGCGCGAGCGGCGATGGTGGGGGCTAGATACCCTGCGTCGCGCAGCTCGGCGATGGTCACCGCCGTCACGGTGGAGCCGCCCCAGTGCCCCTTAAGGATATCGGCCATGGCTGATGGGGAAATCAAGCTTGCGTACAAGGCGTAAGGGCTGGATCTGGGCGTTGGAGCTAGACGAAGCGGCAGCAAGGGAGGAATGGGAGCGTAAGCTATCGCGCTATTCTCCCCATTGCTTTTATAAGCCTATGAAAGGCCAAGAGCCCCCTTTGCTGCGCCGATAAATTCGTAATTGTTATCAAAGATGCCGTTGAAACATATGGGGGGAAACAAAAATCTTGATGATATCCCTAAGAAAGCGGGCACGATCTCTGCCTCGACGGGACGTGCCAGTAAAAGAGCCGCCTCGAAACGCGAATTGAGGGGAAGCAGTAATTGCTCGACCTGTCGTGGGGCGAGTCTCTCCGATAAAGCTGTCAGGCCGGATTGGATTGTTCATATCTAAACAGCAAGCCTTTGAGGCTAAGATACCCTTTCACCTCGGGCAGGGTACGAGCTCGGTTGGACCGCGGATGTTGATGCTCTGTTAAAGAGAATCCGAGAAGCAAAGTGGAACTCGTCTGTCAAGCCAAAGACTCCGGATCCGAAGTAATATCTGTTGACCATTGTCCTCGGCGTAGAAGACCAGTTCGGGGGCTACTGACGGTGTCCTGGATTAGGGGTGCTAACCGGGCCGACCCGTCTCCTCGGGTGGGCCGATATGCCCCCATACGTAAGCAATATGGACTCCGGAGGCCGCAGAAGGGAGACGTGATCAAGGCTGTCTCTACCGAAGACTTGCAGTACACTTCAGGATTTCTCCAGCCGCCTTACTCCAAGATACCGACCTTGTAACCCTAGATACCCTCCCTGGCGTGTATATAAGCCATACGGTTTAGCCCGTAGGGGGGATCAATGCAACATTACTTACCTAGCCTTAGAAGTTAGACACATATTATGATCTCGAGGTAGATCTACTCTGTACTCGATACATCTCCATTAATATAAACAAGAGCAGGACGTAGGGTTTTACCTCCATCAAGAGGGCCCGAACCTGGGTAAATCATCGTCTCCCTTGTCTCTGTTACCATCGATCCTAGATCCACAGCTCGGGACCCCCTACCCCAAGGTCTGCCGGTTTTTACACCAACACCCCGGGCCCAAGGCTGATTTTGAAAAAACCCGGCCTTGGGGTCGATGTTTGAGCGTGCTAGTAGCCCCCAAGACTCTGGCGTTTCTTCAAAAAGACTGCCCAGAGGATCTAAAATTGGAAAGCTAGGTACTAAGGCAAATGTTTGCAGGTATCAACCTCAGCTCCGAACTCCGCCTCCGAGGAGGTGGCGGAGATGAACAGGAAGCTGCAGAGATCTGAGGAGGACCTCGATTGAATCAACAAGCAGCTCGAGCTGTCTCAAGGTAAACTTCAATGAGTTATAATTGTACCTATTTTGCTCGGAAAAAGATTCAAAGCTGACGCCGAGCTATCTTATATGACAGCTGCCACGGCGGAGCTTGAGGCACTCAAGGCCGAGCTGGTGAAAGCTCGGCAGGAGGCCGAGCAGCAGAAGGCTGCGGCCTCAAAGGCCAAAGGGGAGCTGGCTGCCGAAAAGGTGGCTAGGAGGAAGGACCAGGCACGGGTCCTAGAAGTGGAGGAGACCCTGGAGGGTGTCTACAAGGAACGCGACACCCTCCAGGAGAAGGAGAAGGTGTCGAGCACCGAGCTCGATAAGCTGCGCCAAGCCCACGCCGAGGTCCAGTCCCAGGCTCGCGCAGACCGTGAGTGCTTCAGCAAGTGAGGCAAATTGCTGCTGGTAAGCCGTTTTTGCTTCAATGTGTTTTCGGTCGCCAGGGGTTCGTCGAGCTCACCTAGCTATGGCGATCCGCAGAGATCTTCGAGGATCTTCCGAGGAGCGCAGCGGACGCCGACCGCTTCTACGGCGCGCGGGAGGGCCATACCACGGAGAGGGCGTTCTGGCTGCAATTCCAGGCGCCCTCACATCCGGAGCTGCTAAACAATCAGATGAAGCAGCTCGTGGAGCTCCTGCGCATGGCGAGGCCAGTGCTTCAAGACCTCTGCGCCAATCTTTTGCCGACGGAGGCCCTACCGACCAGCTTCTTTGGGTTCTTCGCCCGTCTGCGGGAGGCCGCCCCCCAGTTGCTACGCTGGAAGCGTTCGGCGTGCCTGGAAGGTGCTCAGTGGGCATATGCCCGCGTGAATAAGCACTTCCCACGTGTTGAATCGGCGATCGTGGCAGCCCGGCTCCCCCAAGGGAAGAATCAAACCGTGGAGCAGTACATGGCCAAGGCGATGGACGGAGCCCGGATTACCGAGGCAGAGTGCCTGAAGGAAAATATGTATTTTTAAACTTGTACTTCGGTATGCCGAAGCGTAGTTCAGATGTAAAAAACTTTATCCTTTGTTTTGCAATGAATTCGGCTTTATTTTCCGATGTATGCTTGCTTGCGTATATACTTGTGTGTGTTTTTTTGACTCCTGTGTGACCGTATGTGACTGAAAGTGACCAGTCGTCGGCTTCATCCCCTTTGTACAAAGTACAGTGGGTGTTTCTGAGGCAATCGTGACCCTTAGCCGACGTCTCGGTGCCCGAAGGCAGTCCATGCTCATGGAAACAAGGCAATCAGACTATAGCGGTTTTATTACTTTCACTTAGTCATAGGAGCTTAACTGTGAGGGCCGATGACGAGCCCCCGGTCTTGAAGTGGATTGGCTGTTTTAGCCGAGGTCGATGCTGATAATCACTTCGGCTAATTTAATGAGAAGCCCTTCGTTTGACACGGGTATCCTCTAACGGTACTTTGCTGGACGCTGTCTTCGGATGGCCGGTCAGTTTACGCTTACCAAGACAGTCAGTTTTCGGCTTTCTCCACTGAGGTGCTTTGCCATTCGAGGTGGCAGCGCAATCGCAGTGGTTCTCCCTTTACACTCTTAGCCGAATAGATCGGAACGTAAGAGGTAAGCACAGGAGCCGGGCAACCCAACTACTGACCAAAATCGAGGTTCGAAACTGATTCATATAATGCAATATCCAAGACGCCGAGTAGATACTTCGGACTTGTAGGGGGCATGAGATCAAAAAGTGAAGCCCATGGTAATTTTAAACAGTTGTATCGCAAATGTATGCTTTTGGCTCAAAGGCATTGAACATAAGGAGATGCATAATGACCTCGATAGGTGCATTTTTATTAAATGTGGTCAAGTCGTACATGCCGAGCTTTAACAAAAGGAACTTTTAAAAGATACAACCTAAAAGAAGCAAAGGAGAAAAAAACAGGGCGGATATGTTAATGGGATTATTCACCCAAGCCTGTCGCTGTTGCACGTCTGCGGCTTCGTGCTGTTGATCAGCTTGCCTTCGTTGAAAGCGAAGGATGTGTGGGCTGTCCGTGACCTCGGCCTCTTATTTGCTTGATGCTTTTTATTGGTCGAGTCCTTTGAAAGGGTATGCGGCTGCCTTTTGAATGGTTTAAGCCATGTGGACATGCTGCTTCTGCTTGGGCCTTTTACAGTGCCCTGCTGGTATGCAAGTCCGAAGTGGGTTGCCGCTCAGTCGAGCTGATAGCAGCGCGTCGTATACTTCGGCAACTCGGTTGCCCATGGAATTTTTAGTGCAAAATTGTGCACCCTGGGGACGTAATGTCTTTCCAAGGGGAGGCAAGCGAGGAGCCCGCGCCCCTATTTAGGGGGGATGGTGGCCTGGCCGAGGTTGGCTCGAGCAGCCCGTACGTGCTTTGAGGAGTTGGGCTTGTCGCGAGCTGCCTCCTCGGTAGCCTGTACCTCGGCTGCGAAAGCCGCGGTTTCTTCCTCCGTTCGGAGGGAACGTTCGGTGTTACCATTGACTATAATGACACCATGTGGTCCTGGCATTTTCATCTTTAAGTATGCGTAATGCGGGACTGCATTGAAGCAGGCGAATGCGGTGCGCCCGAGCAGCGCGTGGTATCCACTCCGAAAAGGAACAATATCAAAGATTAACTCTTCACTTCGGAAGTTCTCGGGTGATCCGAAGACTACTTCGAATGTTACTGCTCCCGTGCAGCGAGCCTCAACACTGGGTATAACACCTTTAAAGGTGGTGGCGCTGGGTTTGATCCTGGATTAGTCTATGCCCATTTTCTTGATCGTGTCCGCGTAGATTAAATTGAGGCTACTGCCTCCGTCCACGAGGACGCGCGTCAGATGGAACCCATCGACGATCGGATCCAGGACCAAGGCAGCAGAGCCCCCATGTCGGATGCTGGTTGGGTGATCATGTTTATCGAATGTGATCGGGCAAGCCGACCACGGGTTGAACTTCGGGGCGACGGGCTCTAAGGCGTAAGTGTCCCGAAATGCTCGTTTCCTCTTCTTCTTAGGAATGTGGGTTACGTAAATCATGTTTACATCCTTCATCTCGGGAGGGAATTGCTTCTGGTTTCCATTGTTGGGTCGGCGAGGTTCATCCTCGTCCTCGCTGCGAGTTTGGGTTTTACTCTGACCCTCCATCGCTATCTTTCCGGCCTGCTTGAAGACCCAGCAGTTCCGATTGGTGTGGTTTGGGAGCTTGTCTGAGGTGCCATGGATTTGACATGGCCTGTCTAGGATTTTATCGAGCTGGCTGGGTCCGTCCTTGCTCCCTTTAAAGGGCCTCTTTTTCTGACCAGATCTAGGTCCGTTGAACCCTGCATTTACAGCGACGTCCTCGGGATCGCTCCCACCGTTTTTATGCATGCGCTTATTTTTGTTGCGCCTCGGCTTGCCATTGGAGTCGCGGGTTTCCGAAGTGTCGGCCTCGCCGTTGTGAGTACTGCGGGCCAGCCAGCTGTCCTCTCCCGCGCAAAAGCGGGTCATGAGCGAGGTGAGGGCTGCCATGGTCCTCGGCTTATCCTGTCCGAGCTGGCATGCGAGCCACTCATCTCGGATGCTATGTCGGAAAGCGGCGATAGCCTCGACGTCGGGGCAGTCCATAATTTGGTTCTTTTTAGTTAAGAACCTGTTCCAGAACTTCCTTGCTGACTCGCCGAGCTGTTGAATGACGTGGCCGAGGTCATCGGCATCCGGAGGTCGGACGTATGTGCCCTGAAAATTGGCCCTGAAGGCGTCCTCAAGCGCTTCCCAACTTCCAATGGAATGAGGAGGCAGGCTATTGAGCCAGTGCCTCGCCGGCCCCTTTAATTTGAGTGGCAGATATTTAATGGCGTGGAGGTCATCTCCATGCGCCATGTGGATGTGGAGAAGAAAATCTTCGATCCACACCGCTGGGTCAGTAGTACCATCGTATGACTCGGTGTTGATGGGTTTAAACCCGTCGGGGAACTGATGTTCCATTACCCTGTCTGTAAAACAGATCGGGTGGGCGGGACCTTGGAACCGAGCAGTCTCGCGTTGGTCTTCGGGGGAAATCCACGTATAGGCTTGCTCCCGAGCTCGGCCGTTCCTGTCCATCCAGGCGTCATAGCCATCGAGCCCGACTGGTGCCCGTCCTCTTGATCCATATATGGACCGCGGCGGTGCCCGGTTTGCCTCTATCCAGTGTCGCGCGTCATAAGGCTCGGTGTAGTCGACGGGGTCGTTGCCGTAGTGACGTGTCATCGTTTGGGTGCGTAAATTCTCCTGCTCTGGCCTGTCGCGCCCTCTAGGGGGTCGATCGGGTTCATCAGCTCATCCGTGTGTTAAAAGCACATCGTCGGCTAGCTCTTCGTCGAACTCTGGCAGCAAACGCCTGCATGGGTAGGATTTAGGCGCGCTGCAGCACCGTTCTTCGAAGTCCTGCTCGGCTGAGAGTATTTCGACCCATTTGTTGTTCAGCGCATCTTGGCTGGCTTGCAACTGATGTTGCTTCCTTTTCATACTTCGGGCGGTGGCCACGAGGCATCGTCGGAACCGCTCTTGCTCGAAGGGGTCCTCAGGGACTATAAAGTCCTCGGTGTCGAGGCTCTCGTCCTCCTCGGATGGAGGTAAGTAGTTGTTGTCTGCCCCTTCGAAGAGGTCGTCAGGGTCGTCGTCCTCTGTGGGGGGTGTGGGCGCTCTGGGGAGGCTTCAAAATCCTCTCCCAGGTTGTCTGCATTATCTGCCGCCGCGTCAGTATTGTTGGCGGTGGCGTCATGCTCGCTGGGGTCTCCATTAGTCCCTCTTGGGCGTCTCCGCCGACGTCTAGGCGGGTTCTTGGGGGTGTCCACCATGTATACATCGTAGGTGGAAGTCGCAGTCCACTTGTCGGTGTTGACCAGCGGCGTGGTGGTTCCACAAGGCCATCAACATCCTCATCCATGTCGGTGGCTTCATCGTAGTCCAGCACGTCGGTTAAATCATCGACCATGGCGACTAGATGGGTGATGGGCGGTATATAAATTTCTCGATCGTCGGCTTTAAGTCCGATCTCGTCATAGATCGAGGTTTGGCTATTGGAGATTGACAAGCTTTGGATGCGATCCAGCATCTCATTTAAGTGAGATAGCTCTTCGGAGTCCATGGCCTGGCTATAAGCTGGGCTGACTCGAAGCACGACCGGTAGACCGTCTGACGCGTCATTAGCCTTGTGCGAGGCCGGGGTTGGTTCCGAATCTGTCACCCGAGCCGGCTCTAGATCTGACGTAGTATCCGAAGTGGTGATCGGAGCGGCATCGTGGCTTGATGCCAGGACGAGGCTGTCTGCGGTGGAGGTAGCCGACCTCTCCATAGGGTCCTGTAGGGGCAAGGGATTTGACTCGACGTCCTCGAAGGAGGTCGGTTCCGGGACCGAGCCCCCGATGTCCTCTAGGCCCTCGATCCGGCCTGGCGTCCAACCGATAAGGACGAGTTCTCCGCGTGAATCCACGGTGTACTCCAGGCCTCCGAAAGTTATGACGTGATCTGGAGCGTAATTCTCAACGGAGGCCAGATGGCCTGAGGAGTCGGCGCGAAAGACCATGCTGCCGAAAACGAAGAGCTGGCCGGGGACGAAGATGTCCCCGTAGCCGGAGCCGCAGTTGATCTGCAGGTGAGCCATCAATCCTTTACTGATCTCACAGTGGAACTCTCAATGAGCACCAGTGTCGGTGTAAAAACCTGCTGACCTCGGGGTAGGGGGTCCCGAGCTGTGGATCTTGGATCAATGGTAACAGAGACGAGGGAGACAATGTTTACCCAGGTTCGGGCCCTCTCTATGGAGGTAAAACCCTATGTCCTGCTTTTGTTTATATTGATGATGGAGTATCGAGTACAAGCTTGATCTACCTCGAGATCGTAAGTAGAAGTCTAACCCTAGGGCTAGGTGAATGGTAATTGTGATTCCCTGTCCTCTACAGGCTAAACCCTCCGGCTTATATACACGCCAGGTCGGAGTATCTAGGGTTACATAGTCGGTATCTAGGGATGCGTATGGAGGTGGCAAGAGATATCTTGCAGTACACTCCAAGTCTTCGATAGATGCAGTCTTGATCACGTCACGGCTTCCGGAGTCCACCTGGATGAGAACAGGGCCTTCAGGCCCAGCCCGAGGACTATGGGCTGTCTAGGTTGGTACCCCCTAGTCCAGGACACCGTCAACGGTGGCTCTTCCATTCTTCCCTACAACATCTTCCTCTTCTTCGTCTAACCCAATTGATTGGTGAGAGCTTGAGCCATTATTCCTCTTCTTTCCGGCCTTGAGATAGGCCACAAGTTGTGTCCACTTTGGCTTGCCATTCAATATCACCCAACAATGGCTAAAACCAAATAACTTCTTTTCCGTTTCTTGATACATTGTGGCTGCCACCACCAGCAAACAAAATATGTATGACAATGAGAATGCAACATAAAACAAGCATATGCAAATGATGACAAGATGAAGTAATTTAGCTTACGTGAGTTGCCACTCCCATCCCACTTTGAGGGCGGACAAGCACTTGTGAATAGTAGCCGACGTACTTGTTCACTTCCCCTTGAATGATCTCCCATCGATGTTGGAGAGATGCCACATTGCAGTTGGTAACAATAGGATGCAGCTTCACATATTGTTTTTATTCATGATACTCGTTCCAAATCTTCTCCCAATACTTATTCCCCTTTTGCTCCATGCCACATATGGGATCCATTGTTGTGGCCAACCAAGATTTAACCAACAAGATATCCTCGAAGTTGAGAATGTCGGACCTCTTGCCTTTGATGTCTTTGGCTTCTTTTTGTTCTTGCTCGGATTGGGATTTGATGTTGCCCCAACTTCAAACGAAGGGCAAGTTGGATCCCCCAACTCGTAGTCCATTTGGGTCAGATCATGACTATCATTGATCACGTCCGACATGATAAACTCCTTAAATTATCATGGTTTGCAAGCATTGATCATGTCCCAAATGAACTCACGGTCTGTGCAAAACATTGATCATGGCATATGCAAAGTTAATCGGACAGGAGCAAAAAGAACATACAGAGTCTTGTTGTGCCATTCCGTCGAACAGGTCGTGGGCAACCTGGGCGCCGCCTATGCCCGTGCTTGTCCGCACCCGAACGAGCTGCGACGGCTAACAGACGTCCACCGGTGGCATCTGCGTTGGCGGAAAGCTCTAGGAATGCACCAACCGGCCGCCGGATCCTCCTCTGTCCCAACCTGGTCCGACGGTGCGATCCTTGTCGGCGGCTGGATGAACGGGGTGCAGGGTCCCGGGCGCGGCGGGAGGGGGGAATGCTCCTTGAGGTCCGCATCCGCTCCCTGCGACTGCTTCCCTCTCCCGCTGCCTCCGCCGCCGGTCCCTCCGGGCGATGTTCTTCGGCTTGCAGGACATACCCGAGGACAGGACACCGACGGACGACGCCGACGTAGCCTCCGCCGCGGCGGTGGGGGACGGGCTGGACGACATCTAGGGTGGCGGATGGGGGCCGGCGGCGAGGATGGGGAGCAAGCGTGGCCGACGACGAGAGCTCGGACGCGGGAATTGGTGGAGGGACGCGTGAGGAGGGCGAAGGGTTTGATGAATTTGGTGCAATTTGTGGTGGGGATCGGGGTGTTTGGTCCGACGTGGCGGACGCACACGGGTCTCTCATATCCGCACCAGATTTGAGCTGGATATGAGGGGTGCCGATTAGCACAGACGTTTGAGGCCCGTTTAAAACGCCCGTTTGGATCGCATTTTTTTGACCGGTCACCTACCGCGACGTCCGCGCTGGGGGTTTGAGGCGCTGCTCTAAGAGCATCTACAGCCGCGTATGACAAATATAACCCCTCAAACGCCCGCGGACGCGCCCGGGCGCGTCCGCGGGGAGTGACCGGGCACGCCTCAAATTAGCACAACTGCTTCCGGACACCTCATACTAGATTCTTTAATCCATACAAAAGCATGCAAACTAAAAAACCTACGTACTACGTAGATCACCTAGCTACTCCTCGTCGGAGATGTCGACGATCTACGTGCCCGGCTCCGGGTACATGGGCGGCAGCTGCAGCTCCGGCTCCTCCGGCGCCTCCGGTTGCTCTGCTCCGGCCTCCTCCTCCTCTATTTCCCCGTCCAGTTCGGCGAAGAGCGTGTCGGACGCCACCTGCTCCTGCCAGAGGAACCCCCGGTTGGCCTCCACATAGGCCTCATCCTGGATGGACTCCAGGATGGCCTGCTGCTCCGCCATCTCCTCCGATTGGGCGACGGCGAACTCTGTCTCCGCCTGCTCCATGTTGAAGCCCGGCAGCTCCGGCTGCTCCGCCTCCTCCGCCTCCTCCACCTCCATCGGAGCCAGCTCCTCTCCCTCCGGCTGCTCCTCCTCCTCCTTCGGCTCCGGCGAGTCCGGAGGCAGCCCGGCAGCAATGCGGGCGGCGCGCGCGGCTTGTCTCACCCGGATCTCGTACCGGCGCTCCGGCGTGTGCATTGCGTAGTAGGTGATCTTCTTCCGGACCATGGCGGAGCGCCGGAGCGTGGGCAGAGCGCCGGAGCGGGAGGGGAAGGAGGTGGATGAGCTCGGACTGGCGGCGCGGAGAGGGGGGGTGGATGGGCTAGGGTTCCAGGACGCCGACCGGCTTAAATAGGCGGATTTGGTCTCGGGCGACGAGCCGGAGCGGCGCCACGCGGCGTTCACACCGCGGCGACGGACGCGGCGTCCGTCGGACCGCCGGGTTTCCAGACGTTTCCGCGTGGGACTCCGTCGTCAGTCCGACGTGACGGGCGTGCCCGGGCGCGCCCCATATCCGCCCCATATTTGGGCTGGATATGAGGGGTGCCGGTCAGCCCGGGCGTTTGAGGCCCGTTTGAGGCGCCCGTCTGGATCGAAAAATCGTGACCGGTCAGTGACCGGGCGGCCCGCCCGGGCGTATGAGGCGGGTTTGAGGCGCCCGGCTGTAGATGCTCTAACGCCCGTCAACATTAAGCCCGGGAGCGCCAACAAACCGAGGGGTACCCTAGTAACAAAAGCTAGGTCAATTCTGTTGAAAAATAATAATTCTGTTGACATTTAACCTAAGCAAAGCGGGGGTTAATTAATTCATACCATTTGGAAGGATGGCCTCCCAGCATTTGATGCAGCGCGCCTGCTGCCGCATTCACCTCGTGTCGTGCATCCATTGTGCTAGAATCTGACACCACACATGCTCATGTACTTCCCATCATGAAATCCATTTCCTGTCAGCTCCAGCATGCAGCCCAAGGCTCGTTAACTACTTGCCACTCTACACACGAAACAAACAGCCCCCCGTCACACAAATTTGAACGGTGACATGGTTGGTGATGGTAGCCGTTTTTTTTTTTTTTTACGGGTGGTGATGGTAGCCGCTGGCGAGGCTACGAGCTTACCTCAGGCCATGACCATGGTCCATGGCTTCTCCATGGAGTCCGTTGGAGTTCATTGAATGTTAATGCCGTGTCAGCGTAAGCCACCTCCCGTGCTAGACGAGACCTCATAAATCCTACCGCTGCGATTAGCCGATGCCAGTTCCGGGGCGTGTTTTTGGCACCGTTGTCCGGGCTAGCTTCTTTTGGCGAGACAGCACTGACATGTAGGACGTGGGTGGCAAGCACAGCGATGGGGGCCATGTGCCGGTGGCTGTTGATCGACAGTAGCTAGCGAGGGTGGTTTTTAATCTGTTCCTGAGGCGAGGAGGGTTGAGAAATGAGAACACTGCATGCGTGGGAAGCGGCTAAACGGATCCAGGACGGAATGCCGTTTTGACTTAAAAAATGTCAATAAAGGCTACCACCATGATCACCTCATCAGCGATGTACGTAGCGCTGGTTTCCGTTAAAGCACCATCTACTTTTTGACTCTCAAGCACCTCATGTGATCGGCATTGCTTAGTTCTAAACACATTTAAGAAGGTTTTACTTCTCGAAAAATAGTTTGTGACACTCTCAAAAATAGTTTGTCGATATTTAAGACTGCCGCCGTAATGCTATTTTTTTTTTGGCAAAATAGACTAATAATGTTACTAGTATAAGCCTCTTGGAGGTTATAGTTTAACTTAATTAGCGGTGTCTTTAGCTAAGAACACGCATAACACGACTATATAAAATGGATCGGATACAATGCTGGGTGGGTAAATGGGTAATCATTGGGACACTGAGCGCCATCCACATGCTTGGAGCGTCATATGCATGGACCAACGTGCACGCTGCCTTTATCATGGCAACCCCCCTCAAAGCCCCAACCCTAAAAGCGCATCTAATCTAGTGATGGTGATGGGCCAGACTGAGGCTATGGCATCACCGATATCATCATTAGGTGTTTAGTCTTTCACACTAACTCCATAGCTAGCTAGCATGCAGATCAAGAGCCGTGTCAGAAGATGCTTCCCTCCGGCAAAAGATTTTCCTTTGGTGTCTACTCGTATAATTGGATGGGTGGCGTACAAAATTTTCGGTCTGTGTGACGACCAAATGGGAAAGAAAGACGGCCTTTAAACTATTATCTGCCCTGATTATCCTCACAAATTTATTTTTGATGACATGATATCTCTTGATATATGTGGAACATATATGATTTGCTGGAGCGACTGACATTATGATCCTGCTTGTAATTTACGCCATAGTCGGAACCATTTGTCAATCAGTGGCTAGGGTAATACTAGGAGTATCTGTATCCATCGCGTATCTTGGAGAAAAGCTTGTGGTGGCACACTTGCTGTAGCTATCGCGTATTTCAGGGACATGTAATGCGTAGGGTTTGCCATATAAGTATAGTTTTCGTGCACATCTACTTGAGTGCTACGTGCGCACACGACGTTGTGGGGAAAGGGAAAGGGATATACATCGATAAAATGTTACTGTTAATTAGAGAAAGCGCATAAATTGTTAGGGCCTATATATTAAATGAAAGACATACAATATTCTTTAAAAAAAAATTATTTTTTTGGAAAAGAAGTGCAACTAGCAGCAAAGTTTTCTCATTTCTGCATCACATATTTAGGTGTCAACAAAGACAAAAGTACTGTAATAGAAACTTTTGTAGAGCTTAACCAGAGTAAGCTCCGGGGACTAGACGTGTGATCTTGATTTTGACCTAACGCTTAGCCCATTTTCTGTGCATTATCGTCTGACCCAACGGGTTACGTAAGGTCCTAGTTAGACATGCACTTTCTTCGAAACGAACAATTTTACTGGCCTTGCCATCTCTAGTGATGGTTAACATCAATGATCCTGATTAGGAAAACTGGCCAATGAACAGCAGAAAGGCTTGTTGCAAAGTTAGTGATCTAAACGCTCTTATATTAGTTTACAGAGGGAGTAGTACCATTATTTAGGTACACATGTTCCTTGCTCTAAGGCCATAACTGGTCAAAATTGGTGACCACTCAATAATCCACTGATTTGTGGTTACTGGAAAACGATGTTAACATCCAAACTCTTGGACCTCAGCCAATGAGATAAGCCTAACTTTTCTTCCTTTGCATCAAAGCATAAGCCAAAATGCCTGCCGCTCTCGCTGTGGTAATTGTCCTAATCCTCACGTTGGATGGTCCCATTTTAACAATTGGAATCTTGACATACGCATACAGTTAACAAAGTCTTCATCAGTATGCAAGCTCCTTTGCAGAAAGTAATTTTGGCAACTAGTTGCCACTAACTCCATCTATATTCCCTTTCCTTAATTACTTTTCCTTTTCAATTATTTTTAAAAAATATTGTTAAAAATACCATGCATTTAATTCAGGCTATATCATGTGGACATGCTAAAATACATCAAGAAGTAGAACCAATTATGACCTGGAAAAAAACAACGAGAGCGATGAACAGTGACCAGGTTATATAGTCATAAAACTATTCTTTTTTAATGTCTCAAGAAGTATATCTTCAGGATTTCTCATGATATAGAATGAACTATATCCACAAATTATTTCATATTTTTCAGAAACTCGGAGAATACTTTTTGAATAATGAGATGTAACGACAACTAGCCGCACAAAATTAAGTTTTTATGCTTTTCTTAGAGGCCTGCAGCATTCTAGACCAGCCAATTTTCATGGTTTATCTCTAACATATGCCGACCGTGAAATTTCGACACTGATGTTGCTAAAAAAAATGACATTTCCTCTGTTCGGGTTTATATATAAGTGCCTCACACGTACTATTAAAACTTTGGCCATCAATCTGGCCAACCAAATATTAGTTATATGTCCAAAAAGAATTATATCACTAGATTCATGCCCAAAAGAAGTTTTCAATGGTATAATTTCTGTGGCATATAACTCATATTTTGTTGATCAAATTTATGATCAAAATTTGTGTTAAAATGCATGTGAAACTTATAAATGAGAGTAGAGGACTATCAATACCATCACACTTGTATTAATGACCAATACTATAGAATTTTATACCATGAAAATAAAATCATTTGAGGGCAAAGGGAGCAGAAAGCAGGGACCTCACATGATAGGGCTTCGCAAGTCACAGCCCTAGTAACTCCTAACACCGTTACATGACACGTCCACTGATCACAAGCTGGTTAATGCACCCTGCCGCAACCACATGCGGCATCAGACTCTTCCATTTGATGCGATCGAGGTGGGAAAGAAATTGCTGCCCCTCAGGTATCCGGCTGGCAATAGCACCAAAATCAGCATGATTCCATTTATTGAGTGCATCTGCCCTTGGCAATAATAATGCAAATGGAGTAAAAGGGAGCGAGCCGTCTGGTGAAAGTTGGAAGTGGGGGGAAGAAGAATTATGCTAGCTGCTCATGCTTCAGGCAGCTAGTAATTCTGTGCAGAAATACCCTCCCAATATATATGCCAGCACAAATTCCACCTAGCTGGGCAGGATGATTCTGTGCAGAAACAACCCTGCAAGATGTAATCATTCCCCGTCCCTCCCTCCCTGCCACTGTGCAGGCACCCAGAGTAGGGGGGGAGCAAAACCATCATCATTGGTGCCTCTGTCTGTGTGATTGACAGCATGCATGGGCGGCACTCATATCATATCTTTGTTCTATTGGGGCTTCGATGTCCTCCACAAAGATTCCCTGTGGATAAAATGGCGATGGGGGGCATAATTGAAACTACTGCAACTTGTTTGTGTGAGCCTCAGGTGTTGATGGACCATGTCCACTGGATTACTGTGCATATAATAGTTTGCCTTCGCCTCAGAGTGAATTGAATCAGCTCCATGTGGGCTCAAACCCAAATACTATCTAACTGTCAGATGCTTTAATTGGCTCATGATGCATGTGGCATGACATGTGAGCTGTTAATTCTAGGCTAGATTTTTGGGGTTCACCATGACAGTAACACTTGATGCAGTGGGTCCACAAAGAGGTTTGTTGTATCCCCATAATTGAGAGGAGTAGAATGGATGGCAAGGGGGTGGGGATCTTATCTCTGAAAACCACAACAAAGTTAGCCGAAAGTGTCAAAGCTAGCCTTTTCCATCATTTTCCATCTTTATTCCATGGGTGATGATAATTAGCCATTGCTAACCATTCTGGTGCTGGACTCATCAGAAACAGTAGTCTCGCAGGCTAGCTTAGGATAGGCCACTGCCCCCATATAGTAGTCCAATAATTCTCTCTTAAAAATAATCCTATCTTTGTTTCTGTTAGAAACTGACAGAACATGCTTGGATTGGTTAGGATCGGTTTGTAGCTTCCGTTTGCGTGTCCCCCAGTTGGTCAAAATGACGCGTGCCTGCTGCATAGCTTTGTGCGGTCATGGGCTGAGACAGAACAATCCTAAAATGTGCTATCAGATGATAAGTTTTGCTTATCCGTATAAATATGAGCGTAACCAGTATGCCGATCCCTTTCGCCACACGTTGTTATCGATGATCCATTCCCGTTGCTTGGCGTTGTCGGCAAGCCGTTGATTAGTGCCACCGTTAGTAGGGAATCACAGATTAATGATTTAGTCGACTGACCCTCGCAATAAAAAGATTTAGTCGACTGCGACAGGACTGAAAATTAGAGTTTTTCTTAGGGTAACTGAAAAATAGAGGCTTTTTTTTAGAACAACTGAAAAATAGAGTTGGGAACACGAATTGGCGCTGTGTAAAAGCCTGCTCTTTCCTGCATGAGCAGTTTCTCAAACGGGCCTTCCATGAGAGAGAATCCTATTCGCCGGCTGCGGCTAAGCGCAAAGGCTATACCTCGCTTACAACGAGTCTTTCTTCGGTCTCGCTGAAGCGTCTACAGTTGCGGGCCGACTCATTCGCGCTAAAAAAAATAAACTACAGAGAAAGTATGGCGTGCGGGAATCGATCTAGCGATCTCTGCTAGCTACTCGGCCACCATCTGATTTGTGTTTAATTAGTAGGTCATGACCTTGTTAAAGAAACAGAGTCGGGTTTCCACTGGTTTTCTGGGATTTTTTTTGTTTTTTTGCTTTGTCCTCGTTTTTTCAACGGTTTTTATTCATTTATTTTTTCTGTTTTTATTGGTTTTTTATTTTCTTTATTTTTCTTTGGTTTTCTTTGTTTCTTTTTTGTTTTTCACTAGCCTTTTCTATTCTTTATTTTTTTCTTCATTTTTCTTTTGTTTTGTTTTTTATCGTTTTTCATTGGGTTTCTTTTGTTTTCTCTCAGATTTTCATTGTTTTCCTATACACATTTTCAGTATATATCTAATACATTTTTCTAATACACATCTAATATTTTTCACATACAAGATTAACATTTATTGAATACATGGTCAACATTTTTTCAATATACATTTAACATTTTTCAAATGCTTCATTAACATTTTTCAAATACAAGATTAATATTTTTTGAATACATGATCAACATTTTTTCTATACACATTTAACATTTTTCAAATGCTTGAGTAACACTTTCCAAATACCAGATCTACATTTTCTGAATACATGGTCAAAAAATTTTCTATATACATTAAACATTTTTTCAAATGCTTAAGTAACATTTTTCAAATACCAGATCTACCTTTTTTAATACATGGTCAACATTTCTTCTATACACGTTTAACATTTTTTCAAATGCTTGAGTAACATTTTTCAAATAACAAATCTACATTTTTTAATGGATTGTCAACATTTTTTCTGTACACATTTGACAGTTTTTTCAAATGCTTGATGAAAATTTTCCAAATACAAGTTAACATTTTTTGAGTACATGGTCAACATTTTTTCTATACAAATTTAAAAAATTTCAAATATTTCTTAAACATTTTTAAAAATTCTTGGATTTAATTTTTAAAACATGATCAAATTTGTTCACGCAATTAGTATAATTTTTATACATTTTTCATATACATGAGAAACATTTTCTCTATACATATTTAACATTTTTTAAATGCTTGGTTAACATTTTAAAAATGTTTTGTGTAAAGTATTTTTTGTAATATATTTATTTAGAATATTTGAAAGTATAATCGAAAGAAAAAAGAAGAAAAGGAGAAAATAAAAAAGTGAAAAAAGAAACAAAAAAAACAAGGCTGTGGCCTCCCCGCGCCTGGCCGGCCCATCAAGTGCCTCGCTTCAGGCGAGTCTTCCTTCGGACTCGCTAAGAGTTGACAAACACACAGAAGATATGCGAACTGGGCCAGCTCATTTAAAGGCGCTTTTTTGGGTTTCAGCAGGGTTTTCGCTGGGTTTCTTTTTTTTAAAAAAAAAATTCCGATGTCTTACACTTTTTCTTATTTCTCTTCTGGTATCCTTTTTACCATTTTCATTTTTTTCAGTTTCGATAGACTCCTCGAGAGCCTGCCGGAACCAACCCCATCGATCAACCATCCCTTGCTTGACTAGCAGCTCTTTCTATTCCCTTGATAAAGCCAGTCCTCTTCTTTTCTCTTTTCACTCTTTATTTTTATTATAAATTTTCTGTCGTCCTTACAAAATTCATGACCACTCTTTAGCATGATAAACATTGTTTAATATTTCATGAATATTTTATAAACATACATTAATATTTTTTGAAAAAATCCATGATTTTTTTTAAATAAAAAGGAGTGAAAACTTCTAAAAACTATACGAACATTTTTAAAAATACATAAGGACTTTTTTAGTTCCATGATATTTTTAATGCGGTCACCCTTTTTAATTATACATATATTTTGTAAGATGCTTTTTTTATTACATGAACATTTTTCAAAATACACAAACAACTTTTTATTACATAATATTTTCCAAAATACGCTTTAAATATTTTTATTTTCAATGCTTTATACATGTTTCAAAACATTTTTAGTAGAACATATTATAAAATAGATTTTAAGATAAAAACGCAATGAGAAATAGGGGCTCTCTCTTCCATGGCTACCTTGTTCTAGGCTCCGGAGTGTATGCCCGGTCCTATGGTCCTGCCTTCGCATTTGAACTTGTAAGTTTATTATTTTTCTAATGATAGAGGACAATCTGGAATACATATAACTGAACGCATGATAGCTTCTTCCAAATTGTACATCTTTGCTGGGTTGGAGCCACTTCTTCAACTTTGCACACTGTCACTTGACACTTCTCTTATATTATTGTTGCAACTTCCAGGATGTATCCCTGAAGAAGAATTCATCTTCAGCGGTATTATTTTATGTGCTTTGGTGGAGCAAGTTTGCAGAAAGTAAATTCTAGCCGCTTTCTTTTAATCCCATTTTTTCAAGCATCGGTTGAAAAATAAAACAATGTAAATTTATACTTTCCCAAGTGGCCAGAATGACCAGACCACCTATTCCCCGTGCCGCGAGGCGCCGGACGACCAATCGCTCACCCCAACACCATTTGGGCAGCACAAATGTGGGCCTATTTTTTTTCATGTTTCTCTTTCATTATTTCATTTTTGTTTTCCTTTTTACTATTCATTTTTGACGGAATTCAAAATAAAATTCACAAAATTCTGGAAAACTTGCACAAATTTGAATCTTATTTGCGAATTTAAAAATATTAACAAATTTAAAAGAAAATTCTGAATTTAAATATCACCAATATAAAAATGTCCTAGAATACAAAAAAAATTCTTAATTTAGAAAAATCCAAATAACAAAATTATTCGTCAATTTATAAAATGTTCCTAAATTACAAACAATATTCACAAATTTTCAAAAAGTCACAAAACTAAAAAAATCTTTACAAATTTGGAAAGTTTCTGTATAAAAAAATATTCGCTGAATTTAGAAAATCCCAAGTTTCAAAAAATATTCATGAATTAAAAAATCAAGAAAATAGGGAAGGAAAAACAGAAAATTAAAACATAAAAAAACTGGTAAAACAAAAAAAAATCCAATGCATATTCTAGAACCTTCTTAATATCAATGAAAAACAAACAAGCAAAAGTTGCAAATGGTGGGCCCATTTAGCATGCGGGAACTGAGGGGTACCCCCTCGAGCACCAGAGCCTCTGTTAGGCCGGCCCATTTTGGGTTTCTTCCCCACCAGTTTTGGGAAGGTTCTACAACCTTCCCTGAATCGGTTTTTTTGTTTTATTCTTGTTTTTCCTTCCGGATTTACGTTCTTTTTCTCCTTTGTTATTTCTTTTTCTTTTACTTTTTTACTTTTTTACTTTTATTTTCTATTTTTTGCCTTTTTTCTATTTACTGTTAATTTTTTCGAACATCTTTTCAAATTTCAATTTTTTTTGAATTTGTGAACCTTTTTGAAATCATGAACATTTTACGAATGCATGAAATTTTTCCAAAGTTTTGAGTTTTTAACAAATTCGCGAACATTTCTTCAAATCGTGCACACTTTTAGAATTTGTGAACTTTTTACAAATTTGCAAACATTTTTTGAAACTCGTGAATATTTTTTGAATCGGCATTTTTTTTTTGGAATTTGGGAAAAAATTGAAATTCACAAACATTTGTTTTGAAAAACATTTTTTTGAATGCATGATTTTTGTTTGAAATGCATTAACATATTTTGAACCGATGAAGTTTTTTTCAAATTTCGTAACAATATTTGAAATTCGTGAACCTTTTTGCATTTTTGTGGACATTTTATTAAAATCCATTAACATTTTTCTATTTCCCGCACATTTTTCAATATCGTGAACATTATTGGAATATGCAATCATTTTTGTAAAACAACGAAATTTTTTCTTAATCTGTGAGCATTTATGATTTCTCGAATATTTTTTTCAAAATCACGAACATTGTTTTCAATTCACGAACATTTTATGATTTCTTACACTTTTTTTTTTCAAAATTCGCAATTACTCCCTCCATTCCACAATGTAGTGCGCCCGCGCATCCCGAGATCTAAATTTGACCACAAATTTAACCAACAAGACCGTTTGCGGTGCTCCCGCCGCAGTCGGTCTCGTTGGTTAAATTTATGGTCAAACTTAGATCTCGGGAAGCGCGGGCGCACTACATTGTGAAATGGAGGGAGTATTTAGAAAGTTGAAATTTTATTGAAATCCCGAATTATTTTAAAGAAGGAAAAGGGAAAATCCGGAAAAAAAAAATAAAACAAATAAACAAGGGGGCGTCCCGCCCCGCTCGTGGGCCGGCCCAAAAGGGCTTGGGGCGGGGGGAGCGGGTGCGTGCCCCATTTTTCCGGCGCGCACTGCGCCAAATAGGAGGTCTCATGTTTGGTGGACTTCCAACGCGTTATACCTGGAACAGGATGCGCACAGAGTCACTACTCGAGAGCACTAATTAAAGGGTACCCTGCAAAGGTCACTACCACCTTCTCAGGAGTGGAAAGTGGCGCACTGCATGTGCATCACTTGTCGTAATCTAGAAGTTTTCCCTTTCTTTCGTAGATTCGTTTATTCAAAACATTTTATCTCTTAAACCGTGCGTCCAAACCGAACCGTTTTCACCATTAGATTTCTCGCGTCGAGATCATTGAAACTAGATCCCATTTTAATAGATTTCGACAAACATTTTTTAATGAAAAACCGGAAAAAACCAAAAAGGAAAAAAATCCGAGCCGGTAGCAAGGTTTTTTTTTCACTTTTTTTCCCAATCCAAGAGGCATAACTGTGCCTCTCGCGAAAACAAATCTGTGCTTCTCTCAGAAAGGAAAAAAGTCGGTTTTTCCTTTCCAAGAGGAACCTCTCATGGAAGCAAATTTATGCCTTCTGTGGAAGCAAAAAAAAAATCGTGTTTTTTTCTTTTCCGAAGGCACACTTGTGCCTCTCACGGAAGCAAATTTGTGCCTCCACGAGAAGCAAATATGTGCCTCCCGTAAAAGAAAAAAAAATCACGTATTTTTTTGATTTTTTTTCTCTCCAAAACCTAGGGAAAACCGGGCGAAAACCGAAAGCCAAAAACACCAGAAAAAACTATCTAAAACCTGAAACGCGTACTGAAAAATAAAATCCTGAGGAGCGGCCAGAATGCGACACGAGGCGGCGGCTTATAGCGCGCTAAGTAACGTGCTCTGAGCCCACCAAAATGACCCTTGTTGGGCACCCATAAGGGCGCTCCTATATCTCGCATTCAGCAAGACGGTAGGAACTCTCGCTGAAGGGTGGCGCGAGTTGGGCCGGCCCAGGCGCGCGGGAACAACAACGCCTTTGTTGTTTTCTTTTTTTCTTTTCTTTTCTTTTCTTTTTTTATACTTCCAAATATTCTACATAAATATATTACAAAAATCACTCTACATAAAACATTAAAAAAAATTGACAAATAATTTGAAAAATGTTGACCAAGCATTTGAAAA
Source organism: Elymus sibiricus (assembly GCA_039707655.1). Classification (NCBI taxonomy): domain Eukaryota; kingdom Viridiplantae; phylum Streptophyta; class Magnoliopsida; order Poales; family Poaceae; genus Elymus; species Elymus sibiricus. The sequence continues at coordinate 277,529,095 of CM077672.1, forward strand.
ATGTTAAATGTCTATAGAGAAAATGTTTATCACGTATACGAAAAATGTATACAAAAGAAATGTGTATGAAACAATTTGATCATGTATTTATAAAATGTTAATCAAGCATTTAAAAAAACATTGAACAAGTGTTTGGAAAATGTCAATCAAGCATTTGAAAAATGTTAAATGTGTATAAAAAAATATTGACCATTTATTTACAAAATGATCAAAAAAAAGTTGATCATGCATATAAAAAAAGCATTTGAAAAAAATGTTTAACTGGTATTTGGATAATGTTAATCAAGCATTTTGTGTATTGAGAAAATGTCGACCATGTATTAAAAAAATGATGAATTTTTTTGATCATGTATATAAAAATGTTAATCAAGCATTTGAAAAGAAGTTGAACAAGTATTCGAATTTTTTTAATCAAGCATTTGAAAAATGTTAAATGTGTTTAAAAAATGTTGACCATGTGTTAAAAAAGTGTTAATATTGCATTTAAAAAATGTGAATCAAGCATTTGAAAAAGTTTAAATGCGTGTATAGGAAAAATATTGACCATTTATTCAAAAAATGTTAATCTTGTATTTGAAAAATGTTAATCAAGCATCTAAAAATTGAAAATATATATAGAAAAAATATTGACCATGTATTAAAAAAATAGAAAAAAAATATTGGAATAATGTTAAACGTGTATTAGAAAAATGTTTTGACATATAAAAAAAATGTAGAATGAAAACCAAAATAAACAAAGAAAACAAAAAAAATGAAAACCAAAAAAGAAACAAAATAAATCAAATAAAAAATGAAAAAAGCCAAAGAAACAAATGCAAAAAGAATAAAAAAATGGAGAAGAAAAAAAGAAAACAAAACAAAAAAAAAAGAAATAAAAAAACCGGAGAAAACTGGCTCGAATCGCCTCAAGTAGGTCGCACCCCTACTATTTACCACGAACGGAAGCGGACGGAGTGGCTAGCAGCGCTGGCTATCTCCTTGGAGACCAGGGATTGATCCCCGCGTTCTTCCCTTTTCCTTCTCTTTTTCGCGATGGGCCGGCCCAATTACTGTAGACGCTTTAGCGAGCGATACTACTGTCTCGCTGAATGCGAGATATAGTCGTTGCTCTCCCCTAAGGGTTACCCCTTGATTAGTTGCTCCCATCACTACCTCATCCACGTTGGGCTTTCCTTCCGCGTCTATGAAAAAACCGAACTCTGTTGGCCTGTCCACTGAGCTAGCACACCCCGGGCCTTGAAGAACCAAAGCCCATTCCTCGGCTGCAATTAATTCGTTCAGCCTGTTAAGCTTGCGTTTTTTTGTTTTTAATATTTCTTCTTTTCATTTTTCCTATTCCTTCATTGCTTTTCGTTTTAAATTTCAATAATATCTCTTTATTATCTTTTTACCTTTCCATTTCTTGTGTCCTCAGTGTATTTCACAAATATATATTTTTGATGCAATTTCAAGAACCATTCAGATTAATGATATTGTAAAATCGACATGTTAAAAGCAATTCTGGAACACCAGATACATATGATTAACTCTAATAGTAAACCTTGCAATTTAGAAACAAACATTATGAACGTAAACAATATTTAACAATAGAATACTAAGAATTTCTGTATGAGTTAAGTGTACTCCTATCTAAAATGCACACATAAATTTCAAATACAATGTAAAATATTTAGAAAAAACCACTGAGAATTTTATATCTTAAAAAAATCACAGTTTGCCTAAATATTTTAGTTGATGTAGATGAATATGTTTCATAAACAAAAGAGTGTTTTCAAAAATACTTCTTTGTCATTTTTACATAATTGCGTCATAAAATTATACTCCCTCCGTCCTAGAAGGATGTCGCGCGTGCAGTCCACTTGCATTTTTGCAAAAAAAAAAACCTTGTACTTTCAAAACTATTTGAAATAGGTCCCCGTCTCCTTCTTTCTCCGCTCGTCGCCCGCGCGTCGCCAGGGGCAGGCGCCGCCCAGCTGCGCGATTCCGCCTCCACCCACCTGCACGATTCCACCCGTTGCCCGCGTGTCGCCAGGGCCGCCGTCGTCGGATTCTTCACCCGCGCCGCCCCCGCCCAGGACCTGCGACGCCGCTATCCCCTCTCCCCCCGCGCATCGCCAGAACCTCCCACCATGATCAGGTGGAGCTCGTCCTCCTCGAGCTCCCGCGTGCCCCTAGGTCTCGATCGCCTGGACCTAGACCTCGAGCTATGCCGGTGCTGCTCGTGGACCTGGACCTGGACCAGGACCTCCTCCTGCTTCTCCCTTTCCGCCGGTAGAGCTCTGCCCATGCCCGTGCCAGTGTTGCTGCTCCTCTGCACTGCTCCTTGTGCTGCCGCCAGAGCTCCCATGCTCGTGTTCCTCGGCAAGAAGAAGGTACTGCTACTCCGCATGTTCAAATGTTCATTGTAACGAATTAACTGAATTTAGTTTCAAATGTTCCAGTGAATTTACTATAAGGAGTTAACTGGATTTAGTTTCAGTGAAGTTTCTAGTAAAGTCAAATTAACTGAATTTTCAGTGAAGTACTCCCAAAACAAATTAGTGCAATCCAAGTGGAAATAATAGAGATTGCACATTGATCAATATACTTCCTGTTGTGATGTGTACACATCAGCAGAACAATTATGATCTGAACAATTTTCAGTGGAGCCACTAGATGCAAACAGAACAATTATGATCTGAACAATTTTCAGCAGAACAATTATGGTTTGAACAATTATGATCCATTTTCCTATTTCAAACAATTTTCAGTAGAACCACTCGATGTATCTAAATTGAAATACTTGGACTACTTCCTGTTGTGATCTGTAGAGCCACTGTGACCAAACACTTATCTATACACAATTATGATGGGTGACCTGCTGATGTCACAAGGTGATGGGTGCCACACCTTAAGTATGGGTGACTTCTTGTTGTCACAAGCGCCTCACCTCACAAGCTGATGATGTAATTAGAATTATAGTAAAAGTAAGTTGACCTGAGTCGAGTCAAATGGTCTACTTGCAAGACTAGTTTGCCAACAAATTAAAAGAGGGAGTTAATTACACTATTAGTACATAAACTTGCACGGTGCGTACAAATTCATACATAAAGTTGAAGAATGACACAAATTAGCCCTACATTTACATACATTTCCGTCAGTGGTGGTTAACTCTTTGTTAACTTTGCCTACGTGGCACACCAGCAAGGCCGGGCCCGCACTCTCTTATTTGTGGGTCCCACATGTAAGTGGGAAAGACAAAGAAAAAATAATGCAGCGGTGCTGCTCCCTGAGCCGAAACTCAAGAGCTCCTGGCTCGCGAGTGTTGCACTAGCCAGTGCGCCACTTTCTGTTACTTGGTTGCATTGAGATACACATGTTTATATATCTTAGCAAAGGAGAATTGATTTGGAACAAGACATTTGCACCTTCTATTACTTGAACCGGCAGAACTGTTTTTTCTGTTCTTTGTATTCTGCTATCGGACAAGTTTGAACTGCCTGAATAGACTTTTTTTGTAAACCAGGGTAAAAACCAGGCCGTTGAACGAGCCATACGTGCATAAATAAATTATAATAAAAATTAGTCCGCATGGATTTGGATTTGATCATAGGTCGTTACAGTAATCGCCTTCAGGTTTGGCCCAATAACCATCACACCCAAGATACCTTATTATTGTCTAAAAAATCAATTTATAGAAACTATTGTCTAAAAAAAATTAATTATAGAAACTGGTGGTATTTGATCTCTTTTTATTTAGTGCCTAAAAACAAGTTGATTAACCAATAGAACGGCAGTCTGACCGGTAAAAATCTAAACTGAAAGGCTAGCCGGCTCGGTTTTCAAAATTATGGGAGAAAGAACGAACAGCTTTGGAAATGATATAGAATGCATTCTATGTCAACGTAATCAACAAGTAGAAGTAGGTACACTAGCTTAGCGCTTTTGCTGGAGGACGCGAGGTCTCATGTTCGACGGGAAAATATCTGGTGCTCGGGGAGCACCTAAGCTCAGGTGCTCCCGTGCGAGCCCAGCCGTTGGATCTCAGATCCAAGAGCTCCTGTGAAATGATGAACACTTTTTGCAAAAAAACCCCTTGAGGAGTCCGAAAAATGCACGCAGGTACAACAACTACAGCAGCTCCTCAGACACCGTTGGATCTCAGATCCGACGGCCCGAGAGCCCGTATCACGGGAGCACCCATGCCCTCGTATCACAGGATACTCTCCCCATGTTCGACTCACGGTCAGCTGCGGTTGCTGCGCAGTTTTATTTTTCTATTTATCCTTCTTTCGCCACTTACACGTGGGACCCACAAAAAAGAGAGTGCGGGCTGGCGTGCCACGTAGGCAAAGTTAACGGCCATGTGGCACCCCGGCTCAGAGAGACCGGAACACTCCGTATTCCAGCCCAGAGATCAAGTCTTCTGGAATACGGCACGGCTTGGCATAGAACAAATCAGCTCTTTATTACAAATAATCGGGGTACAAGGGTTCGAGTATTACAAAAGATTACATCGGCACGGTGACACTACGCCTGCTAAGGTAGCTCTATGCTAGCAGTAGAACATCTCATAGCGGAATAGCTTCTAGCAGCGGAACAGCGACGACGGTGATGGACTCCACTCCGCAGGGACTCTGGCTAGGACACATACTAGAGCGCAAACTCAGGATCCTCGACAAGCAATCATTCACGGCATCACCTGCAATCTGGCATGACACGCCAGGTGAGTACTTTGAATGTACTCGCAAGTTCACAGCAACCAAAGCAATCAAGATAAACAACAACATGGCATTTACAGGTTAATTACCATTGATGATCATGATGCTACTAGAATCAACATGAGAGTGAGCATGGCATGAACATGTTACTCATGATATGAACATGATGATACTAGCACTAGCATGCAAGGGGGGGGGTCGACGTTTAAGGTCTCATGGACCCACTTACTCTGCTCGGAGGTTATCTCGTAACCACCATAGGTATCAATCTTTCTTACTGTCGTGATCGTCACACGACCACCTCATGATCAACCATCATCAAGAATACCATCGTGATCATCTCGTGACCACATAAAGATCAACCAACTTCTTTCCTCATCGAACCGGGGTTGTTATTATTCAGATTTTTATTACTGTTGACCCATAGTGTGACCTACTACGAACTATGTCCATGACCGAGGACGCGGCTATCGATAGATTATACACTCTGCAGATGTTAGTGCACTGTACCCACACCACGGAATTCATGGCCTCGTGCTCCCATTCGGGTGGACCAACGACATTCCAACAAAACCAATCTATTGCATGACACTCTCCCGGCAACTCCGACACACTCCCCTTTGGGCTATGTCCTGGGTGGCCCCGATGTCAACTCGTGACATCCGCCACCTTCGTGGCTGCCACCGTCGTGGCCAAAACAAACTCGTCCCAAACGAGGATAACCACGCGCAAACAACTCGGGCACACAAGGCTTATGGCCGCCTACCTGATCAGGGTAGCGCGCGCACATAACCTTCCCTAGTTGGAGGCACCGGCGAGAGGCATGACAATAGACCGAATTAGGGCCTCCCCATCCAGGCAAGTGTGGTTGCACTGGTGAGCTCGATTTGGTGGCACCATGACTCGGCCAACAGATTTGTTCAAGTTCGATTAATGTCAGGTTTAACTTGAATGGTGATGAGCTGAGTCATAATAATATAACATGATGAAATAACAATGCATATGAGCATGATATCAGTGTAACCCTTGGATGGGCAACATAACCATTTAACAACATAACATCAACAAGGGTAACTCATTTAGTCTACGGGATGCAAATGAGCCTGGCATAAACAGGATCATGAATATCACAAGTATTTTCATATCAAACCATAATGATTCATATGAGCATATCATTATCACTAGCATCTGAAATTAGCAATTAGTCATATCACTTACTAGATGAAAATTAACATGGCATAAGCATGGACATGGATTCACAAGCATATTCGAAGCATCAACAAAATCATTAAATGAACAAGCAATTATTTAAATATTCCAGTGGAAACCATGGCTACTGCAATGCCATCATGCAAGTGGCTGTTGTGGCTTGCCTGGGGATGAAGGATTCACCGGGAAGAAGTGCGAGGAGCTCGCGGAAATATTTTGCCAGAAATGTTTCCCTCTCGAAGGGGGCTGAATAAGGGCAGGGGCAAAATGGACATTTTCAGAATGTGACAACATAGTGAAAAATGATGCCAACAGAACGGGCTCGACGAATAGAGAACGTGGGCTTTGGAATCACCTGATTTGGAGTTACAGTTGCGGAGATACGACCGTTCATTCGTTAGGCAGAAAATCAAATAAAAATATTCATTTCTGCGCTTAACGGGCGAACGCCCGCAATTTAACAGATTCAGCCGGCGTTGCTGGGCTGAAAGCGTATTCTGAGAAATACGCTTTCCACGAAGGAAAGCGCATTCCCACCTGTAGACGCGATAGATTACGCTTTCAGGAGACGAAAGCGTATTTTCGGAGACTGCGCCTCCACTTATCCAGCTGGACCGGGGCTAGGTGGATGACGGGTGGGGTCTGCGGGGAAGTGGGGCCCGCCTGGCCAGGCCTTCTTCTTCCTCCCACGCCTGCGCGCTCCTGGCCGAGGGAGGAGCTTACCCCGACGAGGTTTGCCGGCGACTCCGGCCGTCCCCCGTGGCGCTCGACCTACCGGCGTGCTCGGGGAGACGAGGCGCACCCATTCCCACGCTCCACGCGTGCCGGGGAGCTCGGAATCGAGCAGGGCCTTGGCCGGGGCGGATGACGGCGTCGGCCACAGTCGGGCCACTCGACTAGGTGCACCCGAGGACAAATGGAGCAACGGGGAAGGCTCTAGGGTGGCTAGGAGAGGCTCTGGTGGTGAAGAGAAGGAGGGAGGGGCTCGCCATTGCACCAATATAGGTGGAGGCCTACGGCGGCCATGGCGACCGTGAGCGAGGAGGAGGAGCTCCGGGGCTCGAGTGAGGGGTCTGGGCGAGTGCTAGGAGGGAGAGAGAGGGGTTGGTGAGGTCGGAGAGGCTCGGGGATGGCTTATATTGCCGGGGCAAGATGCCCGAGCCGAATACCGCCGCGGAGGCGAATGGCGAGCGCACTGGAGCTCTAGGCCACGCGTAGGGGAGGGGGAAGAGGGGCCAGAGGGTTTGCGCAACGCGAAGAGGCCACGGGGTGCTCGAGAGAGGTCGAGGAGGAAGAAGACAGGAGGAAGACGACGGCGGCCGCGGGCATGCGGTGCGGCGTGGCGCGCCGGGGAGGAAAGAGGAGGGGAAGAGGGGTCCAGAGCGAGTGCGTGGCCACTGCAAAGCCGCTAGACATGCTCCGGTGGCGATACGTCGTGGTTTGGACGACGGCAGAGGGGCCCGATGTCCAGAGCACGCGGTCTGCACGCAGTGCACGCACTCTACGCGTGGTCACCACGTGCACTGGCGCTCTGCCGCGGCTCTGCCCGTATGAACTTGTCAAACAGGGCACTCACTACTCAAAAAGGTTAGATCTACGGCTAGGATCAAATGGGCGGTGCTGGGGATGAGCTGAGTGCAGAAAGCCACCTTGGCAGCAAGGTGTTTGTTGTGGGTATGGGGGAGGATCACTTGGGGAAAGATGCCAAGCTTTGGGTGATCTAGATCAATCACTAAGATAACAATATGACAAGGTTTTAGCTCAAATGGATGAAGTTAGCTAGCACTTCCTTCACAAACTGCCCCACTGGACAGAAACATGAGAAATGGAAGCTGCACTCATATAGATGATGGGATTGAGCTGAAATTTGGTGGAGGTGGATCATTTGGGCATATGAAGGCACTGTAAAAATTTCATACCATTTGGATAAATAAAAATGGTACTTCCTTCACAATGCTTTCTACTGGATAGAAACTTGGGGGAATTTTGTGGAGAAAATAGCTTGACAAAATGATGTGAATTTTGGCATTCTCAAAGGATATAGGGATATTTAGGTCCTGGATTAATTTAAGATTTTATGAAGCAACACAAAATATAGTTGCTTCACAAACTAAAATTATGACCAGAAACAAAGATTGGATGGTGTGCTCACATAGATTTTTGGATGGAGATGAAATTTGGAGTAAAGTAATTATTTGATCATATAGATTATCTTCCAAAATTTCAACTCATTTGGATTATCTTAGCTAGTACTTCCTTCACAAAGCTTCTCTCTGGACAGAAACTTTGGAAATTTGCTGAGGAAGATTTACTAGGAAAATGAAGCTGAATTCTGGCATGTGGCAATGATTTGGATATTAAAGAGTTCTCAAAAAGTTTGAGGGCAATCAAGAAAATATAAATAGCACTTCCTTCACAAAGTGCCATACTAGACAGAATAGGAAATGAATATTCCTGAATTATTTTTGAACTAGGCAAGGATGGGTTTTGACATATTTGGGGAAGATATGATCCAAATAATTTATGAGAATTTTGTGGGAATTTTGGGGAAGACAGAAATATAGGTTGCTTCACAACCTAGAGCAAACAGCGTTATTCCTTTAATAGAAAAAGGAATATTCCCAATAAATAAATATTGGGGTTGGGCAAAGATGGAAATGACATGGTCTTGGGAAAATTTTGGGAGTGACAAGCCACTTGGGAGAGGAAGAAGAGATGGTCTCCCCAGGTTTTAAGACCACATAGCCACGGAAAAAGAACTCCAAATAAAAATTCAAAGAAATCCAAAAGAAAAAGAAAGGGCCAAAAATCGGGGTGTCACAAATCTACCCCCCTTACAAAAATCTCGTCCTCAAGATTTGGTTGCTCAGGGAACAAGGATGAATATTCTGACTTAAGGAAACCGTTTCCAACTCGGGTATCCTTTTCCTTGATGTTCCCTCTGAATTTCATATGACCTGATTACATTGCTCTGGGGTGGTTTGCTTCACCATATCCCGCATTCTGACAGGTCTTCCTTCATATGTTCATTCTTATTCTGACTCCAATTCCTTTATGTCTGCTGGCTCATCTGTTATTATCATGACTGGAATTTCCATAAGTCTGGGAGTGATTTCCAATTGACGTGACATTCTTCTATCCAGCACCGATAGTATTCAATGAAGTTATGAACAAATTCCCTCAGTGGACACGAAACATTTAATCATTGCATTGGGTTACTCGAGTAGATGCATGCCCTTCCGGTTTCCAAACAATGCTGAGAATCATAACCGTTCTCTTGGCAGAATCTGACTACTTGTAGGTAGTTCTAAATTATCTTGACTGGCTTCACTGTCTCGAGTGTCAACTCTGTACCAAAGATTTGACTATCGCCTGTCGTGATCAGTATAAAGGAGTGCGATCTTATAGCAATATTATCCGGAGACTTGACTGATGGTGGTTCTGGCGGAAGAATCTTGTTCATGACAGGCTATCATTTCACTGGGTACCATATGTGAGGACACATGATCCGGGACTGTTGTTCAGTATTTTGATTTCTCGTTCTGTTGGTGTATCCATAGGCCGTGCGATGCTTTAACACGGTCACGGAAGTCAAACTGCTGGACTGGCTAAGGAATATTTGGTTGGTCATGACAGACTTAAATATCCCATACTGACAATTCTGAACATATATAGTTGGACAAGCGGGTCACCTTGATATGAGGTCCCTTCGAAACAGAGTAGACCTCTTGGGTGTATATCCATGGTGAGTGACATGGAATCAGACTGTCTTGGGTGTCCGTACCATGTTGTTCCTGCAACAATTATCATATCTGTATTGCCAGTACTGCTCCTTCATTATTGTTCTCTTTTTCTGAATCTTTTGCTGAAAGAACTTGCCTTATATACCCTTAATTCTTCGTGTGACCATGGGTGCTGTCAGGTGCAATATTCTGGCAATCATACCTTATCCTTGGTCATGACTCGTGTCATAGGAAATATACCAGGTGCACACGTAGTTGTATAGAGCTCATTGTTGTCGTCAGTCATACAAGACAGCGACAAAGGTTAATGATATCACTTTGTCGGGTCTAAGGAAACTGGCCTTGATAACCACGTGCTTGCATCATCGTACGAGTAACTTGCATGACCTTGGCAGCATGTTCGCAATATATATGGAAGCATGTGTATCTGAGCATTTGACTCCCAAGGCAGACACTTGTGTCCTGACTAGTTCATGTTTCTGACCAACCTGTTGCGGATCTAATTCTTGAGGTGCACTGCCATATACTATCAACTCACTGGGTAACATCTTGTATCAATGACGATGGCTGTTTGCAGTGCCGTACTGACGAGGACCGGATAGCTTGTGTTGGAAGCCCTCGAGAGTAGCGTGCTGAGGAAGGCTGAATAGCTTATGCTCGAAGCTTTTGCCGGGATAGCAAAGTAGACTGGGTACCGTGCTTCAGAAGCTTCTCCTCCTGGTTGCTTACTGGAGAAGATTCGGTGCCTTATGCCGGAAGCTTTCTGCGGTGGCTTACCGAAGAAGACTGAGTATCTTACACTGTAAGCTATCCACATATCGTACCGAGGAAGATTGAGGAGCCTTGTATCGTAAGCTTCTCTGGTAGCGTGCGGAGGAAGACTGGATTTTCTTACACCAGAAGCTTCTCACTATAGTGTGCGGGCTGAATGCCATATATATATATCCTTGATATTCCTTTGACTGGAAATGTACTGTTGTCTTGCACACAGATTGTCTTCCAGCTGGTTCATGATGGTTGCACACTGATGTAAACTTGATGCTGATAGTCAATCTAGGATATCGTTTGCATCCAGATCAGATACTCCCAATACAATGCAGTCGACTGAGAATTCCATAATGTTTAGCTGAACTTCCAAATATTTGAAATCCTCACTGATTCTTCGAGTCCGGTGGCGGTTGATGAGCAAATTTCATAAGGGTAAATAAGGTGACACAGAAGGCCCAAAGAAAGAAGCGAAAGAAACGACTCAAACAAAAGCACACAACAGGCATCAAGATTTCATACAAGCAACATCATATTTTACTGCTATTCACCACAGTATGCATGCCTACTTAAGCACACAAATCTCGCGAAAACTCCGGTACTACGGTCTAATATGCTGTGACGGTGTGCACGAGAATGGATCAGCGTGTGGAGGGGTTGGTGTAAACAGAGCTACACCAAGCGCTGGCTCAGCACCGGTTGCATCTAGATGGGCTTAGGGATGAGGACGTACTCGGTGATCATGTAGCGGAACACGGATGTCATGACCACATCATCATCAAGCGTACGGAAGGGAACCGTACTCGTCCAGGGAAAGGGGTGACAAGGTAGGATAGCGGTGGAAATCAAGGTCTACTGGCATTGCCCTTTTCTGATAACAAAGACCAGTAAGGGTTGCCAAAGCGGCGGGTTGAATGGCAAGATCCGGGGTAGAAACATATCTATCGCCGAAGCTATAGGTGTGGCTGAAGAGAAAATATTGGTGCGATACCTGTGCATCAATCCTGCAAGTGATCGACACCACAAGGTACATCGGCATCACTCCGCTGGGACAGAGATGACGCCAAACACCGAAAAGCAGGTATGCAAGACTGGAGGGTGCAGGTAGTGGATCAAACCGATACCACCTACACTCACAAGATAAGATCGTTAGCGACAAGATAGTGAGTCTATATGCATACTATGCAGCAAACAAATGCAGCAAGCAAGCTAGACTCTGAACTACCGGTTTCTAACGCTCGCGCTGACTAGGGCGTCCTACAGCCTGACCTGCTCTGATACCAAGCGTTGTGGCACCCCGGCTCAGAGAGACCGGAACACCCCGTATTCCAGCCCAGAGATCAAGTCTTCTGGAATACGGCATGGCTTGGCATAGAACAAATCAACTCTTTATTACAAATAATCGGGGTACAAGGGTTCGAGTATTACAAAAGATTACATCGGCACAGTGACACTACACCTGCTAAGGTAGCTCTATGCTAGAACATCTCGTAGCGGAATAGCTTCTAGCAGCGGAACAGCGACGACGGTGATGGACTCCACTCCGCAGGGACTCTGGCTGGGACACGTACTAGAGCGCAAACTCGGGATCCTCAACAAGCAATCATTCACGGCATCACCTGCAATCTGGCATGACACACCAGGTGAGTACTTTGAATGTACTCGCAACCTCACAGCAACCAAAGCAATCAAGACAAACAACATCATGGCATTTACAGGTTAATTACCACTAGAATCAACATGAGAGTGAGCATGGCATGAACATGTTACTCATGATATGAACATGATGATACTAGCACTAGCATGCAAGGGGGGGGGGTTGACGTTTAAGGTCTCATGGACCCACTTACTCTGCTCGGAGGTTATCTCGTAACCACCATAGGTATCAATCTTTCTTACCGTCGTGATCGTCACATGACCACCTCATGATCAACCATCATCAAGAATACCATCGTGATCATCTCGTGACCACATAAAGATCAACCAACTTCTTTCCTCATCGAACCGGGGTTGTTATTATTCAGATTATTATTACTGTTGACCCATAGTGTGACCTACTACGAACTATGTCCATGACCGAGGACGCGGCTATCGATATTATACACTCTGCAGAGGTTAGTGCACTGTACCCACACCACGGAATTCATGGCCTCGTGCTCCCATTCGGGTGGACCAACGACATTCCAACAAAACCAATCTATTGCATAACACTCTCCCGGCAAATCCGACACACTCCCCTTTGGGCTATGTCCTGGGTGGCCCCGATGTCAACTCGTGACATCCGCCACCTTCGTGGCTGCCACCGTCGTGGCCAAAACAAACTCGTCCCAAACGGGGATAACCGCGCGCAAACAACTCTGGCACACAAGGCTTATGGCCGCCTACCTGATCAGGGTAGCGCGCGCACATAACCTTCCCTAGTTGGAGGCACCGGTGAGAGGCATGACAATAGACCGAATTAGGGCCTCCCCATCCAGGCAAGTGTGGTTGCACTGGTGAGCTCGATTCGGTGGCACTATGACTCAACCAACAGATTTGTTCAAGTTCGATTAATGTCAGGTTTAACTTGAATGGTGATGAGCTGAGTCATAATAATATAACATGATGAAATAACAATGCATATGAGCATGATATCAGTGTAACCCTTGGATGGGCAACATAACCATTTAACAACATAACATCAACAAGGGTAACTCATTTAGTCTACGGGATGCAAATGAGCCTGGCATAAACAGGATCATGAATATCACAAGTATTTTCATATCAAACCATAATGATTCATATGAGCATATCATTATCACTAGCATCTGAAATGATTACAAGAATGAAACATAATAATAATGACATTAGCAATTAATCATATCACTTACTAGATGAAAATGAACATGGCATAAGCATGGACATGGATTCACAAGCATATTCGAAGCATCAACAAAATTATTAAATGAACAAGCAATTATTTAAATATTCCAATGGAAACCATGGTTACTGCAATGCCATCATGCAAGTGGCTGTTGTGGCTTGCCTGGGGATGAAGGATTCACCGGGAAGAAGTGCGAGGAGCTCGCGGAAATATTTTGCCAGAAATGTTTCCCTCTCGAAGGGGGCTGAATAAGGGCAGGGGCAAAATGGACATTTTCAGAATGTGACAACATAGTGAAAATGATGCCAACAGAACGGGCTCGACGAATAGAGAACGTGGGCTTTGGAATCACCTGATTCGGAGTTACGGTTGCGGAGATACGACCGTTCGTTCGTTAGGCAGAAAATCAAATAAAAATATTCATTTCTGCGCTTAACGGGCGAACGCCCGCAATTTAAATGATTTGGCCGGCGGGGCTAGGCTAAAAGCGTATTATGAGAAATACGCTTTCCACGAAGGAAAGCGCATTCCCACCTGTAGACGCGGTAGATTACGCTTTCAGGAGACGAAAGCGTATTTTTGGAGACTGCACCTCCACTTATCAAGCTGGACCGGGGCTAGGTGGATGACGGGTGGGGTCTGCGGGGAGGTGGGGCCCGCCTGGCCAGGCCTTCTTCTTCCTCCCGCGCCTGCGCGCTCCTGGCCGAGGGAGGAGCTTACCCCGACGAGGTTTGCCGGCGACTTCGGCCGTCCCCCGTGGCGCTCGACCTACCGGCGTGCTCGGGGAGACGAGGCGCACCCATCCCCTTGCTCCACACGCACCGGGGAGCTCGGAATCGAGCAGGGCCTCGGCCGGGACGGATGACGGCGTCAGCCACAGTCGGGCCGCTCGACTAGGTGCACCCGAGGACAAATGGAGCAACGGGGAAGGCTCTAGGGTGGCTAGGAGAGGCTCTGGTGGTGAAGAGAAGGAGGGAGGGGCTCACCATTGCACCAATTTAGGCGGAGGCCTATGGCGGCCATGGCGACCGTGAGCGAGGAGGAGGAGCTTCGGGGCTCGAGTGAGGGGTCTGGGCGAGTGCTAGGAGGGAGAGAGAGGGGTTGGTGAGGTCGGAGAGGCTCGGGGATGGCTTATATAGCCGGGGCAAGATGCCCGAGCCGAATACCACTGCGGAGGCGAATGGCGAGGGCACTGGAGCTCTAGGCCACGCGTAGGGGAGGGAGAAGAGGGGCCAGAGGGTTTGCGCAACGCGGAGAGGCCATGGGGTGCTCGAGAGAGGTTGAGGAGGAAGAAAACAGGAGGAAGACGACGGCGGCCGCGGGCACGCGGTACGGCGTGGCGCGCCAGGGAGGAAAGAGGAGGGAGAGAGGGGTCCAGAGCGAGTGCGTGGCCACTGCAAAGCCGCTAGACATGCTCCGGTGGCGATACGTCGTGGTTTGGACGGCGGCAGAAGGGCCCAATGTCCATAGCACGCGGTCTGCACGCAGTGCACGCGCTCTACGCGTGGTCACCGCGTGCACTGGCGCTCTGCCGCGGCTCTGCCCGTATGAGCTTGTCAAACAGGGCACTCACTGCTCAAAAAGGTTAGATCTACGGCTAGGATCAAATGGGCGGTGCTGGGGATGAGCTGTGTGCAGAAAGCCACCTTGGCAGCAAGGTGTTTGTTGTGGGGTGGGGAGGATCACTTGGGGAAAGATGCCGAGCTTTGGGTGATCTAGATCAATCACTAAGATAACTATTGTGACAAGGTTTTAGCTCAAATGGATGAAGTTAGCTAGCACTTCCTTCACAAACTGCCCCACTGGACAGAAACATGAAAATGGAAGCTGCACTCATATAGTTGATGGGATTGAGCTGAAATTTGGTGGAGGTGGATCATTTGGGCATATGAAGGCAGTGTAAAATTTTCATACCATTTGGATAAATAAAAATGGTACTTCCTTCACAATGCTTTCTACTGGACAGAAACTTGGCGGAATTTTGTGGAGAAAATGGCTTTACAAAATGATGTGAAGTTTGGCATGCTCAAAGGATATAGGGATATTTAGGTCCTGGATTAATTTCAGTTGAAGCAATACAAAATATAGTTGCTTCACAAACTGAAATTATGACCAGAAACAAAGATTGGATGGTGTGCTCACATAGACTTTTGTATGGAGATGAAATTTGTAGGAGAGTAATTATTTGATCATATGGATGATTTGCCAAAATTTCAACTCATTTGGATTATGCTAGCTAGTACTTCCTTCACAAAACTTCTCTCTGGACAGAAACTTTGGAAATTTGCTGAGGAAGATTTACTAGGCAAATGAAGCTGAATTCTGGCATGTGGCAATCATTTGGATATGAAAGAGTGCTCAAAAAGTTTTAGGGCAATCAAGAAAATATAAATAGCACTTCCTTCACAAAGTGCCATACTGGACAGAATGGGAAATGAATATTCCTGAATTATTTTTGAACTAGGCAAGGATGGGTTTTGACATATTTGGGGAAGATATGATCCAAATAATTTATGAGAATTTTGTGGGAATTTTGGGGAAGACAGAAATATAGGTTGCTTCATAACCTAGAGCAAACATGGTTATTCCTTTAATAGAAAAAGGAATATTCCCAATAAATAAATATTGGGGTTGGGCAAAGATGGAAATGACATGGTCTTGGGAAAAATTTGGGAGTGACAAGCCACTTGGAAGAGGAAGAAGAGATGGTCTCCCCAGGTTTTAAGACCACATAGCCACGGAAAAAGAACTCCAAATAAAAATTCGAAAAAATCCAAAAGAAAAAGAAAGGGCCAAAAATCGGGGTGTCACAGGCCACTTACGGAAATCTATGTAAATGTACCTCAAACACAAGTTATAGGGCTAATTTGTGTCATTTTTCAACATTATGTATGAATTTGTACGCGTCGTGCAAGTTTATGTACTAACAGTGTAATTAACTCTTAAAAGAGGAGAGGGCAAGTGGTTGTTTGACTAGTTATTCACAGGCTTGATAGATGATACTAATTGCAAAGCAATGCTAGCTTCTAGACATCAATTTATTGACATATTAATATAGTGATAGCAAATGGAGTTATTCAGAGAATGACTAAATATTTTGTTGGAAATATGCCCTAGAGGTAATAATATTTTTATTAATATATTTCCATGTTCATAAATAAGTTTATATTTCTGTGTTATAATTGTATTGGTTCTTGAGTATGAGATTCAGATGAAAACCCAAATACATGTGTGGAAACATGAACACCAATATGATCCCTAGTCATGCCTCTAAGACTAGCTCATGTATTTATGATGATCTTGTTTTCCTGATCATGAGCATTGCTATTGTAACAAGGATGCTATCAATAATCAGAACACATTGTTGTTACCGGAACAATGATGGATAGACCCAACTTATGAATTACTGAGAGATGTTATCGTTGTTATGTTGTCAGTATTTTCATATAACTTGTTCCTGATTACTAAGTTCCTTAGACCATGAGAATATAGTAAGCCAACATACTGGATGGTTACATTGAGGTTACCGATGTGAATAAAGGTGACTTATGGGTATACCGGAAACGTATATATGTCTTGGTATCGATACTTCAAGACTGGGATTTGCCCCTCTCACGATAGAGAGATACTCTCTGGGCCCACTCAGTGCTACGGTGGCATTATCGTCTGGCCAGACACTTGTGATTATGATCATGCGATACCGGACCATGAACACGAGTAAAGAGAACAAAACCGATAACGAGGATAACCGGCATAGTGATCAAGAAGTTGATCACGAGGATACCAATTATCTCACCTCGGGTTTTGTAAACGTATTATGAAGTAAAGGGAATGGTATTAGGAATAAAGGTTCGCTTGAGAACTTCGTGAATAAGCGGGAGTTAATAAGAGTGTCAAGATCCCGTTGTTGACTATTGACCGGAAAGGGTTCCGGGTCATGTCCGCTTATTTTCGAACCTGTAGGGTCACATGCCTAACGGGTAATAGTCATGATTACCAGAGAAATGAGAAATCGGTAAAGAGCACCAAAAGAGTTTCAGAGAGTTCCGAAAGTGTTTTGAGTGGTTCCCAGAATTCCGGAAAGGTATAACATGATTTCGAAAAGTCCGGATATATATATGGAAAGTTCTCAGGGGTCTCGGAATGGGTTCCGGAGACATCCAGAAAATCCGGGATTTTAATTGTGGAAGAAAGTTGTGACGTACCATCGTGAGATGACCACCCCTAGTGGGCCTCATGGGGCCCACATGGGGTGCCACTTCCATATGGAAGGGCTAGGCCGAATTGGGAAATGGAGGGGAGTCCTTCCCTCCTTGCTCCAATTGGAGGAGGAGTTGGACTCCCCCTCCTTGGGCGCCCCTCCTCCTTCTCCCACCTATATATATGTGTGGAGGGCTCCCTATTGCAACACGCCAATCCATAAGGGATCTCTCTCGCATAGCTCAACACTCTCTCGGTCTAGTTGGCCTAAGTATTTAGGCTCATAATTAGACGGGATCTAATCTTGGTCTAATTGGTATAATAGAATTAGACTCCTAATTAGACGAGAAGCGCCGCTAGGCTTTCTCTCTCTAGTTTTGTCGGAGTTCTTCTTCCTAGACGTCGAAGCTCTGCCGGACTAGTACTACGGAACATGTGGACACCTCGAAGGGGTCATCTACTTCGACTCTCATCTTGGAGAACTTTCTCGTGGCTGGGAGGTGTAACCTAGCCGTGGGAAATTGTCGCGTTGCACCAACTCTTCACTGCTTCCGCTACTCTGCTCGTCGGTGAGTTTGATCGTTACCTCCATCTTCATAGTGTTCATGGGTGTGATCATGTAGCATAAATTTTTGTTGAGTAGCACGTTCCCCTACATATTTCACTTTATACATACAGTTTATATTGACACGAAATGACTGAATATTTCTAGAGAAAGGGAGTAAACAACAAATTTATAAATACTCTAGTGATATTAGATGTTCAGTTTCAAATTTGGCCTTAATTCAAACTATGAAACTGCCACTTGTATGAAAACATCAACTGCCACTTGTATGAAAACATCAACTGCCACTTGTATAAATACTCCAGCGATATGTTAAATCTTCAATGAAACTATTGTAATTAAACAACTTGTATGAAAACATCAACTACCACTTTGAGTTTGTACTAGATGGAGTATGACAATTCGGTAAAACCAAACAAGTGTCATTAGTGTGCCACGGTTGTAAATGGTGTCAGTATATTAAACCAAGCAAGGTGATAACCCACAAGTGTAGGGGATCAACTGTAGCTTTTTCGATAAATAAGAGCGTCGAACCCAACGAGGGGCTAAAGGTAGAATTTATATTCTCTTCAATTTCTATCGACCGCCGATACAACTCTACGCACACTTAACGTTCACTTTACCTAGAACAAGAATGAAACTACTTTGTAGGTGTAATAGGATAAGTTTGCAAGAATAAAACTAGAAGTACTTAGCTAGATAATAAAAGTTAGTTTGGTTTAGTAGAGAACTTTTTGTAACACAAAGAGAAAGATTGTCCACAGGCAATTGAATATAACATGATAGATACTTATCATATGCAATGAGGGAGAGGCATACGCTAACATACTTTCCGTACTTGGATCATATGCACTTATGATTGGAACTCTAGCAAGCATCCGCAACTACTAAAGATCATTAAGGTAAAGGGATTTCTATTTTTGTGCCCCTCATTACTTAGTTCTCCTCAGTTTTGCCCATGCTCTTTGACAGTCCTCACTTTTCCCCTCCACCGCGCGGCCCACCCTCACAAAAGCCCAAACGGGGGTTTGCCGCTGGGTCAAAGCCTTTGACCATTACTTGGAGCGGTTACTGATGCGTGGGGCACCCCTGGCAGCGCCTGCGCGCTCGTAGATGGTGGGCACATATACTGACTTGTGGGACACCTTTGTTAGCGGGGCGCGCTCGTAGATGGTGGGCGCATATACTGACTTGTGGGACACCTCTGTCAGCGGGGCGTGCTCGTAGATGCTGGGCGCATATACTGACTTGTGGGACACCTCTGTCAGCGGGGCACGCTCATAGATGCTGGGCGGTGTCACTGACGCATAGGACACCCATGTCAATGGCAGCATGGTCGTCGGTGGTGGGCGCTGTTACAGGCGCGTGGGACACCAACGTTGGGCCCATCTGTGTGCGTGGTGGTTTGTGGCAGAATTGACGAAAAAAGAGGTGGCTTATTAAGCCAGGAAGAGTACTCGAACCCGAGACCAGACGCTCAAAGAGAGGCACAAGGGCCAACCGACCAAGTATGTGTACGTGTCTTTTTGAAACATTCCTCGCCTTTTTATTTACAAAAGGAAGCGAAGAATGGACCCACCCTTCAATCACTATATGTATTATACCATCGGGGGTGTGAATTGTTTTCCCTTTGTTCAAATCATTTGGTGTGGTGGATGCACTTGACCTGAATATGTTGGTTTGGTGGATGAACTTGGGACAAGCAAAGTAACAAGTTTGAAACAAAAACATTGTCAACATTTCAAGTTTGACCCCATTTTGAAACAAAGAAAGAAAATGCACATGGAAATGGCCACATACATGGCATAATCCATGATTATTTGCCCAAGTTTGGCACAACTATTGGTGTTACCATTGTGGACAATGTTTCCATAGGAATTTGCAATTATTTGGTAATAAAAAGCAAAATTTTCATTTTCCAAGTCCTAGAAATGACTTTTTTTGTGAAGGAAGTGCCCCAAATTGTTTTGAAATTTGTTCCATTTCATTTTTCACCAAAAGTAGGTCACATTGGATGGCCACTGACCAAGTTTCAGTATTTTCAGAGCACTATTGCTATATTCCATCCATTTAGTTGACTTTTAGTGAATTATCAAAAATTGCCCAAATTTGGACTACAAATGTGATGTAGTTTGGTCCTGAAAATTCCAAAAAATCATTTTATGCTCCAATGTTGGTGCTGGATGAACTTGGGACAAGGAAAGTAGGAATTCCAAACCTTTTTGTATCAATGGTCAACACTTCAAGTTTGACCCCATTTTGAAAAAAAGAGAGAAAATGAAAAAAGGCTCAAAAAATGAAATTACTTTGCATGGAGCCATCTTTTGTGCACTAGTTTGTGGGAAAAATATTAAACTTGTAGTACAACATGTTTGAAAAAAACCTTCACAAAATGGCCTATCTAGTATGAACTTGTGTGGATTCCAAGGCATATGCACATGGAAATGGCCACATACATGGCATAATCCATGATTATTTGCCCAAGTTTGGCACAACTATTGGTGTTACCATTGTGGACAATGTTTCCATAGGAATTTGCAATTATTTGGTAATAAAAAGCAAAATTTTCATTTTCCAAGTCCTAGAAATGACTCTTTTTTGTGAAGGAAGTGCCCCAAATAGTTTTGAAATTTGTTCCATTTCATTTTTCACCAAAAGTAGGTCACATTGGATGGCCACTGACCAAGTTTCAGAAATTTCAGAGCACTATTGTTATATTCCATCCATTTAGTTGACGTTTAGTGAATTATCAGAAATTGCCCAAATTTGAACTACAAGTGTGATGTAGTTTGGTCCTGAAAATTCCAAAAAATCATTTTATGCACCAATGTTGGTGCTGGATGAACTTGGGACAAGGAAAGTAGGAATTCCAAACCTTTTTTTTATCAATGGTCAACACTTCAAGTTTGACCCCATTTTGAAAAAAAAGAGAGAAAATGAAAAAAGGCTAAAAAAATGAAATTCATTTGCATGGAGCCATCTTTTGTGCACTAGTTTGTGGGAAAATATTAAACTTGCAGCACAACATGTTTGAAATACAACAAGTTTGAAAATTTGGCAATGTTTGATTGAAAACACCGAATTATTTTAGCAAATTCATGAAATGTGGGTCACCAGTTGTCACACACAAGCAAACAGGGCACAAATTGGACATCCAAACATGCATACGTACTGACATTCAATTTGGACATTCAAACAACACCAAATTTCATTAAAAGTTTAAATTTTGTACAGACATAAACCCTAAACCTAGCTACTAGTCGTCGTCCTCCAGGTCGGAGCCGCTGCCAATGCCTGAGGAGCCGTCCTCGTCGCCCTCCTCCTGCTTGCCGTCGTCCTCCTCATCGCTCACGAGGTCGATGGTGACGTCGGCCACCGAGGCGATGACCGCCTGTCGCAGGCTCGACGAGTCCACCGGGTCATCGGGGTGGTGCTGCGGCCCCTTTGCTGATTCGTGCAACGCCAGGAGGTACCCCGGCATGTCTGCAAGGTCGCTGGCCTCGCTGACCACCGCCCCCTTGTACTCCGCCACCAGCGGTGGCTCCGGCTCCAGTTTGGGTTCGAGCAGGGGGCCGCCATAGCCCATCCCGGGCTCCGGCTTGGGCACGAGCAGGGGGCCGCGCGAGCTCGTCCCGAGCTCAGGCTTTGGGACTAGTAGAGGGGCACCGCGGGAACTAGTCCCCGGCTCCAGCTTCGGGATGCGCAGGCCGGCGCCGCGCACTGCAGAGCTTGTCCCCGGCTCCGACTTTGGGATGCGCAGGCCGGCGTCGTGCACTGTAGAGCTCGTCCCGGGCGTCCTTGGCTCCGGCTTTGGAACGCAGAGGCCCTGGCTGCTACTGGCACCGTCGCCGCCTCCTGTAGATGTGGGCGTGGCCCGCGGCGGCAAAACCCGGTCGCCCTTCTCCAGACCGAGCTATGCACGGCACACGGCCATGACATCGGGGAAGGTACGCCCTTCCCAGAAGGCGTACCTCTCGTCGATGTTGTTCCGCGAAGCCGGGTAGTGGCCGTCGTAGTGCTGGATGCGGGCGGCGTGTTCCTCCGCCAGGATCTCCGGCCACCGCTGGCTGCCGAGCGTGTAGCGCAGCTTGGACCGCTCCTCCGACGGCAAGCCTTCTCGAAACACATGAATCGCGCGCGACATGGCCGGCGTGCCAACGGTGGGGACATGCTCCACCGCGAGCCCCCCCCCCAAGCTCATGTGCCAGCCGGACGGCAGGCGCGTGTCCTGCGGCACCATGATGCCGTAGCGGGCAAGGAGCGACGCCTCATCGACCCGGAGGATGCGCAGCATGCCCGGAACGAACATCGCGCGGCGGCGCTCCCGTCTGCTGCTTCCCGCCCCACCACCGTGGCTGGCCATTGCTCCGGATGAGGAAGGGGAGGCGGCTAGGGTTTGGTGGAGGCGCACATCGGAGAAGGCTGTGGGGCGGCGAGGGGAGGGGATTGGGACAGGAGTGGGTGAACACTGGTGCGCCGCGCGGCTATAAAATGCATTAATAGGCGCCTGGCGGGCACGCCGGCGACGCGACTCCCCGCATGGGAAACCGCGTGGTGTGAAAAAATGCCGACATGACCGCGATGTGACTACACATGCATGCGGGCACATACCCGGCCGATTGTGAGAACGCCACATGGCACAGTGTGTCCCACTCATCAGTAACAGCGGCGGCTAACAGTCAACTCCCTTGACCAACGACAAACCCCCGTTTGGGCATTGGTGAGGGTGGGTGGCACGGTGGAGGGGAAAAGTGAGGAAAAAAAGTTGGCTTGGGCAAAACTGAGGAGGACTAAGCAATGAGGAGGCATAGAAATAGAAAACCCTAAGGTAAAACCCAACCATAGCATTAAGTAGCAAGTCCCCTTTACTCCCATACGCAACAACCCCCTTACTCGGGTATAAGCTTCTGTCACTCTCGCCACCCACTATATGCGAATCATGAACGTATTGCAAAACCCTACAACGGTAATCCCACATGCGTGCGCGAAAAGGAGGGCACCATAGGACAACACCAATTTAACATACAACTTATATCAATCACACCATACCACAATTAACCCGTAGGACAAAAGAAATCTACTCAAACATCATAGGATTGCCACACATCATTGGGTAATAATATATAGCATTAAGCACTGTGTTCAAGTAGAGATTACAGCGGGGAGAAGAGGTGTTACACCTCTGCATATAGGGGTAGAGAGTTGGTGATGACGGCGGCAAAGTTGTTGGTGTAGATCGCCGTCACAATGGTTCCCTCGGCGGCGTTTCGGCGCCACCGGAATAGAGGGGGAGAGAGCCCCCCTCCTTCTTCTTCTTGCTTGGCCTTCCCCCTAGATGGGAGAAGGGTTCCCCCTCTGGTCCATGGCTGCCATGGCTCCCAGAGGGTAGGAGCCCCTCCGAGATTGGATCTCTCTCTCTGTTCTCTTCTGTTTCGCGTTCCTATTTTCTGGCTGAAAACCGTTTCTTATATTCCCAGAGATCAGCAACTCCGATTGGGCTGAAATTTTGAGGGGATTTTTCTCCGGATATTAGCTTCCTTGCGGCAGAAGGACACCCCAACCGACCTTCAAGGTGGCCACAAGTGCAGGGGGCGTGCCCTAGGGTAGGGGGCGTGCCCTGTGAGCTTGTGGGGCCTGTGGGCCACCCCTTACGCTGATTCTTTTTCCCAAAAATCACATATATTCCAAAAAAATCTTCGTAAAATTTTATCATGTTTGGACTTCGTTTGATATGGATTTTCTGCGAAACAAAAAACATGCAACAAACAGGAACTGACACTGGGCACTGAATCAATATGTTAGTCCAAGAAAATCATATAAATTGTTGCCAAAAGTATGTGAAAGTTGTAAAATAAAGGCATGAAACAATCAAAAATTATAGATACGACGGAGACGTATCACAAGGCAAAAATGGTGTCAGTACTAGATGGAGTATGCCACTACTAGAAAAAGCTATCATGCACTAAAAATATCTATTCACAGATATTGATTTAGAGATAATGACTTGATGCATGTACTAAAAAAATTGTTCAGAGTGAAGTGTTTAATGAAGTTTCATGAGGAATATATTTGAGTAATCAAACATAGAGCCAGGAACTTCATTCCTTCAGTTCGGGTGGATGCTGAGTTAGTCACGGACCAGAAGAGGAAATTGCAGGTGTTCTCGGATGCTTACGAGCAAATCCTTGGGGCCATTAACACTAGAACAACCACTTTGGATATTGATTTCCTGGATGTGGGCACGGTAGATTTGAGCGAGCTGGATGAGATGTTCACGGAGGAGGAAGTGTGTAACATGATTAAAGAGGTGCCCGCGGAGCGTGCTCCGGGTCCTAACGGGTACATTGGAGCCTTTTATCAACGCGCTTGGCATGTGATCAAACACAATGTTATGGTGGTGTTCCACAAGCTGTATGTTGGAGATGGTAGAGGGTTTGCAAAACTTAACAAGGCGCTGATTGTGTTGATTCCTAAGAAGCCAGATGCAGTGGAGAGCAGTGATTTTAGACCTATCAGTTTAACTCATAGTGCTACCAAGCTCTTTGCTAAGATGCTTGCAAACAAACTGAGGGGCAAGATGGGTGCCATCGTTAGTCCAAAGCAATCTGCATTCATCAAGGAGTGAAGTCTGCACGATAACTTCATATTGGTTGAACAAGTCGCTCGGAAGGTTCATGATTCGAAGGAACCAGGAGTCTTGCTTAAGCCGGACATTTCTCGTGCTTTTGATTCCCTTTCCTGGGCCTTTCTAATGGAGGTGTTGAGATGAAGGGGATTTAGTGCTACTTGGATCAGATGGTTGGAGATCTTACTATCCTCGGCCAGCACTAAGGTTGTGGTAAATGGGACGCCTGGTAGGAAGACCACTCATGCTTGTGGGCTAAGGCAAGGAGACCCAATTTCTCCACTGCTCTTTGTGATCGCAATGGATATGCTTTCGATGATGTGGACTAGAGCGGCCGAGGCTGGTGTGTTGAGCAGATTCCCTGGCATCTCGGACATGCAGCATATTTCTTTCTACGTAGACGATGTGGTGCTGTTCATCAAGCCTACTCCTGAGGATCTACAGTTGGTGCGCTGGAGCTTGCAAATTTTATCTGAGGCCTTGGGTTTAAGAATCAACTACAACAAGACGTCTGTTGTGCTCATTCGAGGAAATAATGATCTGAAGGAGCAAGTTGTTGCAATGTTGGGGGTGCAATATTGTCAATTTCCCGATCAAGTACTTGGGGCCAATTATCCATAAACAAGCTAACTAAAGCGCAATGGGAACCTCTGATTGATTCGATGCGAGTTGTAGTCCCTAGTTGGCAGAGAAGATTCCTGGAGCGATCTGATCGACTCATTTTGGTAAAATCTGTCATTTCGGCGAGGCCTGTGCATCATCTAATGGTGGTGGACGCGTCGGCATGGGTGTTTGAGGAAGTTAACAAGTGGATGAGGGCATTTTTTGGGCGGGAAGTGATGACATTCATGGCGGAAACTGTCTAGTTGCCTGGGACAGAGTGTGCGTCCCACAGTGAGTGAAGAACCTGCATACACAATCGATCGCGCTCAGAGTCCGGTGGGAGTGGCTAGCCAGAACGCAGCCTGACCGGCCTTGGCAAGGGCTGCCGATGGCTATTGATCCCAAGGTGGAGGAAGTTTTTCGGTGCCTGGTTCGCATCTCTGTCAGAGCAGGGACCAAGGTCAGATTTTGGTCAGATCGCTGGATCAACGGGTGTGCTGTCGAAGACATTGCCCCAGTAGTTCCCGCAAGAGTGGACATGGAGGTGGCCAAAACTCGCACGGTTCAACAGCGAATGCTCAACAACAATTGGGTCTCAGATGTTGCACCGTTGTGCTGGGTCTGTGAGGGGCTGAAATTCAACACACTTAAGGCGGCGATCGAGGCCATCAACAGGGATGCTACTGCTCCAGACAAATTTTCATGGCCTTGGACTAAAGATGGTAGTTATTCGGCCAGCTCGGTTTATTGGATGATGTCGCAAGGTCAAGTTAGATTCCCGGCGGCACAATGCATCTGGAAATGTTGGCGCCCTTATGTTGCAAGATCTTCACCTGGCTAGTGGTGCAACATAGGGTCTGCACATCGGACCGGAGGGCTAGGCATGGGTTGCAGGCCGCAACATCGCCGTGTTTCACATGTCTCCAGGATGAGGATAACATCGAGCATATCATTATGCAGTGTGGCGCAGCAAGAGAAACTTGGTTCAGATGCTTCCTGGCCTTAAATATGAACGTTACAACGCCAAGTCCCACGAGCACCTTGGTGGAGTGGTGGACCACCGCGAGACTCGGCTTGCCAAAGCGGTATCGTCGCGGGTTTGACTCGGTGGTCATCTTGATTACGTGGAACTTATGGAAGCAAAGAAACGCAAGAGTGTTCGGGAACATTAGGGCACAATGCATGCTCATGGAGTTGACACATCGCATCCTCGAGGAGATGGAGGACTGGAAGAGTGCAGGTGCACGAGGGATGTCATGATTTGTGAGGAGTTAGCTATTGTATAGGTGTTTGAGCTGGTGTGCTTTTTTCTCTTTTTTCGCATGTTGCCTACCAGTTGAGATGTACGCATCCTGTGGTTAGGCTCTTGTACATTTGCTCTGCCTTCTATAAAAATATGGCACGCAATTTGCGTGCTCTCAAAAAAAAATATTCAAACAAGAAACAAACACTGAATTTTGCTTCTGAATTTGCATAAATCTTCAGTTTACAAGATTCTACACTAAATCTTCAGTTTACAAGATTCTACACTAAATCTTCAGTTTACAACACGAAGTCAAAAATTTATCAGCTTATCCAAATTTACAACACTGAATTTGACTGCCATGGCAGCATTTCTGGTTCCCTTTGTCTATACTCTTTTTTCATCTTGTGTTATGGTGCTAACCACATGTACATTCATCTTTTGTCATTGATTATAGATACCAGCAGGAAATCATTATGGATTTAGATTTGAACTTAATTCCTCAAGAGGAAGAAGAGGAAGCTCTAGATGAAGAAGAAACTCAAGAAGAAGAAGAAGAAGTACAAGCTCAAGATGAGCATCCACAAAGGAAAGAACTGTCAGATGAGCAGAGATTTGGTGTTTATTTTGCTTTGCAAGTAATTGAGATCAGAGATGGATCTATTCAACTAGACAACAAGCTGCTTGTCGCAACCCTGTTGAGTACAAGCGTATGAATAGTTGAAAGAATCTGGTTAGACGCAAAACAATAGTTTACCGACGGCCAAGAAGTGGATGTCTCAAACAAGAAGAAGGGAAGAGTTGCCCGAAAGAGGAAAGAGATGGATCTGTCGAGGACATTGATACGTCCATTTTGCATCATGTTTTCCTACTGTTATTTATAGTGTTTATAATCAATATAACACTTTGTGGAGCAATTCTAATGCCTTTTCTCTCTTCATATGCAAGATTTACATAAGGAGGGAGATTGCCGGCAGTTGGAATTCTGGACCTGAAAAAGCTATGTCAGAGATACCTATTCTGCACATCTCCAAATGAGCTGAAATTTCACGGAGATTTATTTTGGAATAAATAAAAAATATTGGAGAAAAGAAGTACCAGAGGGGGCCACCCAGGTGCCCACGAGGCACCAGGGTGCACCATGATGACCCACAAGTATAGGGGATCAATCGTAGTCCTTTCGATAAGTAAGAGTATCGAACCCAATGAGGAGCAGAAGGAAATGACAAGCGGTTTTCAGCAAGGTATTTTCTGCAAGCACTGAAATTATCGGTAACGAGTAGTTTGATAGCAAGATAATTTGTAACAAGTGACAAGTAGCAATAGTAACACGGAGTGCAGCAAGGTGGCCCAATCCTTTTTATAGCAAAGGACAAGCCGGAACGATCTCTTATAGTAAGTAAAGCGTTCTCGAGGACACATGGGAATTTCATCTAGTCACTTTCATCATGTTTGTTTGATTCGCGTTCGCTACTTTGATAATTTGATATGTGGGTGGACCGGTGCTTGGGTGCTGTTCTTACTTGAACAAGCCTCCCACTTATGATTACCCCCTCTCGCAAGCATCCGCAACTACGAAAGAAGAATTAAGATAACTCTAACCATAGCATTAAACATATGGATCCAAATCAGCCCCTTACGGAATAGCGTATAAACTAGGGTTTAAGCTTCTATCACTCTAGCAACCCATCATCTAATTACTACTCCACAATGCATTCCCTTAGGCCCAAAGATGGTGAAGTGTCATGTAGTCGACGTTCACACGACACCACTAAGAGAATCAACAACATACATATCATCAAAATATCGAACGAATACCAAATTCACATGATTACTTATGACAAGACTTCTCCCATGTCCTCAAGAACAAAAGTAACTACTCACAAATCATATTCATGTCCAAGATCAGAGAGGTGTTGAATATCATAATAGATCTGAACATATAATCTTCCACCAAATAAACCAACTAGCATCAACTACAAGATGTAATCAACACTACTAGCAACCCACAGGTACCAATCTGAGGTTTTGAGACAAAGATTGAATACAAGAGATAAACTAGGGTTTGAGATGAGATGGTGCTGGTGAAGATGTTGATGAAGATTAGTCCTCCCACGATGAGAGGATCGCTGGTGATGTCGATGGCGACGATTTCCCCCTCCCGGAGGGAAGTATCCCCGACAGAATCTCTCCACCGGAGAGAAAAAGTGCTCCTGCCCAAGTTCCGCCTCGAGACGGCGACGCACCATCCCAAAAGTCTTCTCTATATTTTTTCTAGGGAAAAATGACTTATATACCAGAAAATGGGGGCCAGACGCTGGCCAGGGGCCCCACGAGGTACCAGGGCGCACCTGGGGGGGGGGTGGCGCGTGATGACCCACAGGTATAGGGGATCAATCATAGTCCTTTCGATAAGTAAGAGTGTCGAACCCAACGAGGAGCAGAAGGAAATGACAAACGGTTTTCAGCAAGGTATTTTCTGCAAGCACTGAAATTATTGGTAACGAGTAGTTTGATAGCAAGATAATTTGTAACAAGTGACAAGTAGCAATAGTAACAAAGAGTGCAGCAAGGTGGCCCAATCCTTTTTATAGCAAAGGACAAGCTGGAACGATCTCTTATAGTAAGTAAAGCGTTCTCGAGGACACATGGGAATTTCATCTAGTCACTTTCATCATGTTTGTTTGATTCACGTTCGCTACTTTGATAATTTGATATGTGGGTGGACCGGTGCTTGGGTGCTGTTCTTACTTGAACAAGCCTCCCACTTATGATTAACCCCTCTCGAAAGCATCCAAAACTACGAAAGAAGAATTAAAATAACTCTAACCATAGCATTAAACATATGGATCCAAATCAGCCCCTTACGGAATAGCGCATAAACTAGGGTTTAAGCTTCTGTCACTCTAGCAACCCATCATCTAATTACTACTCCACAATGCATTCCCTTAGGCCCAAAGATGGTGAAGTGTCATGTAGTCGATGTTCACACGACACCACTAAGAGAATCAACAACATACATATCATCAAAATATCAAACGAATACCAAATTCACATGATTACTTATGACAAGACTTCTCCCATGTACTCAAGAATAAAACTAACTACTCACAAAGCATAATCATGTCCAAGATCAGAGGGGTATTGAATAGCATAATAGATCTGAACATATAATCTTCCACCAAATAAACCAACTAGCATCAACTACAAGGTGTAATCAACACTACTAGCAACCCACAGGTATCAATCTTAGGTTTTGAGACAAAGATTGAATACAAGAGATGAACTAGGGTTTGAGATGAGATGGTGCTGGTGAAGATGTTGATGAAGATTAGTCCTCCCACGATGAGAGGATCGCTGGTGATGTCGATGGGGACGATTTCCCCCTCCCGGAGGGAAGTATCCCCGGCAGAATCTCTCTGCCGGAGAGCAAAAGTGCTCCTGCCCAAGTTCCGCCTCGAGACGGCGGTGCACCATCCCGAAAGTCTTCTCTATATTTTTTCTAGGGCAAATGCACTTATATACCAGAAAATGGGGCCCAGAGGCTGGCCAGGGGCCCCACGAGGTACCAGGGCGCGCCTGGGGGGGGGGGGGGGTGGCGCGCCCTGGTGCCTCATGGGCTCCTGGGTGGCCCCCTCTGGTACTTCTTGATTCCGATATTTTTTATTTATTCCAAAATAATTCTCCATGAAATTTCAGCTCATTTGGAGATGTGCAGAATAGGTATCTCTGACATAGCTTTTTCAGGTCCAGAATTCCAGCTACCGGCATACTCCCTCCTTGTGTAAATCTTGCATATTAAGAGAGAAAAGGCATTAGAATTGCTCCACAAGGTGTTATATTAATTAAAAACACTATAAATAATAGTATCAAAACATGATGCAAAATGGACGTATCAACTCCCCCAAGCTTAGACCTCGCTTGTCCTCAAGCGAAAGCCGATATCGATAATGATGTCCACATGTTTAGAGAGAGAGGTGTCGATAAAAAAACAAAATACGGACATAGTAGCATCATGACCATTATTATAACAGCAATATTTATTATCATAAACTTCTCATGAGCAAGTAACAATTCATCACAACAATGGAGTATAAGGCATAAACTTTCTTGAAAACTAACAAACTATGTTCTTAGTCAACAATGCAATTGCAATTCATCATATTTTCAGGAAGGGTCTCATGTAGGAGCTTTTCAGCAAGTCCACATACTCAACCATCATTTAGTCTTCTATGATTGCTAACACTCACGACATATATATGGAGCAAAAAGTTTCAGCCAGACACATAGAAAGATAGGGGCTTGTGAGTTCGCCTCCCAACTTATTCACCTCAAGGGTGATGTCAACAATAATAACTCATGATCACTCATATCCAACTGGATATATATGCTTAGATCTTTCCCCACCACATGATGCTTACAAAAGAGAAAAATAAAAAGGAAATAGAGGAGAACACTATTGACTCTTGCATAAAAAGTAAATACATAAAAGTAAAGGATAGGCCCTTCGCAGAGGGAAGCAGAGGTTGTCATGCGCCTTTTGTTATTGGATGCAAGAGCTCTTAATGCAAAGGAACGTCACTTTATATTGCCCCTTGTGATAGCAACCTTTATTATGCAGTCTGTCGCTTTTATTTCTTTACCATCACAAGTTCGTACAAAGCTTATTTCCCTTACAATAAAAGTTCAGACATATTTAGAGGCAATTTTTATTGCTTTTTGCACTGATGAGAACTTACTTGAAGGATCTTATTCAATCCATAGGTAGATATAGTGGACTCTCATGACATGAAACTGGGTTTAAAGGTTTTGGATGCACAAGTAGTATCTCTACTTGGTGCGGATTTTTGGCTAGCAAAGATATTGGGCAAGCACCACATGTTGGAGGATCCATAACAATACAACTTCTATGTGAATATGAACAAACATAATTCATTACGTTGTCTTCCTTGTCCAACGTCAACAATTTGGCATAAAATACTTAATGGGGGCTCACAATCATAAAAGATGTCCAAGATAGTATATTTGCATGTGAATCTTCTCTTCCCTTATTAATTCTTTCATGAATTGCATCATTGACTAATGCTATGTTTGTTAACTTCCAATAAATTTTACCACTTATACTTTTCTTTATGTAATGTCATTACTTTCCATAGGATTAGCATATGATCTTTTTCAGTATTTTCATTGCTAGAATTGGAACATGAAAGTAAAGAAGCAAAAATTCAAACTACTCTTTATTATATAACTCTCAACTCGATTACATAGATAGATAGATCACGAAGCTAACACTCAAAAAGAGATCATACTAAACTTTTATTCAACTAGATCACGAAATAACTAAGGATCGAACTAAAAATAGGTAAAGATAATAAAAGTGATGGTGATACGATACCGGGGCACCTCCCCCAAGCTTGGCACAAGCCAAGGGGAGTGCCCATACCCATGTGCTCAAGTCTCCTTCTTCGGTGATGGTGGTGGTGATGAAGTGGTGAGCTTGTCCGCCGGTTTCCATGGCATAGGCTCCCCATCATAGAAAGATGAACGAGTCTCCGGAGTCTTGAAACTTGCAGCTAAACTCATACCTTTGAATCTTGCCTCATACTCAAAATTTTGGTTTTGGAGATCATAGATTTGGCCTTGGAGATAGTCGATTTGTTCATTAAGCTTGAAGATGATGTCCCCCATCGATTGGCCCTCCACCTTGTGATTACGGGTGAATTCCGTGATCATGGAGTGTTTGGCGTTGAGTCCACGTTCCACCATCCCTTGGCACTTGGAGATCTCCTGCTCCACCGCTTCGAGCCTGGACTCCACGCTCCCGGTCTTCTTGGGTCCTTGAACATCCCAGATGTGGAACACCCCCTCACACATCTCAATGGCTTGAGGGTGTTTCATCACCTCCGGTAGGTAGGGGTTGATGACCTTCTCGTAGAACTTGTCCTTGGAAGAGCTTGGTGGAGCCATAGCGATCTAGATCTGTCAGAAAAATAGCACGAAACAAGAACAGAGGAGATTTCTGCGATATGGTGGTCAAAACGTCTGGGAGTATATATAAAGATTTTTTATCTTGCAAAACAAGTAATCCAGGAGAAAACGGAGCCGTGAAGGCTCACGTGGGGCCCACGAGCCACCAGGGCGCGCCAGGGGGGTGGCGCGCCCTGGTGCCTCGTGGGCACCAGGTGGGTCCCCTTGGCTGTTTCTCATTTTTGTATTTTTTCTAATATTCTAAAACTGACAGAAAATATTTTTATGGAATTTTTGGAGTCGGTTTACTTACCGTATCACATACCTCTTCCTTTTCAGGGTTCTGGAGTGCTCCGGAAGGTCTCTCTTATGTATTCCTCCGGTGTAATTGTTTCAATAATATTAGTTTCAACATTAATGGGAGTACCTGAAATATAGTGCTTAATTCTATGCCCATTCACCACTCTCGGATTAGTGCCTTCGGAGTTATTTATTTTGATGGCTCAGGAGCGATAAACTTCTTCCATGATATACGGTCCTTCCCATTTAGAGAGAAGTTTTCCTGCAAAGTGTCTCAAACGAGAATTGTATAATAGAACTTGCTCACCTACTTTAAATTTCCGTTTTTGAATTCTTCTATCATGCCATCTTTTAACTTTCTCTTTAAATTTTTTGGCATTTTCATAAGCTTGGGTTCTCCATTCATCTAATGAGCTAATATCAAATAACCTCTTTTCACCGGCAAGTTTAAAATCATAATTTAGTTCTTTAATTGCCCAATATGCTTTATGTTCTAACTCAAGAGGTAAATGCCATGCTTTTCCATACACCATTTTATAAGGAGACATACCCATAGGATTTTTATAAGCAGTTCTATAAGCCCATAATGCATCGTCAAGTTTCTTAGACCAATTCTTTCTAGATCTATTGATGGTTTTTTGCAAAATTAATTGTATTTCTCTATTACTAAATTCAACTTGACCACTAGTTTGAGGGTGATAGGGAGATGCAATTCTATGGTTGACATCATATTTAGCAAACAATTTACGGAATGCACCATTAATAAAATGTGAACCACCATCAGTCATCAAATATCTAGGGACTCCAAACCTCGGGAAAATAACTTCTTTAAGCATTTTAATAGAAGTGTTATGATCAGCACTACTAGTTGGAATAGCTTCTACCCACTTAGTAACGTAATCAACATCAACTAAAATATAAGTATACCCATTGGATTTAGGAAAGGGTCCCATATAATCAAATCCCCAAACATCGAATGGTTCAACAGCAAGTGAATAATTCATAGACATTTCCTGACGTCTACCAACATTACCAATTCTTTGACATTCATCACAAGATAAGACAAACTTACGAGCATCCTTGAAAAGAGTAGGCCAAGAAAAACCAGATTGTAATACCTTATGTGCAGTTCTGTCTCCCGCATGGTGTCCTCCGTAAGCCTTGGAATGACACTTCCGTAGGATTTGTTCCTGTTCATGCTCAGGTATACAACATCTAATAATACCATCTACCCCTTCTTTATAAAGATGTGGGTCATCCCAGAAGTAATGTCTTAAATCAAAGAAGAACTTTTTCTTTTGTTGGTATGTGAAACTAGGTGGTATAAATTTAGCAACAATATAATTAGCATAGTCTGCATACCATGGATTATTACGAGAAGCATTTATGACAGCTAATTGTTCATCAGGAAAATCATCATTAATAGGTAGTGGGTCATCAAGAACATTTTCCATTCTAGACAAATTATCTGCTACGGGATTCTCAGCTCCCTTCCTATCAGTAATATGCAAGTCAAATTCTTGTAGTAATAAAACCCACCTAATGAGTCTAGGTTTAGCATCTTTCTTTTCCATAAGATATTTAATAGCAGCATGATCGGTGTGAACAGTTACTTTAGAATCAACTATGTAAGATCTGAATTTATCACATGCAAACACAACTGCTAGAAATTCTTTTTCAGTAGTAGCATAATTTCTTTGGGCACTGTCTAGAATTTTACTAACATAATGGATAACATTTAATTTCTTGTCAACTCTTTGTCCTAGAACAGCACCAACAACATAGTCACTAGCATCACACATAATTTCAAAAGGCAAGTTTCAATCAGGTGGTTGGACAATAGGTGTAGTGGTTAAGGCTTTCTTTAGTGTTTCAAAGGCTTCTAGACAATCATCATCAAAAACAAATGGAACATCTTTTTGCAAAAGATTGGTAAGAGGCCTAGAAATTTTAGAGAAGTCCTTAATAAATATCCTATAGAAACCAGCATGACCAAGGAAACTTCTTATACCTTTAATATCTTTAGGACATGGCATTTTCTCAATAGCATCAACCTTAGCTTTATCAACTTCAATACCTCTTTCAGAAATTTTATGCCCCAAGACAACGCCTTCATTCACCATAAAGTGGCACTTCTCCCAATTCAAGACAAGATTAGTTTCTTCACATCTCTGCAAACCTCGATCAAGGTTGCTTAAGCAATCATCAAAAGAAGTTCCGTAAACGGAAAAATCATCCATGAACACCTCAACAATCTTTTCACAAAAGTCAAAGAATATAGCAGTCATACATCTTTGAAAGGTAGCAGGTGCATTGCATAAACCAAAAGGCATACGTCTATAAGCATAAGTTCCAAAAGGACAAGTGAAGGTGGTTTTCTCTTGATTGGGTTGTGATACGGGTATTTGAGAAAAACCAGAATAACCATCTAGAAAACAAAAGTGTGTATGCTTAGACAATCTTTCTAACATTTGATCAATAAAAGGTAAGGGGTAATGATCTTTTCTAGTAGCTTTGTTTAATTTTCTAAAATCAATTACCATCCTATAACCAGTTACAATTCTTTGTGGAATGAGTTCATTTTTATCATTAGGAACAACGGTAATACCTCCTTTCTTAGGGACACAATGAACGGGACTTACCCATCGACTATCAGCTATGGGATAGATTATACCTGCTTCCAGAAGTTTTAATATTTCGGTTCTTACCACCTCTTTCATCTTAGGATTTAATCGTCATTGGTGGTCGACAACTGGTTTAGCATCAGGCTCCATATTAATTTTGTGCTGACATAGAGTGGGACTAATGCCCTTAAGATCATCAAGAGTATATCCAATAGCAGCACGGTGCTTCCTCAAAGTTTTTAGTAATCTCTTTTCTTCATGAGCTGAAAGGTTAGCACTAATAATAACAGGATATATCTTCTTTTCATCAAGATAAGCATATTTCAATGTATCGGGCAATTGCTTCAATTCAAATACAGGATCACCATTAGGTGGAAGAGGGCCTCCAAGAGTTTCAACAGGCAAATTATGTTTAAGGATAGGTGGTTGATCAAAGAACATCTTATCTATTTCATTTCTTTCATTCATATGCATATCGTTTTCATGGTCTAGAAAATATTGTTCTAACAGATCAGTAGGAGGTACGGCAATAGAAGCAAGACCAATAATTTCATCTTTACTAGGCAATTCTTTATCATGAGGTTGTCTACGAAACTTGGAGAAATTAAACTCATGAAATATATCACCAAACTTAACTCGAACCTTTTCTTTAACACAATCAATTTCAGCATTAACGGTATTCAAGAAAGGTCTACCAAATATAATGGGACAAAAATTATCTTGTTGTGAACCAAGTACTTAGAAATCACTAGGGTATTTGATTTTTCCACACAAGACTTCAACATCTCTAACAATCCCAAGCGGTGTAATAGTATCTCTATTCGCAAGCTTAATAGTAACATCAATATCTTCAATTTCAATAGGTGCAATATCATGCATTACTTCTTGATATAAAGAAAATGGAATAGCACTCACACTAGCACCCATGTCACACAAAACCATGATAGCAATGATCTCCAATCTTAACAGAAATAACAGGCATGCCAACTACGGGCTTGTTCTTGTCTAACTTATCTCGTTCATTTCTAACAGGTTTAGCAATTCTAGCAGCCTCCTCACAAAAGTAAATAACATGCCCATCTATATTATTGACTAAGAGATCTTTAACCATAGCAATATCAGGTTCAACTTTAATTTTTTCAGAGGGTCTAGGTGTTCTAATATTACTTTTGTTAACCACAGTTGAAGCTTTAGCATGTTCCTTAATCCTAACAGGAAAAGGTGGTTTCTCAATATAAGCAGTAGGCACAATTGGATCAACATGGTAAACAATTGTTTCTTCTTTAACACTAACAGTGTCGATGTATAAAACATGGGTATTTTATACCCTGACTTATGCACAGACAGTAGCAGCCTCCTTGCCGGCCAAAGCCTTGCCGGGAGCCGCCAAGATCAAGATTCAGAGTCCAGCCGCAGAAGCTACCAGAAAGAAGCTCAAGAACACAGCGCTCGACTAGTACCAAAGACGAAGACATTCCTTGCCGGTAAGGCTGAACCGGCAAGATGAAGACCCAGCAAGATCCGTGCCGGCAAGCTTGTACCAGTCCCCCAGTGCTCCACCTCACCGCACAGGTGTTCGCTGATATATGAGGTGTCGACCGCACAGGCTGGTTGGTGAAGCTTGTCGGGCACGTGTCAGCACGCCGGGGACAAGATTTGCCCCTAATGACACCCGTCCAGGAGGCGTGTCAGCATAATACAAGGTAGCTGGGCAAGCGGTGCAGAAACCTTGCCGGGACTACCTCTCCACATGACACCTAACAGCGCATTTAATGCCTTTGTCCTAAACTGGTAGAGTTAGGTATGATAGCACTGTTTGCTATCTAATCGCTATGTAATTACTGTTTTGCCACTGTGGTAACCCCTTGAGCTATAAAAGAAGGGACAAGGCAACAGTTTAGAGGATTGGGACCCTTCTTCAACACAAGCACGTCTCGCGTAGCTGCTCTCTCCGCGCCTTGCCGGGGCAAGCGCTCCTTGTACTGTGCTTCAGCACCATTAATACACCAAAAGCAGGAGTAGGGTTTTACGCTTCTCAGCGGCCCGAACCTGGGTAAATCCCTCGCGCTTCCCATTGTCCATGCTCTTTGTGCACGCCGACCTCCCCTGCCGAACCACAAGGGGCTGCATGGCCCCATAGATGGTCGTACCCCGACATCTTTGGCGCGCCAGGTAGGGGGTGTGTCGCTTGCGCGAACCTTGACCAGTGGGTTGTGCGTCTTCTTCATCATCTTCATCGACTTCATCGTCGTCCTCCTCGTCATCGATGGCGCCCAAGAAGAAGGGCATAACGATGACGGCCACCCCGCACGCATCCGCAGGCGGCGCGGATACCGCGGTTGGCACGACCAGCGCAGGCGGCGCGGTCGCCATGCCCACCACGGTCGGCGCAGGGGACGAGCATGCCGGAGGCAGTCGACCTCCTCGGTCCTCTGGCGGACGGAGCCACGACGGCGCGGGCGGATCGGATGGACGACCTCCTCCTCCTCCTCCTCGCCGCGCAGACGAATGCAGCCACCGGAGCAGCAATGCCTGGGCCGGCGCGAGCCGAGATCCTGCTGCGGCGGCGTCCAAGGATGCAGCTTCGGGACAGACGGCGTGCCCCTCACACAATGGGCGCGGTGCAGCTCCGAGCGATGCTAACGACTCCGGGCAGCAGTGACCTCACGGCAAGACTCCTGTGGATCAAATCCTAGATCCTCAGGCACCGCCTCCGCCACGGCGACCTGCTGCTGATCATGTGCCACGGTGGCAAGACCGCGATGGCGCTCCTGCTGGCTCTGCCAGGAGTAGAGCGACATCGCGTTCTTCGCTCCCGGCCATGCCAGCCACGGCAGCGGAAGCAATGGCGCGAGCCCAGATGCTGCTAAACTTTCCTCCAGCGACAGAGAAGATGGATGAGTGGAGAGCCACCATCCAAAGCTTGATTGGATTTGCTGAAACCAATAAATCGCAGCAAGCGGAGCCCTCACGGCATCCGCAAGCAGCACCGGCATCTCCAGTCGGTGGCCGCGTTGACGATACCGCGCTAACGGTGCAATCGCCACCACGACGACCGCCTCTACAGCAGCAACGCCAACAGCCGCGACAAGCCCAGCAATCTCTTGGACCCGACGAGATGTCAATAGCTTCTTCAGATCCACAGGCGCGGCAAGATCAGCGGCAAGTGCTGCGAGACAGGCGGGCAGAAGACGCCCGCACCACCATCGAACGGCGCCGAGAGGCGCGCCGTCAATCCGACGCGCGCAACGGCCCCGTCGTTGATGAGCCTGCGCCAGGGGTTGACGGATATCTACCTTACGAGGTTGGATGTTCTGCCTTCACCCGCGAGCTGCGGCAAGTCCGATGGCCGTCCGTTCGAGCCTTCAAGCGAGAAGTGCCGGAAAAATATGACGGCAAGCTGAACCCGGCAGAATTTCTGGGCATCTACACTATTGCCGTACAAGCTGCCGGAGGGAGAGACGAGAAGATCCTCGCCAACTACTTCCCGTTGGTACTAAAACCCAACGTGAGGTCTTGGCTGATGAACTTGCCGGAGAACTCCATCTCTTCGTGGTCAGATCTCTGCAACGAATTCATCGGTGCCTTTACCGGAGGCCACAAGGCCCTTGGACAGCCCAGCGACCTGCAAGTGATCCCGCAGAGAGATGGAGAAACTTTATGCAACTACATCCAGAGATTCAGCCGCGTGCGTCGCAACATTCCAGATGTACACCCCGCAACCGTCATTGCCGCCTTTCACACGAATGTGCGCAATCGGAGGATGCGGGAGAAAATGAACGTCAAGTTGCCCAAGACCGTCAACGAGCTCTATACATTGGCAGATAAGTGTGCACGGGCTGAGGAAGGAAGAAGGCTTCCTGGGGAGGACGCTGGCGCCAAAGTAGATTCTGAGGATGACGACGCTGCTACCCCGAGGAACAAGGGCCGGAAGCGCAACAGGAAGCGCAAGGGCAAAACTGTTATGGCTGTCGAAGGCTCCGGTAACTCCGAGTCCGCCAAGAAAGCCAAGACTAAGAACTCTGGCAAGGAGGCTGCTGTATGCGCCGCTTGCCAGGAGGCGGCGGCAAACGAGAAGGCCGGCAAGTCAGATGGACCATACTGCAAGATCCACCGCACCAAAGTCCATGATCTTCAAGAGTGCTGACAAGTCGAACACCTTGTTGAGAAATAGAAGGCTGAATACGAGAAGCGCGATAAGGAAAAATCAAAGATGATGCCGGTGGACCCGGCAAAAAGGGCCGTGGTGGTCGAGGAGGCCGCCGCATCAAAGCCAAGCAACAGAAAGAAAAGCCTGCTAGAGGCCGTGAGAAGAAAGAGGGAGATGATGGAAGTGAAGAAGAGGACGATGATGAGACCAGCGAACAAGAATTCCAAAAAGCAACTGAGGCCATGTGCATTGACAGAGGTGCATCTTTGCACTCCTCTCATCGCCAGCTTAAACGGTGGGCTCATGAAGTTAACGCGGCGGAACCGGCGATAGGCTCTCAAAAACCACTCAAATGGTCGCACACGCCTATCATCTTTGATGCTGAGGACCACCCTGATCGCATAACTGCGGTCGGGTGTTTGCCATTGTTGGTTTCGCCAACAATTCGCAACCTCCGAGTAACGAAGATGTTAGTTGACAGTGGGGCCGGTCTGAATCTGATCTCTCCAGAGGTAATCAAGAGGCTGCAAATTCCCGACGAGGAGCTCGAAAAGACAGGCACCTTTCAAGGAGTGAACCCGGGAAGAAGTCAGCCCAAGGGAAAGATCACGTTACCGGTAACGTTTGGCGGGGAACTGAATTACAGGACGGAAAAGATTGTCTTTGACGTCGTCAAGATCCCCTTGCCGTACAATAGAATTCTTGGCCGTCCGGCCTTGGCAAAATTCATGGCGGCATCCCACTATGCCTACAACACGTTGAAGATGCCAGGACCGATGGGTGTCATCTCCGTCAACTCCGACAAGAAAGATGCGGTCATCTGCGTCGACAAGATCTACAGAGATGCAGTTGCAGCAGAAGCCGCCAGGGCACCAGCTTCCGCCAAGAAAAAAGAAAGCAAGAAATCCGGCAAAGCCTCTAGCAAGGATTCCGGGAAGCGCACCTCTTTGGAGTGCTGCGCACCTGTTGAAGACTTGCCGGAGTGCTCTGCCAGTAAGAAATCCAAAGCCACTGCACCGACAACCAAGAAGGTACCGGCGAGGGAGGACGACACTGACGGTACTTTCACCATCAGCGCCACCCTTGATGACAAATAGGAAAGCGCGCTCGTTGCCTTCCTGCGGGCGAATGTCGATGTGTTCACATGGCGGCCATCCGACATCCCCGATGTTCCTAGGGAGGTAATTGAGCACCACCTTGCCGTTTGTCCCCATGTTCGGCCCGTCAAGCAAAAAGTCCGGAAGCAAGCTTTGGAGCGGCAACAATTCATTGCCGAAGAAATCAAGAAACTCGAAGCGGCAGGCCTGGTCAGAGGAGTGCTACATCCCACTTGGTTGGAAAATCCAGTGGTGGTGCGCAAGGTGAACGGGAAGTGGAGACTTTGTATTGATTACACGGATATCAACAAAGCATGCCCGAAGGACCCTTTCCCCTTGCCGCGCATCGATCAAATTGTAGACTCCACTGCCGGCTGTGATTTGCTCTCCTTCCTTGATGCATATTCTGGATACCATCAGATATTCATGGCCAAGGAGGATGAGGAAAAAATTGCATTCATTACTCCATGTGGCACGTACTGCTTCATACGAATGCCCTTCGGATTAAAGAGTGCCAGTTCCACATTTGCAAGAGCGGTCCAAATCGGTTTTGAGCCCCAGCTGCACAAGAATGTGGAAGCATACATGGATGATATAGTGGTCAAAACCAAGGACAAATCTACCCTTATTCAAGACTTGGAAGAGACATTTGCGAACTTGCGAAAAATCAACTTGAAGCTCAATCCCGAGAAGTGTGTGTTTGGTGTTCCATCCGGCAAACTTCTCGGGTTCTTTGTATCTCAACGAGGAATTGAAGCAAATCCCGACAAGATCAAGGCAATTGAGCAGATTCAAGCACCAAAAAGTGTCAAAGATGTGCGGCGCCTTGCCGGCTGTGTTGCCGCCTTAAGCAGGTTCATTTCAAGATCCACTAAGCGCGCCTTGCTGTTTTTCAAGATTTTAAAAAAGGCAGGACCGATGAAATGGACTCCGGAGGCGGAGGCCGCGCTGCAGGACTTGAAAAGATACCTCTCCTCCGCGCGAACACTAGTTGCGCCAAGACCACAAGAGCCGTTGCTGCTATACGTAGCGGCAACGAATCAAGTGGCTAGCGCTGCACTAGTGGCACAGAGGGAACCCGATGACGAGGAAGCAACCACGGCAAGCCCGTCCAGCGACAAACCAGAGTCTTCTCCGGCAAAATCTGGTGCCGATAAGACAGAAACAGAGCAAGCAAATGAAGTTGAGCAACGAGCAGTGCCGAAGAAGAAAGTGGTGTAGCGACCAGTGTATTTTGTTAGTTCCCTTCTGCAGGGGGCTAGATCGAGATACTCTGGGGTGCAGAAGTTGCTTTTCGGTCTCATTATGGCCTCGAGAAAGCTGCGCCACTACTTCCAAGCACATGAGATCACCGTCGTCACTCGCTTTCCGTTGCAATGCATCTTGAGAAATCCAGAGGCAACCGGCAGGATAGTGGAGTGGGCGTTGGAATTGTTGAGCTTTGCACTCAAGTTTGAGAGCACTACAACCATTCAGAGCAAGGCTTTGGCAGAATTCATCGCCGAATGGACACCAACGCAAGACGAAGAAATTCAAGAAACAGCTCTCCCCGGCAAAGAAACAACAAAAGAATGTATCATGTACTTTGATGGTGCCTTCTCGCTGCAGGGCGCCGGTGCCGGAGTGCTGCTTATCGCACCCACCGGAGAGCACCTCAAGTATGTGGTCCAAATGCACTTTCTTAGAGAGCAAGCTACAAACAACACTACTGAGTACGAAGGACTCCTTGCCGGTCTTAGGATCGCAGTAGACCTTGGAATCAAAAAGTTGATCATCCGCGGCGACTCGCAGCTTGTTGTAAAGCAAGTGAACAAAGATTATCAGAGCCCGTTAATGGAGGCATATGTGGAAGAAGTAAGGAAATTGGAAGAACACTTTGACGGGTTGCAAACAGAGCACATCCCTCGTGCGGAAAACAGCATCGCTGATAGCCTGTCAAAGTGTGCCACTCAAAAGCTTCCCGTGGAACCGGAAACTTTTGTGCTCCATTTGAATCGACCAACAGTCGCCCCATCAACGCAGGCCAACAAGAGAAGAAAGTTAAGTACCGGCAAGTACTTTCCGGCAGAGCTCCCGGAAGCCGCCGACAAGGATATTGCCGGGAACAACAATACGGTTGCCGGTGAGCAGCCGCTTGACGTAGAACCACGGGTTCTTGCCACAGAAGCAAGCGCTCCCGCAGCCGAAGAGATGCCTTTAGTCCTTGTCGTCGAGCCGCAGGCTCCGACATGGGCACAACTGATAGTCCGTTTCCTTCATACAGGAGAACTTCCCGGTGAGCAAGAGGAAGCAGAGAAAGTAGCCCGTCGGTCAAGTATGTATCAGTTTGTGGATAGCATCCTATACAGAAAACGACCAATCGGTGTGAAATTGAAATGCATTTGCCGGGAGGATGGACTAAAGCTGTTGGCGGAGGTACACGGA
Source organism: Elymus sibiricus (assembly GCA_039707655.1). Taxonomy (NCBI): domain Eukaryota; kingdom Viridiplantae; phylum Streptophyta; class Magnoliopsida; order Poales; family Poaceae; genus Elymus; species Elymus sibiricus. Next base: position 277,572,173 of record CM077672.1, read on the forward strand.
GGCTTATGTGGCTCTCACATAGGATCAAGGGCTCTTGTCGGCAAGGCTTTCCGGCAAGGCTTCTATTGGCCCACTGCCCTCCAGGATGCAACTGAGCTAGTAACCAAGTGTGAAGCATGCCAATTCCATTCAAAGAACATACATCAACCAGCTCAAGCTCTCCAAACAATCCCTCTCTCCTGGCCCTTTTCGGTCTGGGGGCTTGATATCTTGGGCCCCTTTCCCCATGCTACCGGGGGCTTTGAGTTCTTGTACGTCACCATCGACAAGTTCACAAAGTGGCCTGAAGTGGAGCCAGTGAGGAAGGTGACATCACAATCAGCCATCAAGTTCTTCAAAGGATTAGTTTGCCGTTTCGGGGTCCCTAACAGGATCATCACCGACAATGGCACACAATTCACGAGCTGCACCTTCATGCAGTATATCCAAGACCTCGGTAGCAAAATCTGTTTTGCATCTGTTGCTCACCCGAGAAGCAACGGCCAGGCGGAAAGGATGAACGCTGAAGTGCTGCGTGGCCTCAAGACAAGGACCTTTGACAAGCTGCGCAAGTGTGGAAGGCACTGGATTGATGAGTTGCCGACGGTTCTTTGGTCACTCAGAACGACACCAAATCGAGCTACCGGCCAAACACCCTTCTCCCTAATCTATGGTGCAGAAGCGGTGCTCCCCACGGAACTCATATACGGGTCACCTCGAGTGCTCACTTACGATGAAGCTGAGCAAGAGTAGCTGCGGCAAGACGACGCGTTGCTCCTTGAGGAAGATCGTCTTCGGGCGGCTGTGCGAGCTGCACGCTACCAGCAAGCCTTGCGCCGCTACGATAGCCGCAAAGTGCACGCCCGAAGCCTTGAGGAAGGCGACCTTGTTCTTCGGCATGTTCAGTCCGCCAAGGGATCAAACAAGTTGACGCCGAAGTGGGAAGGCCCTTATTGGGTAGTACGAGTCACCAGGCCGGGTGCAGTCCGTCTGGAGACCGGAGATGGCACCTCAGTGCAGAACTCATGGAATATTGAGCATCTTCGCAAGTTCTACCCATGAGGCGCAGTTGCCGGGTCGTATCCCGGCAACACCTTTTGTACGAGCCTTGTCGACCAGACATGTAACCCTTTGTACAAAGCCAGGCGCAGATCATGTGCGTAATAAAGCTAAGTGTTTTGCAACTCCTCATACATGTTCATTTATGTATCAATGCATGTGATGTTGTGATTTACGCTTTAGTTTGTATGAAATGACCGATGAACCATCAAGGTTCCCAAACCCATCCTTTCTCTTCTTTCTTTTTCTTAAAAGGATAAGAAGGATCCCTCGCATGCAAGTTTCCCGGAGGGAGTGGAGATGGGGTACGGGGTACCATTTTCAGCGCGGCATTCAAGTGATCACTTTGTACAACAAGAGAAACGGCACAAGGAGAAGCTAAGTTGGAAAAACTTTGAAAAAATTTCATCGTTACATCCGCATTCCCCCTTGAACGGTTCTGAGCTTTGTATGAGAAACCTGCATGCGAGAGGAACCTTGTTGCGTTCAGTCCGCGCCCTAGGTTGCCTCGAGTCCGCTCGGCAAGCTTGGCGGCTGCATTCTGGCCCGGCAAGTCACCTTGCCGGCAGCGGCACTTCCAATAGGCTGCTAAGGACCCATTCCTCGAAGCACTCGTGGCAAGTGTGCGCACCGGCAAGCTTCCGATAAGCGTAGGGAACACAGATCATACAAAGGCCAAATAAGACAAGGGGAATAGCGCACACACATTCAAGCAGCACGAGTTATATTACATCACAGAAATAGTGCTGGACTAACAAAAGATTAAATGTATCTTGAACATGACAGCACAATGGTGGACGTAGAGGCGAGCTCAGTCTCGGCGATTGCCTAGGACCCTGGGGATTTGGAGAACCTTGTCGGCAAGAGGGGCAGCGATCTTGTCGGCAGCGGTGACGTCCGTGCTATCCGGCAAGACCCCGGAGAGATCAAGGCCAGGATTGCGATGAGCGATCTTGAGCAGCACCCTGTACACGATTTCATGCGCTAATTTCTGGGACTCATCAGCAAACGAGGCAGACATGTCTTCTTGGTACGTCTTCAAAGCATCGACAAGGCCCTCAAAGAACTTGGTCAACCTGACGCTGGTGGCCTCCTTGTCATTGACGGTGAAACCCCAGCTCTTCATATCCATCTCCGCGATTTGAAGGCTGAGGCACTCGGCAGCATTAACAAGCCTGCCAGTCCAGAGGGAGAGGTTCTCGTGCAGCTGGGCGTAGTTGTTTTCAGCCTCCTTCTTCAAGGCCTCCTCCTTCTCCAGCTTCTCCGTCAAGACCCTCTCCCTCTCCTTGGCGGATTCCGAAGCTGCTACCACGTGGCCAGTTGAGATTTCAGGTCCCCAATCATCTTAGCGGTAGTGTCGAGATCTTGGTTCTTCGATGATAGCTGCGCTTGCAAGTCCCCTAGAGTGCGGGCTGCCTTCAACGCTTCGTCCTTGAGAGCCTCGATTTCCTTGACGCTGCGGACGAGATCCTCCTTCAGTTTGGCCACCTGGGATTCCAGTTCCGCCTTGGCGGAGTCAGCAGCAGCAGCCTTATCAGTGGCCTCCTTGAGCTTGGCGGCGTTCTCCGAGGCCCGGGCTTCAATAAGCTTCTTGTGCCCGTCTTCCAGCTCCTGGGTCCGCTGTTTGAGGAGCGCTTCAATCTCATCATCCTTGCCACGAAGAGTGGCGAAAAGGGCTTCTTCCCGCGCGGCAAGATCCTTCTCCTTGGCGCTGAGCAGCGTTTCGCGCTCTGTCAGCTGGCCGTCGCGGGTCACCGCTCTTTCAGTAGCGGCGTTGAGATTGCGGGTCTGCTGACCGTACCATGTGCGCAGCTCGTCCGCCTTCTCCCTCATCTTCCGATCAACCAAATCTGCAGCCTTGCGCTCTTCGTGCACCTTGTTCCACCTCTGGCTGTACCGTTCCTGGACCCCCTTGAACCCGACGGCCATGATTTCCATGAAAGCAAGGTCATCGGCGTTGTCGGCCGCGTCGGTGGATTCATCGGTTCTTTGGACCAAGGGGAGCAGGATCCAAGCTATCTCTTCATCAAATCTTGGCCCCTCGATGCCAGAGGAACTGGGGGCTCCGGACTCGTGCTGAGGGGCGATCAACGCCAAGTCACTTGACAGAGCTGGCGGGATTGACACCACTAACTGATTGCCGGGAGTCGGCGCATCGACGTTGGCGGGCGTCTCCTCCGCACCCATCTTGGCGGGGTCGGGCATGCCGCCAGTGGCCCTCTCGGACTCGTCGGGGAGTGCTCCGGTCTCCTTGGCAGCATGTGTGGGGCCCCCTTCAGCGACGATCTTGACGGCTTCCTCGGCGGCATCGCTTGCGATATCAACCACCTCCGCAAGGACTTCGCCTTCGTCAGGGGAGGTTTGGGCTGTGAATCAAGGCAAAAACAAGGGTGAGATGGAATTCGAAATCACAAGTCAAGTTCAAGAAGACAAAAAGAAATCTTTCCCGGAAGAGGCGCGCAAAGGCAAAAGGATTACCCGTTGGTGCTTGCTGGGAAAGGGCTCCTTCCCCGGCAACCTGCGTTGTCGGCGCGCGGTCGTCGGCGGCCCCGCTCGTCGGGGTAGCCCCCATGTAGGCAAGCTCGTCGGTGGAGGCCCTTGTCGGGGAAAGCGCCCCCCGAGATATTGGTGGATGGGGGAGCCACACTTGGATCTGCTTCTTGGCGCTCCTCTTCTTCTCAGGCCTCCTCCGTCTCCACGGCAGGCTCAGCGGTAGGGACTCCAGTACCGGTGCTAGTGGGAAGCACCTGCACCATGTCCTCGCACAGGAGGCTCGGCTGGGGGCTGGAAATGATGGCTTCGGCCATTACAACCCCCTGCCCAGCACTTGCCGCAGGGTCCTGTGCTACTGCAGACCTGGGCCACTTCGATCGATGCATGAGCGGTTCTGGGTCCCTGTCAAGGCAGAAGGAATCAAGTTAAGATGATAATCAAGTGGAATCAAGGCTTGGCGGGAATAAGTTAGATACTTACTCCTCCTCCTCCTCAGACTGGCCAAGTACGTCGAAGTCATACATCACTGGCGGGGGCGACTCCCTTGCCCTCTTGAGCACCGGGGGAGGTTAACCTGTCGGTTGAAGGGGCTCAACTTCCTCGGCAACCTCTTGCCGGGGAGATGAAGGCTGAGTTCGGGGACGCCGGGTGGACTGCCGGCGTACTTCTTCTTGGCGGCCGGCCTTCGTGGTCGTCTTCTTCATCGTGGGGCCAGCCCTCGGCGAAGAAGCGCATACCGGCTCTTGACTTGCCGCCCTCCGAAGACGGGGCCTTCTCTTCGGGGCCCGAGGACCCTCTTCTTCCTCGGGCTCTCCGGTGGCTTCAGTTCCGGCAATTTCATCCCCGGCAGCCTCGGCACCAACAGCCTCAGCTTCGGCCGTCTCATCCACGACAGGCTCCTCTTGATGCTCCTCGGCGACCTCTTCATCAGACTGCTCCTCTTCTTCGTCCTCGACTGCCACGGCACCGGAACTGCTTGCCGTGTTAATCCTTGTGATCTCTGCGGCCCGGCTAGCAATGTACGCCAGTTCCTCCTCAGTGGTGGCCCGGATGAGGCCCGTTTCCTTCCAGGAAGCTTTCTCCGTCAAGTTGGAGGCCCACTCCATCTCGAACTCCAAGGCAGGCAAATCCCAGTCTGCCTTTACTCCATGGGCGTCATAATCCGGCATCACCGCCAAGATGGAGTCCTCGGCGGAGTTGATATCCAGCGGGACGATCTGGTCCGGCAAGTGGAATACGCCGGTTTTCCGGAACAACTGCTCACAGAGGCTGGCGTGCTCCATAACCGACAAATTGTTGTCGGTCCCGGGATACAGCCGCATGACGTCGGCGGCATTCTGGTACTCCCAAGAAAATCTCTCTCTCTTTTGCAGTGGCGCTATGCGTCGCCGGAGGAAATCAGCGCCAACCATCTCTATGGTCAGCTTGGCGGCCTTGAGGCGGGCAATCCTGTTCAGGGCCGGGCGAAGCTTGGCGTCAGTAGCGCCCATGCTGCTCCAGTTCTTGCCGCGCGTGACCCTCACAGTGCGTGGTATGCAGAATTGGGGGAAATCTTTCTCTTGGATCCAACACCACTCGGCTCTCCACTCTTCCCACTTGAGGTGGAGCTGCCCGGCAAGGTACTCGCCCTTCATCTTTGCCCTGGGAATCCAGGCCACGCTGCCGGAGAGTGACTTGTCTTCAATCCGGGGAATGAAAAAGTGGCGGAACAGATCCACGTTAGGGGCCACTTCGACGAAGTTCTCTCACAGATGAACGAAAACCGCCATGCAAGTCACCGCATTCGGAGTGAAGTCCAGCAGTCTGAACCCGTAACTGAACATCATCGCACTGAAGAAATCTGAGTAGGGAGGGACCAAACCGCAATAGAAGTACGCGCAGAAGAACGGATAAGAATCTGCGGGGTCTTTGTTGCCTTCGGGAAGCACCACGGGCGCCTTGTGATCCTTGGTGTCCCTCCCCCACATGTATGCATACCTCCTGATCAGCTCGTTGGCGTCCAAGGAGCACGGCGAAAAGATCGCATTCTCCCTCCGCCGCTTCTCTAGCTCTTCCAACGCCTTCTTCTTCTCCTCTGCCTTGGGATCGAGCGGCTTGGCGGGCTTCTTCTTCCCCGCTGCGTTGGCTCTCTTGGGCGCCATCGGGGGTCGAAGGGGAAGGAGGTGGTTGATTGGGGATGCGAAGCAGCAGCGGCGGCGGCGGAAGCAGTTCTGACTTGAGGAGGAAGATGAAGTAGGGGAAAGCAGGGGCGAATGAGCCGCCCCTCCTCGCGTTTGCCTTTTTTTATGGGGAAGGCGCAAGGGGAGGCTGGCCCTTCACTGTTTACCCCAGCCACGTTCTTTTATAGGCGCACTACCGCAAAATAACCGCAACAGTCCAAGTCCCCACGACCCGCATTTAATGCGTGGATTGGACGTGCGTCAGGATAATCATCATGACCGAAAAACTACAACGGCAGTTTCCCGCTGCGTGTCTGTGCATTGTTTGGGCCTAGCCTAACGACGCTTCGGACGCGCATATGGCCCAGGCCCGAGGGCTCCTGTCGGTGTATAAAACATGGGTATTTTATACCCTGACTTATGCACAGACAGTAACAGCCTCCTTGCCGGCCAAAGCCTTGCCGGGAGCCGCCAAGATCAAGATTCGGAGTCCAGCCGCAGAAGCTACCAGAAAGAAGCTCAAGAACACAGTGCTCGACTAGTACCAAAGACGAAGACATTCCTTGCCGATAAGGCTGAACCGGCAAGATGAAGACCCGGCAAGATCCATGCCGGCAAGCTTGTACCAGTCCCCCAGCGCTCCACCTCACCGCACAGGTGTTCGCTGATATATGAGGTGTCGACCGCACAGGCTGGTTGGTGAAGCTTGTCGGGCACGTGTCAGCACACCGGGGACACGATTTGCCCCTAATGACACCTGTCCAGGAGGCGTGTCAGCATAATACGAGGTAGCTGGGCAAGCGGTGCAGAAACCTTGCCGGGACTACCTCTCCACATGACACCTAACGGCGCATTTAATGCCTTTGTCCTAAACTGGCAGAGTTAGGTATGATAGCACTGTTTGCTATCTAATCGCTATGTAATTACTGTTTTGCCACTGTGGTAACCCCTTGAGCTATAAAAGGAGGGCCAAGGCAACAGTTTAGAGGATTGGGACCCTTCTTCAACACAAGGACGTCTCGCATAGCTGCTCTCTCCGCGCCTTGCCGGGGCAAGCGCTCCTTGTACTGTGCTTCAGCACCATTAATACACCAAAAGCAGGAGTAGGGTTTTACGCTTCTCAGCGGCCTGAACCTGGGTAAATCCCTCGCGCTTCCCATTGTCCATGCTCTTTGTGCACGCCGACCTCCCATGCCGAACCACAAGGGGCTGCATGGCCCCATAGATGGTCGTACCCCGACAAATGGGTTCCTCAATCTTTTCTTTAATAGGGGGATGATATTTAAACCACTTCTCCTTAGGGAGATCAACATGAGTAGCAAATGATTCACAAAAGGAAGCTACTATCTCAGAGTCAAGTCCATATTTAGTGCTAAACTTATGAAAAGCATAGGTGGCCATAAAAGATTTAACACAATCGAACTCAAGTATTATACCTAACTCATTACCTTTGTCGAGTTCCCAATCTTCAGAGTTGCATTTAATTCTTTCCAGAAGATCCCATCTGAATTCAATAGTTTTCTTCATGAAGGAGCCAGTCGAAGAAGAATCAAGCGTAGTTTGATTATCATGAGGAAGCCGAGCATAAAAATTCTGTTAGATAATTTCTTTTGAGAGCTCATGATTGGGGCATGTGTACATCATGTACTTAAGCCTCCCCCAAGCTTGAGCGAAGCTTTCTCCTGCACGAGGCCAAAAATTATATATATAATTCCAATCACGATGAACCAAATGCATAGGATAAAATTTCTGATGGAATTCTAATTTCAATCGGTTCCAGTCCCATGTATCAGTATCATCACATAGCCTATACCACATTAATGCCTTTCCCTCCAAAGATAAAGGGAATACTTTCTTCTTAACTCCATCTCCGGATAAACCTGCAAGCTTAAACAATCCACAAATTTCATCCACATAGATCAAGTGCATATCAGGATGTACCGTTCCATCTCCTGCATAAGGATTAGCTAGCAGTTTCTCTACCATGCCAGGAGGAATCTCATAATAAATATTTTCAGTAGGTGCAGTACGTTGAGGAGCAACTATTTGTGTTTCCGGTCGAGGTGAAGATACCCGAACAAACCCCTCAAGGATGACTTTCCATAGTGACAAGTGACAGCAAATTTCAGCACGTAATATAAATGTTTCCTTACCAAATTCCACTCACCAAAGGCGCTTCACTCCCCAGCAACGGCGCCAGAAAAGAGTCTTGATGACCCACAAGTATAGGGGATCAATCATAGTCCTTTCGATAAGTAAGAGTGTCGAACCCAACGAGGAGCAGAAGGAAATGACAAGCGGTTTTCAGCAAGGTATTTTCTGCAAGCACTGAAATTATCGGTAACGAGTAGTTTGATAGCAAGATAATTTGTAACAAGTGACAAGTAGCAATTGTAAAAAAGAGTGCAGCAAGGTGGCCCAATCCTTTTTTATAGCAAAGGACAAGCCGGAACGATCTCTTATAGTAAGTAAAGCGTTCTCGAGGACACATGGGAATTTCATCTAGTCACTTTCATCATGTTTGTTTGATTCACGTTCGCTACTTTGATAATTTGATATGTGGGTGGACCGGTGCTTGGGTGCTGTTCTTACTTGAACAAGCCTCCCACTTATGATTAACCCCTCTCGAAAGCATCCAAAACTACGAAAGAAGAATTAAAATAACTCTAACCATAGCATTAAACATATGGATCCAAATCAGCCCCTTACGGAATAGCGCATAAACTAGGGTTTAAGCTTCTGTCACTCTAGCAACCCATCATCTAATTACTACTCCACAATGCATTCCCTTAGGCCCAAAGATGATGAAGTGTCATGTAGTCGACGTTCACACGACACCACTAAGAGAATCAACAACATACATATCATCAAAATATCGAACGAATACCAAATTCACATGATTACTTATGACAAGACTTCTCCCATGTCCTCAAGAACAAAAGTAACTACTCACAAATCATATTCATGTCCAAGATCAGAGAGGTGTTGAATAGCATAATAGATCTGAACATATAATCTTCCACCAAATAAACCAACTAGCATCAACTACAAGATGTAATCGACACTACTAGCAACCCACAGGTACCAATCTGAGGTTTTGAGACAAAGATTGAATACAAGAGATAAACTAGGGTTTGAGATGAGATGGTGCTGGTGAATATGTTGATGAAGATTAGTCCTCCCACGATGAGAGGATCGCTGGTGATGTCGATGGCGATGATTTCCCCCTACCGGAGGGAAGTATCCCCGACAGAATCTCTCCGCCGGAGAGCAAAAGTGCTCCTGCCCAAGTTCCGCCTCGAGACGGCGGCGCACCGTCCCGAAAGTCTTCTCTAAATTTTTTCTAGGGAAAAATGACTTATATACCAAAAAATGGGGGCCAGAGGCTGGCCAGGGGCCCCACGAGGTACCAGGGCGCGCCTGGGGGGTGGCGCGCCCTGGTGCCTCGTGGGCACCTGGGTGGCCCCCTCTGGTACTTCTTGCTTCCAGTATTTTTTATTTATTCCAAAATAAATCTCCGTGAAATTTCAGGTCATTTGGAGATGTGCAGAATAGGTATCTCTGACATAGCATTTTCAGGTCCAGAATTCCAGCTGCCGGCAATCTCCCTCCTTGTGTAAATCTTGCATATTAAAAGAGAAAAGGCATTAGAATTGCTCCACAAAGTGTTATATTGATTAAAAACACTATAAATAACAGTAGCAAAACATGACGCAAAATGGACGTATCACGCCGCCCCCAGGCGCGCCCTGGAGGCTTGTGGGGCCCCTGGCCAGCCTTCGGTGCCCATTTTCTGGTATATAAGCACATTTGCCCTGTGGGTTGATAGTAGTGTTGATTACATCTTGTAGTTGATGCTAGTCGGTTTACTTGGTGGAAGATTATATGTTCAGATCTATTATGCTATTCAATACCCCTCTGATCTTGAACATGAACATGATTTTTGAGTAGTTACTTTTGTTCTTGAGGACATGGGAGAAGTCTTGTCATAAGTAATCATGTGAATTTGGTATTCGTTCGATATTTTGATGATATGTATGTTGTTGATTCTCTTAGTGGTGTCATGTGAACGTCGACTACATGACACTTCACCATCTTTGGGCCTAAGGGAATGCATTGTGGAGTAGTAATTAGATGATGGGTTGCTAGAGTGACAGAAGCTTAAACCCTAGTTTATGCGCAATTCCGTAAGGGGCTGATTTGGATCCATAAGTGGGTGGCTTTTTCAAGTAAGAACAACACCCAAGCACCGGTCCACCCACATATCAAATTATCAAAGTAGCGAACGCGAATCAAACAAACATGATGAAAATGAGTAGATGAAATTCTCATATGTCCTCGAGAATGTTTAGCTTATTATAAGAGATCGTTCCGGCCTATCCTTTGCTACAAAAGGATTGGGCTACCTTGCTGCACCTTGGTTACTATTGCTAATTGTCACTTGTTACAAATTATCTTGCTATCAAACTACTTGTTACCGATAATTTCAATGCTTGCAGAAAATACCTTACTAAAAACCGCTTGTCATTTCCTTCTGCTCCTCGTTGGGTTCGACACTCTTACTTATCGAAAGGACTACAATTGATCCCCTATACTTGTGGGTCATCAAGACTCTTTTCTGGCGCCGTTGCTGGGGAGTGAAGCGCCTTTGGTGAGTGGAATTTGTTAAGGAAACATTTATATTACGTGCTGAAATTTATTGTCACTTGTCACTATGGAAAGTAATCCTTTGAGGGGTTTGTTCGGGGTATCTTCACCTCGACCAGAAGCACAAAGAGTTGCTCCTCAACCTACTGCACCTACTGAAAATATTTATTATGAGATTCGTTCGGGTATGATAGAGAAACTGCTAGCTAATCCTTATGCAGGAGATGGAACAATACATCCTGATATGCACCTAATCTATGTGGATGAAGTTTGTGGATTATTTAAGCTTGCAGGTTTACCCGGAGATGAACTTAAGAAGAAGGTTTTCCTGTTATCTTTGAAGGGAAAGGCATTGACATGGTATAGGCTATGTGAGGATATTGGAACGTGGGATTGGAATCGATTGAAATTGGAATTTTATCAAAAGTTTTATCCTATGCATCTGGTTCATCGTGATCGGAATTATATATATAATTTTTGGCCTCGTGAAGGAGAAAGCATCGCTCAAGCTTGGGGAGGCTTAAGTACATGATGTACACATGCCCCAATCATGAGCTCTCAAGAGAAATTATCTTACAGAATTTTTATGCTCGGCTTTCTCATGATGATCAAACCATGCTCGATTCTTCTTCGACTGGCTCCTTTATGAAGAAAACTATTGAATTCAGATGGGATCTTCTGGAAAGAATTAAACGCAACTCTGATGATTGGGAACTCGACAAAGTTAATGAGTCAGGTATAACACTTGAGTTTGATTGTGTTAAATCTTTTATGGATACCGATGCTTTTCGTAAGTTTAGCACTAAATATGGACTTGACTCTAAGATAGTAGCCTCCTTTTGTGAATCATTTGCTACTCATGTTGATCTCCCTAAGGAGAAGTGGTTTAAATATCATTCCCCTGTTAAAGAAAAGATTGAGGAACCCGTTAGTGTTAAATAAGAAACAATTGTTTACCATGTTGATCCAGTTGTGCCTACTGCTTATATTGAGAAACCACCTTTTCCTGTTAGGATTAAGGAACATGCTAAAGTTTCAACTGTGGTTAACAAAAGTAATACTAGAGCACCTAGACCCTCTGAACAAATTAAAGTTGAACCTAGTGTTGCTATGGTTAAAGATCTCTTGGTCGATAATATAGATGGGCATGTTATTTACTTCTATGATGAAGCAGCTATAATTGCTAAACCAGATCCTAAAGATAAAAACAGACATGTGGTAGGCATGCATGTTGTCTCTGTTAAAATAGGAGATCATTGTTATCATGGCTTATGTGATTTGGGTGCTAGTGTGAGTGCTATTCCGTTTACCTTATATCAAGAAATTATGAAAGATATTGCACCTATTGAAATAGTGGACATTGATGTTACTATTAAGCTTGCAAACAGAGATACCATTACACCGCTTGGGATCGTTAGAGATGTTGAAGTCCTGTGTGGAAAAATAAAATACCCTACTGATTTTCTAGTCATCGGTTCTTCACAAGATAATTTTTGTCCCATTATATTTGGTAGACCTTTCTTGAACACTGTTAATGCCAAGATGAGTTTAATTTCTCCAAGTTTCGTAGACAACCTCATGATAAAGAATTGCCTAGTAAAGATGAAATTATTGGTCTTGGTTCTATTGTCGTACCTCCTACTGATCCGTTAGAACAATATTTGCTAGACCATGAAAATGATATGCACATGAATGAAAGAAATGAAATAGATAGGATGTTCTTTGATTAACCACCTATCCTTAAACACAATTTGCCTGTTGAAACTCTTGGAGGTCCTCCTCCACCTAAGAGTGACCCTGTATTTGAATTGAAGCAATTGACTGATACATTGAAATATGCTTATCTAGATGAAAAGAAGATATATCCTGTTATTATTAGTGCTAACCTTTCAGAGCATGAAGAAAAGAGATTACTAAAAACTCTGAGGAAGCACCGTGTTGCTATTGGATATACTCTTGATGATCTTAAGGGCATTAGTCCCACTCTATGTCAGCACAAAATTAATATGAAGGAGGTGGTAAGAACTGAAATATTAAAGCTTCTGGAAGCAGGTATAATCTATCCCATAGCTGATAGTAGATGGGTAAGTCCCGTTCATTGTGTTCCTAAGAAAGGAGGCATTACTGTTGTTCCTAACGATAAAAATGAACTCATTCCACAAAGAATTGTAACTGGTTATAGGATGGTAATTGATTTTAGAAAATTAAACAAAGCCACTAGAAAAGATCATTACCCCTACCTTTTATTGATCAAATTTTAGAAAGATTATCTAAGCATACACACTTTTGTTTCCTAGATGGTTATTCTGGTTTCTCTCAAATACCTGCATCACCTGAAGATCAAGAGAAAACCACCTTTACTTGTCCTTTTGGAACTTATGCTTATCGTCGTATGCCTTTTGGTTTATGTAATGCACCTGCTACCTTTCAAAGATGTATGACTGCTATATTCTCTGAGTTTTCTGAAAAGATTGTTTAGGTTTTCATGGATGATTTCTCCATTTACGGAACTTCTTTTGATGATTGCTTAAGCAACCTTGATCGAGTTTTGCAGAGATGTGATGAAACTAATCTTGTCTTGAATTGGGAGAAGTGCCACTTTATGGTTAATGAAGGTATAGTCCTTGGGCATAAAATTTCTGAAAGGGGTATTGAAGTTGATAAAGCTAAGGTTGATGCTATTGAGAAAATGCCATGTCCTAAAGATATCAAATGTATAAGAAGTTTCCTAGGTCATGCTGGTTTCTATAGAAGGTTTATTAAAGACTTCTCTAAAATTTCTAGGCCTCTTACTAATCTCTCGCAAAAAGATGTTTCATTTGTTTTTGATGATGATTGTGTAGAAGCCTTTGAAACACTTAAGAAAGCCTTAACCTCTGCACCTATTGTTCAACCACCAGATTGGAACTTGCCTTTTGAAATTATGTGTGATGCTAGTGATTATGCTGTTGGTGCTGTTCTAGGATAGAGAGTTGATAAGAAATTAAATGTTATCCATTATGCTAGTAAAACTCTAGACAGTGCTCAAAGAAATTATGTTACTACTGAGAAAGAATTTCTAGCAGTTGTGTTTGCATGTGATAAATTCCTATCTTACATAGTTGATTCTAAAGTAATTGTTCACACCGATCATGCTGCTATTAAATACCTTATGGAAAAGAAAGATGCTAAACCTAGACTCATTAGGTGGGTTCTATTGCTACAATAATTTGACTTACATATTACTGATAGGAAGGGAGCTAAGAACCCCGTAGCTGATAACTTGTCTAGGTTGGAAAATATTCTTGATGACCCACTTCCTATTAATGATGATTTTCCTGATGAACAATTAGCTATGATAAATGCTTCTCGTAATACACCTTGGTATGAAGACTATGCTAATTATATTGTTGCTAAATTTATACCACCTAGTTTCACATACCAACAAAAGAAAAAGTTCTTCTTTGATTTAAGACATTACTTCTAGGATGACCCACATCTTTATAAAGAAGGAGTGGATGGTATTATTAGACGTTGTATACCTGAGCATGAACAGGAACAAATCTTACGGAAGTGTCACTCCGAGGCTTACGGAGGACACCATGCGGGAGACAGAACTGCACATAAGGTACTACAATCTGGTTTCTATTGGCCTACTCTTTTCAAGGATGCTCGTACGTTTGTCTTATCTTGTGATGAATGTCAAAGAATTGGTAATATTAGTAGACGTCGGGAAATGCCTGTGAACTATTCACTTGTTATTGAACCATTTGATGTTTGGGGATTTGATTATATGCGACCTTTTCCTTCCTCTAATGGGTATACACATATTTTAGTTACTGTTGATTACGTTACTAAGTGGGTAGAAGCTATTCCAACTAGTAGTGCTAATCATAACACTTCTATTAAAATGCTTAAAGAAGTTATTTTCCCGAGGTTCGGAGTTCCTAGACATTTAATGACTGATGGTGGTTCACATTTTATTCACGGTGCATTCCCTAAACTGCTTGCTAAATATGATGTCAACCATAGAATTGCATCTCCTTATCACCCTCAATCTAGTGGTCAAGTTGAATTGAGCAATAGAGAAATAAAGTTAATTTTTCAAAAAACCGTCAATATATCTAGAAAGAATTGGTCTAAGAAACTTGACGATGCATTATGGGCTTATAGAACTGCTTATAAAAATCCTATGGGTATGTCTCCTTATAAAATGGTTTATGGAAAAGCATGTCATTTGCCTCTTGAGTTAGAACATAAAGCATATTGGGGAATTAAAGAACTCAATTATGATTTTAGGCTTGCCGGTGAAAAGAGGTTATTTGATATTAGCTCACTAGATGAATGGAGAACCCAAGCTTATGAAAATGCCAAATTGTTTAAAGAAAAAGTTAAAAGATGGCACGATAAAAGAATTCAAAAACGGGAATTCAAAGTGGGTGGGTATGTTCTATTGTACAATTCTCGTTTTAGATTTTTTGTAGGAAAACTTCTCTCTAAATGGGAAGGACCGTATATCATTGAGGAAGTTTATCGCTCTGGAGCCATTAAAATCAATAACGCCAAAGGCACTAATCCGAAGGTGGTCAATGGGCAAAGAATTAGGCATTACATCTTAGGTACGCCTATTAATGTTGAGACTAACAATATTCAAACTATGACACCGGAGGAATACATAAGAGAGACCTTCCAGAACACTCTAGAACCCTGAAAAGGAAGAGGTACATGATACAGTAAGTAAACCGACTCCAAAAATTCCATAAAAATACTTTCTGTCAGTTTAGGAATATTAGAAAAAATACAAACATAAGAAATAGCTGAGGGGACCCACGAGGTGCACACGAGGCACCAGGGCGCGCCACCCCCCCTGGCGCGCCCTGGTGGCTCGTGGGCCCCTCGTGAGCCTTCCCGACTCCATTTTCTTCTAGAAAACTTGTTTTGCAAGATAAAAATTCTTTATATATACTCCCGGACGTTTTGACCACCGTATCACAGAAATATCCTCTGTTCTTGTTTCCTGCTATTTTTCTGACAGATCTAGATCGATATGGCTCCACCAAGCTCTTCCAAGGACAAGTTCTACGAGAAGGTCATCAACCCCTACCTATCGGAGGTGATGAAACACCCTCAAGCCATCGAGATGCGTGAGGGGGTGCTTCACATCCAGGATTTTCAAGGACCCAAGAAGACCGGGAGCGTGGAGGCCAGGCTCGAAGCGGTGGAGCATGAGATTTTCAAGTGCCAAGGGATGGTAGAACGTGGACTCAGCGCCAACCACTCCATGATCACGGAATTCACCCGCGATCACAAGGTGGATGGCCAATCAATGGGGGACATCATCTTCAAGCTCAATGAATGAATTGACTATCTCCAAGGCCAAATCTATGATCTTCAAAACCAAAATTTTGAGTATGAGGCAAGATTCAAAGGTATGAGTTTAGCTGCAAGTTTTAGGACTCCGGAGACTCGTTCATCCTTTTATGATGGGGAACCTATGCCATGGAAGCCAGAGGATAAGCCCACCACTTCATCATCACCATCCTCACCCAAGAAAGAAACTTGAGTACATGGGTATGGGCACTCCCCTTGGCTTGTGCCAAGCTTGGGGGAGGTGCCCCGGTATCGTATCACCATCACTTTTATTATCTTTACCTATTTTTAGTTCGATCCTTAGTTATTTCGTGATTTAGTTGAATAAAAGTTTAGTATGATCTATTTTCGAGTGCTAGTTTTGTGATCTATCTATCTATGTAATTGAGTTGAGAGTTATATAATAAAGAGTAGTTTGAGTTTTTGCTTCTTTACTTTTATGTTTCAATCCTATCAATGAAAATAATGAAAAAGATCATATGCTAATCTTATGGAAAGTAATGGCATTACATAAAGAAAAGTATAAGTGGTAAAATTTATTGAAAGTTAACAAGCATAGCATTGGTCAATGATGCAATTCATGAAAAAATTAATAAGGGAAGAGAAGATTCACATGCAAATACACTATCTTGGACATCTTTTATGATTGTGAGCCCCCATTGAGTATTTTATGTCAAATTGTTGACGTTGGACAAGGAAGACAACGTAATGAATTATGTTTGCTTATATTCACATAGAAGTTATATTGTCATAGATCCTCCAACATGTGGTGCTTGCCCATTATCTTTGCTAGCCAAAAATCTGCACCAAGTAGAGATACTACTTGTGCATCCAAAACCCTTAAACATAGTTTCATGTCATGAGAGTCCACTATATCTACCTATGGATTGAATAAGATCCTTCAAGTAAGTTGTCATCGGTGCAAAAAGCAATAAAAATTGCCTCTAAATATGTATGAACTTTTATTGTAAGGGAAAATAAGCTTTGTACGAACTTGTGATGGTAAAGAAATAAAAGCGACAGACTGCATAATAAAGGTTGCTATCACAAGGGGCAATATAAAGTGACATTCCTTTGCATTAAGAGCTTGCACATCCAACAACAAAAAGTGCATCACAACCTCTGCTTCCCTCTGCGAAGGGCCTATCTTTTACTTTTATGTATTTACTTTTTATGCAAGAGTCAATAGTGTTCTCCTCTATTCCTTTTTATTTTTCTCTTTTGCAAGCATCATGTGGTGGGGAAAGATCTAGGCACATATATATCCAGTTGGATATGAGTGATCATGAGTTATTATTGTTGACATTACCCTTGAGGTGAATAAATTGGGAGGCAAAATTATAAGCCCCTTTCTTTTTATGTGTCTGGCTAAAACTTTTTGGTCCATATATATGTTGTGAGTGTTAGCAATCATAGAAGACTAAATGATGGTTGAGTATGTGGACTTGCTAAAAGCTCCTACATGAGACCCTTCCTGAAAATATGATGAATTGCAATTGCATTGTTGACTGAGAACATAGTTTGTTAGTTTTCAAGAAAGTTTATGTTTTATACTTCGTTGTTGTGATGAATTGTTACTTGCTCATGAGAAGTTCTATGATAATGAATATTGCTGTTATAAAAATGATCATGATGCTACTATGTCCGTATTTTGTTTTTATCGACACCTCTCTCTCTCTAAACATGTGGACATGATTATCGATATCGGCTTTCGCTTGAGGACAAGCGAGGTCTAAGCTTGGGGGAGTTGATACGTCCATTTTGCATCATGTTTTCCTACTATTATTTATAGCGTTTTTAATCAATATAACACTTTGTGGAGCACTTCTAATGCCTTTTCTCTCTTAATATGCAAGATTTACATAAGGAGGGAGATTGCCGGTAGCTGGAATTCTGGACCTGAAAAAGCTATCTCAGAGATACCTATTCTGCACATCTCCAAATGAGCTGAAATTTCACGGAGATTTATTTTAGAATAAATAAAAAATACTGGAGAAAAGAAGTACCAGAGGGGGCCACCCAGGTGCCCACGAGGCACCAGGGCGCGCCACCCCCCCCCCCCCAGGCGCGCCCTGGTGGCTTGTGGGGCCCCTGGCTAGCCTCCGGTGCCCATTTTCTGGTATATAAGCACATTTGCCCTAGAAAAAACTAAGGAGAAGTCTTTTGGGATCAAGCGCCGTCGTCTCGAGGCGGAACTTGGGCAGGAGCACTTTTGCTCTCCGGCGGAGCGATTCCGCCGGGGATACTTCCCTCCGGGAGGGGGAAATCGAATCCATCGTCAACACCAACGATCCTCTCATCGTGGGAGGATCAATCTTCATCAACACCTTCACCAGCACCATCTCATCTCAAACCCTAGTTCATCTCTTGTATTCAATCTTTGTCTCAAAACCTCAGATTGGTACCTGTGGGTTGCTAGTAGTGTTGATTACATCTTGTAGTTGATGCTAGTCGGTTTACTTGGTGGAAGATTATATGTTCAGATCCATTATGCTATTCAATACCCCTCTGATCTTGAACATGAACATGATTTGTGAGTAGTTACTTTTGTTCTTGAGGACATGGGCGAAGTCTTGTCATAAGTAATCATGTGAATTTGGTATTCGTTCGATATTTTGATGATATGTATGTTGTTAATTCTCTTAGTGGTGTCATGTGACCGTCGACTACATGACACTTCACCATCTTTGGGCCTAAGGGAATGCATTGTGGAGTAGTAATTAGATGATGGGTTGCTAGAGTGTAACACCCCAATTTTTGGCCCTTTCTTTTTCTTTTGGATTTCTTCGAATTTTTATTTGGATTTCCTTTTCGGTGGCTCTGTGGTCTTGAAACCTGGGAAGATCCTCTCTCCTTCCTTCTTCAAGTGGCTTGTCATTCTCAAATCTTTCCCAAGACCATGTCATTTCCATCTTAGCCCAACCCCAATATATATTTCCTAGGAATATTCCTTTTTCTATTAAAGGAATAACCCTGTTTGCTCTAGGTTGTGAAGCAACCTACATTTCTGTCTTCCCCAAAATTCCCACAAAATTCTCATAAATTCTTTGGATCATATATTCCATAAATATGGCAAAACCCATCCTTGCCTAGTTCAAACATAATTCAGGAATATTCATTTCCTATTCTGTCCAGTATGGCACTTTGTGAAGGAAGTGCTATTTATCTTTTCTTGATTGCCCTAAAACTTTTTGAGCACTCTTTAATATCCAAATAATTTCCACATGCCAAAATTCAGCTTCATTTGCGTAGTAAATATTCCTCAGCAAATTACCAAAGTTTCTGACCAGAGAGAAGCTTTGTGAAGGAAGTACTAGCTAGGCTTATCCAAATGAGTTGAAATTTTGGTAGATCATCCATATGATCAAATCATTACTCTACACCAAATTTCATCTCCATCCAACAATCTATGTGAGCACATCATCCAATCTTTGTTTCTGGTCACAATTTCAGTTTGTGAGGCAACTATATTTTATATTGCTTCAAAAATTCTGAACTTAATTCAGGACCCAAACATCACTATATCCATTGAGCATGCCAAAATTCACATCATTTTGCCAAGCCATTTTCTCCACAAAATTCCCCCAAGTTTCTGTCCAGTGTGGATCATTGTGAAGGAAGTACCATTTATATTTATCTAAATGGTATGAAATTTTTGCAGTACCTTCATATGCTCAAATGATCATACTCCTCCAAGTTTCAGTCCAATCCAACACTCTATGTGAGTGCAGCTTCATGAGCTAGTTTCTAGACCAGATTTTGCAGTTGTGAAGCAACTATGATAAATCTTGGTCCAAATATTTTCATACTTCACAGGACTGTAGTTCTTCCTACCCTAAACCCCTGTGACATCCTGGTTAGTCCTTATCCCCTTCACTTTGACCACAACTTCATGCTCAAGTTTGCTACAGCAAACTTTAGATGATCCCTCCCATCAGCACACAGTTTCTTTCTTCGATCTATCACCTCAGAGGGGTCCCATTTGGAAAGGACTACACTCTAGACATCTTTTGCCTGGCATACGTGCCCTCCTCTCGCAAATGCACGCGGTGACCACGCGGGTTGGCATAAGTTTGGCGCGCTCTGAGCGTCGGCTAGCTCTGGGCACTGCCCCCCCGGCCGCTCCCGTGCGTCCCACCTTGTCCACCGTGTCGCCCACAGTCCCCCGCGTCCACGCGTGCCCTGGCCTCATCCTCGTTCTTCCCTGGTGCGCCACGCCGCACCGCGTGCCCGCGGCCGCCATCGTCTTCCTCATGTCCTCTTCTTCCTCGAACTCTCTCGAGCACCCTCGTGGCCTCTCCGCACCACGTGAACCCCCTGGCCCCTCTCCCCCTCCCCTACGCGTGCCCTGCCCTCGCCAGTACATCCCCCGAGTGCCCATGGCGGCATTTGGCACGGGCATCTCGTCGCGGCTATATAAGCCCTCCCCGAGGCCTCCCGAGCTCCTCAACCTCCTCACTACCGTCCTCTAGCCCTCCCCAACCACCCTATTGAGCTCGAGGAGCTCTCCTCGCTCCTCACGGCCGCCATGGCCATCGCTGGCCACTGCTCGAATTTGAGCACCTCCGCCTCCCTCCCCACCTAGCCACCGCAAGAGACCTCCACCGACCCCCTTGACCCTCCGCCACCCTTCCCCACGCCTGCCGAACCACCGTAGTCTTGAGCCCAAGCCCGCCCGTAGCCACGTCCGCCACAGCCGGAGCCCCGCTCATTCTCGAGCTCCTCGGCGACCGTGCGGTGCAACAAAGGGACCGCCTCACGCTCCTGATCACACCAGTGGGTCGGGCGCCCGAAATGGTGGCCGGAGCCGCCGGCTATCGCCGTCGGGGCTCGCAGCTCCCGCGACCAGGCACGCGCGAGGTTGAGGAAGGAGATGACCTGGCCAGGCGGGTCCCACCGCCTCTCGGATCCCACCGGTCAGCCTAACCACGACGTTGACTCCGGGCCCGCGGGATTTTAAGTGAAGGCGTATTCCTCAAAAATGTTTTCTCTTAAGGAAAGCGTATTCTGCTGCTTCTTCGGACAGATATGCGTTTTCTCCGTTCGAAAACGTATTTCAGCAAAGGCGCTTTCTGTTTAAACCCCGTCGGCCGAAACCTCTAAATTGCGGACGTTCGTCCGTTAGCAGCAGAAAAGCACAGTTTTTATTTGTTTTTCTGCCTAATGAATGAACGGCCGTATTTTGGCAACCGTGACTTCGAATCAGGTGATTCCAAAGCCCACGTTCTCAGTTCGTCGAGCCCGTTCCGATGGTATCATTTTCACCATGTTGTAACATTCTGAAAATGACCATTTTCCCTTGCCCTCTATTCAGCTCCGCCGAGAGAGAACCGTTTCCGGCAAAAATTTCTGCGAACCTCTCGCACTTCTTCCCGGTGACTCCATCAACCCCAGGCAAGCCATAACAGCCACTTGCATGATGGCATTGCAGTAGCCATGGTTTCCACTTGAATATTTAAATAATTGTTTGCTCATTTAATGATTCGAATATGCTTGTGAATCCATGTCTATGCTTATGCCATGTTCATTTTCATCTAGTAAGTGAAATGATTAATTGATAATGTTATTATTATCATGTTTCATTCTTGTAATCATTTCCGATGCTAGTGATAACAATATGCTCATATGAATAGTTAGGGTTTGTTATGAAAATACTTGTTATATTCATGATCGTCATTATGCCATGCTCATTTGCATCCCGTAGACTAAATGATTTATCATTGTTGATGTAATGATGTTAAATGGTTATGTTGCCCATCCATGGTTACACTGATATCATGCTCATAAGCATTGTTATTTCATTATGTTATTATGAATCAGCTCATCACCATTCAAGTTGAACCTGGCATTAATCGAACTTGAACAAATCTGTTGGCTGAGTCATGGTGCCACCGAATCGAGCTCACCAGTGCAGCCACACTTGCCTGGATGGGGAGGCCCTAATGCGGTGTATTGTCATGCCTCTCGCCGGTGCCTCCTACTAGGGAAGGTTATGGGTGCGCGCTACCCTGATCAGGTAGGCGGCCATAGCCTTGTGTGCCTGAGTTTTACGGTACCGAGGTCCCCGTTTGGGACGATGTTTTGTTTTGGCCACGACGGTGGCAGCCACAAAGGTGGCGGATGTCATGAGTTGACATCGGGGCCACCCATGACATAGCCCAAAGGGGAGTTTGTCGGAGTGGCCGGGAGAGTGTCATGCAATAGATTGGTTTTGTCGGAATATCGTTGGTCCACCCGAATGGGAGCACGAGGCCATGAGTTCCGTAGTGTGGGTACAGTGTACTAACCTCTGCGGAGTGTATAATCTATCGATAGCCGCGTCCTCAGATATGGACACAGTTCGTAGTAGGTCACACCGTGGGTCAATAGAAATAATAACCTGGATAATAAACAACCCCGGTTCGATGTGGAAAGAAGTTGGTTGATCTTTATGTGGTCACGAGATGATGATGGTATTCTTGACGATGGTTGATCATGAGGTGGTCGTGTGACGATCACGACGGTAAGAAAGATTGATACCTGTGGTGGTTATGAGATAACCTCCGAGCAGAGTAAGTTGGTCCATGAGACCTTAAACGTCGACCCCCTGCATGCTAGTACAAGTATCACCATATTCATATCATGAATTATGTACATGCCATGCGTATGCTGTTCTAGTAGTATCATGTGCATCATGGATAATTAACCTGTAAATGCCATGCTGTTGTTTGTCTTGATTGCTGTGAGCTTGCGAGTACATTCAAAGTACTCACCTGGCTTGTCATGCCAGATTGCAGGCCATGCCGTGATTGATTGTTTGTCGAGGATCCCGAGGTTGCGCTCTAGGATGCGTCCCAGCTAGAGTCCCTGCGGAGTGGAGTTTATCACCATCGTCGTTGTTCCGCTGCTAGAATTTATACCGCTTCAAGATATTCCGCTGCTAGCATAGAACTACCTTAGCCGGCGAAGTGTCGCCGTGCCCCTGTAACCTTTGTAACATCGGACCCTTGTACCCCTTTTATTTGTAATAAAAAGCTGATTTGTTCTATGCCAAGCAGTGCCGTATTCCAGAAGACTTGATCTCTGGGCTGGAATGTTGGGTGTTCCGGTCTCTCTGAGCCGGGGTGCCCCAGCACATGGTATCAGAGCAGGTCTGGCTGTAGGACGCCCTAGTCAGCGCGAGCGTTAGAAATTGGTAGTATAGAGTCTAGTCGGTTTGCTGCATTTGGTTGTTGCATTTGTTTGCTGCATAGCATGCATATAGACTTATTATATTGTCGCTAATGGTTGATCTTGTGAGTGTAGGTGGCATCAGTCTCGATCCACTACCTGCACCCCCAGCTTTGCATACCTGCTTTTCGGTGTTTGACGTCATCTCCATCCCAGTGGAGTGATGCCGAGGTACTAAGTGTCCAGACACCACTTGCAGGTATCGTGCAGATATCTTTCCGCTAGCCACCTATCATTTCGGTGATAGACATGTTTCTATTCCGGATCTTGTCATCCTACTCGCCGCTTTGGCAACCCTTACTCATCTTTGTTACCAGAAAAGGGCAATGCCAGCAGACCCTGCTTTCAACCGCTATCCGACTCTATCACTCATTCCCTGGATGAGTAGGGTTCCCTTCCGTCCGCTTGATGATGATGTGGCCGTGACATCCGTGTTACACTACATGATCACCGAGTCTGTCCTCACCTCCGAGGCCGTCCAGATGCAACCGGTGCTGAGCCAGCGCTTGGTGTAGCTCTGTTTACACCAACCCCTCCACACGCTGATCCATTCTCGTGCACACCGTCGCAGCATATTAGACCGTAGTACCGGAGTTTCCGCGAGATTTGTGTGCTTAAGTAGGCATGCCTATTGTCGTGGATAGCAGTAAAATGTGATGTTGTTTGTTATCTTGATGCCTTGTGTGCTTTCATTTAAGTCGTTTCTTTTGCTTCTTTCTTTGGGTCTTCGGTGTTACCCTATTTTCCCTTATGAATGTTGCTCATCGAACCGACACCGGACTCGAAGAATCAGTGAGGAATTCAAATATTCGGAAGCTCAGCTAAACACTATGGAATTCTCAGCCGACTGAATTGTATTGGGAATATCTGGCCTGACTGCAAGTGACATCCGGGAATGATTATCAACAACAAGTTTATATCAGTGGTGCTATCTTCGCAGCAGCAATGATTGCATCAACAGGAAGACAAATTGTGAGCAAGACCAACGGTATATTTGCAGTCAAAGCGACCCATAGCAGGAATATCAAGGGTATATATGTAGATATGGCATCCAGTCCGCATATCACAGGGAGAAACTTCTGGTGTAAGCAATCTAGTCCTCCTCCACACGCTACCAAGGAAGCTTACGATGCAAGGTTCCGCAGTCTTCCTCAGTACGATATGTGGATAGCTTCCAGTGTAAGATACTCAGTCTTCTTCTGTAAGCCACCGCAGAACGCTTCTGGCATAAGTCACCCTAATCTTCCCCAGTAAGCAACCAGGAGGAGAAGCTTCTGAAGCATGGTACTCAGTTTTCTTCAGCACGCTATCCCGGCAAAAGCTTCGAGCATAAGCTATTCAGTCTTCCTCAGCACGATACTCTCAGATAGCTTCCAACACAAGGTATCTAGTCTTCGGCAGTACGGCACTACAAACAGTCATCAGCATGGGTACAAGTAATTACACAGTGAGTTGGCAGTGCATCTCAAGAGTCAAGCTCACAACAGTTTGGTCAGAAGCACGAGCTAGTCAAGACCCAAGTGTCTGCTTCGGGAATCAAATGTCCAGCTACACATACTTCCATGTTTATTGTGAACATGCTGCCAAGGTCATGCAAATCACCCGTACGATGATGCAAGCATGGTGAGAATCCGACAACCACATGAGTCATGCAAGAGGAAGAAAGCCGGTTATACACCTCAGTATGATGCAAGGACCGACAAGCTATAAAGTAAGGCAAATTTGGGACAACAATCTTGACAGTGGATATCAAGGCCAGTTTCCTTACACCCGACAAAGTGATATCATTAACCTTCGTCACCAGCTTGTATGATTGCCGACAACAGTGAGCTCCATACAAGCACATGTGAACCTGGCCTATTTTCTATGACACGAGGCATGAACAAGGCTAAGGTATGATTGCTGGAATATTGCACCTGACAGCACCTATGGTCATACGACAAATTAAGAGCATATAAGGCCAAGTTCTTTCATCAAAGGATCCAGACAAAGAAAACAATAATGAAGGAGCAAGATCGGCAATACAGATATGATAAATGTTGCAGGAACAACATGTTACGGATACCCAAGACAGTCTAATTCTGTATCGATCACCATGAATATACACCCCAGGGGTATACTCGGTTGGTAAGGATCTCATATCAAGGTAACCTGCGTGTCCAATGGCATATGCTTAGAATGGTCAGTATGGAATATCCAAGTCTGTTATCTCAGATCAAAGATTCCTTAGCCAGCTCAGCAGTTTGACTTCCACGACCTTGTTAAATCATCGCATGGCCTACTACCCACATGTGGCTATACTGACAAAATGAGTAATCAGAATGCGGAACAACAATCTCAGATCATGTGTCCCCATATATGATACCTAGTAAAATGATAGCATGTCGTGAACAAGAGCCTTCCACCAGAACCATCGGCAGTCAAGTCTCCGGATGCGATTGCTATAAGGCCGTACCCCTTTATAATGGCCACGACAGGCGACAGTCGAATTTTGGTACGGATTTGATACTCAAGATAATGGAGTCAGCCAAGATGATTCAGAAATCCCTGTGAGATGTCTGATTCCGCCAAGAGAGCGGTTATGATTCTGAGAATTGTTTTGAACCCGGAAGGACATGCATCTACTTGAGTAACCCGATGCAATGATTAACTGTTTCATGTCCACCGAGGAAATTTGTGCACAACTCCATTGATACTAGCAGTGCTGGATATAAGAATGCCATGTCAATGGGGAAATTCCTCCCGGACTTATGGAAATTCTAGTCATGATAATAGCAGATAAGCCAGCAGACATAAAGGAATTGGAGTTAGAGTAAGGATGAACTTATGAAGGAAGACCTATCAGAATGTTGGGTACGGTGAAGCAAACCACCCCAGAGCACTGCAGTCAGGACATATGAAATTCAGTGGGAACAATTTATAAAGGAAAAGGATACCCGAGTTGGAAACGGTTTCCTTAAGTCAGAGTATTCATACTTGTCCCCTGAACAACCAAATCTCTAGGACGACATTTTTGTAAGGGGGGTAGGTTTGTAACACCCCGATTTTTTGCCCTTTCTTTTTCTTTTGGATTTCTTCGAATTTTTATTTGGATTTCCTTTTCGGTGTCTCTGTGGTCTTGAAACCTGGGAAGATCCTCTCTCCTTCCTTTTTCAAGTGGCTTGTCATTCTCAAATCTTTCCCAAGACCATGTCATTTCCATCTTAGCCCAACCCCAATATATATTTCCTGGGAATATTCCTTTTTCTATTAAAGGAATAACCCTGTTTGCTCTAGGTTGTGAAGCAACCTACATTTCTGTCTTCCACAAAATTCCCACAAAATTCTCATAAATTCTTTGGATCATATCTTCCACAAATATGGCAAAACCCATCCTTGCCTAGTTCAAAAATAATTCAGGAATATTCATTTCCTATTCTGTCCAGTATGGCACTTTGTGAAGGAAGTGCTATTTATCTTTTCTTGATTGCCCTAAAACTTTTTGAGCACTCTTTAATATCCAAATAATTTCCACATGCCAAAATTCAGCTTCATTTGCCTTGTAAATATTCCTCAGCAAATTTCCAAAGTTTCTGACCAGAGAGAAGTTTTGTGAAGAAAGTACTAGCTAGGCTTATCCAAATGAGTTGAAATTTTGGTAGATCATCCATATGATCAAATAATTACTCTCCACCAAATTTCATCTCCATCCAACAATCTATGTGAGCACATCATCCAATCTTTGTTTCTGGTCACAATTTCATTTTGTGAAGCAACTATATTTTAGATTGTTTAAAAAATTCTGAAATTAATCCAGGCTCCAAACATCACTATATCCATTGAGCATACCAAAATTCACATCATTTTGCCAAGCCATTTTCTTCAAAAAATTCTCCCAAGTTTCTGTCCAGTGTGGATCATTGTGAAGGAAGTACCATTTATATTTATCTAAATGGTATGAAAATTTTGCAGTACCTTCATATGCTCAAATGATCATACTCCACCAGGTTTCAGCCCAATCCAACACTCTATGTGAGTGTAGCTTCATGAGCTAGTTTCTGGACCAGATTTTGCAGTTGTGAAGCAACTATGGTAAATCTTGGTCCAAATATTTACATACTTCACAGGACTGTAGTTCTTCCTACTCTAAACCCCTGTGACATCCTGGTTAGTCCTGATCACCTTCACTTTGACTATAACTTCATGCTCAAGTTTGCTACAGCAAACTTTAGATGATCCCTCCCATCAGCACACAATTTCTTTCTTCGATCTATTACCTCAGAGGGGTCCCATTTGGAAAGGACTACACTCTAGACATATTTACGTGCCCTCCTCTCGCCAATGCACGCGGTGACCACGCGAGTTGGCATGCGTTTGGCGCGCTTTGAGCGTCGGCTAGCTCCGGGCACTGCCCCCCCCCGAACGCTCCCGCGCGTCCCACCTTGTCTACCACGTCGCCCACAGTCCCCCGCGTCCACGCGTGCCCTGGCCCACTCCTCGTTCCTCCCTGATGTCTACTACACAACTTATTCTTGTAGATTCGTGTTGGGCCTCCAAGCCCAGAGTTTTGTAGGACAGTAGCAGTTTTCCCTCAAATGGATGGCCTACGGTTTATTAATCCATGGGAGGCGTAGGTTGAAGATGGTATCTCTCAAAAAACCCTGTAACCAAATACAAGAAATCTCTTGTGTCCCCAACACACCCAATACAATGGTAAATTGTATAGGTGCACTAGTTCGGCGAAGAGATGGTGATAAAAGTGTAGTATGGATAGTAGATATAGGTCTTTGTAATCTGAAAATATAAAAACAGCAAGGTAGCAAGTAACAAAAGTGAGCACAAACGGTATTGCAATGCTTAAAAACAAGGCCTAGGGTTCATACTTTCGCTAGTGCAATCTCTCAACAATGCTAATATAATTGGATTATATAACCATCCCTCAACGTGCGATAAAGAATCACTCTCAAGTTCCTATTAGCGGAGAACATAAGATATAAATTGTTTGTAGGGTACGAAACCACCTCAAAGTTATCCTTTCCAATCGATCTATTGAGCTATTCCTATAAGTGTCACAAACAGCCCTAGAGTTCGTACTAAAATAACACCATATGATACACATCAACCAACTCTAATGTCACCTAGATACTCCAATGTCACCACCACAAGTATCCGTGAGTTGATTATACGATATGCATCAAACAACTTCATAATCATAATATTCAATCCACACAAAGAACTCCAAGGAGCACCCCAAAGTTTCTATCGGAGAAAAGATAATGAAAACGTGCATCAACCCCTATGCATAGATTACCCCAATGTCACCACGGGAATCCGCGAGTTGAGTGCCAAAACATACATCAAGTGAATCAATATAATACCCCATTGTCACCACGGGTATTCATATGCAAGACATACATAAAGTGTTCTCAAATCTGAATATTCAATCCAACAATAACAAAACCTCAAAGGGAAAAGATTTGATTCATCACAACAAGGATAGAGAGGGAAGAAACACCATACGATCCAACTATATTAACAAAGCTCGCGATACATCAAGATCGTGCCAAATCAAGAACACGAGAGAGAGAGATCAAACACATAACTACTAGTGAATACCCCTAGCCTCGAGGGTGAACTACTCCCTCCTCGTCATGGAGACCGCCGGGATGATGAAGATGGCCTCCGGTGATGATTCCCCCCCTCTGGCAGGGTGCCAGAAAAGGGCTGTAGATGAGATCGTGGAGATACAGAGCCTTGCGGCGGCGTAAAAACTCATCTAGGGTTATTTCTGGGGGTTTCTCTATTTATAGGATTTTTCAGCGTTGGAATCAGGTCAGACGGAGCCACGTGGGCCCCATGAGGTACCAGGGCGCGCCTGGGGGGGGGGGGGGTGGCGCGCCCTGGTGCCTCGTGGGCACTGGCTGGCCCCCCTCCAGTGGGTCTTGGTTCCAGTATTTTTTATTTATTCCATAAAAAATCTCCAAAAAGTTTCATCCAATTCCAAGAACTTTTATTTTTGCACAAAAAACAACACCATGGCAATTCTGCTGAAAACAGCGTCAGTCCGGATTAGTTCTAATCAAATCATACCAAAACATATAGAATTGTTATAAACATGGCATGAATACTTCATAAATTATAGATACGTTGGAGACGTATCAGCATCCCCAAGCTTAATTCCTGCTCGTCCTCGAGTAGGTAAATGATAAAATAAATAATTTATGAAGTGTGAATGCTAGCATAATGCATAAGTTTGATCAATGATAATTTCAATCACTTTTTCTAGCATCAATATATATCCTAATCAGTAGCTCATCTCAATAAACTTCTCATGATCAAGTAGCAAGCTATTCACATGTTTAAAGTATAGGCCATAAACTTTCTTGAAAACTAACAAACTATGTTCTCAGTCATCAAACAATTGCAATTCATCTTATTTTCAGGAAGGGTCTATGTAAGAGCTTTGATCTATCAAATTCCACATACTCAACCATCTTTTAGTCTTCCATGATTGCTGACACTCAAAGCATATTTTTAGAACAAACCGTTTCAGTCAAACACATAGGAAGATAGGGGCTTAATGTTTCGCCTCCCAACTTATTTATCTTAGGGATAATGTCAACAATAATAACTCATGATCACCTATATTCAACTGGATATATGTGCCTGGATCTTTCGATACCACATAATGCTTGCCAACTAAAGAATAAGTAGAGCGGAATAGGGATGAACATTAATGACTCTTGCATAAAAGTAAATACAGAAAAGTAAAAGATAGGCCCTTCACAGAGGGAAGAAGAGGTTGTCATGCGCTTTTTGTTGTTGGATGCACAAGCTCTTAATGCAAAGGAACGTCATGTTATATTGCCCCTTGTGATAGCAACCTTTATTATGCAGTTCGTCGCTTTTATTTCTTTACCATCACAAGTTCGTACAACGCTTATTTTCCCTTGCAATAAAAGATCATACATATTTTAGGAGATATTTTTATTGCTTTTTGCACCGATGACAACTTACTTGAAGGATCTTATTCAACCCATAGGTAGATATGGTGGACACTCATGGCAAGAAACTGGGTTTAAGGGTTTTTGGATGCACAAGTAGTATCTCTACTTAGTACGAATTTTTGGCTAGCAAAAGATCCTAAGCAAGCACCACATGTTAGAGGATCCATGAAAATATAACTTCTATGTGAATATAAACAAACATAACTCATTATGTTGTCTTCCTTGTCCAACGTCAACTACTTGATCAAGCTTGAAAATAATTAATGGGGGCTCACAATCATAGAAGATGTCCAAGATAGTATATTTATATGTGAAATTTCTCTTCCTTTAAAATTCTTTCATGAATTGTTCAAGTGACCAATGCTATGTTTGTTAACTTTCAATAAATTTTACCACTTATACTTCTTGTATGTGAAGTCACTACTCCCCATGGGAAAAGCATATGAAGCATATAAATTTCAACTTTATGATATTAAATTCATTTCAACAATTTACTCATAGGATATAAGTGAAGAACAAGAGTAAATGACAAACTACTCCAAAAAGATATAAGTGAAGACCAAATGAGTAGTCAAGTAAATAGGTAGCTATGTGAGGACTCTCTCTCATTTGAAAATTTCAGATCTTATTATTTTATTCAAACAGCAAGAGAAACAAAATAAAAATAAAATGATATACCAAGGATAGCACATATCATGTGAAGAAGCAAAAAAAACTTAGGCTAACCGATAGGTGTTGATGAAGAAAGGCGGGATGACAACCGGGGCATCCCCAAGCTTAGTGGCTTGAGACTTCTTAAAATATTAACTTGGGATGCCTTGGGAATCCCCAAGCTTGAGCTCTTGTGTCTCCTCAATTCCTCTCATATCACGGTTTCTCATAAATCTTAAAAACTTCTTCCACACAAAACTCAACAAGAACTCGTGAGATAAGTTAGTATAAATCAACTCAAAACCTTAGCATTCTCTACTGTAACAAATCACTAAAATTATAATTAAACATTGCATACTAAATTCCTCTGCATATTTAATACTCCTATCCTCAAATAGAAACATTAAACACGCAAACATATGCAAACAATGCAACTATAACTGCAATCTGCCAAAACAGAACAGTCTGTAAAGGGTGAATAAGAATCCATACTTCCCTAACTCCAAAAATTCTGAAAAATTACCACGTGACAGAGAACTCATGCATGCTTACTGTGTAAAAATTTCAGATTTTATCATGTTCTGACTATTCAGGAATATTCTGGACATAACAGAAAACTTTCTGTTTTCAAACAGCAACACATGAACTTGCAAACTGAGCATGGTAAAGGCTATAATTGGCATTTTATTGAACTAAAAGATAAAAAACATGATTATTGATAACAACAAGCAAATATCAACAGAAGAAAATGACGCTCCAAGCAAAACTCATATTATGTGACGAATAAAAATGTAGCTCCAAGTAAGGTTACCGATAATGTTGAAGACGAAAGAGGGGGTGCCTTCCGGGGCATCCCCAAGCTTAGTTGCTTGGGTGTTCCTTGAATATTACCTTGGGGTGCCTTGGGCATCCCCAAGATTAGGGTCTTGCCGCTCCTTATTCTACTCATATTGATATCTCACCCAAAACTTGAAAACTTCAATCACACAAAACTGAACGGAACTTGGTGAGATAGGTTAGTATGATAAAAATAAATCATCCACTTAGGTACTGTAAAGACAAGATTCATAATTGTTCTCACATAATTCCTACTGTAGTCTATCATTTCCACAATTTTTATTGCTCAATATAAGCTATGGAAACACTAAAACAAGCAAACTATGCACCGAAAACAGAATCTGTTAATAACAGAACAGCATGTAGTGAGCGATTTTCAAACCATACTTATGTACCTCCAAAAATTCTGAAAAATTAGGAAAATGTAAAAACATTGTAACCCAATACTGTCTAAAAATTTCAGAATTTTTTCATGCTCCAGTACAGAATAGAAATTCCAGCACTGGACGCAAAAGTTTCTGTTTTTGCACAGAATCAAATCAACAAGCATCCACACTATCCCAAAGGCTTTACTTGCACATTAGTGAAAGAAAACATATAAAACATGATTACTACAGTAGCTTAATCATGTGAACACAAAAAAAAACAGTAGGGGTAAATGTTGGGTTGTCTCCCAACAAGCGCTTTTCTTTAATGCCTTTTTAGCTAGGCATGATGATTTCAATGATGGTCACATAAAAGTAAAGAATTGAAACACAAAGAGAGCATCATGAAGCATTTGACTAGAACATTTAAGCCTAACCCACTTCCTATGCATAGGGTTTTTGTGGGGAAATAGTTTATGGGAGCAAGAATCAACTAGCATAGGAAGGCAAAACAAGCATAACTTCAAAACTTTCAACACATAGAGAGGAAACTTGATATTATTGCAACACCTACAAGCATATGATCCTCTCTCATAATAATTTTCAGTAGCATCATGAATGAATTCAACAATATAACTATCACATAAAGCATTCTTTTCATGATCCACAAGCATAGAATTTTTATTACTCTCCACATAAGCAAATTTGTTCTCATCAATAGTAGTGGCAGCAAACTCAACAAAATAACTATCATGAGATACTTGGTTGACATATTCAAATTGAACATTAAAATCATGATGACAAGTTTCATGGTTATCATTATTCTTTATAGCATATATGTCATCACAATAATCATCATAGATAGCAACTTTGTTGTCATAATCAATTGAAACCTCTTCCAAAATAGTGGAATCATCTTTAAATAAAGTCATGACCTCTCCAAAGCCACTTTCATAATTATAATCATCATAAATAGGAGGCATGCTTTCATCATAATAAATTTTCTCATCAAAATTTGGGGGACTAAAAATATCATCTTCATCAAACATAGCCTCCCCAAGCTTATGGCTTTGCATATCATTAGCATCATGGATATTCAAAGAATTCATACTAGCAGCATTGCAATCATGCTCATCATTAAAAGATTTTATGCCAAACATTTTATCGAATTCTTCTTCTATCAATTGAGCACAATTTTCCGATCCATCATTTTCAAGAAAGAAATTATAAAGACGAATAATATGAGGCAACCTCAATTCCATTTTTTGTAGTTTTCTTTTTATAAAACCAAACTAGTGATAAACAAGAAACTAAAAGATTCAATTGCAAGATCTAAAGATATACCTTCAAGAACTCACCTCCCCGGCAACGGCGCTAGAAAAGAGCTTGATGTCTACTACACAACTTATTCTTGTAGACTCGTGTTGGGCCTCCAAGCGCAGAGTTTTGTAGGACAGTAGCAATTTTCCCTCAAGTGGATGACCTAAGGTTTATCAATACATGGGAGGCATAGGTTGAAGATGGTATCTCTCAAACAACCCTGTAACCAAATACAAGAAATCTCTTGTGTCCCCAACACACCCAATACAATGGTAAATTGTATAGGTGCACTAGTTCGGCAAAGAGATGGTGATAAAAGTGTAGTATGGATAGTAGATATAGGTCTTTGTAATCTGAAAATATAAAAACAGCAAGGTAGCAAGTAACAAAAGTGAGCACAAACGGTATTGCAATGCTTAAAAACAAGGACTAGGGTTCATACTTTCGCTAGTGCAATCTCTCAACAATGCTAATATAATTGGATCATATAACCATCCCTCAACGCGCGATAAAGAATCACTCCCAAGTTTCTATTAGCGGAGAACATAAGATAGAAATTGTTTGTAGGGTACGAAACCACCTCAAAGTTATCCTTTCCGATCGATCTATTGAGTTATTCCTATAAGTGTCACAAACAGCCCTAGAGTTCGTACTAAAATAGCACCATATGATACACATCAACCAACTCTAATGTCACCTAGATACTCCAATGTCACCACAAGTATCCGTGAGTTGATTATACGATATGCATCAAACAACTTCATAATCATAATATTCAATCCACACAAAGAACTCCAAGGAGCACCCCAAAGTTTCTATCGGAGAAAAGATAATGAAAACGTGCATCAACCCCTATGCATAGATTACCCCCCAATGTCACCACGGGAATCCGCGAGTTGAGTGCCAAAACATACATCAAGTGAATCAATATAATACCCCATTGTCACCATGGGTATTCGTATGCAAGACATACATAAAGTGTTCTCAAATCATGGAGACCGTCGGGATGATGAAGATGGCCTCCGGTGATGATTCCCCCCTCCGGCAGGGTGCCGGAAAAGGGCTGTAGATGAGATCGTGGAGGTATAGAGGCTTGCGCCGGTGTAAAAACTCATCTAGGGTTATTTCTGGGGGTTTCCTCTATTTATAGCATTTTTCAGCGTTGGAATCAGGTCAGATGGAGCCACGTGGGCCCCACAAGGTACCAGGGCGTGCCTGGAGGGGAGGGGGGTGGCGCGCCCTGGTGCCTCGTGGGCACTGGGTGGCCCCCCTCCAGTGGGTCTTGGTTCTAGTATTTTTTATTTATTCCATAAAAAATCTCCAAAAAGTTTCTTCCAATTCCAAGAACTTTTATTTCTGCACAAAAAACAACACCATGGCAATTCTGCTGAAAACAGCGTCAGTCCGGGTTAGTTCTAATCAAATCATACCAAAACCATATAGAATTGTTATAAACATGGCATGAATACTTCATAAATTATAGATACATTGGAGACGTATCACTCCCCGGCGCGCCACGCCGCACCGCGTGCCCGCGGCCGCCATCGTCTTCCTCCTGTCCTCTTCTTCCTTGAACTCTCTCGAGCACCCCCGTGGCCTCTCCGCACCGTGTGACCCCCCCTGGCCCCGCTCCCCCTCCCCTACGCGTGCCCTTCCCTCACCAGTACATCCCCCGAGTGCCCATGGCGGCATTCGGCACGGGCATCTCGTCGCGGCTATATAAGCCCTCCCCGAGGCCTCCCGAGCTCCTCAACCTCCTCACTACCCTCCTCTAGCCCTCCCCAACCACCCTATTGAGCTCGAGGAGCTCTCCTCGCTCCTCACGGCCGCCATGGCCATCGCCGGCAGCTGCTCGAATTCGAGCACCTCCGCCTCTCCCTCCCCACCTAGCCACCGCAGGAGACCTCCACCGACCCCCTTGACCCTCCGCCACCCTTCCCCACGCCTGCCAAACCATCGTAGCCTCGAGCCCAAGCCCGCTCGTAGCCACGTCCGCCGCAGCCAGAGCCATGCTCATTCCCGAGCTCCTCGGCGACCGTGCGGTGCACCAGAGGGACCGCCTCACCCTCCTGATCACACCGGTGGGTCGGGCGCCCCAAATGGTGGCCGGAGCCGCCGGCTATCGCCGTCGGGGCTCGCTGCTCCCGCAGCTAGGCACGCGCGAGGTTGAGGAAGGAGATGACCTGGCCAGGCGGGTCCCACCGCCTCTCGGGTCCCACCGGTCAGCCTAACCACGGCGTTGACTCCGGGCCCGCGGGATTTTAAGTGAAGGCGTATTCCTCAAAAATGTTTTCTCTTAAGGAAAGCGTATTCTGCTGCTTCTTCGGACAGAAATGCATTTTCTCCATTCGAAAACGTATTTCAGCAAAGGCGCTTTCTGTTTAAACCCCGCCGGCCGAAACCCCAGCAGCAGGAAAGCACAGTTTTTATTTGTTTTTCTGCCTAACGAATGAACGGCCATATTTTCGCAACCGTGACTCCGAATCAGGTGATTCTAAAGCCCACATTCTCAGTTCGTCGAGCCCGTTCCGATGGTATCATTTTCACCATGTTGTAACATTCTGAAAATGACCATTTTCCCCTACCCTCTATTCAGCTCCGCCAAGAGAGAACCGTTTCCGGCAAAATTTTCTGCGAACCTCTCGCACTTCTTCCCGGTGACTCCATCAACCCCAGGCAAGCCACAACAACCACTTGCATGATGGCATTGCAGTAGCCATGGTTTCCACTTGAATATTTAAATAATTGTTTGCTCATTTAATGATTCGAATATGCTTGTGAATCCATGTCTATGCTTATGCCATGTTCATTTTCATCTAGTAAGTGAAATGATTAATTGATAATGTTATTATTATCATGTTTCATTCTTGTAATCATTTCCGATGCTAGTGATAACAATATGCTCGTATGAATAGTTAGGGTTTGTTATGAAAATACTTGTTATATTCATGATCGTCATTATGCCATGCTCATTTGCATACCGTAGACTAAATGATTTATCATTGTTGATGTAATGATGTTAAATGGTTATGTTGCCTATCCATGGTTACACTGATATCATGCTCATAAGCATTGTTATTTCATTATGTTATTATGACTCAGCTCATCACCATTCAAGTTGAACCTGACATTTATCAAACTTGAACAAATCTGTTGGCTGAGTCATGGTGCCATCGAATCGAGCTCACCAGTGCAGCCACACTTGCCTGGATGGGGAGGCCCTAATGCGGTCTATTGTCATGCATCTCGCCAGTGCCTCCTACTAGGGAAGTTTATGGGTGCGCGCTACCCTGATCAAGTAGGCGGACATAGCCTTGTGTGCCCGAGTTTTACGGTACCGAGGTCCCCGTTTGGGACGATGTTTTGTTTTGGCCACGACGGTATCAGCCACAAAGGTGGCGGATGTCACGAGTTGACATCGGGGCCACCCATGACATAGCCCAAAGGGGAGTTGTCGGAGTGGCCGGGAGAGTGTCATGCAATAGATTGGTTTTGTCGGAATATCGTTGGTCCACCCGAATGGGAGCACGAGGCCATGAGTTCCGTAGTGTGGGTACAGTGTACTAACCTCTGCAGAGTGTATAATCTATCGATAGCCGCGTCCTCGAATATGGACACAGTTCGTAGTAGGTCATACCGTTGGTCAACAGAAATAATAACCTGGATAATAAACAACCCCGGTTCGATGAGGAAAGAAGTTGGTTGATCTTTATGTGGTCACGAGATGATGATGGTATTCTTGACGATGGTTGATCATGAGGTGGTCGTGTGACGATCATGACGGTAAGAAAGATTGATCCCTATGGTGGTTACAAGATAACCTCCGAACAGAGTAAGTTGGTCCATGAGACCTTAAACGTCGACCCCCTGCATGCTAGTGCTAGTGTCACCATATTAATATCATGAATTATGTACATGCCATACGTATGCTGTTCTAGTAGTATCATGTGAATCATGGATAATTAACCTGTAAATGTCATGCTGTTGTTTGTCTTGATTGCTTTGGTTGCTGTGAGCTTGCGAGTACATTCAAAGTACTCACCTGGCGTGTCATGCCAGATTGCAGGTCATGCCGTGATTGATTGTTTGTCGAGGATCCCGAGGTTGCGCTCTAGGATGCATCCCAGCCAGAGTCCCTGCGGAGTGGAGTTCATCACCGTCGTCGTTGTTCCACTGCTAGAATTTATTCCGCTTCAACCTGGCGTGTCATGCCAGATTGCAGGTCATGCCGTGATTGATTGTTTGTCGAGGATCCCGAGGTTGCGCTCTAGGATGCATCCCAGCCAGAGTCCCTGCGGAGTGGAGTTCATCACCGTCGTCGTTGTTCCACTGCTAGAATTTATTCCGCTTCAAGATATTCCGCTGCTAGCATAGAACTACCTTAGCCGGCAAAGTGTCGCCGTGCCCCTGTAACCTTTGTAACATCGGACCCTTGTACCCCTTTTATTTGTAATAAAGAGCAGATTTGTTCTATGCCAAGCAGTGCCATATTCCAGAAGACTTGATCTCTGGGCTGGAATGCGGTGTGTTCCGGTCTCTCTGAGCCGGGGTACCACAACACTTGGTATCCGAGCAGGTCTGGCTGTAGGACGCCCTAGTCAGCGCGAGCGTTAGAAACCGGTAGTATAGATTCTAGTCGGTTTGCTGGATATGGTTGTTGCATTTGTTTGCTGCATAGCATGCATATAGACTTATTATATTGTCGCTAATGGTTGATCTTGTGAGTGTAGGTGGCATCGGTCTCGATCCACTACCTGCACCCCCCAGCTTTGCATACCTGCTTTTCGGTGTTTGACGTCATGTCTGTCCCAGCGGAGTGATGCTGAGGTACTAAGTGTCCAGACACCACTTGCAGGTATCGTGCAGATATCTTTCCGCCAGCCACCTATCGTTTCGGTGATAGACATGTTTCTATCCCGGATCTTGTCATCCTACTCGCCGCTTTGGCAACCCTTACTGGTCTTTGTTACCAGAAAAGGGCAATGCCAGCAGACCCTGCTTTCAACCACTATCCGACTCTATCACTCATTCCCTGGACGAGTACGGTTCCCTTACGTCCGCTTGATGATGATGTGGCCGTGACATCCGTGTTACACTACATGATCACCGAGCCTGTCCAAATGCAACCGGTGCTGAGCCAGCGCTTGGTGCAGCTCTGTTTACACCAACCCCTCCACACGTTGATCCATTCTCGTGCACACCGTCGCAACATATTAGACCATAGTACCGAAGTTTCCGCGAGATTTGTGTGCTTAAGTAGGCATGCATATTGTCGTGGATAGCAGTAAAATGTGATGTTGTTTGTTATCTTGATGCCTTGTGTGCTTTTGTTTAAGTCGTTTCTTTTGCTTCTTTCTTTGGGCCTTCGGTGTTACCCTATTTTCCCTTATGAATGTTGCTCATCGAACTGACACCGGACTCAAAGAATCAGTGAGGAGTTCAAATATTTGGAAGCTCAGCTAAACACTATGGAATTCTCAGCCGACTGAATTGTATTGGGAATATCTGGCCTGACTGCAAGTGACATCCGGGAATGATTATCAAGAACAAGTTTACATCAGTGGTGCTATCTTCGCAGCAGCAATGATTGCATAAACAGGAAGACAAATTGTGAGCAAGACCAACGGTATATTTGCAGTCAAAGCGACCCATAGCAGGAATATCAAGGGTATATATATAGATATGGCATCCAGTCCGCATATCACAGGGAGAAGCTTCTGGTGTAAGCAATCCAGTCCTCCTCCGCACGCTACCAAGGAAGCTTACGATGCAAGGCTCCAGCAGTCTTCCTCAGTACGATATGTGGATAGCTTCCAGTGTAAGATACTCAGTCTTCTTCAGTAAGCCACCGCAGAACGCCTCTGGCATAAGTCACCAAAATCTTCCCCAGTAAGCAACCAGGAGGAGAAGCTTCTGAAGCACGGTACCCAGTCTTCTTCAGCACGCTATCCCGGCAAAAGCTTCGAGCATAAGCTATTCAGTCTTCCTCAGCACGATACTCTCACATAGCTTCCAACACAAGCTATCCAGTGTTCGGCAGTACGGCACTATAAACAGTCATCAACATGGGTACAAGTAATTACACAGTGAGTTGGCAGTGCATCTCAAGAGTCAAGCTCACAACAGTTTGGTCAGAAGCACGAGCTAGTCAAGACCCAAGTGTCTGCTTCGGGAATCAAATGTCCAGCTACACATACTTCCATGTTTATTGTGAACATGCTGCCAAGGTCATGCAAGTCACCCGTACGATGATGCAAAGCATGGTGAGAATCCGACAACCACATGAGTCATGCAAGAGGAAGAAAGCCAGTTATACACCTCAGTATGATGCAAGGACCGACATGATGGAAATATGCCCTAGAGGCAATAATAAAGTTGTTATTATTTTATATTTCCTTGTTCATGATAAAGGTTTATTATTCATGCTAG
Source organism: Elymus sibiricus (assembly GCA_039707655.1). NCBI lineage: Eukaryota > Viridiplantae > Streptophyta > Magnoliopsida > Poales > Poaceae > Elymus > Elymus sibiricus. The sequence continues at coordinate 277,611,656 of CM077672.1, forward strand.
AATTGTATTAACCGGAAACTTAAATACATGTGTGAATACATAAACAAATACCATGTCCCTAGTGAGCCTCTACTAGACTAGCTCGTTGATCAAAGATGGTTAAGGTTTCCTAACCATAGACATGAGTTGTCATTTGATAACGGGATCACATCATTAGGAGAATGATGTAATGGACAAGACCCATCCGTTAGCTTAGCATATGATCGTTCTGTTTATTGCTACTGCTTTCTTGAATGTCAAATACATGTTCCTCAGACCATGAGATCATGCAACTCCTGGATATCGGAGGAATACCTTGTGTGCTATCAAACGTCACAACGTAACTGGGTGATCATAAATATGCTCTACAGGTATCTCCGAAGGTGTCCGTTGAGTTGGCATGGATCGAGACTGGGATTTGTCACTCCGTGTTTCGGAGAGGTATCTCTGGGCCCTCTCGGTAATGCACATCATAAGAAGCTTGCAAGCAAAGTGACTAAGGAGTTAGTTACGGGATGATGTATTACGGAACGAGTAAAGAGACTTGCCGGTAACGAGATTGAACTAGGTATGGAGATACCGACGATCGAATCTCGGGCAAGTAACATACCGACGGACAAAGGGAATTACGTATGTTGTCATTGCGGTTCGACCGATAAGATCTTCGTGGAATATGTAGGAACCAATATGAGCATCCAGGTTCCGCTATTGGTTATTGACTGGAGAGGCGTCTCAGTCATGTCTACATCATTCCCGAACCCGTAGGGTCCGCACGCTTAACGTTCGTTGACGATATAGTGTTATATGAGTTATGTGAATTGGTAACCGAATATTGTTCGGAGTCCTGGATGAGATCCCGGACATCACGAGGAGTCTCGGAATGGTCGAGAGGTAAAGATTTATATATGGGAAGTCATATTTTGGGTTCCGAAAAAAGGTGCAGTTTTTTCGGTATTGTACCGGGAAGCTTCCAGAAGGTTCCGGAGGATTCCGGAGGGGTCCGGAAGTCCACAAGTGGGTCCACCACGTCCCAAAGGGCTGGCATGGGCTAAGGGGAGGCGCCCTGGCCTTATTGGGCCAGGCGCACCAAGTTCTCAAAAGCCCACGCAGCTAGGGAAGGAAAAAAGGGAGAGTCCTAGTAGGAATACGATTGGACTTTGGAGTCCAAGTCCACGTGTGTACTATTCACGTTTACTGTTCACGTGGTACTATTCATTCTACTCCAAGCCCCTACACATTGTCTTAGCCCCAAAGGACACAAGGGGGCGCCCCAAAGGACACAACATTGTCTTAGCCGTGTGCGGCGCCCCCCTCCACAGTTCCGTCCCTCGGTCATATTTTCGCAGTGCTTGGGCGAAGCCCTGCAGAGATAGCATCACCATCACCGTCACCACGCCGTCGTGCTGCCGGAACTCATCCACTACCTCGCCGTCTTGCTGGATCAAGAAGTCGAGGACGTCACCGAGCTGAACGTGTGCTAAACGCGGAGGTGCCGTACGTTCGGTGCTCGGTCGGTTGGATCGTGAAGTTGTTCGACGACATCAACCGCGTTGTTCTAACGCTTCCGCTTACGGTCTACGAGGGTACGTAGACACACTCCCCCCTCTCGTAGCTATGCATCTCCATGGATAGATCTTGCGTGTGCGTAGAAATTTTTTGTTTTCCATGAAACGTTCCCCAACAGTGGCATCATGAGACAGGTCTATGCGTAGATGATATGCACGAGTAGAACACAAAGAGTTGTGGGCGGTGATCGTCATACTGCTTACCACCAACGTCTTATTTTGATTCGGCGGTATTGTAAGATGAAGCGGCCCGGACCAACCTTACATGTCCACGTACATGAGACCGGTTCCACCGACAGACATGCAACTTGTTTTGCATAAAGGTGGCTGGCGGGTGTCTGTTTCTCCTACTTTAGTTGAATCGAATTTGACTGCGGCCGGTCCTTGTTGAAGGTTAAAACAGCAAACTTGATAAATCACCGTTGTGGTTTTGTGCCGTAGGTAAGATCGGTTCTTGCTAGAAGCCCGTAGCAGCCACGTAAAACTTGCAACAACAAAGTAGAGGACGTCTAACTTGTTTTTGCAGGGTATGCTGTGATGTGATATGGTCAAGACATGATGTGATATACGTTATTGTATGAGATGATCATGTTTTGTAATTTATCGGCAACCGGCAGGAGCCTTATGGTTGTCTCTTTGTTGTATGAAATGCAAGCGCCATGTAATTGCTTTACTTTATCGCTATGCGTTAGCAATAGTTGTAGAAGCAATAGTTGGCAAGACGACCATGACACAACGATGGAGATCAAGGTGTCGAGCCGGTGACGATGGAGATCATGACGATGCTTTGGAGATGGAGATCAAAAGCACAAGATGATGGCCATATCATGTCACATATTTTGATTGCATGTGATGTTTATCCTTTATGCATCTTATTTTGCTTAGAACGACGGTAGCATTATAAGATGATCCCTTCACTAAATTTCAAGATAAAAGTGTTCTCCCCGAGTATGCACCGTTGCTAAAGTTTGTCGTTTCGAAGCACCTCGTGATGATCGGGTGTGATAGATTCTACGTTCACATACAACGGGTGTAAGCCAGTTTTACACAAGCAGAATACTTGGGTTAAACTTGACGAGCCTAGCATGTACAGACATGGTCTCGGAACACTGGAGACCGAAAGGTCGAACATGAGTCATATAGTAGATATGATCAACATGGAGATGTTCACCATTGATGACTATCCCATCTCACGTGATGATCGGACATGGGCTAGTTGATTTGGATCATGTAACACTTAGTTAACTTGAGGGATGTTAATTTAAGTGGGAGTTCATTAGTAATTTGATTAATTGAACTTAATTTATCATGAACTTAGTCTTGATAGTTTCTTTGCATATCTATGTTGTAGATAAATGGCCCGTGCTACTGTTCCGTTGAATTTTAATGCGTTCCTAGAGAAAGCTAAGTTGAAAGATGATGGTATCAACTACACGGACTGGGTCCGTAACTTGAGGATTATCCTCATTGCTGCACAGAAGAATTATGTCCTTGATGCACCGCTAGGTGATGGACCTGCTGCAGGAGCTGCTGCAGACGTTGTGAACGCCTGGCAGGCTCGATCTGATGACTACTCGATAGTTCAGTGTGCCATGCTCTACGGCTTAGAACCGGGACTGCAAAAGCGTTTTGAACTCCACGGAGCATATGAGATGTTCCAAGAGCTGAAATTGATATTTCAAGCTAATGCCCGGGTTGAGAGATATGAAGTCTCCAACAAGTTCTTTAGCTGTAAGATGGAGGAGAACAGTTCTGTCAGTGAACACATACTCAGAATGTCTAGGTACCACAACCACTTGACTCAGCTGGGAATTGATCTTCCGGTTGAGAGTGTTATTGACAGAGTTCTTCAGTCACTGCCACCAAGCTATAAAGGCTTCGTGATGAACTATAATATGCAAGGGATGGAGAAGACAATTCCCGAGCTCTTCGCGATGTTGAAATCAGCGGAGGTAGAAATCAAGAAGGAGCATCAAGTGTTGATGGTTAACAAAACCACTAGTTTCAAGAAAAAGGGCAAGGGAAAGAAGGGGAACTTCAAGAAGAATGGCAAGCAAGTTGCTGCTCCCACGAAGAAACCCAAAGCTGGACCCAGGCCTGGAACAGAGTGCTTCTACTGCAAAGGGACTGGTCACTGGAAGCGGAACTGCCCCAAGTATTTGGCGGATAAGAAGGATGGCAAAGTGAGCAAAGGTATATTTGATATACATGTTATTGATGTGTTCCTCACTAATGCTCGCAGTAGCGCCTGGGTATTTGATACTGGTTCGGTTGCTCATATTTGTAACTCGAAACAGGAGCTACGGAATAAGCGAAGATTGGCTAAGGACGAGGTGACGATGCGCGTCGGGAATGGTTCCAAGGTTGATGTGATCGCCGTCGGCACGCTACCTCTACATCTACCTTCGGGATTAGTTTTAGACCTCAATAATTTTTATTTGGTGCCAGCGTTGAGCATGAACATTATATCTGGATCTTGTTTATTGCGAGACGGTTATTCATTTAAGTCAGAGAATAATGGTTGTTCTATTTATATGAGTAACATCTTTTATGGTCACACACCTTTTGTGAATGGTCTATTCTTGTTGAATCTCGATCGTAGTGATACACATATTCATAATATTGATGCCAAAAGATGCAAAGTTGATAATGATAGTGCAACATACTTGTGGCACTGCCGTTTAGGTCATATTGGTGTAAAGCGCATGAAGAAACTCCATGCGGATGGACTTTTGGAATCTCTTGATTATGAATCATTTGATACTTGCGAACCATGCCTCATGGGCAAGATGACTAAAACTCCGTTCTCCAGAACAATGGAGCGAGCTACTGATTTGTTGGAAATAATACATACCGATGTATGCGGTCCGATGAATGTTGAAGCAGGCGGTGGGTATCGTTATTTTCTAACCTTCACAGATGATTTGAGTAGATATGGGTATATCTACTTGATGAAACACAAGTCTGAAACATTTGAAAAGTTCAAAGAATTTCAGAGTGAAGTAGAGAATCATCGTAACAAGAAAATAAAGTTTCTACGATCTGATCGCGGAGGCGAATATTTGAGTTACGAGTTTGGCCTTCATTTAAGAAAATGTGGAATTGTTTCACAACTCACGCCACCTGGAACACCACAGCGTAATGGTGTGTCCGAATGTCGTAACCGTACTTTATTGGATATGGTGCGTTATATGATGTCTCTTACCGATTTGCCACTATCGTTTTGGGGTTAGGCATTAGAGACAGCTGCATTCACGTTAAATAGGGCACCGTCTAAATCCGTTGAGACGACACCATATGAACTATGGTTTGGCAAGAAACCTAAGCTGTCGTTTCTTAAAGTTTGGGGATGCGATGCTTATGTGAAAAAGCTTCAACCTGATAAGCTCGAACCCAAAGTGGAGAAGTGTGTCTTCATAGGATACCCTAAAGAAACAATTGGGTACACCTTCTACGACAGATCCGAAGGCAAGGTCTTTGTTGCCAAGAATGGGTCCTTTCTAGAGAAGGAGTTTCTCTCGAAAGAAGTGAGTGGGAGGAAAGTAGAACTTGATGAGGTAATTGTACCTTCTCTCGAACTGGAAAGTAGCTCATCAGAGAAAACCGTTCCCGTGATGCCTACACCAATAAGAGAGAAAGATAATGATAAAGATCATGAAACTTTAGATCAAGTTACTACTGAACTTCGTAGGTCGACCAGAGTACGTTCCGCACCAGAGTGGTACGGTAATCCTGTTCTGGAAGTTATGTTGTTAGACAACAGCGAACCTACGAACTATGAAGAAGCTATGATAAGCCCGGATTCCGACAAATGGCTTGAGGCCATGAAATCTGAGATAGGATCCATGTATGAGAACAAAGTGTGGACTTTGGTGGACTTGCCCAATGATCGGCAAGCCATTGAGAATAAATGGATTTTTAAGAGGAAGACAGATGCTGATGGTAATATCACTGTCTACAAAGCTCGACTTGTCGCGAAAGGTTTTCAACAAGTTCAAGGGGTTGACTACGATGAGACTTTCTCACCTGTAGCGATGCTTAAGTCTGTCCGAATCATGTTAGCAATTGCCGCATTTTATGATTATGAAATCTGGCAAATGGATGTCAAAACTGCATTCCTTAATGGTTTTCTCAAAGAAGAGTTGTATATGATGCAACCAGAAGGTTTTGTCGATCCTAAGGGTGCTAACAAAGTGTGCAAGCTCCAGCGATCCATCTATGGACTGGTGCAAGCATCTCGGAGTTGGAATATACGCTTTGATGAGGTGATCAAGGCATATGGTTTTGTACAGACTTATGGTGAAGCCTGTATTTACAAGAAAGTGAGTGGGAGCTCTGTAGCATTTCTGATATTATATGTGGATGACATATTGTTGATTGGAAATGATATAGAATTTCTGGATGGCATAAAGGGATACTTGAATAAGAATTTTTCAATGAAAGACCTCGGTGAAGCTGCTTATATATTAGGCATCAAGATCTATAGGGATAGATCAAGACGCTTGATAGGACTTTCACAAAGCACATACCTTGACAAAGTTTTGAAGAAGTTCAAAATGGATCGGTCAAAGAAAGGGTTCTTGCCTGTCTTGCAAGGTGTGAAGTTGAGTCAGACTCAATGCCCGACCACGGCAGAAGATATAGAGAAAATGAAAGTCATTCCCTATGCCTCAGCCATAGGTTCTATTATGTATGCCATGCTGTGTACCAGACCTGATGTGTGCCTTGCCATAAGTTTGGCAGGGAGGTACCAGAGTAATCCAGGAGTGGATCACTGGACAGCGGTGAAGAATATCCTGAAGTACCTGAAAAGGACCAAGGACATGTTTCTCGTTTATGGAGGTGATGAAGAGCTCGTCGTAAAGGGTTACGTCGATGCAAGCTTCGACACTGATCCGGATGACTCTAAGTCACAAACCGGATACGTATTTATATTAAATGGTGGAGCTGTCAGTTGGTGCAGTTCCAAGCAGAGCGTCGTGGCGGGATCTACGTGTCAAGCGGAATACATAGCTGCTTCGGAAGCAGCACATGAAGGAGTCTGGATGAAGGAGTTCATATCCGATCTAGGTGTAATACCTAGTGCATCGGGTCCAATGACAATCTTTTGTGACAACACTGGAGCAATTGCCATAGCCAAGGAGCCCAGGTTTCACAAGAAGACCAAACACATCAAGAGACGCTTCAACTCCATTCGTGAATATGTCAAGGATGGAGACATAGAAATTTTCAAAGTACACACGGATCTGAATGTGGCAGACCCGTTGACTAAGCCTCTTCCACGAGCAAAATATGATCAGCACCAAGACTCCATGGGTGTTAGATTCATTACTATGTAATCTAGATTATTGACTCTAGTGCAAGTGGGAGACTGATGGAAATATGCCCTAGAGGCAATAATAAAGTTGTTATTATTTTATATTTCCTTGTTCATGATAAAGGTTTATTATTCATGCTAGAATTGTATTGACCGGAAACTTAAATACATGTGTGAATACATAAACAAATACCGTGTCCCTAGTGAGCCTCTACTAGACTAGCTCGTTGATCAAAGATGGTTAAGGTTTCCTAACCATAGACATGAGTTGTCATTTGATAACGGGATCACATCATTAGGAGAATGATGTAATGGACAAGACCCATCCGTTAGCTTAGCATATGATCGTTCTGTTTATTGCTACTGCTTTCTTGAATGTCAAATACATGTTCCTCAGACCATGAGATCATGCAACTCCCGGATATCGGAGGAATACCTTGTGTGCTATCAAACGTCACAACGTAACTGGGTGATCATAAAGATGCTCTACAAGTATCTCCGAAGGTGTCCGTTGAGTTGGCATGGATCGAGACTGGGATTTATCACTCCGTGTTTCGGAGAGGTATCTCTGGGCCCTCTCGGTAATGCTCATCATAAGAAGCTTGCAAGCAAAGTGACTAAGGAGTTAGTTACAGGATGATGTATTACGGAATGAGTAAAGAAACTTGCCGGTAACGAGATTGAACTAGGTATGGAGATACCGACAATCGAATCTCGGGCAAGTAACATACCGACGGACAACGGGAATTACGTATGTTGTCATTGCGGTTCGACCGATAAGATCTTCTTGGAATATGTAGGAACCAATATGAGCATCCAGGTTCCGCTATTGGTTATTGACCGGAGAGGCGTCTCAGTCATGTCTACATCATTCCCGAACCCGTAGGGTCCGCACGCTTAACGTTCGTTGACGATATAGTGTTATATGAGTTATGTGAATTGGTAACCAAATATTGTTCGGAGTCCCGGATGAGATCCCGGACATCACGAGGAGTCTCGGAATGGTCGAGAGGTAAATATTTATATATGGGAAGTCATATTTTGGGTTCCAGAAAAAGGTGCAGTTTTTTCGGTATTGTACCGGGAAGCTTCCAAAAGGTTCCGGAGGATTCCGGAGGGGTCCAGAAGTCTACAAGTGGGTCCACCACGCCCCAAAGGGCTGGCATGGGCTAAGGGGAGGCGCCCTGGCCTTATTGGGCCAGGTGCACCAAGTCCCAAACGCAGCTAGGGAAGGAAAAAAGGGAGAGTCCTAGTAGGAATACGATTGGACTTTGGAGTCCATGTCCACGTGTGTACTATTCACGGTTACTGTTCACGTGGCACTATTCCTTCTACTCCAAGCCCCTACACATATATAAATAGAGGAGAGGGGGCGCCCCAAAGGACACAACATTGTCTTAGCCGTGTGCGGCGCCCCCCTCCATAGTTCCATCCCTCGGTCATATTTTCGCAGTGCTTGGGCGAAGCCCTGCGGAGATAGCATCACCATCACCGTCACCACGCCGTCGTGCTGCCGGAACTCATCCACTACCCGGCCGTCTTGCTGGATCAAGAAGTCGAGGTCGTCACCGAGCTGAACGTGTGCTAAACGCGGAGGTGCCGTACGTTTGGTGCTCGGTCGGTTGGATCGTGAAGTTGTTCGACGATATCAACCGCGTTGTTCTAACGCTTCCGCTTACGGTCTACGAGGGTACGTAGACACACTCCCCCCTCTCGTAGCTATGCATCTCCATGGATAGATCTTGCGTGTGCGTAGAATTTTTTTGTTTTCCATGCAACGTTCCCCAACACGACAAGCTATAAAGTAAGGCAAATTTGGGACAACAAACTTGACAGTGGATATCATGGCCAGTTTCCTTACACCAGACAAAGTGATATCATTAACCTTCGTCACCAGCTTGTATGATTGCCGACAACAGTGAGCTCCATACAAGCACATGTGAACCTGGCCTATTTTCTATGACACGAGGCATGAACAAGGCTAAGGTATGATTGCTAGAATATTGCACCTGACATCACCTATGGTCATACGAAAAATTAAGAGTATATAAGGCCAAGTTCTTTCATCAAAGGATCCAGACAAAGAAAACAATAATGAAGGAGCAAGATCGGCAATACAGATATGATAAATGTTGTAGGAACAACATGTTACGGATACCCAAGACAATCTGATTCCATATCGATCACCATGAATATACACCCCAGAGGTATACTCGGTTGGTAAGGATCTCATATCAAGGTAACCCGCGTGTCCAACGGCATATGCTCAGAATGGTCAGTATGGAATAGCCAAGTCTGTTATGTCAGATCAAAGATTCCTTAGCCAGCTCAGCAGTTTGACTTCCGCGACCGTGTTAAATCATCGCATGGCCTACTACCCACATGTGGCTATACTGACAAAATGAGTAATCAGAATGCGGAACAACAATCTCAGATCATGTGTCCCCATATATGATACCCAGTAAAATGATAGCCTGTCGTGAACAAGAGCCTTCCGCCAAAACCATCGGCAGTCAAGTCTCCAGATGTGATTGCTATAAGGCCGTACCCCTTTATACTGGCCATGACAAGCGACAGTCGAATTTTGGTACAGATTTGATACTCAAGACAGTGGAGTCAGCCAAGATGATTCAGAAATCCCTGCGAGCAGTCAGATTCTGCCAAGAGAGTGGTTATGATTCTGAGAATTGTTTTGAACCCAGGAGGACATGCATCTGCTTGAGTAACTCGATGTAATGATTAAATGTTTCATGTCCACCGAGGAAATTTGTGCACAACTCCATTGATGCTAGCAGTGCTAGATATAAGAATGACACGTCAATGGGGAAATTCCTCCTGGACATATGGAAATTCCAGTCATCATAATAGCAGATAAGCCAGCAGACATAAAGGAATTGGAGTCAGAGTAAGGATGAACTTATGAAGGAAGACCTGTCAGAATGTTGGGTACGGTGAAGCAAACCACCCCAGAGCACTGCAGTCAGGACATATGAAATTCAGTGGGAACAATTTATAAAGGAAAAGGATACCCGAGTTGGAAACGGTTTCCTTAAGTCAGAATATTTATACTTGTTCCCTGAGCAACCAAATCTCGAGGACGAGATTTTTGTAAGGGGGGTAGGTTTGTAACACCCCGATTTTTGGCCCTTTCTTTTTCTTTTGGATTTCTTCGAATTTTTATTTGGATTTCCTTTTCGGTGGCTCTGTGGTCTTGAAACCTGGGAAGATCCTCTCTCCTTCCTTTTTCAAGTGGCTTGTGATTCTCAAATCTTTCCCAAGACCATGTCATTTCCATCTTAGCCCAACCCCAATATTTATTTCCTGGGAATATTCCTTTTTCTATTAAAGGAATAACCTTGTTTGCTCTAGGTTGTGAAGCAACCTACATTTCTGTCTTCCACAAAATTCCCACAAAACTCTCATAAATTCTTTGGATCATATATTCCACAAATATGGCAAAACCCATCCTTGCCTAGTTCAAAAATAATTCAGGAATATTCATTTCCTATTCTGTCCAGTATGGCACTTTGTGAAGGAAGTGCTATTTATATTTTCTTGATTGCCCTAAAACTTTTTGAGCACTCTTTAATATCCAAATAATTGCCACATGCGAAAATTCAGCTTCATTTGCCTAGTAAATATTCCTCATCAAATTTCCAAAGTTTCTGACCAGAGAGAAGCTTTGTGAAGGAAGTACTAGCTAGGCTTATCCAAATGAGTTGAAATTTTGGTAGATCATCCATATGATCAAATCATTACTCTCCACCAAATTTCATCTCTATCCAATAATCTATGTGAGCACATCATCCAATCTTTGTTTCTGGTCACAATTTCAGTTTGTGAAGCAACTATATTTTATATTGCTTCAAAAATTCTGAAATTAATTCAGGACCCAAACATCACTATATCCATTGAGCATACCAAAATTCACATCATTTTGCCAAGCTATTTTCTCCACAAAATTGCCCCAAGTTTCTGTCCACTGTGGATCATTGTGAAGGAAGTACCATTTATATTTATCTAAATGGTATGAAATTTTTGCAGTACCTTCATATGATCAAATGATCATACTCCACCAAGTTTCAGCCCAATCCAACACTCTATGTGAGTGCAGCTTCATGAGCTAGTTTCTGGACCAGATTTTGCAGTTGTGAAGCAACTATGATAAATCTTGGTCCAAATATTTTCATACTTCACACGACAGTAGTTCTTCCTACCCTAAACCCCTGTGACATCCTGGTTAGTCCTTATCCCCTTCACTTTGACCACAACTTCATGCTCAAGTTTGCTACAGCAAACTTTAGATGATCCCTCCCATCAGCACACAGTTTCTTTCTTCGATCTATCACCTCAGAGGGGTCCCATTTGGAAAGGACTACACTCTAGACATCTTTTGCCAGGCATACGTGCCCTCCTCTCGCCAATGCATGCGGTGACCACGTGGGTTGGCATGCGTTTGGCGCGCTCTGAGCGTCGGCAAGCTCCGGGCACTACCCCCCCTCCCAGCCACTCCTGCGCGTCCCACCTTGTCCACCGCGTCGCCCATAGTCCCCCGCGTCCACGTGTGCCCTGGCCTCCTCCTTGTTCCTCCCCGGCGTGCCACGAGACCTCCACCAACCCCCTTGACCCTCCGCCACCCTTCCCCACGCCTGCCGAACCACTGTAGCCTCGAGCCCAAGCCCGCCCGTAGCCACGTCCGCCGCAGCCGGAGCCCCGCTCATTCCCGAGCTCCTCGGCGACCGTGCGGTGCACCAGAGGGACCGCCTCACCCTCCCGATCACACCGGAGGGTCGGGTGCCCCAAATGGTGGCCGGAGCCGCCGGCTATCGCCGTCGGGGCTCGCTGCTCCCGCGGCCAGGCACGCGCGAGGTTGAGGAAGGAGATGACCTGGCCAGGCGGGTCCCACCGCCTCTCGGGTCCCACCGGTCAGCCTAACCACGGCGTTGACTCCGAGCCTGCGGGATTTTAAGTGAAGGTGTATTCCTCAAAAATGTTTTCTCTTAAGGAAAGCGTATTCTGCTGCTTCTTCGGACAGAAATGCGTTTTCTCCGTTCGAAAACGTATTTCAGCAAAGGCGCTTTCTGTTTAAACCCCGCTGGCCGAAACCTCTAAATTGCGTACATTCGTCTGTTAGCAGCAGAAAAGCACAGTTTTTCTTTGTTTTTCTGCGTAACGAATGAACGGCCGTATTTTCGCAACCGTGACTCCGAATCAGGTGATTACAAAGCCCACGTTCTCAGTTCGTCGAGCCTGTTCCGATGGTATCATTTTCACCATGTTGTAACATTCTAAAAATGACCATTTTGCCCCTGCCCTCTATTCAGCTCCGTCGAGAGAGAACCGTTTTAGGCAAAAAAAATCTGCGAACCTCTCGCACTTCTTCCCGGTGACTCCATTAACCCCAGGCAAGCCACAACAGCCACTTGCATGATGGCATTGTAGTAGCCATGGTGTCCACTTGAATATTTAAATAATTGTTTGCTCATTTAATGATTCGCATATGCTTGTGAATACATGTCTATGCTTATGCCATGTTCATTTTCATCTAGTAAGTGAAATGATTAATTGATAATGTTATTATTATCATGTTTCATTCTTGTAATCATTTCCCATGCTAGTGATAACAATATGCTCATATGAATAGTTAGGGTTTGTTATGAAAATACTTGTTATATTCATGATCGTCATTATGCCATGCTCATTTGCATCCCGTAGACTAAATGATTTATCATTGTTGATGTAATGATGTTAAATGGTTATGTTGCCCATCCATGGTTACACTGATATCATGCTCATAAGCATTGTTATTTCATTATGTTATAATGACTCAGCTCATCACCATTCAAGTTGAACCTAACATTAATCGAACTTGAACATATCTGTTGGCTGAGTCATGGTGCCATCGATTCTAGCTCACCAGTGCAGCCACACTTGCCTGGATGGGGTGGCCCTAATGCGGTCTATTGTCATGCCTCTCACCAGTGCCTCCTACTAGGGAAGGTTATGGGTGCGCGCTACCCTGATCAGGTAGGCGGCCATAGCCTTGTGTGCCCGAGTTTTACGGTACCGAGGTCCCCGTTTGGGACGATGTTTTGTTTTGGCCACGATGGTGGCAGCCACAAAGGTGGCGGATGTCACGAGTTGACATCGGGGCCACCCATGACATAGCCCAAAGGGGGGTTTGTCAGAGTGGCCGGGAGAGTGTCATGCAAAAGATTGGTTTTGTCGGAATATCGTTGGTCCACCCGAATGGGAGCACGAGGCCATGAGTTCCGTAGTGTGGGTACAGTGTACTAACCTCTGAAGAGTGTATAATCTATCGATAGCCGCGTCCTCAGATATGGACATAGTTCGTAGTGGGTCACACCATGGGTCAACAGAAATAATAACCTGGATAATAAACAACCCTGGTTCGATGAGGAAAGAAGTTGGTTGATCTTTATGTGGTCACGAGATGATGATGGTATTCTTAACGATGGTTGATCATGAGGTGGTCGTGTGACGATCACGACGGTAAGAAAGATTGATACCTATGGTGGTTACTAAATAACCTCCGAGCAGAGTAAGTTGGTCCATGAGACCTTAAACGTCAACCCCCTGCATGCTAGTGCTAGTATCACCATATTCATATCATGAATTATGTACATGCCATGCGTATGCTGTTCTAGTAGTATCTTGTGCATCATGGATAATTAACCTGTAAATGCCATGCTGTTGTTTGTCTTGATTGCTGTGAGCTTGCGAGTACATTCAAAGTACTCACCTGGCGTGTCATGCCAGATTGCAGGTCATACCGTGATTGATTGTTTGTCGAGGATCCCGAGGTTGCGCTCTAGGATGCTTCCCAGCCAGATGAAAGTGACTAGATGAAATTCCCATATGTCCTCGAGAACGTTTAGCTTATTATAAGAGATTGTTCCGGCCTGTCCTTTGCTACAAAAGGATTGGTCTACCTTGCTGCACCTTAGTTACTATTGCTACTTGTCACTTGTTACAAATTATCTTGTTATCAAACTACTTGTTACCGATAATTTCAGTGCTTGCAGAAATACCTTGCTGAAAACCGCTTGTCATTTCCTTCTGCTCCTTGTTGGGTTCGACACTCTTACTTATCGAAAGGACTATGATTGATCCCCTATACTTGTGGGTCATCAGACATTCATGATCCCACTCAACAGAACGAGGACAGTTCAATCTCTAGCAAGGTCTCTCGGTGTTCCCCGCTCGACCCTACATCGGAGGTTCAAGTTGGGTGAGCTGAAGCGCATCACTAACACCTCGAAGCCTTTTCTCAAGCCAGATAATGAGATTCCAAGATTGAAGTTTTGCATCTCTATGCTCGATGAGCTTTGGATCTCAACTCCCCGTCCTCTTTTCAAGCCAATGACATGCATGGTGCATATTGATGAGAAGTGGTATGATATGACAAGAGTGAAGAACACATATTATCTACTACCTGAAGAACTTGAACCCAAGCGCATCGTGCAGAATACAGACATCATTGGGAATGTCATGTTTCTCACTGTTGTGGCCAAGCCAAGATACAATGATGATGGGGAGGTCACATTTGATGGCAAGATCGGTACTTGTGCCTTCGTCTATATTACGTACAGTGTTTGATTTTTGTTGCTAAGCATAATAATATTCATACTAATTTTTTTACCTATTACAAATCATCACATCACAATAATGTTTTAACTAGTATATTTTTTATTATGCTTAGCATAATAAAGCACATAAATATGTAGGTGAATATTAAGGTGTGATGTTCTATGTAACCATTTACGACATCTGTCATTGCAAAGGATTTATTCTAGATTCAAATCATGTTTTGCCCCAAATTTTATGTTATTTTTCATAAGATATAGTTTGGGATATTGCCAGCAAAAGGTTTCGCTCAATGAATCTCCCCTGGTTAGGAAATAATAAAGACAAAATGCACATTACTTCGCAGATTAATGTTGGCCATAGATTAGTTATAGTGTATTTATATGATTTCATGTACATATTATTATATTTAAATATATTGGCAGAGCACTCTAGAACATATGTATCGGAACAAAAGTCTTGTTAAAAATTTTATGGACTAAATTAATATATGTCCAGATGAATAAAAAAATTATAGTGCACGAGATATTGTATAAGTTTCCCCCGACAGTTGGAACTGCTCATTTCTTGGTTCTTTCATCAGCAAATGTTACTTTCCTAATTTTGGGTTCAATTGTTGGGTGCACCACATGTTTGTTTTGTACTATGTAGCAAAATAAAATCATCTGCGACAGGTGATGTCTACTACACAACTTATTCTTGTAGACTCGTGTTGGGCCTCCAAGCGCAGAGTTTTGTAGGACAGTAGGAATTTTCCCTCAAGTGGATGACCTAAGGTTTATCAATCCGTGGGAGGCATAGGTTGAAGATGGTATCTCTCAAACAACCCTGCAACCAAATACAAGAAATCTCTTGTGTCCCCAACACACCCAATACAATGGTAAATTGTATAGGTGCACTAGTTCGGCGAAGAGATGGTGATAAAAGTGTAGTATGGATAGTAGATATAGGTTTTTGTAATCTGAAAATAAAAAAACAGCAAGGTAACAAATAGTAAAACGGAGCACAAACGGTATTGCAATGCTTGAAAACAAGGCCTAGGGTTCATACTTTCACTAGTGCAATCTCTCAACAATGCTAATATAATTGGATCATATAACCATCCCTCAACGTGCGATAAAGAATCACTCCCAAGTTCCTATTAGCGGAGAACATAAGATAGAAATTGTTTGTAGGGTACAAAACCACGTCAAAGTTATCCTTTCCGATCGATATATTGAGCCATTCCTATAAGTGTCACAAACAGCCCTAGAGTTCGTACTAAAATAACACCATATGATACACATCAACCAACTCTAATGTCACCTAGATACTCCAATGTCACCACCAGTATCCGTGAGTTGATTATACGATATGCATCAAACAACTTCATAATCATAATATTCAATCCACACAAAGAACTCCAAGGAGCACCCCAAAGTTTCTATCGGAGAAAAGATAATGAAAACGTGCATCAACCCCTATGCATAGATTACACCAATGTCACCTCGGGAATCCACGAGTTGAGTGCCAAAACATATATCAAGTGAATCAATATAATACCCCATTGTCACCACGGGTATTCATATGCAAGACATACATCAAGTGTTCTCAAATCTGAATATTCAATCCGACAATAACGAAACCTCAAAGGGAAAAGATTTGATTAATCACAACAAAGATAGAGAGGGAAGAAACACGATATGATCCAACTATATTAACAAAGCTCGCGATACATCAAGATCGTGCCATATCCAGAACACGAGAGAGAGAGAGAGATCAAACACATAGCTACTAGTACATACCCTCAGCCCGAGGGTGAACTACTCCCTCCTCGTCATGGAGACCGCCGGGATGATGAAGATGGCCTTCGATGATGATTCCCCCACTCCGGTAGGGTACCGGAAAAGGGTTGTAGATGAGATCTCTTTGGTACAGAGGCTTGCGGCGGCGTAAAAACTCATCTAGGTTAACTTTCGGGGGGTTCTGAATATATATGATATTTCAGCGTTGGAATCACGCAAAGAGGTGCCACAGGGGGCCCACGAGGCACCAGGGCGCGCCTAGGGGGGTGGCGTGCCATGGTGGCTTGTGGGGCCCCTGTGGGTCTTCTGCTGCTCCCCCAAAGCTTCCTGGGTCTGTTTCCTTCCAGAAAAAATTGTCAAAAAGTTTTGCTGCATTTGGACTTCATTTGATATGGATTTTCTGGAAAACCAAAAACAAGCAGAAAGTAGCAACTGGCACTGGGCACTAGGTCAATATGTTAGTGCATGAAAATCATATAAAATCCATATAAAAGTGCACCAAAATCATACAAAACTATAATAAACATGGCATGAATACTTCATAAATTATAGATACGTTGGAGACGTATCAGCATCCCCAAGCTTAATTCCTGCTCGTCCTCGAGTATGCAAACGATAAAAGAAATAATTTATGAAGTGTGAATGCTAGCATAGTGCATAAGTTTGATCAATGATAATTCCAATCACTTTTTCTAGCATCATAACAGCAACTTTTTCTCATAAAACTCATCATGATAAAGTAGCAATCAATTCACATGTTATGGTTCAAACAATGCATTCTCTTGAAACTTAACAACCTATGTTCTTAGTCACCAAACAATTGCAATTCAACTTAATTTCAACAAAGTCTAAGTAAGAGCTCCACATACTCAATTATCATATAGTCTTCTATGACTGCTAGTACTCAAAGCATATTTTTAGAACAAATGGCATCCATCAAACACAGAGAAAGATAGGGGCATAATTTTCGCCTCCCAACTCATTTATCATAGAGATAATTGTCAACAATAATAATTCATGATCAAATATATTTGACTGGCCATATGTGTCTGGATCTTTCCCCACCACATGATGCTTACCAACTAGAGAATACTTAAGGTTGAAATGAGAATGAATACTTATTGACTCTTGCATAAAGGTAAATACATAAAAGTAAATACATAAAAGTAAAAGATAGGCCCTTCGCAGAGGGAAGCAGAGGTTGTCATGCGCTTTTTATTTTTGGATGCATAAGCCCTTAATGCAAAGGAACGTCACGTTATATTGCCCCTTGTGATAGCAACCTTTATTATGCAGTCCGTCGCTTTTATTTCTTTACCATCACAAGTTCGTACAACGCTTATTTTCCCGTGCAATAAAAGATCATACATATTTTAGGAGCAATTTTTATTGCTTTTTTGCACCGATGACAACTTACTTGAAGGATCTTATTCAATCCATAGGTATATATGGTGGACACTCATGGCAAGAAACTGGGTTTAAGGGTTTTTGGATGCACAAGTAGTATCTCTACTTTGTACGAATTTTTGGCTAGCAAAAGATCCTAAGCAAGCACCACATGTTCGAGGATCCATAACAATATAACTTCTATGCAAATATACCCAAACATAACTCATTACGTTGTCTTCCTTGTCCAACTTCAACTAATTTGCTCAAGTTTGAAAATAATTAATGGGTATTCACAATCATAAAAGATTTCCAGGATAATATATTTATATGTGAAAGTTCTCTTCCTTATACTAATCATTCATGAATTGCTTGTATGACCAATATTGTGATTGTCAAGCTTCAATAGATTTCACTTTCTAACCCAAATGTGAAACTACTACTAGACATGATACAAGCATATGAAGCGCATATAATTTCACCTTTATGATATTCAATTCTTTCACAATTTACTCATAGGATATAAGTGAAGCACAAGAGTAAATGACAAATGATACGTCTCCAACGTATCTATAATTTTTGATTGTTCCATGCTGTTATATTATCAATCTTGGATGTTTTTACATGCATTTACATCAATTATATATCATTTTTGGAGACTAACCTATTAACTTAGTGCCCAGTGTCAGTTGTTGTTTTCTGCCCTGTTTTTGTTTTACAGAAAATCAATACCAAACGAAGTCCAAATGCCACGAAACTTTTTGGAGATTTTCTATTAGACAAGATAAACACTAGAAGCTTCGGGAGAAGACCAAACGCCAGAGGAGGTGGCCACGAGCCACTAGGGCGCGCCTGGGGGGGCAGGCGCGCCCTGGTGCCTCGTGGGCCCACCCCAGCTCCGTTTGACCTAATTCCACCACTATAAATTCAGGAAAAATCAGAAACCCTCAGGGGAGTCCACGAAATACTTTTTCCGTCGCCGCAAGCTTCTGTTCCAGAGAGATCCCATCTGGAGGCCTTCTCCGGTACTCCACCGGAGGGGGAATCGATCACGGAGGGGCTCTACATCAACCTTGCTGCCCTTCCGATGATGCGTGAGTAGTTTACCATAGACCTTCGGGTCCATAGGCAGTAGCTAGATGGATTCTTCTCTCTTTTTGATCTTCAATACAATGTTCTCCTCGATGTTCTTGGAGTTCTATCCGATGTAATCACTTTTTGCGGTGTGTTTGTTGGGATCCGATGAATTGTGAGTTTATGATCAGATTATCCATGAATATTATTTGAGTCTTTGCTGCATTCTTTTATGCATGATTATTATAGCTTCGTATTTCTTCTCCGATCTATTGATTTGGATTGGCCAACTGAGTTGATTTATCTTGCCATGTGAAGAGGTGCTTTGTAATGGGTTCGATCTTGCGGTGTTCAATCCCAGTGACAGAAAGGGACATGACACGTATGTATCGTTGCTATTAAGGGTAAAAATATGGGATTTATTTATGCGTGAGTTTATCTTGTCTACATCATGTCATCGTTCTTAAGGCGTTACTCCGTTCTTTATGGACTTAATACACTAGATGCATGCTGGATAGCGGTCGATGTGTGGAGTAATAGTAGTAGATGCAGGCAGGAGTCGGTCTACTTGTATTGGACATGATGCCTATATATATGATCATTGCCTTGGATATCGTCATGATTATTTGCTTTTCTATCAATTGCCTAACAGTAATTTGTCTACCCACCATATGTTATTTTCTTGAGAGAAGCCTCTAGTGAAAACTATGGCCCCCGGGTCTATCTAAATCATATTACTAAAACCCTAAAAATATTGCTGCCATTTTCTTTTATTTATTTTGTTTTGTATTTTTGTTTCAATCTATCTATCTATCACATACAATTTAATCTTGCAATTGACCGCCGAGGGATTGACAACCCCTCGTTTGCGTTGGGTGCAAGGATTTGTTGTTTGTGTGCAGGTGCTGCTAACGAGGTGTTGCGTGATTCTCCTACTGGTTCAATAACCTTGGTTTCATAACTGAGGGAAATACTTATCTCTACTGTGCTGCATCATCCCTTCCTCTTCGGGGAAAATACCAACGCAAGCTACAGGTAGCAGGAAGAATTTCTGGCGCTGTTGCCGGGGAGACATCATCAACATCTATCAAGTACCTTTGCATAAACTCTCATCTCCTTGCATTTACTTTATTTGCCATTTGCCTCTCGTTTTCATCTCCCCCACTTCTAAAACGTTTTTACAAAAAAAATACAAAAATATTTTCTGTTTGCCTTTTTCTTGTTTGCTTGTTTGCTTTTTTGCTTGCTTTATCATTATGGCTAGTTCTTCACTCGTTACTATTACCCCTGAAAATGAAGTACTTAATTTTAAACAAAGGGGGGGTGAGAATTTAAAAGATGCTTGGTATAGGATTTGTGATGCTCATAATAGATCAACTCGTAAGCAATCCTCTATTATCCTTCTTCGCAATTTTTATGTGGGCATTACTACTTGGTATCGATTCGTGCTTGATACTATTACTGGAGGGAATTTCTTGATGTGTCCCTCTATAGATGCTTTTAATGCTATGGTAAATTTAGTGGGATCACCACCTATTACTATTAATGAAACAACTTTGACCTTGGAACATGTTATGCAAAGGTTAGATGCTATTGAAAACAAAATGCCTACCATTGAGCATATTGAAAATTTAGATAAAAAGATTCATAACCATGTCACTCAATTTGGATCAAAAGTAGGTATTACTCTTAAGATGCTAAAAGAGAAAGAACCAATAATTAATGAAAGGGTGGAACAAAGTCCCGCTAGGATCGATAAGTTGGAGGAAATTATTAATAAATTATGTTCCGCTTTTTTCTTCCGCTAAAACTATTGAAAAAATTACTCCTAGCAAGAATTGCAAGTTTATGTATGTCCCTAAAACCAATGGTGCTACTTCTAGTAAGGGAAAGGAGGTTCTTAAAATGATTAGCGTGCACCCCGATTTCATTGGTATAATTAAGGAATCTATTCACAAAAGGAAAATTCTTGATTTTGTGCCTAGAAGTGTGATGGTGAGAAACACCTATGTTAAAACTATTAGAAAAAATGGATGTGTGATTGAGGAGTTGGAAACCAAAGATGACAATACTTGAAAATATGCATTATGCCTAGCTAGGGGCATAAAACAATAGCGCTTGTTGGGAGGCAACCCAATGAATAAAATAATTTTTTTATGTTATTGTGTGTTTTTAATTTCATGCTACTGGTATGATTGTGTTTTTATGTTTTTAATTAGCGTTTGTGCCAAGTAATACCTTTAGGACGATTTGGAAGATAATATAATTGATGCTGTTTGGAAAACAGAAAGTTTTGCGTCCAGTGCCTGAATTTTGTTTCTGTACTGGAGCATCAGAAAAATCTGAAATTTTTACACAGTATTGGTATATGAATTTCCCATGTTTTCCTAATGTTTTAGAATTTTTGGAGTTACAGAAGTATGGCTTTTAAATAGATTGCTACAGACTGTTCTGTTTTTGACAGATTCTGTTTTTGATGCACTACTTGCTTGTTTTGATGAATCTATGGATTGTATCGGGGGGTATAAGCCATGGTGAAGTTAGAGTACAGTAGGTACAATGCAAAAATAAAATATGAATGGGTTTTCAACAGTACTTAAAGTAGTGATTTATTTTGTTATGCTAACGGATCTCATGAAGGTTTTGTTGAGTTTTGTGTGATTGAAGTTTTCAAGTTTTGGGTGAGATCACGATGGATGAAGGAATAAGGAGTAGTAAGAGACTAAGCTTGGGGATGACCGAGGCACCCCAAGGTAATATTCAAGGAAGACTCAAGCGTCTAAGCTTGGGGATGCCCCGGAAGGCATCACCTCTTTCTTCTACCAACCATCGATAATTTTACTTGGAGCTATATTTTTATTCGTCACATGATATGTGTTTTACTTGGAGCGTCTTGTATTATATGAGTCTTTGATTTGTTTGCTTTTTATTTTGTCACAATCATATTTGCTGAACACACCTATCTTGAGAGAGCCACACGTTTATCATCATTTGTTAGAATACTCTATGTGCTTCACTTAAATTTTTTGAGCTAGGCAGTTGCTCTAGTGCTTCACTTAAATCTTTTTGAGCACGGTGGTGGCTATATTTTGAAGAAATAAACTCTCATGCTTCACTTATATTATTTTGAGAGTTGACAAGATTAAAATTTTGAAGAAATAAACTCTCTTGCTTCACTTATATTATTTTGAGAGTTGATTAAAATTTTGAAGAAATAAATTCTCATGCTTCACTTATATTATTTTGAGAATTGATAAGATTGAAATTTTGAAGAAATATTTGCACTCTCATGCTTCACTTATATCTTTTTGAGAGTTGATAATAGTAACGGTAATTTTCACAAGATATGAATTTGGTCCCAAAGTGATGAATATTCAAGAGGGATATAATAAAAACTTCCATATAGATCATTGGATATGATAAGTGAGATTCCTTGCAATATTTTTGCGATATGGAAATGATAATATGTGAGTCATGTTAGTGAGTAATTGTGATTTAGTAAGAATATTAGTGGGTTTGTGATTCCCTATGCATGCACATCAAGTCAATAGTTATGCAAAGAAATTATATCCTACTTATGGTGCATTATTCGGTGTTAGTTATATTCAATGCATGTTTATGACCGTTTTCGTTTTTTGGTTGGTTGCTTCTCAATCTATTTGCTAGCCTTCATTTGTACTAAGCGGAGATACTGCTTGTGCATCCAAAATCCTTAAACCCAAGTTGTGCCAAATGGGTCCACTATATCTACCTATATGCGGTATTTCAATGCCGTTCCAAGTAAATTTGCGTGTGCCAACTCTAATTTTCAAAATAATTTTTCCGTTTTGTGTGCCCGTACCGCTCATGAAGCGGCAGGGGTTGGCCATTATTTTCCATGCTAGGTGTGTTATTCTCACGATGAGTGTTTATTCACTTGTCATTACACGAGAGAATGGTTGGTAATAGGGATGCCCAGTCCAACAATGAAATCAAAATTAATAACAACAAAATCCCTTGGAAAGTGTTGGTTTGGAGGGCACCTGTGGATACGGCTTGCCATGGATTGTGAAAGAATGGTGGAAAGGAAATAAACTTTACTTTCTGTTTGGGAACCACCTATGATGTGTCTAGCATGGAAAATAATGGGAATTCTCGGTCGTTTTCGTTGACAGGAAGAGCATGCCTCTCAAAATATTTTTATCTCTCTAATTTCAGCTTTGAGCTCTGGCACATTTGACAAATCTCTGCTTCCCTCTGCGAAGGGCCTATCTATTTACTTTTTATGCAATTTTTATTTTTCTTGAGTCTCCATCTTCTCTTATAAAGCACCAACTAGAGAGCACTATTGTCATACTTGTGCATTGGATGTAGCTAATATTTGAGTGTGTTTCATGAATGGATCAATGATTGAGCATAATGGGCTAGGGATAACTTTCTTTAGCGTTGATATTTTGAAAGACATGGTTGCTTGTTAGCATGCTTGAGTATTTATATCTTCATGTCAAATTATAGACTATTGCTTTGAATCATTCAATTCCAATGTCCATGCTATAAAAGAAAATAATATGTGATGAATATGATATGCAGCACTCCACATCAAAAATTCTGTTTTTATCATTTACCTACTCGAGGACGAGCAGGAATTAAGCTTGGGGATGCTGATACGTCTCTAACGTATCTATAATTTTTTATTGTTCCATGCTGTTATATTATCAATCTTGGATGTTTTTATAAGCATTTACAGCAATTATATATCATTTTTGGAGACTAACCTATTAACTTAGTGCCCAGTGCCAGTTGCTGTTTTCTGCCCTATTTTTGTTTTACAGAAAATCAATACCAAACGAAGTCCAAATGCCACGAAACTTTTTGGAGATTTTTTATTGGACAAGATAAACACTAGAAGCTTCGGGAGAAGACCAGACGCTAGAGGAGGTGGCCACGAGCCACCAGGGCGCGCCGGGGGGGGCAGGCGCGCCCTGGTGCCTCATGGGCCCACCCCAGCTCCGTTTTACCTAATTCCACCACTATAAATGCAGGAAAAATCAGAAACCCTCAGGGGAGTCCACGAAATACTTTTTCCGCCACCGCAAGTTTCTGTTCCAGAGAGATCCCATCTGGAGGCCTTCTTCGGTACTCCGCCGGAGGGGGAATCGATCACGGAGGGGCTCTACATCAACCTTGCTACCCTTCCGATGATGCTTAATGTGTAAAAATTTCAGATTTTTATCATGTTCTGACTATTCAGGAATATTCTGGACATAACAGAAAACTTTCTGTTTTCAAACAGCAACACATGAACTTGCAAACTGAGCATGGTAAAGGCTATAATTGGCATTTTATTGAACTAATAGATACAAAACATGATTATTGATTACAGCAAGCAAATCTCAACAAAATAAAATGACACTCCAAGCAAAACTCATATTATGTGACGAATAAAAATATAGCTCCGAGTGAGGTTACTGATAGTGTTGAAGACAAAAGAGGGGATGCCTTCCGGGGTATCCCCAAGCTTAGACGCTTGAGTCTTCCTTGAATATTACCTTGGGGTTCCTTGGCCATCCCCAAGCTTAGGGTCTTACCGCTCCTTATTCTCCTCATATCGATATCTCACCCAAAACTTGAAAACTTCAATCACACAAAACTTAACGGAACTTGTGAGATATGTTAGTATGATAAAAATAAATCATCCACTTAGGTACTGTCAAGACAAGATTCATAATTGTTCTCACATAATGCCTACTGTAGTCTATCATTTCCACAATTTATATTACTCAATATAAGCTATGGAAACACTAAAACAAGCAAACTATGCACTAAAAACAGAATCTGTCAAAAACAGAACAGCATGTAGTGAGCGATTTAAAAACCATACTTCTGTACCTCCAAAAATTATGAAAAATTTGGACAACGTAAAAAAATTGCAACTCAATACTCTGTAAAAATTTCAGAATTTTCTCACACCCAGTACATAATAGAAATTCAAGCACTGGATGCAAAAGTTTCTGTTTTTGCACAGAATCAAATCAACAATTATCCACACTATCCCAAAGGCTTTACTTGGCACATTATTGAAATAAAACATATAAAACATGATTACTACAGTAGATTAATCATGTGAACACACGAAAATAGTAGGGGTAAATATTGGGTTGTCTCCCAACAAGCGCTTTTTTTAATGCCTTTTAGCTAGGCATGATGATTTCAATGATGCTCACATACAAAGTGAAGAATTGAAACATAATGAGAGCATCATGAAGCATATGACAAGCACATTTAAGTCTAACCCACTTCCTATGCATAGGGATTTTGCAAGCAATTTATGGGAGCAAGACTCAACTAGCATAGGAGGGCAAAACAAGCATGACTTCAAAACTTTCAACACATGGAGAGGAAACTTGATATTATTGCAACTCCTAAAAGCATATGTTCCTCTCTCATAATGATTTTCAGTAGCATCATGAATGAATTCAACAATATAGCTATCACATAAAGCATTCTTTTCATGACCTACAAGCATATAATTTTTATTACTCCCCACATAAGCAAATTTATTCTCATTCATAATAGGGGGAGCAAACTCAACAAAATAACTATCATGAGATACTTGATTGGCATAATCCAATTGAAAATTAAAATCATGATGACAAGTTTCATAGTTATCATTATTCTTTATAGCATACATGTCATCACAATAAGCATCATAGATAGCAACTTTGTTGTCATAATCAATTGAAACTTCTTCCAAAATAGTGGAATCATCATTAAGTAAAGTTATGACCTCTCCAAATCCACTTTTATCATTATTCCAATAAGATTCAACACCCTCCAAAAGAGTCGGATGATTAGTACCTAGAGTTGACACTCTTCCAAACCCACTTTCATCAATATAATCATCATAAATAGGAGGCATGCTTTCATCATAATAAATTTTCTCATCAAAACTTGGGGGACTAAAAATATCATATTCATCAAACATAGCATCCCCAAGCTTATGGCTTTGCATATCATTAGCATCATGGATATTAAAAGAATTCATACTAACAACATTGCAATCCTGCTCATCATTCAAAGGACTCACGTTAAACATTTTATTAAATTCTTCCTCTAACAATTGAGCACAATTTTCCGCTCCATCATTTTCAAGAAAAACATTATAAAGACAAATAATATGAGGCAACCTCAATTCCATTTTTTTGTAGTTTTCTTTCATAAACCAAACTAGTGATAAAACAAGAAACTAAAAGATTCGATTGCAAGATCTAAGGATATACCTTCAAGCACTCACCTCCCCGGCAACGGCGCCAGAAAAGAGCTTGATGTCTACTACACAACTTATTCTTGTAGACTCATGTTGGTCCTCCAAGCGCAGAGTTTTGTAGGACAGTAGCAATTTTCCCTCAAGTGGATGACCTAAGGTTTATCAATCCGTGGGAGGCGTAGGTTGAAGATGGTATCTCTCAAACAACCCTGCAACCAAATACAAGAAATCTCTTGTGTCCCCAACACACCCAATACAATGGTAAATTGTATAGGTGCACTAGTTCGGCGAAGAGATGGTGATAAAAGTGTAGTATGGATAGTAGATATAGGTTTTTGTAATCTGAAAATAAAAAAACAGCATGGTAACAAATAGTAAAACGGAGCACAAACGGTATTGCAATGCTTGAAAACAAGGCCTAGGGTTCATACTTTCACTAGTGCAATCTCTCAACAATGCTAATATAATTGGATCATATAACCATCCCTCAACGTGCGATAAAGAATCACTCCCAAGTTCCTATTAGCGGAGAACATAAGATAGAAATTGTTTGTATGGTACGAAACCACCTCAAAGTTATCCTTTTTGATCAATCTATTGAGCCATTCCTATAAGTGTCACAAACAGCCCTAGAGTTCGTAATAAAATAACACCATATGATACACATCAACCAGCTCTAATGTCACCTAGATACTCCAATGTCACCACAAGTATCGTGAGTTGATTATACGATATGCATCAAACAACTTCATAATCATAATATTCAATCCACACAAAGAACTCCAAGGAGCACCCCAAAGTTTCTATCAGAGAAAATATAATGAAAACGTGCATCAACCCCTATGCATAGATTACACCAATGTCACCTCGGGAATCCGCGAGTTGAGTGCCAAAACATATTTCAAGTGAATCAATATAATACCCCATTGTCACCACGGGTATTCATATGCAAGACATACATCAAGTGTTCTCAAATCTGAATATTCAATCCGACAATAACGAAACCTCAAAGGGAAAAGATTTGATTCATCACAACAAAGATAGAGAGGGAAGAAACACCATATGATCCAACTATATTAACAAAGCTCGCGATACATCAAGATCGTGCCATATCAAGAACATGAGATAGAGAGAGAGAGAGATCAAACACATAGCTACTAGTACATACCCTCAGCCCCGAGGGTGAACTACTCCCTCCTCGTCATGGAGACCGCCGGGATGATGAAGATGGCCTCCGATGATGATTCCCGCCCTCCGGCAGGGTGCCGAAAAAGGGCTGTAGATGAGATCTCTTTGGTACAGAGGCTTGCGGCAGCGTAAAAACTCATCTAGGTTAACTTTCGGGGGTTTCTGAATATATATGATTTTTCAGCGTTGGAATCATGCATAGAGGTGCCACAGGGGGCCCACAAGGCACCATGGCGCGCCTGGGGGGTGGCACGCCCTGGTGGCTTGTGGGGCCCCTGTGAGTCTTCTGCTGCTCCTCCGAAGCTTCCTAGGTCTGTTTCCTTCCTGAGAAAATCATCAAAAAGTTTCGCTGCATTTGGACTTCATTTGATATGGATTTTCTGGAAAACCAAAAACAATCAGAAAACAGCAACTGGCACTGGGCACTAGGTCAATATGTTAGTCCATGAAAATCATATAAAATCCATATAAAAGTGCACCATAATCATACAAAACTATAATAAACATGGCATGAATACTTCATAAATTATAGATACGTTGGAGACGTATCAACAGGCACAAAAGATAGTTCAGAGCATAATATTGTTTAAGGTGTGTAGTCATCAAACTTTGTGACATAACTCGTTAATAACACAAACTTGTTGGGTTGACCCTACTCTTGGCTAATTAACAAACATATCATCCAACAACTATGCATCCTCATCATCAGGACGATAATCACTATCTTCTTCATCTGAATCAAAATCAAATTTATTAGTATCTTCTTCTGGTGTTGGGGCAGATGCCTACACTTCTTCTACTTGAAATTCTGCCGCTTGATCTTCTGGTAGAGGTAATTGTTCTCTAACTAGAATGATTTCTCCCTTCTCAAGCACCTTTACTGATCCTCTTGGCTTGTACTGCTTCTTATGGCTCACTATTTGGTATCTTGAAAACATGTATCTTTCCCTCCTTTAATGTACTATTCAACATGTAAACAACCGTTTCAAATAGTGGTCCACCTCCATCTCATCTTCAAAGCTACCGTCTACTTCATTCTGTATAGTGTGAGCAGCAAATGACTCCAAAAATATGTCAACTACCCCTCTCCAAACTATAATATGCCATCCTCTAATAGATATATCATCATGCAATAATCCCAACCCATTATGCAGTTCTTCTCCAGAAAAAAGCTAGTGAAGCTGCACCCTATGATTGTCAACATCTTTCCTATGATTTGCCAAATGCCCAACAATCTTGGGATATGACATTTTATATAGCAACACACGCGACATCATGAGACTTCCACCCACGTGGTGCGGCGAATAACCGTTCCTCACAAACTCCCCTCCATAATAAATCGGATATCAAAAACTTCAAAAGGATCCATTTCAGATCCTACGGATGATAGATCAACACATAAACATCATATAAAATGCTCGCTACAACCTAATTGACCTCTAATCAATCTCAAATAACACTACCGAGGATAAAATAGATCTCAGGTTTGACTAACCTTGTCCGCCTCTGCCTAGCTGATGTCGCCTCCCCAATGCTTGTCCTCTATCGTGTTTATAGTCTGCGCCAGTCCCGCAAGCCGCTGCCACGCCACCGCTTGCTACTCCCATAGGAGTTGTTGGATTTCCCCAAAGAGGAAGGGTGATGTAGCATAGCAGCAGAAAGTATTTCTCTCAATTAAGAACCAAGGTTTAATCGAACCAGTAGGAGTCCAGAAGCTAGCAAGATAAACACCACCTGCACACAAACAAAATAGATGCTTGCACCCAACTTGGCAAGGGGGTTGTCAATCCCCTCGTCTTGCTAGTTGCAACGTTAATAGAAAATAGTGATAGATAGTGATATGGCAAACGGCAAAATAGTGAAAGTAAATAAAAGAGCAATAGTGCAATGCATGTATTAATAGAGAATGGACCCGAGGGCCATAGGTTCAATAGTGTCATCTCTCTCGAAAGCTGGTAGTGGCATGGTAAACAAATTACTGTTGGGCAATTGACTGATAAGCAACATTCATAACTATGATCATTCATGGCATAATCTCATATAGGCATCATGTCCGTGACAAGTAGACCGTAATTCAACTGCATCTACTACTATTACTCCACCCCGAAACTGCTATCCAGCATGCATCTCAAGGTATTAAGTTTAATGAAAAAAAGAGTAACGCAATAAGTAAGATGACATGATGTAGACAGAAAGAAACCTAGCAAAAACACATCACATGCCTTCTCCCCATTCTATCACTGGGATATAGATCACCGTGACGTTAAACCCACTACTATGCACCACTCCCTCTGAAGAATTACCGATCTATATTGGCTAGAGAACACAAATAACTCAGAAAGCATACATATCTAGTCAATCATATAACAAAGAAACTTCAAAAGATTCAATTATATTCAATGAACAATCTGATCCAAATCCACAAATCATCGGATCCCAACAAACACACCAGAAGAATTACATCGAATTGATCTCAAAGGAGATCATTGTATTGAAGATTAAAAAGAGAGTGCGATAAGAAGCCATCTAGCTACTACTATGGACCCATAGGTCCTAAAGGAACTACTCACACATCATCATGGAGGCAGCAAGGTTGATGAAGAGGCCTCCCGTGATGGCTTCCCCCTCTGGCAAAGCACCGGAATAGGTCTCTAGATGGGATCTCTTCGAAACACAGGCTTGCGGCGACGATAAAATTCTTTCGGGTTCACTTCTGAGGGTTTCGAGAATTGTAGGATTTATAGGCGGAAGAATTAGGTCAAAAGGAGGATCAGGGGCCCCACATGGGCCAGTGGCGCAGCCACCCCCCAGGCGGCGCCACGTGTCCATGTGGCTGGCTCGTCGGACCCCTCGACCACTCCCGAAGCTTCTAGGTCCTTCGTTATCTAGAAAAAACATCAAAAATTGGCATCGTATTTGGACCTTCCTAGATATGGATTTTCTGCGAAATGAAAACAAGCAAAAAACAGGAACTGGCACTGGGCACTAACTTAATAGTTAGTCTAGAAAAATAATATAAAATGATATAAAAAGTATATCAAAGTGATAATATAATAGCATTTAATGATAAAAAATTATAGATACGTTGGAGACGTATCAGCATCCCCAAGCTTAATTCCTGCTCATCCTCGAGTAGGTAAATGATAAACAAAGAATTTTTTATGTTGAATGCTACCTAACATGTTCTTGATCAAGTGGTGTAATCATGGTATGAATTTGGGATACGAGTGATTCAAGGCAATAGTGTATCAATTTGACATCAAAATAATAATACGAAAGCATGCAAGTAAACAATTTGCCTTTCAAAATAAAAATGCTAAAGACCGTGAACTATACACATTTAATCACGATAAGCATGGCACACTTAATCTTCCTAGCATAAAGATATCAAGTCATGAACAATCTCGGCGCCAAACCAAGCAATTAAATCATACTTTTCTCGCTTCAGCTTTTTCAACTCTCACGCAATACTTGAGCATGAGCCATAGACTTAGCACTTTGGATGGCAAAAAGAATGATGATAGAGATTTAATAGGGAAGACAAAAAGGTATAAGAAAGTCTCACATCAACGTGGCTTGATCATTAGGCAATGGAGAGGCCCTACAATGGATGTTAATGCGAGGAGTAGGGATTGCCATGCAACGGATGCACTAGAGCTATAAGTGTATGAAAGCTCTCTATATGGAGATGTGGGTGTGCATCCAACTTACTTGCTCATGAAGACCACAAGCATTTTGAGGAAGCTCGTCATCGGAATATACAAGTCAAGTTCTAATAATGAAAAAAATTCCCACTAGCATATGAAAGTGAATATCATGAAAACTCTTTATATTAAATACTTGGTGCTACTTTGAAGCACAAGTGTGGTAAAGGATAGTAGTGCGCCCCCTCTCTCTTTTTTCTCTCATTTTTTTTCTTTTTTTTTGATTGGCTCGATGGACCTCTTCCCCTCTTTTTCGAGAAATTATGGGTCTCCTCCAATTCATATCCTCACAGGTAGGGGCGCACCCTAATAATGCATCACACTTTATTTTAGTTACAACTCGAAATATGAACAATATGATGACTGAATATGAATGCCTCTGGCAGTGTACCAGGATGTGCAATGATCTAGCGCAACATGTATTATAATGACGAACGGTGGCTTTGCCACAAATATCATGTCAGATCTATATGATCATGCAAAGCAAAATGACAATGAATGCTCAAGTCATATGAATAGTAACAATGGAAGTTGCATGGCAATATATCTCGGAATGGCTATGGAAATGCCATAATAGGTAGGTATGGTGGATGTTTTGAGGAAGATATAATGAGGCTTATGTGTGAGAGAGCGTATCATCTCACGGAGGTGGATGCACCAACGAAGTTTGCACCATGTCTCAAGCTGAGGGTGGGCAATGCACGGTACCGAAGAAGCTATCAAAATATGGATGGTGGAAGTTCTTATAGAACAAAAACTCACGTTAATCATAAAGAACTCAAATACTTATTGAAAAAGTTTTAGTAGCCCTCGAAGCAAAGCATAATTCGCATGCCCTAGGGGGGAGGTTGGTAGGAGTTAACCATCGCGCGCCCCCAATCCGAACGCACACGGGTTGTCAATCTAAGATAAATCATGGACACAATAGCATCAACTTTTCCATTAAGATAAGAGAGGAAATTTCCTCGGCAGAGTGTACCTTCTTGCCACTTGGCGTGCACACGGTGTGCCATTGGGAATAATTAGCGGTCATATTATCAAGAAGCTAGCTTAGTGGCTTCTCCAAGTGTATCCCTATGAACATAACACCTGCAGTAGAATCTAGAAGGTTTCTGGAAACAAATTTAGTCCAACATAGAAATTTTGCACTATCATCCAAAGACTTAATCCGTGAGTGGGACAATTTTTAATCATGAGTTTCATTCTTTTCCTTGATTGTGCAACATGTTCTTGGTCAAGTTGTATAAAATTCATAATTTGATTCCTCAAAGATATTATTTTAGCGGGAGGAAAATATTTACCAATAAAGGCATCTTTACACTTGGACCAAGAATGAATACTATTTTTCGGTAAAGAAACTAACCATTCTTTGGCTCTATCTCTCAAAGAAAATGGAAATAACTTTAATTTTATAATATCATTGTCCACATCTTCAATTTTTTGCATATCACATAATTCAACAAAGGTATTAAGATGGGCAGCGACAACTTCATTATAATTTTTAGAAAATCGTTCTTTCATAACAAGATTTAGCAAAGCAGCTTTAATTTCATAAGACTCCGCACTAGTGGCGGGAGGAGCAATAGGAGTCTAATAAAATCATTGTTATTATTACTAGATAAATCGCATAGCTTGGTATTTTCAGGAGTAGACATAATGGCAACACAAGCAAAGATAGCAACACAAGATTTTTTGGTATTTTGGAAATTTTTGGCAAGCAAAGAAAAGGCAAATGGCAACTAGGCAAGAAAATAAAACAAGCAAATAAAAGGGTTTGTGCGAGGGCACATAATTTGATAGAAGCAGACTCCCCGGCAACGATGCTAGAAATTCTTTTGCTACTCCCGTAGGAGTTGTTGGATTTCCTCGAAGAGGAAGGTTGATGTAGCACAACAGCAGAAAGTATTTCCCTCAGTTAAAAACCAAGGTTTAATCGAACCAGTAGGAGTCTACAAGCTAGCAAGGTAAACAACACCTGCACACAAACAAAATAAATGCTTGCACCCAACTTGGCAAGGGGGTTGTCAATCCCCTCGTCTTGCTAGTTGCAAGGTTAAAAGAAAATAGTGATAGATAGTGATATGGCAAACGACAAAATAGTGAAAGTAAATAAAAGAGCAATAGAGCAATGCAAGTATTAATAGAGAATGTATCCAGGGGCCATAGGTTCACAAGTGGCATCTCTCTCGAAAGACGGTAGTGGCATGGTAAACGAATTACTGTTGGGCAATTGACAGATAGGCAACATTCATAACTATGATCATTCGTATAGGTATCACGTCTGTGACAAGTAGACCGTAATCTAACTGCGTCTAATACTATTACTCCACCCCGAAACCGCTATCCAGCATGCATCTCAAGGTATTAAGTTTAATGAAAAACAGAGTAACGCAATAAGCTAGATGACTTGATGTAGACAGAAAGAAACCTAGCAATAAGATCAACTGAAAGAGCATGGTGCCCCATGTTTGGTTTTGGTAATTGATGACAATCCCTATGGACTAATGGTTGCCTTGAGGTATATTTGAAGGGTTTGTCCATAGGCATTGCTTGAAGACCATTCATTGGTTTCAAGGTTATAAGAAGGAGATTATGTGTTGACCAAGGTGGTATTGAAGGAGTTATCCAAAGATTGGTCATGTGAGAGTTGAGCCTATTGCAAGCATTTCTTGAAGAAGAAGATTGTATGAAAATTCATGTTTACCTTCAATACATCATCTTTATGAAGAGAGAAGATAAGATACAAGGTTGATCAAGACTAAGTACAAAGAGTGATTCAAGTTGATCAACACACAAAGCGTAGAAGATGTATCGAGTGGGATCAAGTGACCCCATGGTATGGTAAGCATTGTCCATTACGCTTTGTGTACTAACCCATGGTCTATGTGAGGGTTCTTTGTGGGGTTAGGTATGTTTCCATGGGCGTTTATCAAAAGGAAGATTTCATATGACCCATGGAGGATGACATCAAGTGGCGATCGCCATCAAGGTTGCGTTATGCAAGTTCAAGTGAAGCATCACGAAGAGATCGCATGCTTGAAGCTTGCCATCCATTGTGGTGACAATGGACTTGTGAACATGCACCGAAGAGAGGCTCACCCACAGTGGAGTATGAGGGAGCAATTCACTTGTCTTCATCGAGTCGATGCAATCAAGAAAGGTGGTCCAACTTGAGAAGGTCAAGATCGTCATCATCTAGCTCAAGTGGATTATGCGCAAGGCAAAGGTTTGTCCTTGATAGGTTTTCTATTTTACCGGTCTCATGGTGTTAGTTGGGAGACCGAGTTATAGGATCAATAACCGTACTATCAAGGGGGCTCTTGAGTGAGTAGCTTGATCGTATCATTCGTAGAGAGCTCAAACCTTTGCATCCTTGGCATCATCTTTATTGGTTCTTGTTTGGCTTTTATGTTACACTACTGCAGGAAGGTCCTAAGACGACACATGTATAGGAGACCATTCGACCAAACTGTGTGCGATGCATGAATTGCAAACAGTATGGTAATAAAACCATCACCAATAAAATGAACTGTGTGCGATGGCTGATCCATCAAATACGATTCAGAAAAGAGTTGCGTGTGCGATATGTGGCATATGGTTGATCCATACAAACTGTTTGCGATGAGACAAAATAACGCAAACGGTTACACAAATCCAAATGTGTGCGATAGACGGCATACAGGTCACTCAGAAGAATTGTTTGTGATGGCTGGGAGCATCGCACACGATACGTGGTGCGAGTACTCATGTGTGATGATTTGAAATTTACACATACGGTTCCTTATGTAAACATGTGTGTGAAAACACGTGACACTGCATACGATTGTGTGCTGGGAATTGTGTGCTCTAATGGGCAGACAATGTAATTAAAAGAATCGTGCGTGATAGTAATGACGAGCGTGCACGGTTGATGGAACAAGTCGTGTGCTGACATCGCCTATTGTGGTACATCCGATGGTGCACACGCCACGTACGTACCCGAGAACGCGGGCCCATGTACGCCATCCGGGAACCGTTTCGGGCTTCGAAACCGAAACCATCGAGCTTGTTTCCCGTCACATTCCAAATTACCATGCTATAATTAATTGCAAACCTGTTCACACCGATCAAACCTAAACGTGTTCCCACTTAGCAGCTTATTACGAGTAGGTTATAAATACTACCAACTCGAAAATGACTGCACATTCCTCCTCATCAACAAACAAACAAACAAGTCTTTCTTGCTCGTCATTCCTTCTGTCTGCCATGGCCCGTAGGAGGAGTTCTGGGTCAAGAAATAACCAAGGAGCGGCGACCAGGGCCGCGGAAGCAGCATAGAGGTCCCGCCGCGCCGCCGAAGCAGCAGAGAGGTCCCGCCGTGCCACAGAAGCAGCACAGAGGTCCTACCGCGCTGTGGCGGCCTCGAAAGATCTCTGGCGGGCAGGCGAGGGCTCTCAGAAGCGCATTCGCCATGGAGGCGAATAGGATGAGCTGGCAGTGGTGAAGTCCTTAGCCCGTGACGACATGCACGCTGAGCTCAATATGCTGAAGGAGGAGATCGCCGGCTGGGCGAAGCTGCAGGAGGAGAGCAATGCCTCGGTTAAGAAGGCGACCGGCGTCATCGTGGGACTTATGGATGACAAGGCGAAGCTCCGCACTGAGCGCGACCTGCTGAAGGAGGAGATCGCCGGCTGGGTGAAGCTATACGGGGAGAGCAATGCCTTGGTGAAGAAGACGAGCGCCATCGTCGTGGAACTTATGGATGACAAGGCGAAGGTCCGCATCGAGCATGACCGGCTCGTGGAGGAATCCGTGGCTGCTGTCAAGCAAAGTCCTGAGGACGTGAAAGAGATCATCGACGCTCGCCGCGAGAAATCCTGCGCCATGGACGCAATGACGAAGATGGCGGAGGAGAGGCGAGAGGAGATGAAGGTTGTGGAGGCGATGAAGAAGGAGATAGAGGAACTCCGCGCGCAGCAACCCATATCATGAAGGTTGCTGTGGACTAAGTAGAGAGTAATGACCCATATCGTTGTCTGCGTCTTCCTGCTTCTTTTGCCCCTGTGTCTTTCGGGCGTTACCGCATGTGGCATTTTAAATTATCCTGAATATGTAAGGCAATTATTATCCATTGCCATTCTCATCACATTATTTCGTTCGTAGGGAAATGTATACGAGTCAAAAATAGGCTAAAAGTCACGTTCTCAGTGAGGCACAAACGAAACAATGCTAACATTGAGCGGGGCCATGGGATCACAAGCAAACTACTCCCTCCGTCCAGGTGCATCAGGCGCCTGTTAAACAGCAGCTCGAGCACCATTAATGGAGAAGTTGGGAGCGAGGTGGGCGGCGGATGGAGGTCAAAGGGCTCGCCTCCCGATGAGCCTGCGCAGCGGACTGCTCGCACGCGTCCCGTTGAGCCTGCACAGCGGACTGCTCACACGCGTCTCGCTGAACCTACCCGGTAGACTTCTCGCACGCGTCCCACTGAGCCTGGACGGCGGACTGCACGCACGCGTCCCATCTAATCAAACAGCTGCCCGCACGGCACCTCCTAGCCATAAAAAGTGGGACGCGTGGCGGCACGTAAATGGTTAGTGGAACGCCCACGGTTTGAATAATACATCGGTTTGCGATGGTAACGTGGCAGCTCTTTGTTCCAAAATGCCTTTGTTGGCTGTTAATGTGTGCGCCTGCCCAAATTGGAAAAAGAATTTATCACATCATGTTGGTGCCATGTCATGACACCATACCAAGTTTCTTGAATTTCAGGCGAGTTTTGGATTTACAGGAATTTAAAAACCAAGTTTCTCAATGTTTGCGCCGAGCCACGACGCCCAGATGTTTGAAATTCATTCTCATTTCTTGCATGGGACCTAAACATGCACCCAAGGACACATATATGATTTTTCAACCCATTTCTGTGCACTGTAGCATGTACCTGTAGTTCAAATTTGAATTATGCACATTATATGCCTAGAAAACTCAATTATAAAAAAGGCCAAACGAACCTTGAATAATTCCAAATTTTAGCAAGACACTCCTATTAGTCTATGTTGCCTCTATAAAAAAAATCAAGGCGGGAAGAGGCAGCGTATGTCGTTTCTCTCACAAAGGTGACACGTTCCCTATCGGAACCACGAGGCTTCTTGTGAGAAGGTCCGGTTTGTAAGAAGCTTATGCAAAAACTTGTCCCAAATTGGACAAAAAATTTACCACATCATGTTGGTGCCATGTCATGACACCATGCCAAGTTTCATGAATATCAGGCGAGTTTTGGATTTACAGGAATTTAAAAACCAAGTTTCTCAATGTTTGCGGCCAAGCCACGATGCCCAGATGTTTGAAATTCATTCTCATTTCTTGCATGGGACCTAAACATGCACCCAAGGACACATATATGATTTTCAACCCATTTTGGTGCACTGGAGCATGTGCCTATAGTTCAAATTTGAATTCTGCACATTAAATGCCTAAAAAACTCAATTAATGTATAAAAAGGACAAACGAACCCTGAATAATTCCAAATTTTAGCAAGACACTCCTATTGGTCTATGTTGCCTCTATAAAAAAATCAAGGCGAGAAGAGGCAGCGTATGTCGTTTCGCCCACAAAGGTGACACGTTCCCTATCAGAACCACGAGGCTTCTTGTGAGAAGCTCCGGTTTGTAAGAAGCTTATACCAAAATTTGTTCCAAATTGGACAAAATTTTTACCACATCATGTTTTTTTGACAAACAAAAAATATTTTTTTGAGTAACTTTACCACATCATGTTGGTGCCATGTCATGACACCATGCCAAGTGTCATGAATTTCAGGCGTGTTTTGGATTTACATGAATTTAAAAACCAAGTTTCTCAATGTTTGCGGCCGAGCCACGATGCCAAGATGTTTGAAATTCATTCTCATTTCTTGCATGGGACCTAAACATGCACCGAAGGACACATATATGATTTTCAACCCATTTTGGTGCATTGGAGCATGTGCATGTAGTTCAAATTTGAATTATGCACATTAAATGCCTAGAAAACTCAATGAATGTATAAAAAAGGGCCAAACGAACCCTGAATAATTCCAAATTTTAGCTCGACGCTCCTATAGTTGCATGTTCACTACAGATAAATGCTCTAGCAATTCAAACACTATCCTTTCCCGCTGTAACCCCATTTTGTCTTTCAAATCAAAATGAAAATCAAGTACATCACAAACAGTTTATTTGCACGAATCGTGTGCGATGCAGTATAAAATATCTTGGGGCACCCTCATGTATGGCTTACGCCGGAAGCTTCGTCGGCTACAGCCCACCGCCGGCGCGTCAACCACACTTGCTCCCCAATTCCATTTTACTGTTCAATCGTCGCCGGTGAAAGATGGGGACGTGGATCCGCATCGTGAGGGTAACTTTGGCGGCCCACTCCGGCCCGAGCGCGGCCGCATCTGCCATGAGCACGGCCACAATCTCTGACAGGGTGGTTGCGACAGCCGAAAGGGAAGCTGATGCAGCTGAGATGGCGGCAACAACATCTGCGATGGGGATAGCAAATGGCGAGAATGGCACAGCAACTGTCTGTTCCTCGGTTGCCGCCATAGCCCTAATGGAGGCCGCCCATGCCCATGTCGAGGTCACCCATGCCCAGCTCGTATCGGTCACCGCACAAATCGCAACGGCCTTCTCCGACACCGATCGACAACCCATGTCCGAAGAGTTGGCAATCGCCGAGAGCGCTCGAGTAACTGTCCGTTCGTCAGCGGCCTCCCTAGCCAAGGTGGAGGCCGTCCACGCCCGGCTCGTGGCGGCATTTTCCAAAGAGATGGCGGACGCGGACGGCGAGATGCTTGCCGAGTATGTGGCGATGGATGCCATGGAGCCCCTTCCCCAGGAGGTCATCGAGCGCGAGCTGGACATGGAGGAGGCGACGGAGATCGACGAGCGCCATGCGGAATATTAGTCTTTGTTTAGAGCGCTGGTCTTTTGTTAGAGTAATCTTTAGGTCAACCAACTCTGTTTTATTGCTGAAATTGCTCAATTAAGTAAGTGTGAGTTGTGCTATAGGCTCTTTTGTGTACCCAAATTAGCAAGTGAAGTTAAATTATGCAATGACGTGGATGACCACTGTAACTAGGGAAATTCAGACCAAAATTTGCACGTTCAAACTCATCACACATGGGGTAAGCTTTAGGAATTGTTTGTGATGTTTAGATATCGCACACAGTGCTGAATAAGGCACCGTGTCCGATGACACTTTGCGCGCCAGTTTTCCGCTGCAGCGAGCGAAAATTTTCAGCAACCGCAGAAATATCTACCCCCTCCTCCCGACAAAAAGCCACATTTCCCTTGTTTCCTCCTTCCTTTTCAAGTTCAAACCTTCACTGCTTGCTTGCAGCGCCGCCTCCTCGCCGGCGACGCTCCTTTCTGCTGCTCGGCCTCGTCCATCTAGTCAAGTAATCCACACCCCACCCCCATCCTCCTCCTCATCCTTCTCCATCCCACATGCCCAGACCGCCGGCGCGACACCTTCCACCCAAATCACCACCCCATCCTCCAAATAAGCGCCACCCAAAGCCATGGTGCATGCAGTATAGCCAGGAGCTCAAGGAGCATTTGGCAGCGGAGAAGCAAATCACGGCCGCATGCGCGGATGAGTTCACGATGGCTGCCATGCGTGCCGACCCCCAGATCTTGGAGGAGCACCTCGTCGTCAATGCCACCGTATTCGATATCTCCGATGATGATGAGTAGCTTGTTTTTTTAAGCTTACTATAAGGACATATGTTCATCAAGCTACGCCGGTTAAGCATGTTTGGTTTACCTATTGCATGTGCTGCTCCTGCCTTTCCATTAGAAATTCTAGTGAATTGTCCTACGTAATGTTACTATGCAATCTGATCTTCTAGTATATATGTTCTATATATTGTGCAATGTGGTGTTTACTTAACTGTTTGGTTCATTTGTTGTGATGTTCAGCTAACTGTTTGGTTCAATTCTGCAATGTGATGTTCAATTCTTGTGGGTACAATTTTGTATTGTTATGCATGTGAGAAATAAATTGAATTTGGCTGTACTAAATACATGAGAAACATATACAATTGCTATATTTCCAAGTTTTTAAGCATGCTTGGTTTGGTTAACTATCTGATCTTCTAGTACATGTTCTATTGTGCAATGTGGTGCTCAGTTAACTGTTTGGTTCATTTGTTGTGGTGTCCAGTTAACTGTTCGGTTCAATTCTGCAATGTGATGTTCATTTGTTGTGGGTACAATTTTGTATTGTTATGCATGTGAGAAATAAATCGAATTTGGTTGTACTAAATACATGAGAAACATATACAATTGCTATATTTCCGACTTGTTAAGCATGCTTGGTTTGGTTAACTGGCTTTTCCATGCGGCTCGAATTAATCATTTGGATCTGCAATGTGTTTATTTTTCATTAACATATTTTGCTGATAGTATGCCAACTCTCACTTAACCTGATCAATATCTACCTTATATGTGTTGCAGGGAAACAATGGAAGACACTGAGGTTTACCATCGAGGTTTGCACATACATGGTCCTTTGGCTAATAGCACATTATTGTGCAATTGCACGAACTATTCTAATATTTAGGTTTTTAATAATTTGGTCTTGCACATGTAGGTCCTGCTCTCAGAGGTTTAGACCCACTTTTCGACCTATTTTGCATATGGGGAAATGAGATGTCCATGAATATCAGTCAAGTTCATCGAAAACGGATTTTGTATGCATCATCTTCATGAAAAGCTCAAGTTCATCGAAAACGGATTTCGTATGCATCAGCTTTTATGTCTTCGATGTTGGAGTTTATGGCGGATCTTCACTGATGGAGGTTTCACACCTCTATATCATTGGCATATTTCTGTTGCCACTTCTGAAGATTTCTATCAAGCTTGAGTTCGTCGAATTCAAAGTTCATTTGCAGAAGTTATGGCAGTTTTGGTCTTACTTGCATCCATCTATTTTGCTTGGGCAGTTTTACAGCATCCAGGCGGTAGTACCGCTCTGGACCACGGTAGTACCGCTTAGGCGGTACTTCCGCAAACAAGTGTCGCTCCTACTTCCGCTTGTTTTCGGGCTTCTGTTGTTCTCTGATGTATTAGCGGAAGTTGGGCGGTAGTAGCACGGTAGTACCGCTCACGCGGTACTTCTGTGCTAGGACTGCTTCACTACCGCTGATCCTCTATAGCATGGGACAATTAGCGGTAGTAGCACGGTAGTAGAACAGTACTACCGCTTGCGTGGTACTTCCGCTTCTTCCTACCGCTGCTACTTCCGCCTATTTTCACGCTGCTGTTGCCCACTCAGTTTAAGCGGTAGTTGAGCGGCTGTTACACGGTAGTACCACTTCACGCGGTACTTCCACTCTGGCGCCACCTCAGTGCCGTTGTTCTTCTGTGCTATGTGATCCAAAGTGGTAGTACCGCTCGGATGGACGGTAGTACCGCTCCGGCACTAGCCGTGCTCACTGGTTACAGCAGGAAGTACCGCTTGAGCACAACCAGTGGGCTTAACGGTTGGATTAGGTGGGGACCTATTTAAGGGGGTCTTCTTCCCCAATGGTACCTACCTCTTGAGCTCGTGTTTCCCCTCCATTGTTGACCCTCCTTGAGCTTGCTATCTCTCAATCCATCCAATGATTCTTGCTCCTTTTTGAGGGAAAAGAGGAGATCTATATCTATGTTTCCACCAATCCATCTCTCCTCTAAGTGAAGTGAACCCTTTGGATCTAGATCTTGGAGTTCTTTGTGTTCTCTTCTTTGTTCTTCCTCTCATTTTCCTCCATAGCATTAGTTGTTCTGGTGGGATTTGGGAGAGAAGGACTTGAGCACTTCGTGTGCTCTTGCCATTGCATTTTGTGCATCGGTTTGAGTTCTCCACGGTCATACGTGGAAGTGAAAGTTGAGTAGCTTATTACTCTTGGGTGCTTGGTACCCTAGAGCTTTGTTCCTCTTAGGTGCTTGGGCGCCCTAGACGGTTGGTGGTGTCGCAGAGCTCAATCATTGTGGTCTAAAGCTCCGGGCAAGCTTCGGGGTCTCCAATTAAGTTGTGGAGATTGCCCCGAGCAATTTGTACGGGTTCAGTGACCACCCCCAAGGGTTGCCAATTGTACGGGTTCGGTGACCGCCCCCAAGGGTTGCCATTTGTATGGGTTCGGTGACCGCCCTCAAGGGTCCCTTAGTGGAATCATGGCATCTTGCATTCTGCGAGGGCGCGAGGAGATTACGGTGGCCCTAGTGGCATTTTGGGGAGCATTGTGCCTCCACACCGCTCTAAACGGAGATTAGCATCCACAAGGGTGCGAACTTCGGGATACATCATCGTCTCCGCGTGCCTCGGTTATCTCTTACTCGAGCCCTTTACTTATGCACTTTACTTTGTGATAGCCATAGTGTTTCATGTTATATATCTTGCTATCACATAGTTGTTTATCTCGCTTAGCATAAGTTGTTGGTGCACACTATTGAGCCTAGTTGATTTAGGTTTTGTGCTTGACAAATTAAATGCTAGTTTTATTCCGCATTTGTTCAAGTCTAAACCATAATTATTTTAAAGCGCCTATTCACCCCCCCCCTCTAGGCGACATCCACGATCTTTCATCAATCTCCGTCATTTTATCCTTAGTAGCAACAACACATCACATGCCTTCTCCCCATTCTGCCACTGAGATATAGATCACCGTGAGGTTGAACCCACTATTATGCACCACTCCCTCTAAAGAATTACCATCTATCTTGGCCAGAGAAGAGAAATAACTCGGAAAGCATACATAGCTACTCAATCATATAGCAAAGAAACTTCAACAGATTCAATTATATTCAATGAACAATCTAATAAAAAATCCACAAATCATCAGATCCTAACAAACAAACCATAAGAATTACATCAGATTGATCTCAGAGGAGATCATTGTATTGAAGATCAAAAAGAGAGAGAGAAGAAGCCATCTAGCTACTACTATGGACCCGTAGGTCCTAAAGGAACCACTCACACATCATCATGTAGGCAGCAAGGTTGATGAAGAGGCCTCCCGTGATGGCTTCCCCCTCCGACAGAGCACCGGAACAGGGCTTCAGATGGGATCGCTTCGGAATAGAGGCTTGCGGCGGCGATAAAATTCTTTCGGGTTCGCTTCTGAAGGTTTCGGGAATTGTAGGATTTATAGGCGGAAGAATTAGGTCAAACGCAGGCTCAGGGGCCCCACATGGGCATGTGGCGCGACCACCCCCCGACCATGCCACGTGTCCATGTGTCTGGCTCGTGGGACCCCTCGACCTCTCCCGAAACTTCTAGGATCCTTCCTTGTCCAAAAAAAATCTTCAAAAATTGGCATCGTATTTGGACCTTCCTAGATATGTATTTTCTGCGAAACCAAAAACAGAACTGGCACTAAGCACTAAATTAATAAGTTAGTCCAGGAAAATAATATAAAATGATATAAAAGTGATAATATAATAGCATTTAATAATAAAAAAATTATAGATACGTTGGAGATGTATCACCGCTCCATCCCTCGTGCCTACAACGAGTCGTCGTCGGACCACGATGAGAACTAGGGTTTAGGAGAGAGCTGGGGAACGAGTGAGTGAAATGGAGAGAGTGAGTGAGGAGAGCGCGTCCGTGTTGGCTTACATGTTTGCTTTGCCACATTGACCGGTCAAAACCATGTTGACTCAGCATCGATACTGAGTCGGCTAAGATGAGGGACTAAACTTGTCCGGTTTCAAGAATTAGGGGTGCAAGTTGAGTGGTTTGGGAGTCGAGGACAAAATCTAGACTTTTCGAAGAGCTGAGGGTGAAAAATAGACTTTTCCCACAACATATCAAATCATAGTATATGCATATTATTATATTTCCTGGATTTATTTTAGGTTCTCTGTCACTGGTTAGGTTTCTTGTGATGGAACTAGCCCACCCAGGTTCAAGTCCTAGACTTTGTACGGATTCTCGCATATTTCCTAGATTTATTTCAGTTTCTCCGGCACTGTTCTTTGAACGATATGGTGTGCCCGCCAACTACAAGGCGTTTGTGGAAATTTCGTTAATCTCAAGATCTACCGACTCAGTCCCTCGGAGGTGTTCATAGGGGTAGGGAGTACGTGTGTGCGTTTATGGTGATTATGCATGTGTGTATTTTTTTTAAATGGAGGCAAAAGTTTTGACCCATCATATTAATTAAGAAGAGTTTTACAAAGACACCAAACAATCGGTCTTGTACATGGTTTACTCTCGTGGCATTAGTGAAATCAAACGCTTAGTGCTCGTAAGCA
This sequence comes from Elymus sibiricus, assembly GCA_039707655.1. Classification (NCBI taxonomy): domain Eukaryota; kingdom Viridiplantae; phylum Streptophyta; class Magnoliopsida; order Poales; family Poaceae; genus Elymus; species Elymus sibiricus. The sequence continues at coordinate 277,655,772 of CM077672.1, forward strand.
CCCACAGTCGGGCCTCTTCTTTAATCTTACCAAAAACAACACTTCGCAACGTGGAGATGTTTCTAAAAACTCCCGCATTTCATTCGTTCCAAATCTCCCACGAAACAAGCATGAGGAGGGGAGCAATTCCTTTCCTTCTGTTGCCAATGCCATTTTAGCCGTTGATGTTGGCCATCGAGCACCACCAATCCGTGGGGAGAAGGAAGCAGTCCCAATAATTCGTGTGCAAATCCACCATGCCAAGGTAAAGCTTGTTTTGCTCCCAAATGCGTCTGGTGTATCTACACTTAAAGAGCAAGTGTGCAGCAAATTCCAGTTCTCGCTTGCACAATTGGCAAAGCCAACAATTAGGCCAACCACGCCATTGGAGGCGATCCACGGTCCAAACCATGTCCTGAAGGATGAGCCAAGCAAAGAACTTGTGCTTGGGAGGAGCCCAGTTTTCCCAAATAGCAGGCTTAAGAAAGGAAGCATTCAAATCCCCAAGTTGTGCCTTGTATGCCGAGGAGGCCCATAAGATCCCGACGTTGTATTATTCCAGATGATGGTATCCTCATCGTCGTTCTGAAGGTGTGTGTCCTGCAGCTTGAGCCAAAGGCTATAGAAATCCATAATGTGTTGCACCGAGAGGCCCGAATTGTTTTGATGTTGTCAATCCACTTGTCATTGTGCACAACATCACAAATAGACAACTTCTCTGCTTTGATATAGCATAAATGGATGGAGCAATATCTTTTGGCTTTTGACCTTGCAACCAAGGCGATTGCTAGAAGTTTGTAGTTTTACCATTGCCAACGGTGATGGTTGTCAATCTATAAAATAGTCCATGTTAACCTCATCACATCCGTGGCCAAGCCCCACCCAAGCTCTCTTCGGTCCATTCCACTCAATCCATGGCCAACGGAGCCGAAGGGCACATGCAAATTTGTCCAAGTCAAGGATCCCGAGGCCACTAAACCCCTTGGGTCTACAAACTTGCTCCCATTTGATATTGCACTTACCACCTGAGACCTTGTCCGTTCCTACCCAAAGGAAACCCGGCTCAATTTTGATGATAGCCTTCATAGATCCTTTGGGAAGGATCATGGGGGTGAGATGATAAATAGCCTGGAAGGATATAACAGACTGAACCAAGGAGTTTCTTCCCGCGACCATGACATGCATGCCATCCCACAGCATGAGTTTGCTTGCCATTTTGTCATGCAAGTGCTGAAAATCAACCGCCCTCAGTCGGTGCACAGAGAGAGGAAGCCTGAGGTATCGAAGCGGGGAAAGTGGCCCTAACTGCTGGGAAGCCAATGAGAACATCATCGAGGTCAGCGCCCGAACAACGAATTTGAGCTCCCAAGCTCTTTTGTACATTAGTTACTAGACCAGTGACATCGCCAAAATTGCGAAGGATGCCCATAAGGTTGTCAATGTCCTCTCTGGAGGGTGCCACAAAAATGGTCACGTCGTCCGCATACAGCGAGGTGCGCATACAACTGGTCCTTTCCCACAACATCTGGAGGGTGCCAATCTCAGTGGCCAGGTCCAAGATCCATTGTATTGGGTCAATGACCGTCACGAAGAGGAGTGGCGAGAGGTAATCCCACTGACGGATGCCACGCCCGTGAAGGATAGGCATGCCTGGGACACCATTAAGCATGACCTAGGAGGAAGACGTGAGAAGTAAGGCTGACAACCAATCACGGAACCTCGGTGCCACAATAGCTCAAAAGCAAGTACTCCCAACGGACGAAATCAAAAGCCTTCTGAATAACCAATTTTAGCAGAAGGGATGGCGTGCGGGTCTTGTGCAGACGACGTGCAAAGCATGTGTGTATGTTTTTTCAGACAAGTTTTATTACTCAAAGATTACAACGTTTGGGATACATAGAGGATCATGGGGTTGGCCCAACCATACATGGTGCCCTTGATCTAAAGAATGAGCGTACTTGGCAAGCATATGTGCTTCATAATTTGAAGCACGACCTTAAAAAATGCAATTAAACTCTGTTGCTCTTAACCTAATCTCGGATATAATTTGACCTTAGCTCCCGCTACAACCCTTTGAGATATCACTAGCAACTTGCTTAGTACCAGTTGCCACCACAATGTCATGAGCGAGGAGATCATCCGCAAGCGAGAGGGCTTCCCGGCACGCAATGGCTCCGAGAGTTGCAATGTCCCGAACACCATGAATTACCAGAATTGACGAACCAAGGTAATTCCCACTAGTCTCTCGACAAACAGCCGTAGCCAAGCCCCCAATCCCTGATCTCGCGAGGCCTGCATCAACATGTATTTTAGGGCGTGTTTGGTTCCCTGTGCTGCACCTGGCTCGCATCCATCGTGCAAAATTTAGGTCGTTTGGTAAGCTGCATGGGCCCTTCAGCCTGGCCCGGTGGATGCAAAATTAGGCCTCTCAGCCAGGCTGAGGGAAACGCAGCATTCAAGCGTATCTCGCGTGCAGGATCGCTCGCTCCTTTTCTTTCGTCTCCCAGTCTCTTCCCCAAGCGCCGCCGCACCTCGAGCTCGCCTCGCCGCCGGCCTCCCTCCTCCACGCGCCTTCACAACGGCGAGCGCCTCCACGCCACCCCGCATGTTCTCCTCTGATCCATGCCCGACCGCCCTCCTACGCTCGGCCGCCGGCCATGGACGCCACCGCGGCTTCGCCGAAGTCCAACTGCCGATGAAGAACACCACCACCATCAAGACCCGCCACCACCGCTTCTCATCAAGCGCAGCCGCCATGCTCGACCAAGCGCCGCCCCCGTCCTCCACCAAGCGCCGCCGCTGCCGCCCTCCACCGAGTGCCACTGCCGCATGTCAGATCCTGCCTCCTCGTGCCGCCGAGAGCAAGGAGCCCACTATCTGGAGCCGCCGAGACCCGGATCCCGTCGCCCCGCACTGGTGCGTGCTCCTCCTTCCGCATCAATTTCAGCGACATTCGGAAGAACCCACAGCTCATGCAGCCATATCATACAAATTTACGGCGCAACTTTGCATTAGCTCAACCAGGCTTTACTCACCCAGGATCCCTGATGCAATGCAGCCGAACGCCACCCAGGCATCCAAACACGCCCTTAGCAAATTCAACAGGCAAAGCATGCGTGTAGGTGAGCATCTGCATTTGTTTTGTAACGACAAACAACAACAACAAAGCCTTTAGTCCCAAACAAGTTGGCGTTTGTTCTGTGTTTCTAAAAAAAGGGAAAGTTCTGGTTGTACCCCCGTACCAGTGTACCCTCTATCCTCATCGTCCATTCTTGCATCAAAGTTCATGCAGGAAAACTTCTCTTTTTTATTTCTCCCAAATAAAAAAACATTTGAATTCAAAACTTTGCAGCTCAACATCACACAAGTACTACCTTGTGCAGAAAAGTTTTCAGATTTTTTGGCACAATTTAAATTTTTAGAAATGATACAATTCATTGGAAATTTAAAATATGACAAATTTACGTTTCATAAAAAAAATCAAAAACATTGTATACAATGAGTGACACTTGTGTATAGGTGATCTGCAAAGTTTCAAGGTCAAACGTTCGCTTGTTTAGGAGGAAAAAAGACAAATTTCTATGTAAGAATAGCACGAATCTTGACGCAAACTGAATGGTCTAAATAGACGGTACACTGGTGGGGAAAAAATCCCACACTCAAAAAGGGAAAGTTCTGGTTGTACCCTAGATAGAAGGTACACTGGTATGGGGTACAAAAATCCACTCATTGTTTTTTTTGTCTGTAGCTATGTTTAACTTGCAAAAACGTCTTATATACATCGTCTTATATACAAGTACCAAGTACAAACGTGCCAGTATCCATCAAATTTTTGTGTGTGTGTGTGTGCGGGAAGTGCCAGTATCCATCTGGGGCAAAAACGACAAAATTGACTTGAGGACGAAAATAATTCACAAACTGAACTGTGTTTGAAAAAATTTCACCCAGCTGACCCTTTTGTGCAGCGCCCGACAGTCAAGCGCTGCACTCCACTGTGCAGCGCCCGACAGTCAGGCGCTGCACTCCACTGTGCAGCGCCTGACCCTCAGGCGCTGCATGCCTGGCCAGCGCGGCACAGTTGGGCCCCGCACCGAGCAGTGCAGCGCCTTGGAGCTAGGCGCTACACATGTAATGTGCAGCGCCTAGCTCTTAGGCGCTGCACATTCTGTTAGTAGTTGGTAGGCTGGCCCCCCTCCCCCCCCCCCCACACACACACACATCCCCAACCCCCAACCCCACACCCTCTCTCCCCCTCCTCCTTCCTTCTCCAAATCTTCCAAATCTGAAGATTTTCTCCGTGGATTTCGAACCCAATCCCTCCCGCAAGGTAATCTCCTCCGATCCCGTGTTTTTCATCCAAAAAATGCTCACATTTGCTCAATTTTTGCTAGGGTTAGGCAAACCCTAGTTCTTCATGGATTTTGCAATTTATATGGAGATATGAGATGATTGTTTGACATTTTGCTAGGGTTAGGCTGCTTAGTATGTTAGGGTTAGGGCTATGGTTCTTGTTATGTTGGGGTTAGGGTTAGGGTTGTTTGTATGTTAGGGTTAGGGTTATGGTTGTTGTTAAGTTGGGATTGGGGTTATTGTTCGATATCTATGTTAGGGCTATGGATTTTGAGTTAATATTGGCATGACTACTTATGAAATATATTTTTCATTGTGTTGTTTTAATTATTTTAGGGATGGGAAGAACATGTGTTTATGTTCATCATGTGGACAAAGACGCCTTTTTGAAAGGCAATATTGAACTGGACCCGGATGAGCTTGACATGGTGTTTGAGAGTAGTCCTAACTATGCTGAGGTCTTGGAACAAGTTAGGAAAGATTTGAATTGGATGGACCCAACTGATATCGTTGAGTTGGAGGGAAGGCATAATATGGGTTTTGGAATGCACATCCGTTGGAAGACCATGCGTGTGAACTCCGAGCAACGTTGGGTTGCATACAAGGAGACGGTGGCCGAATCACTAGACAAGGCGCTGCACCAACACTTAGACAAAATTTTGGACGAAAACCTTCTGGAACCTTTCTGTTGCTGATATCCACATATGAAACGCCTAGGAGTCAGGCGCTGCACTACACAGTGTGACGCCTGACTCCTAGGCGTTGCACATCTGGATATCAGCAACAGAAAGGTTCTAGTAGTTTTTCGGCCAAAATTTTGTCTAAGTGTTGGTGCAGCGCCTTTGGCTGAGGCGCTGCACTGCACAGTGTGACGCCTGGCAGTGTGACGCCTGGATCTCAGGCGCTGCACTGTGTAATGCAGCGCCTGACGGCAAGGCGCTGCACATCTGATATCTGTAGAAGCAGATCAGTTTCATATCAACAATATGACAATTTCAGTAGTTCTACATCTCACATAAAACAGTAAGGATCAACAATATGACAGTTTGGGATCAAAGACATCTCACATAAAACATAACAGTTTGGGATTTAAGACACGTCACTACAAGTTTGACAGAAGACAAGATTGTTACAAGTTCAACAAAGACTTAACGTCACTTCAAGTTCAACAAAGACAAGAAGTTCACAAAGAAACCGACGACTAGTTCTATTTCGTAAGAAAACGACGGCGACTAGTTCGTTCAGCGCGTTGTATTGCCGCCTCTTCCCCTCTTGCTGGTTATCTTCTTCCTCCTGGGACAGCAGATTTGGTGTTGTGGGGAGGAGAGGATGGAGGGTTAGGGTTTTCTGCGGGTCTCCTTTTATAGCAATCCACAGCTGACGGTGGAATTCCTCCACCGAGTCATCACGCTTGCAAGGCCTGGGACCAGCCAGGGTGTCTTCCACATGTCTCACCTTTAGCTTTTGAATTTTGGCGCTGCAAGCCCCCTGCATGAACCTGAATCCTCCTGCTTGTTGTAGAACCAGAAAGGTGGGACTCCTTATACCTGGATCCACTGCAGCCAGCTCCATGGCTAGATCCAGACTATCACTTTTGCTCATCTTCTCCTCTTGTTCTAATACTTGCTCCCCTTCAATTCCAACAGAAATGGCATTAATCTCAGCAGATGGCCGATCACCTTGGCCAGCGCCATGGCTGCAGGAGTGGTGGCGATGATAAACAGAGAAATGCCATCCCCTGAGGGTTGTGTCCGGCGGCTTCCAAATGTTAGCAGATAGGTGGTTGCTTCCTTCCACAAACTCCATGCCCTCATCTGCAGATACTATCCACTCCCTCAATCCGTTGCCGACGGTGGTGAGCGGTATGGCAAGGGATCCACCGGCTCCGGGGGCGGCGGGGTGCGGGTAGGCATCAGACCTATGATGCAATCCCATCTCTCTGCACGACTCCGATTTGTTGACTTCGCTTCCTGCTTTGCCCAATGGACGAACGCTACTGGCGGCTCGGATGGATGCGGCATCCTGCGCTTCTCCTCCCTGTTGCCCTCGAAGTAAATTCTCCAGGCGAGATTCAGCAGTTCTCGATCTGCATGATCCTTGCACACCCGAGCATATCTCCTGGCGACAGAATTCAGATCTGACCCCTCTTCCACCTCCTCCTCTGCTTCCTTCCACTCCCTCACGCACATCGTCCATGAGAGAGCATCGTCTGTGATCCGCATCGCCCGCTCCCTCCAGCGCTGCGCCCTGGTCTCCGCTTGGGTCTCCGCCGAGATCGAATCGAGCGGCTGCAGGAGATCTGGAAACGCCTGGTAAACCAGAGGCAACGGGATTCGGTACCCCCTCCCCTCCCCCAATGGCACCCCGGTAGATCTGGAGGCGTGGGGCATGGGGAGGGGTATGCGGGAAGGAGATGGTCGGAGAAGCGGCGGCGGAGGAGGTGGTGGTGACGGCGGTGGCGGTGGCGGCTGCGTGCGCGAGGGGGTGCGGGCGGGTCGCGAGGGGGTGCATAGAGCTCTACCGGATGGGGGTGGCGGGCTGCGGCGGTTTAAGTCATTGTGCAACGCCTAAGAGCTAGGCGCTGCACATGATAGTGTAGCGCCTAGCACCAAGGCGCTGCACTGCTCGGTGCGGGGCCCAACTGTGCCACGCTGGCCAGGCGTGCAGCGCCTGAGGGTCAGGCGCTGCACAGTGGAGTGCAGCGCCTGACTGTCGGGCGCTGCACAAAAGGGTCAGCTGGGTGAAATATTTTCAAACACAGTTCAGTTTGTGAATTCTTTTCGTCCTCAAGTCAATTTTGTCGTTTTTGCCTCCATCTGGTATCAATGGTGCAGCCGGTGCTCCTTCGCAAGCATACCGTTTGCCGCGCAGGTTCTTGCTTGTCGAGTGCTAACAGGATCCGAGAAAATATGCATGCAAACTGAATGGTGCAGCCGGTGCTTCATCCATCCGTCCGTCACTGTCTGCATTCTGCAGCCGTGCTGTTGTTTCGCGCCTAGCCGTTATCGTGGCCTTTAAAGTTCGTTACCCCTGATCTGTCCGTTGCCGCCTGCCTGCCTACACGCTGCCAGTACCATTCCTCGCTGTCAAAATTATCAGCGCAGCCCAATTAAACACGCAGATAATCTACGCACCGAGCATTCGGTTTCGATGCGTAAGGCTATGAACTTACAACGAAGCGAGTGTGTGCCGGAGGCTGGATCTGAGGAGCACGACGACAATGGCGATCTGTGAAAAGAGCCGGGGGGGGGGGGGGGGGGGGGGTCATCGGCTCTTGCAAACAGTTGTTGCACGAATGACCAAAAGGCCGGATGGAACGGGACACGAAAGCGGTTCCAGGGAAAAGGAGAGGAAGATGAAAAGAAAAAGGCTGGCTGGCTAGAGCTATTCATAGTGTGTATCTCAGCGAATTACTGCTATAATTGCTGTCGTGCTGCCCCTTTTTATGCCGCTGTCGAGGCAGGCAGGCAGGCAGGTCCAAGCAGCCTACGCATCTAACTTTTCCTTCCACATAAATGTCCAAAATAAGCATTCGTGTCGACCAGGCTAGCCTTCCTCCCCGGTGATTTGGTGATCTCCATTTAATTGGCTCCAAAATCAGGATGTATTCTGCAATAGCACAGCAACCCTTTCAGGACAGAGGCATGCAGACTAGTACACGATCTAGAACAGCATGCTCTCATACATTTCATCCACTGAGGAAGCACTTAAGAAGAAGAAGAAGCATGTGAAATGGAGTTAGCTAGCATTTTACCTATGCTGTGCGCATGAACTTGAGTTTGCCTGGATATATAGTGCAAGTTCTTGGATTTGGAGAACAGGAACGTCTCTGCAAGTTCAGATGACACAAACCTGGGTAATGAGCTGACAAAAAGGAAAACAGATTTATTTGCACCCCATGGTGGCCGGCCAAATGCAACTGTGGATTAAGAACACAGATCCCATGGAAATAGTTCATAGCCAAGGTGGAGTATCGATAGGAAAAAGTTTGGAGCCACAGCAGTTGACATGTTCAGTGGCCATTGACAGATTCAGAGAAGCAATATGTAGATGGATAGATAACATGAGCTTGCATGGGATTACAATCAGGAGGAGGGAACAAACAAGACACCGGAGCGGAGAGTAGACTAGAGATGCTCACTTTGAGTTATTATAAGTATTTCAATACAGGATTAGCTAACAATCATAGGGGTCCTAGAGTAGACATGATGCAACAGCAGCAGCTTGACGATGGAGGAGAACGGCAGCGGCAGCGGCAGCAGCAGCTTGACGATGGAGGAGAACGGCCAGCCTAGCCACTGCTTGAAGACGACGACGACGTGTCAGACTCGCAGTCCCATGCAACCTCGTAGACCTGCACCCTGTGGTGGAAGCTGCGGTGGCAGCCGCAGGCCGAGCACTTGAGCGCGCCAAAGGTGCCCTCCTCGCCCTCGGCGATGAACTCCCGGCAACCGTCCACGGCATAGCCCCCCATGCTGGCAGCGTGGTTGCGGCGGCACTCGCCGTACCGCACGCCGCAGCAGCTGAACCGCACGATCGGCTCGCACCTCCTCAGGACCACCAGCCTCTTCATCACGAGGTGGCCTCTCTCTTCCTCTCTCTTCTTCCACTATGCTCCCAGCTAGCTTGCTTTCAGCACAAACCAACCCCTATCCATCGCACTGCATATTTATAGACAGCCTCCTTCCCCTCCTTTGCCTAATGATACATCGTTTCCGACGGACAAAGTGCATGCTAACATGCATAAACTTGACACATGATCAACCACTCATGCATGTGGAGACCTAATTGGGCTGGCTCAATTGATGCTAATTTTTTTAAAATAATACATTTTTTTTAATAAATTTGAGAAATAATACACGATTTAGACATTTTCTGAAAATAGGATCCAGTCGGCTTAGGTTAAGCCGACTGGATCTAGTAGGCCACGGTATAGCCGATTAGGTTATAGAGTATTGTTAGTTGTGCCATGGTCGTACATACCTTGGATCTTCCGCACATATTCCTAAGCACGACTGCTCAAGCCAAGCCCACAAGCCGTTGTTATATGTTAGAGCTTCATGTCCTTCCAGCTGAAAGCTAAAAGAGAGAGTTATAGATAGAGAGCTAGATAATTTCTTTGATATAACAAGAGCTTGCTTAGAGAGTGGCAGACAGCTAGGCCGGTGATGGACTCCGCAACGGTGCTGCTGCTAGTTGCGGTGGTCGCCGTCCTCCTCTGCTACCCTCTGGTCCTGCCGGTGCTGCCGCCTTCTCCACCGGCGCTCTTCATCTGGATCCCCGTGCTCATGCTGCTTCTGCTCTTCGCTCTCGCTTTCTCCCCCGCTCACTGATGATGATGCATGCACAGTACCCAGCTAGCCTAGCTGAATCCCAAGGTTATTTTTCTCATCCTCCTAGCCAGCCATGCATGTATGATGCTTCCGAGAGGTGAAACATTGTAGAATCCACAGCTAGCTAGCTAGCTAGGAGATCAGCTAGTTCGTTCAACCAATTTTCTGATAATATGTAGGATCATTTAGGGAAACACTTTGTGTCTCTTAATTATCTCGATCGAATAAAGATGTAGTATTCCGTAGAAAAATTAAGCCCTTAACAGAAATTGAAAAGACAAGCTATCTATATCTTGACTCTGGATTTTAATGTCTTCTGAAAGACAAACGAAATGAGATCGAGGGGATCTTTCTTTTCCAATAACAAATGAGCATGAGCAGACCAGCTCCAGTGCATGGCACAATCTATATGTGTACGTGTGTGTGGTTGCAATGACATCGAGATCCATCTTGATTCGCGAGACCTACCACACCAGCTACCTGGGAGTTGATTAGCTAGAAATTAGTTGCCCGGGGCCTACAATATTTGGATACAAATATACTTAATATAATTATTCTGTGTTGCCCGGGGCCTACAATATAAAAGGAGGATAACCCCTGGCTTGAGCACAGCCATAGCCATGCTTACTACTGCTATGGTGACTACTCCTCTTGATCTCATGCACCTGTCGGCTGAGGCTTAGGCCGATTAGTTCCAATCGGCTTAGCCTAAGCCGATTAGTACCCACTGCAGTTAAAAAGAATTAAAAAGAATCCAGTCGGCTTAGGTTAAGCCGACTGGACCTGATCGGCTATACCGTGGCCGACTAGATCCAGTCGGCTTAACCTAAGCCGAATGGATCCTATTTTCAGAAAATGTCTAAACCGTGTATTATTTCTCAAATTTATTAAAAAAATGTATTATTTAAAAAAATTAGCTCAATTGATGGTCCAGCAAATTCCACCTCACATTAGAAGGGGTGGACAGTTCTTGGGCCATCAAGGTAAACCTTAGATGAGAGTCCTACCTTTCTGCCCTACCTCGTTCTCCGGGTGTGTGTTGTGTGTTCTTTCCTACTCCTTTTCTTCGTTTCATATAATTGGGGTGACCAGTTAAGGATACTTGAATCTTAAGAATCCCAAAGGAGTAGGCCCCTTCCGTCGAAAGGATATCATCAGCATTGCATGCCAGCCTAGATATCTAAGAAGGCAGGGTGTTGTTTTCCTTTGCTCATTCTCAGGCCACCAGGCACCTGTTGCTCTACCCCATCCCTGTGCAATAGATTTCCTTTACTGTTTCAGCATGTGGCATAATGTGTGGACATGGATTTCTATATTGATTTAGACTCCTAAACAACAATTGACCGAGCGTGATAGGGGAAAAGCTAAAGTGCAATCATATACAGCAAAAGAAGGGATCACAATCATGCAATCGTCGCAAAGGTGAAAAAAATATCTTTTAATCAAGCACGCAACTATGTACTTACCCCTACGGATTAGTGACTCGGTATGGAAGAATAACGATATAGGATGTCCTGAAAACAAAGATGGCTTAAACAGTGATGACCAAGTCTACTTGGTTGAATACCAAACGTACCAGAAGCATTCAGACATTGCAGGGCAGCCCAAACATGCTATTACATAGATGGTCCCTGTTTGAGTGGGGTCCAAGATCATCACGCCTTCACCTTTCTTAGGTGCTGCATCTACTTCAAAAGCAGGGATTTTAAACATCTGTCAGACAAGGAACACAAACCCTCAGTTTTTAATGATACCCAATTAGTATTACAAGGATAGCAACACATATTTCAATATGTAAAATCTTAATAATGCAAAACATCTGAAGGAATCGCAACTTGACAAACAAAGGGTACAAAGATTCATCTGATACAGTGAGCAACTCAGCAGTGCTAACTGCAGGGACATGTGAAGCCTATTAATTTTGTGCTTTCCATCCCAATGTTCAGATCTTGAGACAGGAGAACATAACACCAAGAGAAATAACGTCTTGGAGAAAAACAAATACCAAAGCTGCTGTGTACTGTGTAGAGTTTAAAAAAACATTTGGAATTAGTGAAAACCTGCAGGGATATTCTGAGCTGACAAAGATAATCATGCAAGGGAAGATTCATGCCAACTCCCTTTTTGCATTTGCATGCCAAGGATTAGGCTTAGGTCGTTCAGAAAACAATCACACCACCTTTCTTCAGAACAAGTGCAGAGATCACATGGAACAACAAGAAGAAACATGTGCATTCTTGTTCTAGGCAGGCTTCACCCTTTGAGAACTCAGTCTCAGAGGGCAATGCAACCTCATATTGGAAATACCAGCACATGTCGAATGAGATTGGACAACGGAAGCTTTTGCCTTTTCCTCTTAACTACCCAACCACATAAGAGCATGAGTGTTAGAGACATCATGATGCGACTAAGAACACACGATACCATGCTCCTATGTAGTTACGTGCTGGTGTAACTTTGCTTCAGTAAATATGCTTGACTAATTCAAATTTTAGTTGTAGATACAAACTCCCTGTCATCATATCACCTTAACAAAAAAACTATATACGTCTTAAAGATATATTTGCACCTGAGTAACTGGATGATATTTTATGGTGGAAACTAAACAGAAAAGTGGGCAAGTGAGATGAAAGCATACAATCAGAGCTCGCAACTAGCTCGAATATTAAATGAATCACAGAAAGCAGCATCAAATTATCCATCATGACTAGCAGTGTGCTCATAGATCACTGTTCAGCTGCCTTAGCCTTTCTTTCTTTCAAATCAAACTTTGACCAAGTGAGGAAAGGATGCATTGTGCCAATGGTCAAGTATATAGTCTTGTGTGACAAATGGAACAGCATATAAGTTCGTGATAAATAAAACAGTGACATATGCACTCAAAAGCAGAGTCGCTCAATGATTTTGTTAGCTTATTAAATTACCTTGATAGGATAAGCAAACAACAGACCTACAGATTCCATAGCTAATTAGTTTAAAATGTCTAGGAAACAGAAATCAGTTTCAGGTAAATCAAGTTCACCTAAATATAAAAACCATATGCAGTAGAACATTCAGCGTTACAGACTGCAGCAACTTGGACACTGAGGAATTTACCTGTAACATACAGTAACAGGAAAAGAAAGGTTAAGAATCAGCCGTAAGATAACTCTGGCATCATGGTTCATGAATCCTTTCCACCTGCCAACAAAAAGTGCTTCAGCATTTGCCTCATTTATGCAAAGGACCAAAACATTCATGATAGCGCTGATTGACTGTCCTGATGGAAGATACAGTGTTATGTACCTCAGTAGTTGAATAGAGAGGCTCCACCTTTGACCCCGTACCCTGGAAAAATCTGGCCAATTTGCAGTAGGCCAAACCATTGGGCTATTTAAGTTTTTGCACTACATTCAAATAATATTGCCAAGATAAACTTAAAATGAAAACCATGATCAAGTGACCATTTAGAAATTTTCAGATATATCAACTATGCAAACAACTTTAAGAGCAGGAGGTTTAACTGTTATAAGAATATATTTTCAGCAAGCATGCTGCATGCACCGCAGCTGTGTATTGTTCAATTTCAAAAGAAAAGAAACCAAAGAAATTCTTTATTGGCAAGACCAAAACTCCAAAAGTGCTATTGAATGTGACCACTTGGATCTCTGCTGGATAGTTCATTGCCAGGCTTTGTACATGTGTGCATTAGCTATGTAGGGGTAGAGTCATGCACAAATTCATCAACAATTACAGAAGTGAAGCAACCAACGATGAAAATATGCATGCTGCGACCCATTAGCAAACATCAAGCAGCATAAGGGAAAGTTGAAGTTCTATGCTCAGCATTGATATAGGGTAAATTAATATGGCTTAGGCTCTCAAAGAGTAAACATAATATGTCATCTCTATGAATTTACTCCAACCGACTAATGACTAGCTTTGTTTCGAATCTCGTTAGGTTTTATGCAATGCTAGACCAACCAGGGACTATCTCTAAGCGGCATTTCTTGAAGATGAAGAAGAACCTGAGCAGGCACCCTGAGAAGGCTGTGCCTCGAACACAGAAAGGTGGGCTGCGAGCACACATACTCAGCTAGCCACACCAGAGCAGATACTCGGTCCCATTCTATGCTATACAAACAAGATCCATTGTATTCGGAGCTTCTGAAATAATCGCTTATTGCAGTTTGTTATAGCCTGACCTTGTTGAAGAAGAAAAATAGAAGTGTTGGAAACTGCCATATCCAGCGATGACATCTTCTTGCTCAAATGCTCAATAGTACCTTCTATAACAATGTGACTATTTTGTCTACTCCAAGGAAGAAGGAGCATTGCTGGATAATTCAGAGGAACGTCTGCATCTAGATACTGAGGTTATGCTCGTAATTCTGAACCTGAAGGAAAGAAATTGCGATGGATCATCTTCCATTTCTAACATAATGGAATGATTGCATATACGAAATCACTACGATGTAAAATATATGTTAAAAAAGATACTTGACATTGATTAGATGTCAATCTCAATAGACAAATAGATGAATTCATGCTATAAATAGCTAGGGGTAAATACTTGTCTCCTGAAACAAGTCTAGAATGTCAGAACAAATGGAAGCCTGTGAAGAAAATTGCTTGATTGCTTCACCCAAGGATATATGGTAAATCACATGTTACATAGCATAATATACCATCTAGCATCTTCGTAGGAGTGCAAATGCATATCCATACTATAGTATGCTAGCATCGAATACTGTAGCCCTTAGTAGCTCAGACATTTCAGTTAGGCTCAGATATTATTGAATCTTTAGGCACCACATATTTACAATAATCGGACTGAGATTTGCAACACCTGGATACAAGAACAGAAAAATCATACAAGGGAAGTGGTCATTGTCTACCCTGAATCGCAATGAGTTCTTCAGCAGCGTAGAGCGGAGAAAACCTATGTCGATTTCTCCTTAATGATATCTGTACGGGTGTGGCCACCCAAATTTAGGACCATACCGCGTGGGACGAAGGACGTGAACAGGGAGCTTCGGCGGCTGGCTCTGGTCACCTAGCGCCGCCGGCGTCGCCAGTGCCGGAGAGCTTTAATTCAGATAAGCCATTGCCGGAGATGGGGGCAGGAGGATGGGATTTGCTTCTTCTTTTTTACAGAAAAGAAGATGGGTTTGAATTGGTGGGGGTGGGCTGGGCTAGACGGCATGGTGATGGGATTTCTAGAGCTTTGGGTCAGCTCAGGTTTTCGGTTGGGCTGGAGGAGATGGACAGTAACTTTCGAGATTATCAGCCCATAGTTTATGGTCGGATGGATCGTGGCCCGGAATAGTCTCCAACTTTCCATGGCCTAAAGGCTAAATATACAACTCCTACTCTTCAATATTCCATTTCTCCATTCTCCTTTTGCGTCTCTGTCATTTTCCTTCTCGCATCTTTTTTTTATCAAGATTCACCTGAAGTACAAATCACCTTAAAATACAAAAATGTTATCTGGTGAACATTAGCTAGGAAAGGGGTGGCAATCAAGCGTTTTTTATGGCAAGTTACCTGATAAGAGATGGCAAATCCTGCCCTTTCCTGCCGCAAAATCTTTCTTCTTCCCAAAAATTGCCATGTGTTTTGAAGAAACTGTTAACCCATACAACTAAGCTTGCCAACCCCTCCTAGCGAATGTTCGCTGGCTATTGCGGTCCTTAAAATTACATCTAGGTCTTGGACCACCGGACGGCACTGCCGCCGCCAGAATGAGCCGCGTCTCATTAGATGCTCAACTTTTCTTATCTGTAATGAAACTTCATGACATGTAGAACTGTCGAACCTCAAGGTCATTCTTTAAGAATTGTTCTACTGTTTGGTTAAATTACTATGCCACACAATAATTCAGGGGAAAGCGTGCTGAAAGTACAAAAAGTGAACAAGTTTAAAAAAAAACAGGGGAACATTTTATTATAACAAATTTCCATGTCTTTACGTGAAAATTGCAGAGAAGAACATGTGTATCCATATACTCCCTCCGTCCCAAAATAAGTGACTCAAAAGTGACCCTATTTTGTACTAACTGGGTCACTTTTGAGTCACTTATTTTGGGACGGAGGGAGTACATGACGGTGAGCCGGGCTGGAACTGCACGTTTTTTTTGTTTGGCGACGTCAACGTGTAGAACCGAAGAATTAATCGGGACAAGGATTGAACACCAAAGCGCAGACAACTTTTTGCAAGATGACATGCTGCCGGCCATGCGGAATCAATTGCTGCCTGCCATGCATGACGCTCCATATGTGAAGCAACGGAAAAAACAATAGGCGCATCAGCAAGCAGCTCTTGCGACAGAAGAAACGGCGAAACCACATTAACTGGATCGATCGCGAGTTGCAATCTATCGTGTTATTGTATACGTACGCTTAGGGCCGGTTTCATGGGCACCCATACGTGCACCTATCTCTTGAAGCCGACTCGTGCTACAGCTCTAGCGCACATGATTACATGAAGGAGCACACACGCGGGAGAAGCAAAACGAGCGCCCTGATCAACTTGAAATATATCCGCGTGAAAAGAAACAAGACTCTGCTATGTTTTGCATGCATGCTATGCGGCTCATGAAATATAGGAGTATACACTTTTGTATATCCACGCAAAAAAAAAATACTGATAACTGATGTGTATGTGTATACACATGTCACGTTGTCACTGTACAAGTACCATGCACTTAGGCTGCCTAGCTAGCTACTACGAACTGGTCGATTCCATCGATATATATCCTTGTATGCGATGCCTTACGTACTGCTCATGCAATGCAACGTACCACACGTACGCGTCGTACGTGCTTGAATATGATCGATGCTCCATTTAATCGTGAGATCGAATAATATTGCATGGTACGATTCAAAACCGTGCACGCGTCCCATATGTGCAGAGTGTTAAGTGTAGCTTACCACTCCTAGTAGTAAGCAGGAGTACGGCCCCTAGACCTGTTGAGATGGAGTACTTGATTAATACATCTTGATGATATGATATCGATCCTTAATCGCTTGATCATCATGCCAGCCCGTACGCTCGCTCGTGCGATCGACATCGACTCATTCCAGGGTCGCTCTGTCCGTCTTCACCGCGAACGGCCGGCAGTACTGTGTGAGAGATCGAATTAGCAGCAGCAGCTGGATCGCCCGGGAATGATCAAGTTGCTGGAGAACATTTCTTGTTTTCACACCCACGATGGCACGCACGCTGGCATATACTGTATTTGCGTTTGCAAGCTCAATGCGTTAGGAGTAGTGAGCTGAGCAGTGACCACAACGGCGGCGCTTTCAGGTCAGGGTCGGGGTCGATCCATCAAGCAGGGCATATATATTGCATTAACTCGATCGATCGGTTTCGCGAGAGGCGAGAAAAACGTAGCCCTCCCGACATCTGTCCCTGTCACTCTACTACTCTCTACAACGTAGTACGTACTACCTACGTACGTACATACACTACACGTTCGTTGCATGCATTTCGGAGGTGAGATTAATCAACTAACTGTAAAATCATATCGCATTTGCATGTAGACGTACAACTGAAGGATCAACGGGAGAACCAACTCGACCTGATGCGTGCGTACATTTCGCCTGGGCCCTGCCTGAGTGACGTTGAATTCTGGGCGAGTTAGGGCAGGCAAGCAGATCAATCTTCTCCGGCGAGGGGTCTAATTCCCCACATGCTCCCCATTACTCGTCGTCACCAATGAGTTAATCTCTGCACATGCCCTTGTCCGGACGGTGCATGCCAAGGGATAACACAGCACAGCAACGCAATGAATAATGATAATAATACTACGTTACGTACGCATTCATATGTCTTGCAGCGAAAAATAGCTGTGTGTGTGCCCCGATATATATTCTGATGCCACGGCACGTACACTGTACGTACGTGCAGTGCCCTTTTCCCCATGGATGGTCTGGCTTCGACCTGCAATCTTGCCATTGCAGCCTTAATGAATGTCCTACAAGTTAGTTAGTTATGTCGATTAAGCAAGTGCAGGTGCAGTGGTAGTATACTGAAGTTCTATGGCACTGTGGTACGGCTAGAATTAGGCGTTGCAACCTTGTTGGTTTACAAAGCAAAGCATGCTCTTCGTCTCAATGCAAGGACAGATGTCACACGTGTCCATCCTCGTGCTCTCTCTCTCTCTCTCCTAGCTAGCTCCATCTTTACTTTACAGCTGGGTGGAGAGTACACAGAGAGCTCCCGTAGGAGTGAAAATTGACAAATCTAACCCTTTTCTTAAACTTTGACACAAAATGAACCCGGCCTAATTTCTTTTCACAAAACAACCCGTTTTTGCATGACGCCCGTAGGCTGGACCCGGCGCGTCATGCAAATGGACCATTTTGTGGAAATTTTTTGGGTCGGGTTCATTTTATGCTAAAGTTTTATAAAAGAGCCAGATTTATTCATTTTCATGCAGGAGGAGAGAGGCAGCATGCATGGAGGTGGAGGTGGAGCCGATGATCTCTATCCAGGCTACTAGCCTAGCTTACCAATAAGTCCCCTCACATGTGCAGTGGTAGAGGGCACGCATTTACGCCCTTGTTTTCCTTTTCGCTCGGGCATTCAATTCGATCGCGCACTCTGAGTTCCGCTGCCACTTTTTGTTTATCATCTCCCCTGCCTAGGCAGCTGCCCTGCCCCGCCCTCTATCTTCATGCATGCATGCATGCACCGATCTTTCTCCTCTGACCATGACGCATCACGGGTCAAATTTTGTCTAGTACCTCTAAACAAATAGTATAAGAGTCAAATTTTCTTCAGTAAATTATTGCCACTGTTCGACCATGTGTTCCTTCTCCATGCAAACTACTACGTACGTACACTGAAACTCTATATAGTAGTGTGCTCGAAGTCGCCTCCTCTCGGTATAGTATAATGGAGGGGCATTGATCAGTTTACTGCCCAGGCAAGGCAATGGCGTTCACATGCATGCCCTGCCAAGTCCACAGACTAAAGAACTCCTCCATTAACCTTTTGCTGTGAGGTCATGGCTTGCATATGAGTGAGATAAGAGGGCCAGTTTTAATTAATTTATACCAGTAAAGTAAGTAAGAGGGAAAGTATTTTTATTAGGGTGGCGTGGTGCATGCAGAGATGCAGGCCCAGGGGAGAAACGGAAAAGGTCAAATGCAGCGACGAGATGGCTTTACTGCTCCAGGACGCACTGGCATTTAACGCCGCTCCCTCACCGGCCGTGCGTTTCCAAGGCGAGGCGATGCCATTTGCACTGGTAGTAGTAGTAGCTCCTGCACCCGCAGGAGTTTCTTTGCTCTTTCGTTAACTGAAACCTTTTCTACTACTTTGACAGGCATACTCGCACCAGTGAAGCTACGCGCACACCGTCCAAAGTAATCTAGTGAAGTGACTAAAACGTTTATCCAACGGTGAGACGAACAGGCCCGAGGACTGAGGTCAATTTCGATCACCGGAGCGAGGCCACCATTTCTCTTCAACTAATGAAGATGGCTTTGGCTAGCTAATGTTTTTTTAACCAAATGGGGCTGGGATTGATTTGTGCTTACCACATTGCATGGTTATTTTTTATAAACTTCTTCATATACTTTCGTAAGCTCCTGAATAAGAAATGGAAGGGTATAGGGGATCATTTTGAGGAAAAGTTTAGCAGGGGAGGAAAAATTGTTGTCCTATGGAGAAGGACTTGTTCTGATTAATTATGTGCTCACTAGTGTGTCGATGTTCATTTTGTCCTTTCTGGTAACTGAGGTCTGAGGAGTGCCAAAAAGATTGAAGTACTATAGATTCATGTTCCCCTGGCAATCTGGTGAGCATAAACGCAAATATCAACTAACAAAGTGGACCATCATTTTATAGCCAAAAGACCACGGGCCTTGGGGTGAAGAATCTAGAGATTTAAAAGTAAATGTTGCTCAGCAAATGGTTGTTTAAACTTTAAAATGAGAATGGGGTATAGCAAAGAGTCGTTGCAGAATGAATACCTACATTCCAATACACGGCCACATGTGGCTTTGAAACCCACCGACTCTTCATCATTCAGGCTGCGTTCGGTTGACAGTGAATTGAAAGGGGTTTGGCCTATAAGTCAAATCCCCCCCCCCCCCCCCCCCCCCCCCCCCAAATCCCCTCCAATCCCCTTGGGGCAGGGTGTAACCGAACAAAGCCTCAGGAAAGGTCTCATGAAAGTCACAAATGAATACTTCAAAAGGGGATCCTTCCTAGCTAGTAATAGTACCAGCACTAGATTTTTGGAGGATTGTTGGCTTCGGCATGCACCTGTTAGTCAGCAATATTCCAACTCTCTACAACATTCTGAAAAGGAAACATATGGCCATAGCACAAGTGTTCAAAGGAACACCTTTAGATATAACTTTCTAATAATCTTTGGTTGGAGATAAATGGACATATTTAGCCTTATAACTTTCTAACCATTTGGTGATAGTGGCACAGGCTATATCAGCCGATTTGATTGGTGGATCAGTAATAGGATTAGTAATGCATGAGTGCCTTATGCAATCTCTATTGTTTGAGGCTGTGTCTGTCCCTTCACAATACAAGAAATGTGTGCATCATCCATGCAAAGTCCATGATACGATCTCCTTTTTGAAAAATATTATGCAATCTCTATTGTTTGAGGATGTGTCTTTACCTCTATAACCGGGCGCTAGATTCCTAATCGAAATAATTTTAATGTTCGCTTACCACTTGGTAACCACACCGCGTATTTATAGAAAATATGTATAGGCAGAATACTTCTGCCATCTAGAGATTTAAAGACCTCGATTTCTCTCTCTCAGTAAGCTTCTTTTTACCAAGAGATACTAGGAACAAGGTCACACGATTGGTAACCAAAATCCTGCCCAGTGACCAAACTCTTGTCATTAGCAACATTAGCTACTCTATCTAATGTTTGTCAAACAAATTATCAACGGGAAAATCATGGTTGTACACCCCTATACACATATGTTCTTTGTAGATTATCACAGCATCACTTAATTTTTTCGATAAACAGTGGATTTTATTTACTACTCAAAATGAATCATCAACTGGATACAAACACAATGAGCACACAATCGGTCTCTGCATGTCTAGGAAGCACACGACCAACACCAATGCACACACACAAAAATTCACACCAGCAACTAGCAAAGTCAAACAAGTCCGAAGTTATGCCATGGTGGAGTAAAAAGAAAATAGAAAACTCGAAAGCAATCAAAACAATGATCAACAAGCTATAACAACGGCCATATCTGGACCAACCATCTCTTGGCATCACAAAAAATGAAGCATCACTTGATAACCCACTCCTGAAATATTTGGACATAGGGGGATCAATGAACATGTTTTAATTCAAGTTTCTTGTCTACCCGGAGAGAGTGACTCTATCCGCTTTGTGTTCAAACATGCATGTATAAAGAAATTACAATATATACATTCAATTATTCATGCATAAATGGAATTCTAACACTAGTGCAGAACAACTCATATCAAACGGATTATCTCGATTGGTTCCAGATATCGTCAGCAAACAAACCTCTTCGATAGTTTTGTAGGTGGAATCTGCCAACTAGGCGATCCTAGTCAGAATCAAAGATGGTACATTATCTCCGTCGATTTAACATAAAACATGTTTGGGATGTATCAGGACGGTTATTCCCGTGAAACCGTTTGAGATACGCTTAATTTCGTAGAGGCTTTCAGATTTGTAACCGACGACGATGTGTCTAGGAAGTCCTTCTTTTTGGGGGAGACAACTTTCTATTTTGACTCAGTCCAACATAATGGGCAGAACGACTCTAAGTCAATTTTGAGATAATGCAACTATATTCATACATGTTTTAATTTAAGTTTCCTGTCTATACGGATATAGTGACCCGAACCCTTTCTGTTCAAACAAGCATGTACAAGGAAATGAAAATATACTCTTCACAATTGCACAACAATCGTATATCAAACGGATTATCTCGATCGATTCCAAATACCTTCACTAAAAGGAACCTCTCTTAAAGTTTTTCTTGGTGGAAATCGACCAACTAGCCGATCCTATACTATGAGATGGTACATTATCTCTGACGACTTGTGACAAAACCAGTTCGAGATGTATCTCCGACGATTATTCCTGTGAAACCATTTGAGATATAAGCTCAGTTTCTTAGACGCTTTCGGATTTGTAACCGACAACGATATACCTGAGATAATTCTCTATTTGACTCGTCCGTGATAACGGGGCACGCCACGAGCCTGTGATTGTCTCTAAGAAGACCAAGTTCCTGACTAAGCATGTGCGTGTCTCCGATGCACGACCGTGCAGAGAGCGCAATGCTTCATTGTGACCTACTAGTAAATGAAAAGACATTAATTATAACTAGTAAGGTACGCTACTCCCCAAAGGATATCATGGTGCATGCTTCAACACAAGGGGAACAACAGAGCAATTACTTTGACCGTATTCATAGCCGAACTAGCTAGTGTAGCAGTGCGATCTTTTCATGATGAGCTACCATCAGATGCAGCAAGGGGACGCATTGGAGCTTAACTCTAGCTAGTGCAAGATTCCATGGCCGAGCCCGTCACAGCTCGCCGTCATAAAGGGAAGAAAAATTAGGTCAGGTGTCTTCTTAATTAGTTCTTATGAGGTCTGGTTGAAATATATTATGCTGTTGATATTTTTTTGCGAAAAGAAAAAATCTATTATAAAAGTTCATCGGAAGTACAAAGCATCTCAAACATAATAAAAACTACATCGAGATTCCAAGAACAACGAACGAGTTGAATTAACCAAAGGAACCACTCAATTAAAACAAATCACATACATGTGGGATCGTAGACTTAATTTGCAAGTCTAAATGACATTTCTTTCCCCTTCCAAGTCTCTTCTTTGTGTAGCTATATGTCAGGTAAATAAATATTGTGTACTTTGCGCAAACAGAGCAAGAGTTACAAAAGGGCCTCTTGGGAGCACTTCAAAGGATTCACTAGTATGTGAACAGGAAAAAAGTTCGGATGCCATGATCATGTATCCAGCAAATATTTGAAAACATGAGAAATAAACAATATATCTTTTTTTGAGGGGTAATAAACAATATATCTATGTTGTTTGGTTGCAACACATGACAAATGCATGATTTTTCTGTAGGGATCAGGCATGCATGCCATGGTAAATTAGTAATCATAGAAATAAAAAAAATTCTCAGAGTTTGGACTCGATGAAAATTATCTTGTAATTAAGTGCACAGTGGTGGCCCATAAGAAAAATTCGTAAGGTTGTACGTTCTCAAAAAAAAAAGTTTGTACTAAAAGTTCCAAAGGATCAAAACCCAAAATGTCTCTGAAATTCATTTGAATCAAGGAGGTCCCTCAACAATAACTTATATACATACACATAAATGTAAAACGATATGTAACAGACATGTTCCATATGTATGTAGTGACACATCATATGGAATTTGCAAATAATGTGGTCCTTTCTGTTTTTAAAACAGAAATGCTTGTTCTCAAATGGGCACACATGTGACCGTGTTGAGCAGTATTCTATTGCAGTTTGAGATATATATATATATGACATTTTTATTCAGTAAATAGGATACTAAATTCATCTGCGGAGACAAATTGAGCAAATATTTACCTAAAACCATAAGAGGACAAGTTCCATAAATGCCATATTTAGATTGTCAAGTTACACCAAAAAAAAATATGTGAGTTTAACTGTGATTTTTTTCATTATCAAATCCAATATATTTTTAAGTATCGACGTCACTAAAAGAATTCAATATATCAGCTGAAGTAAAGAAAGGATCCGGTACAACATGTGATTTTCAAGCATTAAATTGCATCAAATAAATGCATGACAGCTCTATGTCTAGTTGAGTCAAATATGAAAAGATTTGAGCATATATACTAGCTAGTACTGCGATTTTAATGTGGCAGTTTTTTTCCCCAGATGTTAAAATTCGGGAACTTCAAGCCTTCCACTCATTTTGATATGTTAAATATTGCAGAAATTACAAACATGCATGATTCACAAATGAGATCCTAGTTTAACCAGAAGTTTTTTTTTTTGAGGGACTTGGCTTTGCGTTTGGGAACCTCATGGAAGAACATCATATTTTTACAAACTATTAAACTTATCTTTACCAAATTATCCAAAACTAAAATTTTCGATAACAGGTTCTTTTGATGCATCTGATCTTGAAACAAATTATTGTTAGAAATCAATTAAAACCTCCACTTAACTGCATATGATCAGTGTCAATCAAACTTGAAACAAGTACATGAAAACAAGATACAAAATGATTTATTTCAGCTCAATAGGGAGAAATGATTAAAGAGGTAAAATTAATATAAAGAGTATACTCTAAGTAAGTAATTATTAATTAAGCATCTATATAGATCTTTCTTTTATAAGATGTACATTTCTTTCTTTATCCCTCCTGCGCGATCCATTTAGGACATGATCAGTTTCAAACCCTAATTAACATCGGAAAGAGCAACTAATTAAAATCTAAAACGATTAAGCAAACTGGATCGACACCCAGCTCGATCTAAATCACCGAGGATTCGAAGCCCCCGGCCTTATGTTGTTTCTGCTCAGCTACTCGATCGGCGATCACCACGCCTTTCTTAAATTTTTGTTCTTGCTCTAGTCGATCAATTCCCGGTTGGTACGCGCGCGCCGTACTTAGAAGAATTCACTGGGGTCCCCTAGTGGCACCACGTCGTCCATGAGTCCTGCCTCGCCGTGGCCCATGCCGTCGTCAAGCAGCCAGTTCTCCAGCATGGAGAACGCCGGCGGGGCGCCGCCGGCGCCGGCGCCCGCCAGCTTGCTCGTCTCAGTCGAGCCCTCGGGGGTCTGCGCTGCTGCTGCCCCGGCTGCGCCGCCGCTGTGACTCGCCGACGCGGACGCCGCGCCGTCCCAGGAGCACTGCGGCTGCTGGCGGGTCGTTGCCGTAGTGGACGACGTCGACCCCGACGCCTCCGGCCCCTTGCTGCTGCTCCCGGGGTGCATCCAGCCCTCCAGTAGGCGCGCGATGTTGTCCGCGCTCGACGCGTACGTCGTCACCGACCCCGGAGGCGTCGGCAGCGCCGGCGCCGCCAGCGCGGCGGGCTGTGAGGGCTCTAGAGAGAGCGCGTCGCGCAGGGCCTGCCGCGCAGTGTGGATGTCCGTCTGCAGCCGGCGCTCCCACTGCCCTTTGGGAACGGCCGCCTTCGGGACGCCACCACCGACACCTCCGGCGCCGGCGCCCTCTGAGCCGGCGTCGTTCCCTCCGGCGTCCTGCATCTTCTTGAGCTTCTTCTTGAGGTGGGTGTTCCAGTAGTTCTTGATGTCGTTGTCCGTCCTCTCGGGCAAGTAGGACGCTATCGCCGCCCAACTGCGCATGGCGTCAACCGCAAGCTCATATCAGATACGTCCACGGAAGAAACAAACAAACAACAAGACGGAAATTAACAGAAGATGAGACGGAAGCTATCATCACCGGTTGCCGAGGAGCGCCTGGAGATGGACGATGAGCTTCTCCTCCTGGTCGGTGAAGTTGCCGCGCTTGATCCCCGGCCGGAGGTAGTTGGTCCACCGAAGCCGGCAGCTCTTGCTGCACCGCATCAGCCCTGCAACACACCCAAATCAACAAAGCTTGTCAATTCCAATTCCAATTCACCTGCACACAAGATCAAGTCCCGATCCATGATCTCTAGGCATCACGTGCGTACCGGTGTTGGTCGGCACGGCGCGCCAGTTCCCGGGGCCGTGCTCCTGGATGTAGGAGACGAGCATGAGGTCCTCCTCCGGCGTCCAGGGCCCCTTCTTGACGCCCACCTTGTCGCAGCACGGAGGCCTCCCCATGGCGCCGCCGCCGCGTTCTCAGCTCGCACGGTGGCCGGGTTGGTGATGAAAAGTATCTTCTTGGCTGGCTAGGCACAGCACAGATGGAGGCAGGGACCGGGCCGGTGCAATTAAGCGGATGAGGTAAAAGGGGGGGTGGGGGCTAGTGCTATATATAAGCCGTGGCGTGGCCTCGGGCTGGCTTGGGGAGAAGGAGAAATGCTAGCTACCACACTGTCTACTGAGGTTTGACCTGGAGTAGAATGCTGAGCTAATCCACTGCGACGTGACTTTGACACATGTTACAGCAACATGTACACATGCACGCACACGAAAATGAGAAGGGGGCGCAGGGCAGCCACACAGCAGCCTCAGGCCGTCAGCTGATGAATTATTGTAACCGGCTGAGTGAATCTGGTGATGGGTTTGGTATAGTGCTTTGCTGCTTCAGGATATCTGCCATTTCTGTTTCCCTCATAAATGAGTACACTTGAAAATGTGGAGTGAATTGTGCTGTATATATTGCTATGAATGGATTTTAAATGATTAGTATTGGTTGTGTGGTGTGTCTTTTTATTGTGAGGAATTAAATGGGAAGATTTTTTTTTGTTGAGTAATTGATCACTGCATCAAGGTCACTATTTCCAGTTTACAAATGATAGTTATTTAAAATGATATAGGCAGTCCAAGTTCTATGAATTTGACTGCACAAATGTCAAAACATAATTTTTCCTGTGAACACAAGGAGTAAAATTTCCCTAGAGAATAAGA
This sequence comes from Elymus sibiricus, assembly GCA_039707655.1. Lineage (NCBI taxonomy): Eukaryota > Viridiplantae > Streptophyta > Magnoliopsida > Poales > Poaceae > Elymus > Elymus sibiricus. The sequence continues at coordinate 277,682,004 of CM077672.1, forward strand.
AATTGTGGCGCAGCGTATCTGGTTAAGGGATGTGAAATATGTACCTACAAAAATATACGAGTTAGGAGAATCCAAACAATCTGAATCACGCATCCAATTCTAATCTAACGGCTCATGATAGTTAGATCCATGAAAATCAGCATTAGTCCGTGATAGATTTTTCTGAGTTCTTAATTCATGATAGATGATTTAAATTGATTCTATTGCGATATATCTAGACACATTATATGCGTTTTGCGACTTTCATGACTCTACCTAATAAATTATTATTTGGAATTAAATTAATTCATAGTGTTTTTTATGATTTGATAACTTAAACATTTTCTTCTTAGTAAAAGAATGAGTATGGTCAATAATAAGTTAGATCGTCATGTGATGTATGATGTGCAAACTTGCATTGCACATACACAATTGTTAGTAATGATAAATATGCGTCTATCCATCTGGTGTAATCAGAAATTGATAATTGTGCATACATAGTATCCACCTTGTTAATGTACTATCGAAAACAATAAGTGAAAATTTAAAAATACATTGTTAATTGTGAATATTTTTCCATGAGAAATGCACGCCATGTGCTTATCTGGTAGATGATTTTTCGCTGGCAATATCGGGTTTATTATATTAGTCATTTACTCATTGTTGTACATTTGAAAATATTCATTGACGCGTATTTGAAAATAATAATGCATATATTCATTTCCATGTCTTCAAAATAATTATGCATATATTCATTGACATGTATTTGAAAATAATAATGCATATATTCATTGCCATATGTATTCGAAATAATTATGCATATTCATTGACGCGTATTAGAATATAATCATGCATATATTCATTCTCGTCTATTCGAAAATCTTCAGCACTATAATAATCATGCATATATTCATTGTCGTGTATCCGAAAATAATAACCTGTGCTTTTTTGCCTGCATCTGGGATTTTTTTTTTTTTTGCCTGGATTGTTGGCATCTGGTTGGCCTACCATGTTTACGTTGACCTTTCTTTGATCTCTGTAATATACAGGGAAGCTCTGAAGAGTGAGTCACACACAATTACTGGTCAGACTAGTATGCTAGCACAAAAAACCTGCAATACATAGAAGGGTAAATAAAGCATGTCGACTTATAAAACAAAGCGTGCCAATTAACCAATACTATTACTGCTACTCCTTGGTGAGTTTTAAAAATGTTTATGGCTACCGTAAGTGTCCCCAACACCTTGGTATTAATCTTATTTGAATATGCCCCATTCATTGCACAATTTCTAGGTTGCGCTCCAACATTTACGTGGCCAGCAGCTGAATACATGATTAAGATGTGCATTAACAATGGAGCGCCAATTAATTAGTAAGTTAACTCATAACAACCATGCTTACTTTCTTAATTAAAACGATGGTGACTACCAAAATGCTGTTTACCACATGTCATAATTTTGTATATTATGTGTGCAACCGATGAACTTATTTTCAAACTTACAAATGAACTTATTCTATATACCTAAATAGTTCATCCCCATTACTTCTATTATCTAACATGCCACATTATCAAAGGCCCACCATAACATGCGTGTGAAAAATTTCATTATTAGTTGATCACATGCAAATATCTCACCTCATTCCACATGCCACCTCATCAAAGGTCCACTCAACATGTATTGAAAATATTTTCCATTATATTATGCCACTTATATTTTATAATTATTTTAAACTATACAATAAACTAATACTATATATAATATGCATTTTTTTGTTTTTGTTCATATATTATTAACTTGAATATTCATGTTTCATGCAATCAAATCTCTTGAAATATATTGCAACTGATTCCCGCAATAACAGGCGGGGTATCGTCTTGTTTTATGAGTTATGGAGATCTACAAGAAACATCAAGTCTATTGATTTTGTGTCTATCATGTGGCTCGTTCCTCCATCCGTGTTCGTTTTTATGTTTCTACGGAACGTTTTTAAATAGGAGTAGATTTTTAGTCTCAGTATTATACTTATACTAGTATACTATTAGTTTTACAATATTTGGATCTAAGTCACACACACGTGGCAAAATTTTCTGGCAGTGTGTAATGAGTTCTCAATAGAGGACAGCAAGGTGCATTAAATAGGATGGGGCTGGTTAAAGTCAGCTTGATTGGAGTGAACCGGGCCGCAAGCATTTATTTTCTGAAGCCATCTTCGCCTCTCAGACATGTTTCCCCCTTTGGTTGGGCTAACAGTAAAAAGAAAATAGCATACTCCAGAAAAATATATATTTTTCTCAGCAAAAAAATAAATATATTTTTGACCATAAACTCTTCAAGAATGTATTCTTTTTTGTTCTTTGAGAAACACTGAGTATTGGCATATAGACGCCTCTGTGCCTGCCGAGACACATGTGCACGCTTGGCCTGTACCGAAGACTGGAATCGCATGGCTTGAAGAAGACAAATTCACCGCATGCCTACCACAGAAAGGATGAAATCTTGGTGAGACACGCATGTGTCAAACTTGAAAATTTGATCTCTAGTGGGTTCGATCCATTAACACCTATACTAGCCAGTAACCACCTGCTTGTGGTTGTTTTTTTGGCACCGGTGTTTAGTCAAACTTTAAAAGTTTCTTTTACCACAAAAGAAAAAATAAAAAAAAAGAAAAATCAAAAGAAACAAGACATGATGAAAAATCAGGAAAAATGGAAAAGAAGTTAATAGATAATAGTAAAAATGAGAAAAATCATGAAATGCCACATAACATTTACGGGAAAGACCATGTTATAGAAGGTTAAAATCCGACTATTAGGAAAGGGAAAATTTTAGAGTATTAACTGATGTGTAGTTATACTTATACATATGTTTAGCTACTTCATTTAACTTTATTTTCAGCCATTAGTTGCATAGGGACTTAGACAAAAACTTAGGTGAAGAACTTAAAATTTATCATTCTATATGAGAGTCACATGATGGTGCTCAGCGGACCGTGTCCCATCCTTGCCGCCCTGTTGACTGCACATACTACATCCGCCAGTCCGCCTCATCTTCTATGGTCCTAGGACCATGGAGGCACGGTTGATCTCGGTCCTTGCCAGAGGGAGGGCTTTGTTTTTAGCTGTTTTTTTTAGTTTTGTTAGGGTTTGTGCCATGCTCAGGAAGATGAGGCGGCGGCGGCTTTCTACCCCGCCTAGCCCCTGTCCCGGTGGTGCTTCTAGCATCGTCGGAGGGCGTGTGGAGGTGTGTCTTCGGTGGATCTCGTGGGATCCGGTCGGTGTTTGTCTTCGGTGAATCCATTTGGATCTGGTCTTCGTTCGTCTGCGTCCGTGTGTCTGCAAGTTGGATCCTTCTGATCTACGCTTCTCTTCATCAGCGGCGGTTGCTGTTCTGGTGCGTTGGTCCTATGTGACCTTAGCATGACGACTTCCCGACTGTCTAATACAACAAGGTTTTTCCGGCTCCGATGAGGGAGGGGCGATGACGGCGGCGCGCCTTTGGCTCACTCCAGTACTTGTAGTCGTCGCTAGTTGGTCTACGGAACTGGATGTAATTTTTACTACTGGTGTTCTTTGTACTACCATGAAAGTTGATGAATAGATCGGAAGTTTTCTGGAAAAAAAATGATGGTGCTAAGTTTCCCCCAAGCAACACTACAATAATGATAAACAAATTCTCTTACACCAAGCAATTGTTGATGGTGTAGTGCTATTTTAACGAGCACATTGTTAGATATGCAAGAGAAAGACCTTTTTATTTTTTGATTTAATAAAAATATATCTTTAAGTGTGACATTATTTTGCGGTTTTAATTGATGAAAAACAACCATGGGCTTTACTAGCAGTTGATGGCATTAAAACATAAGCATGTACATCTACCTCATCTATACTACACATTAATAAAAAAAATCATAACAAATCCATCAAATTTAAAGTGCCTATTACTGATGCAACCTTAGTTAGATAGCTATGTCTCCTTGTAGATTTACAATAACCATGAAACACCGAGATCATTAAGTAGGTACACTACATATATAGTAATCTATTAACACACCGTGACATATGTTGGATAATCCAACCCTACAATGCCATCTCAATGGTATTCTCCCTTTTATACTTAGTGTGGCGCTCCATGTATTGTTAGCATGGATTAAGCTTTAGGATGTTGATGTGTTCTAAATTGTCAATACCCTTTTGAAGTTTAATATCGTATTTCTTATGGTTTTTATTCAATATCTATATTATTTTTTTACTAATCTACTACTAAATTTCTAGATGGTACTTTTGCACGTTTTAATGTCGCTGATTTCAAAAAACATCTGCGCGAGCAAAAGCAAACCAAAAATATTCATGAAATACTTGAGAAAGATCACGAAGGCATGCCAAAGGAGGGGTTGGGGCCACACAGGGATCCCAAATGCCCCTACCACGTGTCCAAGGGGGAAACTGTGTGCGATCCAGATCTCCTAGGGTTGGCCAGGTATCAAGGAACCGACATTATGAACTCAAATTTTTTTCAATTTTTTTAGAGTTATGCACATCTAGCAATGTTTAAAACGGTGTCGAGGGTTAGAAAGAAGGACTTAGAGGATGCTCCTCAAAGTCTAGTCCAATCTAGGGGAGGCTCTCACCGTTCCACCGCCATAGCCACAAAAATTAGAGGAAACACCCCTCTTTGCAGGGGAGAAGGCGAAGGAAGAAGCCCCTTCCCCCTCTGCTCCGGCGGCACTAGAGCACCGTCGAGGACACCTCTGTCATCACCATCACGTTCACCTTAGATTTATCTTAGTAATCCCCCCATGGCAATGTGTGAGCAGACTCCATTGAGGCTATGGGTTTGTAAGTAGTAGCTACTCTCTCTCTCTCTCTCTCTCTCACATGAGATGTTTAACATGATTGTGGTATTGAGCTTTGTCAATGGTGTTGCAATCGTAGGATGTGCTTAAATATAGAAGTTTTTGTACTTTGGGTTGAATATTGTTCGATGCATGTTGGTAATGGTGTGTGTTTGAACTCAGGGTATCACGAAATTATATGGTTATTATTTAGTAAAAAATCTTGGCAGACACTCGAGGTGACATTACATCTCCATAGATTGGGATTAGAAAGATAGTCATTAAGATGTGATGCTTTGCCATGTCTACAAGGCCTCACCTACGACTTAGTGTGGTTAAACCAGGTATCTTAAGGAAATTATTAATGATGAGAGTTGCTACTAGAAAAAGAATTAACTATAGGCTTTGTTTCCAACCATTAAAACCTCATTTCACTCATTTTTTTCGCACTTCCAATTTCCAATTTTATTTATTCCCAAAATAAAAAGTCACTTCTATCATCTGTATTATCAATCTCTTATCTCAACTAGTGTACACATAGGCAATTGACAACTATGTTATGTGTGATGGGGAAACAAGAGACAGTAGTCGTAATTGAAGAGTTGCTTCAGAGGAGAATACTTACATCCTATGTCTCCCACGGATTGATAAATCTTAGGTCATCTACTTGAGGGCATTTGATGTTGTCCTACAAACCTTTACACTTGGAGGCCCAACAAATATCTACAAGAACATAAGTGTGTAGTAAACATCAGTCAGACATGGTGTCCACATGGAGGTGGCATGTATTAGCAAGGAGGTGCAGGGGATTGGGAAGACTAATATTATGTGTGAAACAACACACGGCGTCAGGTCGGACAACATCGATCTACAGGGATCGAGGGGGCCGTCTGGAGCAAGAGGTCACACATAGAGTTGGGCCAGATAGGGCGTAGGTGAGGCCATGGGGATCGACCAGGAGAGTGGTCTGGCGTGGGAGACCACAAATGGAGTTGAGATGGAGGTGGTGCGGGATTGGGAAGGAGGTTGAGGGGATCACGGGGAGGCACATAGGATTATGAATACTTGAAAAGGGATGGGTGCGGGGACATTTTATAATTTGGAGAACATGGCTACAATCATAATGTGCGGGTACCTCATCTGTCGGTTTGCCCCATCACTAGCGGTCCATCACCATGAATCGTCGATAGGGAGGCATCCCCTCGTCGGGGATGCTGGCTCGTCAAAGGTGTGCAAATAGACTCCTCAATGGTGACTTACGACTAATGAGACTATTAAATAAAGTTTGATAGTGGTGTAGCTCTTTGGTTCCATGTTTTGGTTTCTAGGTTGAATGAGTGATGTTTAAGGGTCTATGTGTTTTGGGTTTTGGTTTGAACAAGGTTTATAAGGTTTTCTTTCAGTCATGCATGCACAAAACTTAGGCGACCTGTCTATTTAATATATAAGACTTTAGTCACATATGTAGGGTTTGATCTATAAGTAGTTGTTTTGTTCATCCAAATATATGAGATAATTAGGGTAGCTTCCTAACATTATTTTAAGGTTACACAAAATTTCAAGATATTTGCACAAAATACAAATCCATCATTTAAATAGACCGTTCATTTATTTTTAAAAAATTATAAGTAATGTTAGTAGATCCAAAAAATGATATAATTCGGGCAGCTTCCTAATATTTTTATACCTCTTTTTTACAAATTTTCAAGTGCTCTACACAAATATAAATGCCTCATTTAAATAGATCATTGATTTACTTAACTTTAAGGGTAAATAATTCACAATTAAAGCTATGTCCGTCCAAAAAATGTATGATGGGTATCTTCATAATACTATTCTAAAGGGTACATAAAGATTGTCAAGAGTCTTACTCAAATATTAATCCCCCCACTTTAAATAGAACCATAATCAATGAACTTTGAGGGTAAATATTTTGTAATTAAAATTTTGTCCATCCAACAAAAATGAGACATTTAGGGTAGGCTTAAATATTATTTTAAGGTTATATACAGATTCCAATAGATATACACAAATATGAACCTCTCATTTTAAATTGATGCTTCAGTTATTTATAGCTTATTTGAAGTAGTGAGGCTCGTATACGGTAAAACCTAGCTGATATCCATGTGAAGGTTATACGTTTTGTTAAGTTTCTTAGGTTGTAATAGCAAATGCTCTTTTCTTCAAAGGCTACGTTTATGAGCGTATATAGTGCAAAGCAAGGTACATGTAAGGGTATGATCCATTAACGATTTTTTTAAACTGGAGACAAAAGATTTACCTCATCCATTAATTAAGAAGAGAATTGCCATTTATTTAACGAAAAATCGGAAAAAAACCGTCACAACCCGTTGAGCAACAGACACAAGATATCCCCCACACATCTATGTGAAAGCCTCATTGAGGTAGCACAACGGCTTCAACATCATCACTTCTCCACGAACAAACATCATCGGCATCCCTTCTATCTGAGCAAGCAGCTTTGACTTCGCTGCAGACGACCACCGACCCAGCCCACACCATAGAGGCTGTGTGGAACCACATAAAGATCCGTGCCAATCACCTAGCCACCGACGATGAGGACATCACAACTTTGATTTTAATGAAGAGCTACGATGGAGAACTATGCAAGGTTGACGCAACGGAAGGTTACCAAACAGACCACTGTCGCCAGTCATCGTCGCCACCCGGACCCCGCCGCTGCTGCTCTGACTTCCCTACAACAAATGACCTAAGGCAATCCCGTGGACGCACCAAAGAAGATCCGAATATCTCAACTATTGCCACAACTCCGACACCGCTCACCCCCATCTTTGTTTCCCAAGAAGCCCTGACTCCAACAACGCCGTCATCCATTGGCCCCGCTTGCCGATGCCCAGTTCTAAAGATGATACCCCTGAGGAGGGATGCGACGCCAAAGCGCTGCCATCATCCGATCACACAGATCTAGGTTTGTCAGCATCAGCTCGATGGTGCCAACAAGAAGGAAAGGATGCTCGAAAGCATCCTCATCGCCGGCTTCGGTCGCGATCAGAGACATGAGTTTCTCCTTGGTCAATCTCCCTGAGCCCCACACACCATGCAATGACAAGCCCACCAAAGGGCCCCTGTGCAAATCCGGCTGGATCTAGGCCGCCCGTACCACCTCCTCTCCAGGACATTGCACACAAAACCTCTAGGATTCCCTAACAGAGCCCACTGATCGGAGAAGCATGCATGGGGCTAATGCCCCTTGTCACTGCGAGCTGGTGCCGGATCCAGCGAGAACCATGCCAGCCAGCGCGATGCACCCCTTGTTGATGACCATCTCCACTTCGACCACACTCCTCATATCCAAGGGACATTCTAGCCTCGACACGTCGCCACACCACGACCACGGCCAGAGCACGCCTTCAGCTCCAACCCTCGTTGAGGCAGCCCGGCCGCAGCACCAACTGCACCACCCTCGCGCCCCTGCTTCACTAAGCACAACTGCACCACCCCTTGCCAGTGCACGGGCGAGAGCTCTAGATCCGCATTGCTGGATTGACCACGCGCACTTGCGTCGCACCCGCCAAATCCACACCACCCTGCACCAACCAGCTTTGTCGCCGCGCCTCCGCATGCTCACGGGCGACACCTCCAACCCCTTGCTACCACAGGCCCAACCGTGCCACGCCGAGCCCACACCTCTACTAAGCGAGCTTCCCCCATGCCGCCCGTGTTGATTGTGAGATGGAGAGAGGGCCTTGCCGCCACCACCGCACGGGCTTTGCCCTGCGGCGGTAAGAGTTGGGGTAGGATGGGGTGGGGGGCGGCGACGGTTTAGGGTTGCTTCGAGGACACTACAGAGGAGCGACACGGGAGAGATGGGGGAGAAGGAAATTTCTAGGAATCTATATTACCGAAAGTTTTATTCGAACTTAGAATGAGCTTGAAGCGATTAACGAGACTTTTTCTCTTTTAATTTTTTCTGAAGGACCTGCCGCGCAAGATCTTTGGTCTTCGAATGGAATGGATGGGAAAAAAAAGTGGATTCCATACTCGAGTAGTCGAGTTCATACTGTGCTCACTACTCGATACTCGTTCAGTGCCCATTCGTGCAGAGCCATACACACACTTACTTACAACCCACAATAAGGGCAAGTTCTTTTACTGGCTTCTAAAATAAGTTGGAATAAGCTGCCCCCTATCCAGCTTATTCTAGAAGCACAACCAAATTTATTTTTAGAAGCCTACTAATTAAGATTTGACTAGTAGACTTTTAAAAAAGTATTTTTGGTTGACCTTCTAGAATAATCTGGGTAGGAGACAGCTTATTCGAGAAGTCTAAAAAAGTCATCAAAAAACCGGCCCTAATTGACAATATAGATATGCTCTTCACTGCATACGCACGGTGCATAACGTGCATATATTAAATACGACAGACGGTGAACGGGTATGCATCTATGCATGGCAACGTACGTTTGGGAGAGTACAGCTAGCTCCTACGTGGCTACTTACATTGCTCTCGGTCTGAAAGGGAGTACTAACTGATAGTTAGTTTATACGATGTGAAATCATAATCGCGTAGGTAACGTACGTCCAATATGCTCGGTATATATTATTGTATTCTGAGAGATGTGCATCGTGCATACAAACCTGTAACAGCTGAGCAAATGTAGAATGTAAGGTTCAAAATCAATACCGTGGTACGTAGATATACTTAATAACTAGGTATATTACTAGCAGTGTACACTCTATTTATAGCCTAAGAAATCTAGATGTGATTTTCTCAAAAACATTCAAGAGCATCTCTAGCATCACCGGCCGGTACTACCCCCTGTACCCATCGAGGCATTGCAACCGACGATAGTGTACTATAGCATATATTTAAGAGCATACCAGATTCCCTATCCTATGAAGTTCAAAATGTTATTCTTATTCTATTTATTTAGGGCATCTCTAACGGCAATCCACAAATTTCCTCCCGCATCCGTCCGCGAACAGGGGGACCAGTCCGCGGACACGGATGTGGGAGGCCGTCATCCAACCGTACCCGCATACATTTTGACAACAATTCGAACCAACTGGACGAAATTCGATCAAACCGGGCGAATTTTGATATAAACACGGCGGATTTCATTAAAACTAGAATAATTTGTACATAAAACCAGACGATATTTCGTCCGGTGAACTTAAAAACCTTAAAATAAAACACTAAATTATTCTATACTTGACGGTGACCTCGTAGGCCATGCCGGACTGGCCGGCGGCTCCTCCTCCGTCATCGTCGCCTGATCTGGCGTCGGAGTCGGGCTTCGGGCTGCGGAAGGTGGCGGCGTCGCAGCAAGGCTTCCCGGCGGCCGCCTGACGCTCGCGGATGATCCTCTCCGCTTTCTCCTGCGCCGTGCGCAGTGCGGCCGTGGCCACCAAGGACGTGGGCTGGGGGAGAGGGCGGCGGTCGTTGGAGGAGGCATTGTTGGCGGCGTCGATCTCGCTGAGAGACCATTCCTCGCCGTACCTGGCCATCTCCCCGTCGAGGCATCGGAGACGGCGCTTGGCCGTCTCCGACGTCGTCACAGAGCGGTCCATAGCCCAGGCGTACGCCAGGTCCGGGTCTGCCGTGATGTGTGGCGGCGGGACGTTGGAGTCCGCGAACTTGGAACGGCGCGCGGCATTCCGCCTGTCCCGCCGGTGCTGGTCCATGTCGGTGTACTCCTGCGCCATCATGGCGCTCCGGGACGACAAAGAGCTACCGACGGCCCTGTCACTGCCGAGGTAGGAGAGAATGCGACCGCACGCCTTCGCCGCGATCGCATTGGGCAGGGCCGGTGGCGTGCGGCACTCCTCCTTGACGACGCGCTGGGGCGGAGACGAGCGGCGCTCCTCCTTGACGAAGCGCAGGGGCGGCGGCCAGCGGCGCTCCTCCTTGACGCGCCGGGGCGGCGGAGAGAGCCGCTCCTCCTTCACGTGCCGGGGCGGCGGCGAGAGCCGCTCTTCCTTCACGCGACATCCGATTTGGACGCCGCGGCTGCGCGGCCGAGAGCGCGGAGGGGATGCGGGCTCCGGCTTCACTGGGAGGAGCATCCCCGGTGGCGGAGCCGGGCCGTTGAGGTGGATCACGGAGCGACGGAGCATCGGCTCCATCTACTCCTCGAACTCCGCGTCGGTGGAAGCGTAGACCTGGCCCGACACCGCCGGCGCGGACTGCTGCTACGGCGGTGGCTGGTCCTCCTCATCGCCGGAGGAGATGACGATCTCAGCCTTCGTCGAGGAGCCGCCCGCCGATGAGGACGACGACCCCGGAGTTCGAGGGCGGCGTCGCCACGATCCGCCCAAGCCCGCCCCGGAACCGCCGCCTGCCGGTGCCGACGCCCATGACTTGACCATCGCCGGAGTTGTGGAGGGAGATGGACGGGGAAAGGGGAGGAGGAGGATAGATTGCGATGTGGATGGCGCCGGAGCGTGGCTTATATAGCAGCGGCCAGGCCATGCGAAGGGCTGGTCAGCCGCTTCAATGCGGCGCAGCGGCCGGAGTTGGTTCCTCGGGAAGCTGCGACCGCATTGAAGCGGCGGCTCCCGAGAGGTCACTTCGGTCAACACTGCACTCCCTCCCTCCGGTCACATTGCAGCATCAATGCCGGCCGCTGCGTGCTCTGGGTCGACATGAATGCGGCGTGGTAAGCGGAGCGTGCATCGGAAGGAAAGCGCGGGATGGGCGGGTGGGGGATTTGGGTGGGCCAGGGAGGTCAAAAGCGGGCGTGGTAGCGGTCCGGACTCCCGCAAAGCCCCCCCCCCCCACACGTTTGTCTCCGGTTTGCGGGAGAAAGGACGTCCGGCGCGCGCCGCGGACCGATACAAGACCACATTGGATGGCTTCAGCGGTCCGGACAGCGCGGTCCGGACGTATGCGGGCGGTTTGCGGGTCAGCGTTGGAGATGCCCATATAATCTTTAAGGGATTACACGTTTCTTCACCTAGCAGACCTCCTACAACTATTTTTTTATGAAGACATTCTTTTTTACACAAACTCATTTAAAAGAAACATTTAAACTAGTTCATTGCATAATTTGATTTAAGTAACACACTAACATCATAAATATTATAATTAAACAGTCCATTGCCTACTACATTAACACTACTGACATTGAGCAAGGTTAAGCATCGAAATAAAGCATATAAAAAGTATATATTGGATAGCTTTACTAGTCATCACCTAAACTAAAAACATCATGAGTGCAATGGCTCCCACAAGAAAAACAACTACTGATGATCCAGAGAGTATGAACCAAATCATTACAACAACTAGGAGTGCAAGGCGAAACTTCTTAAATTTCCTTCTGCGGTCTTGCATCTCGTTGATTTGGGCATGCTTCTCGCATGCGTCTAGCAGCGCATCATCGAGCTTCGCTCTTAGTGATCGATAGTAGTAGTCCACCTTTGGTTTACATAATGCTTTATTAGATCGACCCATATCCATGTGTTGCAAGCGAATCGTCTCTGAGTGTATGTAATGTTTAGAGCAACGAGGCATGTATACCTAATTGCAAACATAAAGAGATTTGAGTTATACCTTGCTTTTGTGACCACCACTAGAAAAGAAGTCTTGGTTGGGATTCCTTGGTGTCTACGAGGTTTTTTGAAAAACGGGGTTGCAGCCGTAAAGGAGGGCCGTGGGAATCACAGGTGGATCCGATGGACATAGTGCTACAGAATGATGATTTGTCGGAGTGCGTACGCCAGGGCGGGGAGTTTAAGGCCAAGCCGACGTGAGCAACGGGGAGCTCGGCCATGCCGACACTGAAGAAGGACCCTTTCGGTGCCTCAGCCGGCGTGGGCTCGCATGAGGGGCTCCATTCGCTTTCCCAACCTCACGCGGGTCCATTTTCATCCACACCGGGCTTCGCGAGAGATGGACTGAGCCCTTGCGACAGTGGTGGCGGCGGAGACGAATCCAGTTGAATCCGGCACCAACGATGGAGGAGAAAGTGGCGGAAAGGGTGTTGGGGCTATGACAGGGCTGGTCGGGAGGCGCCACGGGCGGTGGGTAGCCCGAGCAACGGCCAACGGCAAGGTGTGCGGTAGCAGTAACGGTAGTGGGTTGCGCGACCGTATCTAGAGTCATCATGAGAGTTGCCCTTGTTGGACTAAATTTAGCCCAAAGCGTGACTTTTTAAGGGATGGAAAGTTATAATTACAAGGACTTGTTTGTATAGGGGATCTGCTAGCTAGGGGTTGAATCCCTAAACGATTTTTTGGCCTCAAATATAGCTTTTAAGGAAGCTGGTAGAAATGCGCGAATTAGGAAGAAACTTATGATTTGGGGCATTAAGTCCTAACTAGCCCATCCTTAAAAAAAAGTAATTGTCCATATTTAGCCTTTTCTCTCCAAATCCCCCTCCCCACCTAGCCTATTTTTGCTCTTGAGTGGGCACGTCTTAGTAAAAATGAAGAATGACCTTGCCCCCCGCCCGACCAACCCACTGCCCCTCCAACCCGTGACACCGACCGTCGACCGCCCCGATGACCAGGGAAATGGAGCACCTGGACCATGACGCACCATTGACCGTCCTATCCTGCGCCGTAATCCCGCCAATGGCGAGGAATTCGTCCGCTGAGAGAAGGGCGCCACCGAATCGGTCATCCTTCTCGTCGTCATTCCTCTACAAGAGCCGGGCCGGCGTTGACGCCCAGGGAAAGCTCCGGCAGCGGTTGATGGGCGGTAATGCATAGGGTTCATTTGTAGCTTTTTCAAAGTAAGAGTATCAATCCCACATGGAGCACATGAATCGGTCTTTTGTCTCTTCTAAGGTTTAAATAGCAATGCCTACAAGTTAAATGCAATCCAAAGCGATAGTAATATGGATGAAAGTGGTGTAGCGAACAGTGAAGTAAATTGCAGAAATAAAATAAGGGAGTGCGGGACATGAATGAAAGTTGTTGAAATCGATAGGACAAAGGCGTTCCCAGGGAGTATGGATTCCCCACTAGCATGTATCTAAATTACCGATACATAAGCATGATGCTACGTTGGATTTCAAAGCCACTTTGCATGTTTTTATTTGTGAGCGGAGCTGGTACAGATGCATGCATACACGCAGTAGTCCCGTATCACATACGCCACCACCGTTCTTCCCCACTCTGGTTACCAAATGGTGATTAAGGGGAAAAAGGTCCCCGTGGACGTAGCCTAAAAGCGGTCTTCATTTATCACCTGCTGCAACAATCTGGGACGAAAGGAGATAGGCCCTGTAACTAATCTACCTCCGTAACCAGCCGATTCGCCAACAGTAATAACTTTCCATCCAAAATTGGCATATGTTAGATGGTCGACTTCACCCAACATAAAAAAGACTATTAACATAAGCATACAAAGAGAATACCAAACGATCTATTACATACTAAGGTTCCTCCATATCCCTGAGAACTAGGGAAATTACTCGCACATCAAGGGCACAAACGAGATGAGATGAATTATGATGAACATGGTGAACTGACACAAGTATTACAAGATTTGAATCCACTCCAACTATTGTATTACAAATGGATAGGTATGAGGTGGTAATGGTGGTGGTGGTGGTGATGATGATGAAGCCCTCTTGATACAACGTTGCGGCGGTGAAGTCCTTTGATCGATTACCCCTCCGGAGGCTAGGGTTCTTAGTTCTGGATGTGTTTCTGGAGGTTGTGGACGTCTGATCTCCGATCCGACTTCACGGGGTTGAAGTAGTCGACCAGGAGGCGGCATTGGCAGGTCGTATGACCGCGCACATGAGCGCGTGCACTCTTATGCTAGGCCATCTTGTGCTCTGGACCAGCCGCACAGTTCCCAAATGCCTTCATTCTTTTTGCCACTTTTATGGTAGGTGATAATCACATTGATTGGCATCATTCCACCATAATTTTCTGGGTTTTCTTCCATAGTACTCCCTTTGCTCCAAAAGACATATCCTGGGGGAAATCGACAGAAGATAGCACGCGAACGTGGTAAAATTCCAGAAAGCCTATTGTGCATGCACAAAATAAAGACTAAATGTTTCCCACAATTTAGACTCATCAACTCCCCTAAGCTTAGAGGTTTACTCATCCTCGAGAAAATACCGCGGCTTGTAAGAAAGAAGTCATCTTGATTATGAGGTGCGGATAACGAAAATGAATGAGTCCATTGTACAATTCCAGAACTCATGCTAGATAAAGGATCTTAATGAGCACTATGTATCTCTATTTAAATTAGATGATCATGAAGGCTTCCACACCTTACTACTTATTGGTTAGCAGACGCGTTCCAACTCTATGCGGTAATTCACCCATCTTTCAGATGAACAAGTTGCACAGTCTCTCATTTTTGTTTTTCTCCCCCTTCTTTTTAAGGGCCAGGCCTATACCCATGTCACTTCGCATTTTATTTTAGGTGTGACATGAAAAGATAGGCATGATTCCTTGCATTAATAACGGGGGTTTCTAAAGCTTAAAATGTTGAAGAGAGCTTTTACCCAAGAAGCAACTTTCTTTGTATCATTTTATTTGGTTCATGAGACAATCGTCTTCCCCAACTATTCAAAATATTAAATTGAAATAAGAGCTTAAAATGTGGAAGACTTATACTCATCGTCTTTAAACGGGGATACACCAACACACAAATTTAATTCGACATCTAGCATAATTTCAAGAATATTACAATAGCATTCACTAAAAATATCCATAACTCGTTGGATGTAGGAATCATCCCTCAATCAAAAGGAAGCGTGATTGTCCAACTTTTATTCAAACGAACTAGAAAGTTTAAATGAAACTTAAATAATGAAAAACGTGTAGGGATACAAAGGGCTTCAAGATCCCTCCAAGCTTAACATGCTAAGCTGATTGGATTCGTTTAGTCTCTTTTTTATTGGTACTGGTGTTCTTTGTGGGCACAGGAAGAGTGATGTTGGCGAGCGTGTCAAGGAGGTTGTTGGTCAATTCCAAGTCTCCGATGTGAGACTTGTAAATGCGCAACATCTCATCTTGGTTCGCTATGATTTTCAAGATCGTGGTTAACACAGCCCGAGTCTTCACAGCGAGCGCCACCTCCACCTCCTTGATTTGTTCACTCAAGATGTTATTTTTAACTTCAGAACTACTAGCATGTACCTCGGGTTTAGCAGAGGGTTTAGGGTCGACAATGAGTTTCTTCCTCGGTGGCCCTACAGTGATGCGTCCACCGATGGTGTGCTCCTTGCGTGCCTTGGGGTCGATCTGCTGAGATTCCTCCATAGGTTCATGGATGGTGCAGCTGCTGAAGTCACACTTTCCCATGGTGGTCGGAGTACCATTGACGAAGTCGAGGTGATCACCAACGGTGATCACTTGACGGACTTAATGTGGATCAACTTCGGCTCCTTGTTCACTTCCTCTTCCTCTTCTTCTTCCTCTTCGAAGAGCTTATCCTCCGGTTCCTCCTCAGAAGAGGTCCAATCGCTGTTCAGGCGATAGGTCCTCTCCCTCTTGCGGTTATCGGGTGAGTCATGTCCTGCGAGTTCTGCTACTTGTGAGCTGCGTTGGGATTTCCTCAAAAAGGAGAGGATGATGCAGTATAGTAGAGATAAGTATTTCTCTCAGTTAAGAACCAAGGTTAACAATCCAGTAGGAGAACCAAACAGAACCTCGTTAGCAGCACCTACACACACAAAAGCAAACACATGCACCCAACACGAACAAGAGGGTTGTCAATCCCCTTGGCGGTTACTTGCAAGGATTAATTCTGATAGTGATAGATAGATAAATAAATTGCAAAACAAAATAAAGGAAATAAAATTTCAGCAAGGTATTTTGGACTTTATATATGATAGATAAATGACCCGGGGGCCATAGTTTTCACTAGAGGCTTCTCATTCGAACACATAGCATACGGTGGGTAAAAAATTTATTGTTGAGCAATTGATAAAAAAGCGCAGAGTTATGACGGATTCATGGCAATGATCATGTATATAGGCATCACATCCGGGACAAGTAGACCGACTCCTGCATGCATCTACTACTATTACTCCACCCATCGACCGCTATCCAGCATGCATCTAGGGTATTAAGTTAATGAAAACAGAGTAACACCTTAAGCAAGATGACATGATGTAGAAAAGTAAACTCAAGCAATATGAATAAACACCATTGTTTTATCCTTAATGGCAACAATACAAATACGTGTCTTGTCCCCTACTTTGTCTCTGGAATAGAGCAGCACAAGATTGAACCCATCACAAAGCACCTCTCCCATTGCAAGATAAATCAATCTAGTTGGCCAAACCAAACGGATAGATCGGAGAGAAATACAAAGCTATAACAATCATGAATAAATGACCCGGGGGCCATAGTTTTCACTAGAGGCTTCTCTCTCAAACACATAGCATACGGTGGGTAAAAAGATTACTGTTGGGCAATTGATAGAAAAGCACATAGTTATGACGGATTCATAGCAATGATCATGTATATAGGCATCACGTCCGAGACAAGTAGACCGACTCCTGCCTACATCTACTACTATTACTCCACCCATCGACCGCTATCCAGTATGCATCTAGGATATTAAGTTAATGAAAACAGAGTAACGCCTTAAGCAAGATGACATGATGTTAACAAAGTAAACTCAAGCAATATGAATAAACCCCATCGTTTTATCCTTAATGGCAACAATACAAATACGTGTCTTGTCCCCTACTTTGTCATTGGGATAGAGCACCACAAGATTGAACCCATCACAAAGCACCTCTCCCATTGCAAGATAAATCAATCTAGTTGGCCAAACCAAACGGATAGATCAGAGAGAAATACAAAGCTATAACAATCATGCATAAATAAGTTCAGAAAAGACTCAAATATTTCTCATGAATAATCTGATCAAAAACCCACAATTCATCGGATCCCAACAAACACACCGCAAAAGAAGATTACATCGGATAGAACTCCAAGAACATCGAGGAGAACATGGTATTGAAGATCAAAGAGAGAGAAGAAGCCATCTAGCTACTAGCTATGGACCCGTAGGTCTGTGGTGAACTACTTACACATCATCGAAAGGGCAGCAAGGTTGATGTAGAAGCCCTCCGTGATCGATTCGCCCTCCGGCAGAGTACCAGAAAAGGCCTCCAGATGGGATCACGGAAGAACAGAAGCTTGCGGCGGCAGAGAAGTTATTTCGTGTGTCTCTCTGGTATATTGGGAATATTTGAGAATTTATAGAGGCAGAATTACGTCAAGATGTGCCACGAGGGGCCCACAAGCCTGGGGGGCGCGCCTACCCCCTGGGCGCGCCTCCCGAGCTTGTGGCTCCCTCGTGACTCCTCCGGTCTTCTCCCGAACCTTCTAGGGTCTCTCTTGGTCCAGAAAAAGTTAATCCAAAGTTTTTTATTCGTTTGGACTCCGTTTGATAATGATTTTCTAAAAAGCCAAAAACAAGAAAAAAAACAGCAAATGGCACTGGGCACTAGGTTAATAGGTTAGTCCCAAAAAATGATATATAATTGCATATAAAACATCCAAGATTGATACTATAATAGCATGGAACAATCAAAAATTATAGATACGTTGGAGACGTATCAAGCATCGCCAAGCTTAATTCCTGCTCGTCCTCGAGTAGGTAAATGACAAAAACAGAATTTTTGATGTGGAATGCTACCTAACATGTTCACCACGTAATCTCTTTTACGGTATGAATATTAAGAAACGAGTGATTCAAAGCAATAGTCTATAATTTGATATAAATACATCAATACTCAGGCATACCAACAAACAATCATGCCTTTCAAAATAAAAATGCTAAAGAACGTTATCCCTACAAAATCCTATAGCACGTCATGCTTAGTCTTCCTAACACAAAGTATTAATCATGCACTACCCCGATGACTGATACGTCTCCAACGTATCTATAATTTTTTATTGTTCCATGCTATTATAGTATCAATCTTGGATGTTTTTATATGCAATTATATATCCTTTTTTGGGACTAACCTATTAACCTAGTGCCCAGTGCCAGTTGTTGTTTTCTGCTTGTTTTTGGTTTTTCGGGAAATCAGTACCAAACGAAGTCCAAATGCCACGAAACTTTTTGACGATTTTTTTCTGGACAAAAGAGACCCTGGAAGCTTCGGGAGGAAGCCAGAAGCCTCACGAGGAGGCCACAAGGCAACAGGGCGCGGCCCCAGGGGGCGCGCCCTGATGCCTTGTGGGCCCCTCGTGGCTCCTTTTGACCTAATTCCACTTCTATAATTTCTCAAATATTCGGAAACCATCAGAGAGTCAGACGAGAAAACCTTTCCACCGCCGCAAGCCTTTGTTCTTCCGCGATCCCATCTGGAGGCCTTTTCCGGTACTCTGTCGGAGGGGGAATCGATCACGGAGGGCTTCTACATCAACCTTGCCGCCCTTCCGATGATGTGTGAGTAGTTTACCACAGACCTACGGGTCCATAGCTAGTAGCTAGATGGCTTCTTCTCTCTCTTTGATCTTCAATACCATGTTCTCCTCAATGTTCTTGGAGTTCTATCCGATGTAATCTTCTTTTGCGGTGTGTTTGTTGGGATCCGATGAATTGTGAGTTTATGATCAGATTATTCATGAGAAATATTTGAGTCTTCTCTGAACTCTTTTATGCATGATTGTTATAGATTTGTATTTCTCTCCGATCTGTCGATTTGGTTTGGCCAACTAGAATGGTTTATCTTGCAATGGGAGAGGTGCTTTGTGATGGGTTCAATCTTGCGGTGCTATATCCCAGTGACAGAAAGGGACATGACACATATTTGTATTGTTGCCATTAAAGATAAAAAGATGGGGTTTAATCATATTGCTTGAGTTTACTTTGTCTACATCATGTCATCTTGCTTAAGGCATTACTCTGTTTTATACTTAATACCCTAGATGCATGTTGGATAGCGGTCGATGGGTGGAGTAATAGTAGTAGATGCAGGCAGGAGTCGGTCTACTTATCTCGGATGTGATGCCTATATACATGATCATTGCCATGAATCCATCATAATTATTTACTTTTCTATCAATTGTCCAACAGTAATTTGTTCACCCACCGTATGTTCTGCGCTCGAGAGAGAAGCCTCTAGTGAAAACTATGGCCCCCGAGTCTATCTTTATCATATATTAAAATCCAAAAATACCTTGTTGCAATTTATTTACTTTTATTTTATTTAGTATTTTACTTTATCTATCTATCACTATCAGAATTAATCCTTGCAAATAACCGCTAAGAGGATTGACAACCCTCTTATTTGCGTTGGGTGCAAGTGTTTTCTTTTGTGTGTGTAGGTGCTGCTAAAGGGATTTTGTGTGGTTCTCCTACTGGATTGATAAACTTGGTTCTTAACTGAGGGAAACACTTATCTCTACTATACTGCATCATCCTCTCCTCTTCAGGGAAATACCAACGCAGTCTACAAGTAGCAGGAAGAATTTCTGGCGCCGTTGCCGTGGAGACATCACCAAAATTTATCAAGTACCTTCGCACAAACTATCATGCATTTCAATTTATTTCAGTTGCCTCTCATTTTCATCTCCCCCACTTCTAAAACAATTTTACAAAAACACAACAATATTTTATTTGCTTGATTGCTTGTTAGTTAGTTTGCTTGCTTTGACATCATGACTAGTATCACCATCCCTCCCTTGTCTCCGGACTTTGAAGTTCTTTACTTCAAACAGAAACAAGGAGAAAATTTAAAAGATGCTTGGTATAGGATAATGGAATCTTATCATGTTTGCACTATAAAAGGAGATATGAAAATTTTGTTGCGAAACTTTGATGTAGGGCTAACTATGCCAAATAGACAACTCTTGGATTTTGCTACTACAGGAAATTTCATTGATAGTGATCCTAATACCGCTTATGAATTAATAGAAGGAATAGTGGGAACTCCACCCTTGCAAAGAGGATCTAATTATACCCAAGAAGGGATTCAAATTTTGGAAAATCTAGGTGACATACAAAAAAATTTGGTTGAGTTACAAAAGTCTAATGAGCCTCTTAAAAATGTTAGTGGCAATCTCAATCGCATGAATAATCTCCTCACTATTTGCAACAAGAGGCTAGACACTTTAGATAATAGAATTGCCTTATTCTCTGAAAGCAATGGGAAGCGCAAAGAGCCTCCTGGGTTCGAGAACAACCCACCTAAATTAGCAAAAATGAAGGATGACAACACTTGAAACTATGCATTATGCCTAGCTAGGGGCATAAAACAATAGTGCTTGTTGGGAGGCAACCCAATGAATAAAATATTTTTTTTATTTTACTTTCTGTTCTTGTGTGTTTACACAATTATAGCCTCTGTTATGATTGTGTTTTTATCTTTTAATTAGTGTTTGTTCCAAGTAATGCATTTGGGATGATTTAGATGATAGTATAATTGATGCTGTTTGAAAACTAAAAGTTTTGAGTCCAGTGCTGGATTTTTGGTTCCGTACTGGAGCATGATAAAATTCTGAAATTTTTACACAGTATTGGTATATAAATTGTTTACGTTTTCCTAAGTTTTCAGAATTTTTGGAGTTACATAAGTATAGCTTCTAAATAGATCTTTACAGACTATTCTGTTTTAGACAGATTCTGTTTTTTGTTGCATAGTTTGCTTATTTTGATGAATCTATGGATCGTATCGGGGGGTATGAGTCATGGAGAAGTTGGAATACAGTAGCATTATGCCAATATTAAATATGAATCAATTTACAACAGTACCTAAAATTTAAGATTTATTTGTTATACTAACGGATCTTACGAGGTTTCTATTGAGTTTTGTGTGCTGAAGTTTTCAAGTTTTGGATGAGAATACGATGGATAAAGGAATAAGGAGTGGAAAGAGCCTAAGCTTGGGGATTCCCAAGGCACCCCAAGGTAATATTCAAGGAAGACTTAAGCGTCTAAGCTTGGGGATGCCCCGGATGGCATCCCCTCTTTCGTCTACAATCTATCGGTAACTCACTTGGAGCTATATTTTTATTCATCACATGATATGTGTTTTACTTGGAGCGTCTTGTGCTATAGTTTGTTTGCTTTTTAGTTTGTCACAATCATCTTTGCTGAACACACCTTTTTGAGAGGGACACACATTATTCGTGATTTGTTAGAATACTCTATGTGCTTCACTTATATCTTTTGAGCTAGGCAGTTGCTCTAGTGTTTCACTTATATCTTTTAGAGCACGGCGGTGGTTATATTTTAAAGAAATAGTTGCACTCTCATGCTTCACTTATATCCTTTTGAGAGTCTAATGAATAGCAATGGTAATATGCACGGGTTATGAATTTGGTCCTAATATGATAGGTATTCAAGAGGGATATAATAAAAACTTTCATGTAGATCACTGAATATGATAAGTTTGATTCCTTGCAATAGTTTTGCGATATTAAGATGGTAATATGTGGGAGGTACTAGTAGATAATTGTGGTTTAGTAATAATATTGGTGTTAAGGTTTGTGATTCCCGAAGTATGCACGTATGATCTGTCGTTATGCTAAGAAGTTGGAGTGTGGCACCCCGGCTCAGAGAGACCGGAACACCCCGTATTCCAGCCCAGAGATCAAGTCTTCTAGAAAACGGCACTGCTTGGCATAGAACAAATCAGCTCTTATTACAAATAATCGGGGTACAAGGGTCCGATATTACAACGGTTACAGGGGCACGTCGACACTTCGCCTGCTAAGGTAGTTCTATGCTAGCAGCGAAACATCTCAAAGCGGAATAAATTCTAGCAACGGAACAACGATGACGGTAATGGACTCCACTCCGTAGGGACTCTGGCTGGGACGCATCCTAGAGCGCAACCTCGGGATCCTCGACAAACAATCAATCACGGCATCACTTGCAATCTGGCATGACACGCCAGGTGAGTACTTTGAATGTACTCGCAAGCTCACAGCAACCAAAGCAATCAAGACATACAACAGCATGGCATTTACAGGTTAATCATCAATGATGAAGATGATACTGCTAGAACATCATCAGCATGGTATGTACATATAATTCATGATATGAACA
This sequence comes from Elymus sibiricus, assembly GCA_039707655.1. Lineage (NCBI taxonomy): Eukaryota > Viridiplantae > Streptophyta > Magnoliopsida > Poales > Poaceae > Elymus > Elymus sibiricus. The sequence goes on from CM077672.1 coordinate 277,704,790, forward strand.
AGACGATACTAGCACTAGCATGCAAGGGAGTCGACATTTAAGGTCTCATGGACCAACTTACTCTGCTCGGAGGTTATCTCGTAACCACCATAGGTAGAAATCTTTCTTACCGTCGTGATCATCACACGATCACCTCATGATCAACCATCATCAAGAATACCATCGTGATCATCTCATGACCACCAACTTCTTTTCTCATGGAATCGGGGTTGTTATTATGCAGGTTAATATTTATGTTGACCCATAGTGTGACCTACTACGAACTGTGTCCATGACCGAGGACGCGGCTATCGATAGATTATACACTCTGCAGAGGTTAGTACACTGTACCCACACCACGGAAATCATGGCCTCATGCTCCCATTCGGGTGGACCAACGATATTCCGACAAAACCAATCTATTGCATGACACTCTCCCGGCCACTCCCAACAAACTCCCCTTTGGGCTATGTCCTGGGTGGCCCCTGATGTCAACTCGTGACATCCGCCACCTTTGTGGCCGCCACCGTCGTGACCAAAACAAACTCATCCCAAACAGGGACACCTGGTACAACACAACTCGGGCACACAAGGCTTATGGCCGCCTACCTGATCAGGGTAGCGCGCGCACATAACCTTCCCTAGTTGGAGGCACCGACGAGAGGCATGACAATAGACCGCATTAGGGCCTTCCCATCCAGGCAAGTGTGGTTGCATTGGTGAGCTCGATTCGGTGGCACCATGACTCAGCCAACAGATTTATTCAAGTTCGATTAATGTCCGGTTTAGCTTGAATGGTGATGAGCTGAGTCACAATAAAATACATAAGGGAAAAACAATGCAGATGAGCATGATATCAGTGTAACCATGGATGGGCAACATAACCATTTAACAACATAACATCAACAATGATAACTCATTTAGTCTACGGGATGCAAATGAGCATAGCATAACGATGATCACGAGTATCACAAGTATTTTTCATATCAAACCATAACTAGTCATGTGAGCATAACATTATCACTAGCATCGGAAATGATTACAAGAATAAAACATGATAAGAATATCCTTAGCAATTAATCATATCACTTATTGGATGAAAATGAACATGGCATAAGCAATGAGTATGGATTCACAAGCATATTAGTAACATTCAAAATAATTATATGAATAAATAATTATTCCAACATTCAAGTGAAAACCATGGCTATTGCAGTGCCATCATGCAAGTGGCTGTTGTGGCTTGCCTGGGGATGATGGATTCACCGGGGAGAGGTGCGATGAACTCGCGGAAAGAATCGCCGGAAAAGTTTCCCTCCCGGCGGAGCTATTTTAAGGTCAAGGGCAAAATGGTCATTTTCATAGTCTGACAACCTCATGAAAATGATACCATCGAAACGGGCTCGACGAACTGAGATCGTGGGCTTTGGAATCACCTGAATCGGAGTCACGGTTGTCGAGATACGGTCGTTCGTTCGTTAGGCAGAAAATTAAATAAAAATATTTATTTCTGCGGCTAACGGACGAACGTCCACAATATAAAGATTTCGGCCGGCTGGGTTAAACCGAAGGCGTATTTCAGAGAATACATTTTCGCCGCGGGAAAGCGTATTCTGGCCCGAAATAGCACTGGAGTACGTTTTCCAAATTGGGAAAACGCAGTTTACAGAAGGCGCCTCCACTTAAACCGCGGGCCCGACCGCTGGGTCACTTACGGGCCCGAACGCTGGGTCTTCTCCTTCCTCACGCGTACGCGCACCTGGCCGAGGGAGGAGCTCACCCCGACGAGGTTTGCTGGCGACTCCGGCCATCTCCCGCGGTGCTCCGCCTACGGACGAGCTCGCCGTGGAGAGCCGCATCCAGAGGGTTGGGTCACGGCTGCCGGGGAGGGCCGAGGCGCCTGCAGTTTCAACGCCGGCGGGAGGGGTCGTCGGGCGCGAGTGGGCTCGGGGCTATGGTGCTCCAGTGAGCGAGGGGATGGGCGCTCGAGCTCCGCCGTGGCTAGGGGATTTCGAAGGTGAGGTCAGGAGGGAGAGAAGGGCTTGGGCTCGCCGGTATTTAGGTGAAGCCGGGCGGTGGCCATGGCTACAATGCGAGGGGAAGAGAGCTCCTCGAGCTCATTCGAGTGGCTAGAGGGGGTACTAGGAGGAAGGGAGAGAGGTTGGCGAGCTCGATGGGTCTCGGGGAGGGCTTATATAGCCATGGCGGGGATGCTCACGGCCGGATGACGACGGGAGCTTGCGGTTGATGCTCTGGCGCGACCGCGTGCGCATGCGCACGCGCGGGGGAAAGAGAGAGGCCAGGGGGAGTGCACGCGGTGCGGAGTTGCCGCGGGGGAGGAAGAAGACAGAAGGAAGGCGACGGCGGCCACGGGCACGCGGGGCGGCGTGGCTCGCCAGAGAGGAAAGAGGAGGGGGAGAGGTGTCCAGAGGGGACGCGTGGAGGCAGGAGAGTGAGGGCAACGCAGTGGACATGCCTCGGTGTCGCGAGGACGGCGTTTGGGCGGCGGCAGAGGGGTCCTTGCGGCAAGAGCACACTTTTGGCACGCCAGGCCGCGTGGTCACCGCGTGCATAGTCGCACACGGTGTGTTCTGGCCAGTTACAGTATGTCTAGCGTGTAGTTCATGCATCCTGGGACCCTCCCGAGGTGATGGCTCGAAGAAATCCACTATGAGCTGATGGGAGAGATCGACTGAAGTTTGCTGTTGCAAACTTAGGCATGAAGTAGTGGTCAGAATAAATGGGATAAGGGATAACCAGGATGTCTCAGGGGTTTAGGGTAGGAAGAACTACAGTCCTGTGTATTTTGAAGAGATTTGGACCAGAATTTAACATAGTTGCTTTACAACTACCAAATCTGGTCCAGAAACAAAATCATGAAGTAGCACTCACATAGATGCTTGGATTGTCCTGAAAATTGGTGTAGGGTGATTATTTGAGCATATGAAGGCACTACAAAAATTTCATACCGTTTGGGTACACCAAACTGGTACTTGCTTCACAATGCTTTCTACTGGACAGAAATTTGGGGGAATTTTGTGGAGAAAATGGATTGGCAAAATGATGTGAATTTTTGCATGCTCAAAGTATATAGGGATATTTAGGTCCTGGATTAATTTCAGATTTTATGAAGCAATATAAAATGTAGTTGCTTCACAACCTGAAATTGTGACCAGAAACCAAGATTTGAAGGTGTGCTCACATAGATTGTTGGATGGAGATGAAATTTGGTGGAGAGTAATGATTTGCTCATATGGATGATCTACCAAAATTTCAACTCATTTGGATTATCCTAGCTAGTACTTCCTTCACAAAGCTTCTCTCTGGACAGAAACTTTGGAAATTTGCTGAGGAAGATTTACTAGGCAAATGAAGCTGAATTTTGGCATGTGGCAATTATTTGGATAGGAAAGAGTGCCCAAAAATTTTTAGGGCAAACAAGAAAAGACAAATAGCACTTCCTTCACAAAGTGCCATTCTGGACAGAATGGAAAGTGAATATTCCTGAATTATTTTTGAACTAGGCAAGGATGGGTTTTGACATATTGGTGGAAGATATGATCCAAATAATTTATGACAATTTTGTGGGAATTTTTGGAATGGCAGAAATATAGGTTGCTTCACAACCTAAAGCAAACAGGGTTATTCCTTTAATAGAAAAAGGAATATTCCCAAGAAATAAATATTGGGGTTGGGCTAAGATGGAAATGACATGGCCTTGGGGTAGATTTGAGAATGACAAGCCACTAGGAAGTGGCAGGAGAGAAGATCTTCCCAGGTTTCAAGACCACATAGCCACGGAAAAAGAACTCCAAATAAAAGAATTCGAAGAAATCCAAAAGAAAAAGAAAGGGCCAAAAATCGGGGTGTTACATGGAGCATGATTTATTATTGATTGTCTTCCTTTGTGTGGCAGTCGGGGGCGCGCAATGGTTAACTCCTACCAACCTCCCCCCTAGGGGCATGCGTAGTAGTACTTTGCTTCGAGGGCTAATAAACTTTCGCAATAAGTATGTGAGTTCTGTATGACTAATGTGAGTCCATGGATTATACACACATCTCACCTTTCCGCAATTTGCTAGCCTCTTCGGTACCATGCATTACCCTTTCTCACATCGAGAGTTGGTGCAAACTTCGTCGGTGCATCCAAACCCCATGATATGATACGCTCTATCACACATAAGCCTCCTTATATCTTCCTCAAAACAGTCACCATACCTACCTATCATGGCATTTTCATAGCCATTCCGAGATATATTGCCATGCAACTTCCACCGTTCCCTTTTTTTGACACACATCATCATTGTCATATTGCTTTGCATGATCATATAGCTGACATAGTATTTGTGGCTCAGCCACCGTTCATCATTTTTTATACATGTTACGCTAGTATCATTGCACATCCTGTTACACCGCCAAAGGCATTCATATTGTAACGCCCCAATAATCATGCTACAGTGATTTCTTACTAATTATGCCATGTCACCTCCTTTTTGCTAAGCCAATTGCCACTTGATAAAAATTCAAAGCCATTTCAAATTTAAATTGCAAGTCAAAATATTAATTCTTCAAACAGTAAAACAAAAATGTTTGTTAGGTTGCAAATATTCACAAAGTAATTTTCATGTAGAAACCAAGGTCTTTTGAACTATTAAAATTCCGCTAACCTAACTAAAACATTGCCAACATCATTAATTTGAGCCAATTTTATTTAAACAAATACTTAAGCATCTCAAAACAGGTTGTAGCTAGTTGGGCTAGCTCAAACCATTGCCTAATAATTATGGGCCAAATTTAATAATCAACTAAATTCATTTAGTATGAAATTGAAATGTAAAACAGTAAAGAAATAGAGAGCAGTAAACAAAAAGAAAAATAGAAAGAAACCCCCGTGCACTTGGGCAGTGCTCACTGTATCAGGTCCTGCCCACCTAGCTGGCCTTTCTCCCACCTCTCGTACAGGAGAGGCAGAAGCCATGGCGTGGCGGCCATCCGCGGCCACCACGGCCGGATTGCCGACGCCTGGCAATATAGGAGCACTAGGAGGAGTATAATGCCGCCCCCGACCCCGTCGATGAACCCTAACCCTCTCATTCCCTCCCCCCTCGCGCCTCTCTGCCGATCTGAAGCCCACGCCCGAGCTCTGTTGCCGCGCTGCCGTTGCCCACGTGACCACCGACCGCCTCGACGACCGAGACTTGTCCAGCAGCAGCACCGTCGTCGCCTACGTCCCCTGCGAGGAAAGGTTCGAGCTGGGGCGCTTCACATCACCGCCGTCGTCTTCATCTCCTACCTCGGGCGCCGTTGATTTCCGTCACCGATTCGTCGTCCCCAACCCTTCCCCGAGCTCACTGACTTGCCCTACAGCCGCGATGTGAGCTCCCCTCGATTTCCCCTCTACCCCCCTCGAATTCGTGACGTATCACCGCCGTGGCCGGAGCTTCGCTCGCCGTTTCCCTGGCCGAACCCCCGTGCACGCCCGGCCGTGCATCGCCGCGCCCGTGGTCGTGCTCCCCCGTTCCTCTGGCCGCCCCAAGCCGCGCCCTCGCGCACGCACGTCTGCCCGGGCCGCGCCCCTGCCGCTGCTTGGCGCCGCTGACGCCACCGCCTGCTGCTGACCCCGCCTGCTACCGTAGCTGCTGCTATGCGCGCTGCGGCCTACTGCTACTGCTGCTCTTGCACTACTGCTCGCCTACTGCAGCTGCTTTTGCTTGCTGCTGATGCTTCTACTTCCGCTGCTTGCTGGCTGCTACTGCCCCAGCTGCTGCCACTGCTGCTCTGTGTGCCACCGCCGCTACTAGCACCTGCTGCTGCATCGCCGCTGCCCGCTGTCTCTGCTGCTGCCCTGCGCCGCCCTCGCGCGCCCCTGGCCGCACCTGCCCCGCGCCGCCCGCTCGCCGTCCGGCCGTGCTGTGTTACGTTCCTTCACTCCCGGTGACACACCGAGTAGCTCAGATCGCGAAATAGTTACAAGGTTCAGAGTTCAGGGAGGTAGGAGAGGAAGAACAAGGGGATACAGGGGTTCAGAATTCTAATCACACGATGCCCCCTTACAGTTCTCATCCCGAGCTTACATAGGCCTTCCTGCCTTGCTGGACACAGCCAGCTCTACGCCTCTACTGGGCCGCCCTGTTGTTGGACTTCTTCTTCTTGGGCCTTGACACGGTCACGTCCGTGACATTCCCCTCCGCTTGAGGAACTGCTTGACCCCAAGCAGAAGCATTCGGAAACTCTTGCATTACCCGATGTTTGTTTTCCCAGGTAGACCAAGACGATGGTAGCCCTGCCCACTGAATCTGCACTAACTCAACAGTAGAATTACCAGTAGAAACGTGCTTGGAATCGAGTACCTGAAGTGGTTGAGGCGGACATTCTAGAGATGCACATGTACTTGGTAAGTCTGGTTGAACAATAACTGTTGCTGGCACAGCCTTCTTGAGCATAGAGACATGAACCACCGGATGAATTTGACTGCCAGTTGGTAACTCTAGTTTATAAGCTACTGCTCCCACTTTTGCTAGTACCTTGTAGGGACCAAAGAATTTGTAACTTAGTTTCTGGTTGGATCTGCGAGCCACCATGGTTTGAACGTAGGGTTGCAGCTTCAAATATACTTGTTCTCCTACTTCAAACGAGCGTTCACAACGGTGTTTATTCGCCTGACTCTTCATTCGTTGTTGAGCTCGAAGTAATTGCTGTTGAATGAGATTAGTCATGTCATCCTTGTCACGAAGCCACACATTCAAATCAGGGACTGCAGCCGAAGTACCCTTAGAAATACCGAAGTGCTTAGGTTTGTATCCATAAAGGACTTCAAATGGGGAACGACCGAGAGCTGAATGGAATGTGGTATTATACCAGAACTCAGCTAGAGGGAGCCACTGTGACCATTTTGTTGGACAGGCTTGTGTCATGCAACGCAAGTAACTTTCCATGCATTGGTTGAGTCGTTCAGTTTGCCCATCCATTTGTGGATGATAACTGGAGCTCATGTTCAATGTAGTGTCCGTGAGCTTGAATAACTGTTGCCAAAAAGCACTGGTGAATACCTTGTCTCGATCAGAAATGATAACATTCGGGAGACCATGCAACTTGTAGATATGATCCACAAAAAGCTGAGCAACTGAAGCTGCTGTGTAAGGATGGGCCAATGCTAGGAAATGGCCGTACTTGCTGAATTTATCAATGATGACCAGTATAGTATCATATCGTGCTGACTTCGGTAGGCCTTCCACAAAGTCAAGACTAATGATTTCCCACGCTCTAGTTGGAATAGGTAATGGCTGCAGCATACCAGGTGTAGCAACGCGCTCTGTTTTTGCTTGTTGACAAACAGTGCATTGAGCTACATACTTTTGCACATCTTGTTTCATATTAGCCCAAGCAAAAAGAGAACGAATCTTGTGATAAGTAGCAGTCACTCCACTATGGCCACCTATACCACTCGAATGTAATGCTAGCAGCACGGCCTATTTTGCTTCTGCATGATTGCCAATCCAAATTCTATCTTTGAGCTTAATGACCCCTTCATGGAGAGTAAAGCCCTTGTCATCAGGACTAACCACACTCAATCTTGTGAGCAATTGTTTCGCTTCTGGATCGTGCAAATAGCTGTCAATGATGACTTCTAACCATTTAGGCTGACCTCTAGATATGGCAGTGAGTTCAGAGTCTTGTGGTGTCCGAGAAAGAGCATCAGCAACAGTGTTCAGGGAGCCTTGCTTGTACCTCACCTGATATTGCAAACCAAGCAACTTGCAAAATGCTTTATGTTGAATGTTGTTTGTCAACTGTTGTGACTCCAAATGAACCAAACTCTTGTGATCTGTGTATATAGTAAATGGCAGATGCTGCAAATATGATCGCCATTTGTCGACAGCCATGATGAGTGCTAAGCATTCTTTTTCATACGTCGATAGTGCTTGAGCTCATGGGCTGAGAGCTTTACTGAGAAAAGCAACTGGGTGACCTTTTTGAGACAGTACTGCCCCAATCCCTATGTCGGATGCATCTGTATGTAGATCAAATGGAAGGTGAAAATCAGGAAGTGCCAAGACTGATGCAGCTACAAGTGCAGCTTTGAGAGTTTGGAATGCTTGATCTGTAACTGTTGTCCATAGAAATTGAGAATTCTTCTTCAACAATTCAGTCAATGGTCGGCTTATGATTCCATAGTTCACAATGAATTTTCTATAGTAACCTGCCAAGCCTAGGAAGGACCTCACATGCTTGACAGAGCTGGGCGTAGGCCACTCCTGAATGGCTGTGATCTTACTGGGAGCCGTAGCTACTCCTGCAGCACTAATCACATGGCCTAGATACTCCAATTCTGTTTGAGCAAACAAGCACTTGGACTGCTTAACGAACAAGCTATTTTCTTGGAGAATTGCAAAAACTTGCTTCAACAGCTGCTCATGTTCTTCTAATGTTTTGGTATATATCAAAATATCATCCATAAATACCAATACTCCATGTCTGAGTAGTGCAGCAAAAAGCAAATTCATCACTGATTGAAAAGTGGCTGGGGCATTGGTGAGACCAAACGGCATCACTTTAAACTCCCAGTGCCCATGATGAGTCTTGAACGCTATTTTGAACTCTTCCCCTTCCACTAACCTGATCTGGTGATACCCACTGCGAAGATCGAGCTTGGTAAAATATGTAGCTCCTGCCAGTTCATCCAATAACTCTTCTACCAATGGAAGGGGGTACTTGTTCTTCACTGTGAGAGCGTTAAGATATCTGTAGTCCACACAGAAACGCCATCCTCCATCTTTCTTCTTGACCAAAATCACTGGAGAAGCAAAGGGGCTGTTACTGACACGGATGACTCCCCTCGTTAACATTTCTTTGATCTGTTTCTCTATCTCATCTTTTTGTGCAGGTGTGTATCTATATGGCTTCTTTTGTACTGGCACTGCCCCGGGTATGAGTGGAATTGAATGATCAAATGGTCGAGAAGCAGGTAGTTGAGTGGGTTCCTGGAAAGTGTCTGCATACTGATCAAGAACATTCTGAATGTTTTTTGGTGGTTTTGTCACACTTGTCATTTCTTTGTTCCTGTCCAATTGAATGATTTGGGCTACGGCTCCCCGTTGCACCATGAAATTGAGCTCTTTGGTGGAAATCTTGGGACAATGAGTAGTGTTGTTCTTGACACCTCTGAGGGTAATCCTTTTTCCGTCGTGCCAAAATCTCATGGTTTTCAGACGCCAGTCTATCCACATCTTACCTTGTCCACATGCTTCTAGCCAGTCCATACCAACAATCATGTCATAGCAATTCAAGGGTAATACCCTCACATCCGTGATAAATTTGTGTTGCTGTACACCCCAACTGAGGTTGGAAATTCCTGAAGTGCTAGACATTTGGGAGCCATCGGCAATTGTGACATTAACTGTAGGTAATGTAGTGACAGGCAGTTGCAACAGAGAAACCAAATCTGAGTTGATAAAATTCCCAGAGCTGCCAGAATCAACCAGAATCAACACTTGATGTTTGCCGATGTAGCCTTGGAGGCGAATAGTTTTCTTAGATTGTACTCCGGAAGTGGCTGCCACAGATAGGCTCATTGCTTGCTCGTCAGAAGTGTCACTGTCCGATGCAGAATTATCCTCCACCGCATCTGATGTATCTTTCTCTATCTGTAAAGCCTCCAGTATTTCTTCAACAACTGCGAGTGAAACTTGGTTTGGACATTTATGTTGTGGACTGTATTTACCTCCACATTTGAAACATTCTCCTCTAGCTCTGCGTTGGGCCCGTAGACTGATCAATTTATTAATTGGTTGCTCTGGTGCTGAACTTTTCTGCCCTTCAATTTGAGCTTCAGCAGGATGTGGCCCCAATTGACCCGTTCCAGCAGAATTATGCCATTTCTTGGGCTGATAAGTAGTTCTTTTGTTCTCCCCCAATTGTTGTTCCTGTAATAATGCCAAGGATATCGCAGCATCAACTGTCCTAGGCTTGTGTAAAACAATAGCAGAACGTATCTCTTTCTTTAATCCTTTAACAAACTTTGCTACAAAAAATGTTTCATCTAGTGCAGGATTGTGAGTAAGTAATTGATGCATGAGCTGCTCAAATTCTTGCTGGTAACTATCGACATCAGTAAGCTGCTTAATGTCTAGAGTCTGACTCATTTGACTATAATACAAATCCTTGCCAAACTTTTGACATACAGCAACACATAATTGAGCCCAACTATCTATTGTATGCTGAGCTTCATAGGTTTGTAACCATAATGCAGCTTGTCCTGTGAAATGCAATGTGGCATAATCTACCATGCACTCTACTGGAACATGAAACATATGAAAGTACTTCTCTGCTTTCTCCTTCCAAATTTTTGGGTGAGTCCCATCAAATTTAGGGAAACTAGTTTTAGGCATGCGAAACTGAAAATTGTTGTTCTCTCTGTATGGCCTATCATGTCGAAATCCAGAGGACCCAGATTGTCGACCATTATGCTCGTTGGAAGGATTAAATGCAGGAACAGGTATAGCCACTTTGTACGCACCATTGCCCAGGACACGCTCTGAAGCGGTGCCCTGGTGTTCATCTTCTTCGCGGTGCCCAGCGGGGCCGTGGTGCTTGGGGGTTGCGCTCGGCGACAGGCTCTCTAGCGCTGTCAAGCGAGCGCCAATACCCTCCACGCGAGCGTCGATGTTGTTGACCACCCGCACCATAGAGTCCTGTGACTTGAGCAAGCGATCGGCCGTCGTGCGAAGTTCCTGACACGCCGATGCTGTCTGCGCCGCTGTAGCGCTGGCCTGCTTGGCTACCTCTGCAGTAGTTGTAAGACCGGAAAGAACCAAACGAAGACTGGCCTCCAATTCGTCCACGGTGGCAGCCTGCTCACGGATCTGGTCTTTAGCCACTCCCATCCTCGTCGTCAAGGTAGGAGGACCTCGTCCTTTCGCCGTCGTGGGAGATGAAGTCTACCGCCGCCGGGATCGGCGAGTACTGAGGGAACCCGATTACTCTGCAGCCGATCCACACGCCTCCGCAACGCCAACTCAAGCCAGTACCCGGAATTTTACCACTCGCGAAAGGAACGCAAGCAACCGAGACTGACCTGTGAGTCCGTCGCCGAATAATTCCCCGCCGCCGTAGAGTTCGCCACCGACGCCACTTGAGACCTGCGACCGTCGCTCCGCCGCCTGGAGTAGGAAGGGGATCAGGGATTCTACGGGAGATCCCAACCTGACCGCCTCCACTACCCAAATCGCCATCCCTCTCTACACACAAAGCCTGATTGGAAAAAAAATCTGAACGGATTTTGGTGGATGAATTCCCAAAATCAAGGGCTCTAGATACCAATTGTTACGTTCCTTCACTCCCGGTGACACACCGAGTAGCTCAGATCGCGAAATAGTTACAAGGTTTAGAGTTCAGGGAGGTAGGAGAGGAAGAACAAGGGGATACAGGGGTTTAGATTTCTAATCACACGATGCCCCCTTACAGTTCTCATCCCGAGCTTACATAGGCCTTCCTGCCTCGCTGGACACAGCCAGCTCTACGCCTCTACTGGGCCGCCCTGTTGTTGGACTTCTTCTTCTTGGGCCTTGACACGGTCACGTCCGTGACATGCTGCTGCTTGTGGTGGCCGCCAGCGCCTGTGCGTTCGTGCGTCCCCAAGCACGGCCGTGGCCACAGCCGGCTGGGCCACTGCCACATGGGGCCGGCCCAATTAATTAGGCCACTAACCCCCCTAATTAGCACTAACTGAACCCTAAGTGACATTGACATGTGGTCCCCCACTGCTAACATAACCCTTTAATTAAAATGCCAGTCTATGACATGTGGACCCCCCCTTCTTAATTAACTCAAATTAACTAAGTTAATAGAACTAGAGTCAATGACATCTGGGTCCCACAACACTATTCATCCTTTGACCTGGTCAGCATTGACTGCTGACTCAGCAGTTGACCTGGCCCCACTGTCATTCTCTGTTTGCACGGAGCTGGGTACAGTTTTGGGTGCATTTGGCATTCTGCCTATTTAAATTCAATTATTATTAATTCCAGTAAATCAATAAAACTTTGGAAATTCATAGAAAATAATCCGTAACTCAGATGAAAATAATTTATATATGAAAGTTGATCAGAAAAATATAACGAATCTGATTATGCCATCCGCATACCTGCCGCACCCCTCTAGCATAATAAACATGAACATTTTGCCCCTGGATTATCTAACCAAAAAATACCTGGAGCTGGGAAAACATTGCCAGATGTTTTCCCTCTTCTTTTAAAATGCCTAGGGATGCATTAGAGCATATCATCATCGCACTTTGCCATGACATGCATCTGTGTTGCATTTGTATGCTTGTTATTTATCTGTTTCCCCCCTCTCCTCTATTCTTTCGGTAGACTCCGATACTGCCGCTGCCCCCGAGTACGACTACGTAGACGACGACCCTTCCTTATCGACAGAGCTTCCAGGCAAGCAAAACCCCCTTTTTTCATCCAGATATCGCCCATTCCTTCTCTCTTATTCTTGCATTAGATTTTGCTACTGTTGTATTCCGATAGTTCCTATTCTGAGGCATAGCCTGTTTTTGATAACCTGCTGTTGATACTATACCTGTTATCCTAAATACTTAGTATAGGAATGTTAGTGTCCCATCAGTGACCCTACACCCTTGTTCGTGTTGCCATGCTTGTTATCTGGGTTGTCCAAGATGATGGATCATTGTAACGAGGCCAGAACACCCCTAAAGGCCCTTACAATTGTATGACTCTACCGAGCCGTATCAAGTGTGATCTACCGAGGGTGATTCCTTGTATTTCACTCTCAATGACGACTATGTAGTGTAGCACATCTAGTGTGATCTACTGAGGGTGATTCCTCGTATTTCACTCTAGGTGATGACTCTGCCGTGCAGTATATCAAGGTAAACCTATCGAGGGTGATTCCTCAGATTTCACCTTGTTGGTATGGACCTGAACCCCGATTGTTACAATGTTAAAGACGGGTCGGCCCCAAGTGAAAGAACATGCGCTGCCCCCATGTTTGGTTTTGGTAATTGATGACAATCCCTATGGACTAATGGTTGCCTTGAGTTATATTTGAAGGGTTTGTCCATATGCATTGCTTGAAGACCATTTGTTGGTTTCAAAGTTATTAGAAGAAGAATATGTGTTGACCAAGGTGCTATTCAAGGATTGATCCAAAGATTGGTCATGTGAGAGTTGAGCCTATTGCAAACATGTCTTGAAGAAGAAGATTGTGTGATCATTCATGTTTACCTTCAAGACATCATCCTAATGAAGAGAGTTGAAAGGATACAAGGTTGATCAAGAATAAGTACAACGAGTGATTCAAGTTGATCAACACACAAAGCGTAGAAAATGTACCGAGTGGGATCAAGTGATCTCACGGCATGGTAAGCATTGTCCATTTCGCTTTGTGTACTAACCCATGTTCTATGCGAGAGTTCTTTGTGGGGTTTGGTTTATTTCCATGGGCGTGCATCAAAAGAAAGATATCATACAACCCATGGAGAATGACATCAAGTGGTGATCGTCATCAATATTGCGGTGTGCAAGTTCAAGTGGAGCATCACGAAGAGATCATGCTTGAATCTTGCCGTCCATTGTGGTGACAATGGACTTGTGAAGATGTGCCGAAGAGTGGCTCACCCATAGTGGAGTATGAGGGAGCAATCAACTAGTCTTCATCGAGCCGGCGCAATCAAGAAAGGTGGTCCAACTTGAGGAGGTCAAGATCGTCATCATCTAGCTCAAGTGGACTATGCGCAAGGCAAAGGTTTGCCCTTGATAGGTTTTCTATTTAACCGGTCTCATGGTGGTAGTTGGGAGACCGGGTTATAGGATCGATAGCCGTACTATCAAGGGGGGCTCTCAAGTGAGTAGCTTGATCGTTTCGTTCGTAGAGAGCTCAAACCATTGCATCCTTGCATCATCTTTCTTGGTTCTTGTTTGGTGTTTCTCTTTGTGAGTTTTTGAGCTTGTGGTCATCTTCATGACAAGCTCGAGTTCATCGAAAACGGAGTTCATATATGCATCTTCTATGATGTTTTTGATGTTGGAGTTTATGCCGGTTCTTCATGCATAGAGGTTTCTCATCTCTATATCGTCGCTGTTGGATAGTATTTGTCGTCATCTATCCAATAAGTTTGAGTTTGCTCAATTCGGAGCTCATTTGCAGAAGTTATGCCAGTTCTGGTTTTATTTGTATCCTCTGTTTTCTGTGGATTTTCAGTGGCATGCAAGAGGTAGTACCGCTGGTGCCCACGGTAGTACCGCTTATGCGGTAGTACCGCTGGGTACTTCCGTGGCACTGCCGCTTGGGGTTTCCCCGAGCGTGCAACTCTCTGTTGCCAGTTTGCCATTCACGGTAGTTGCACGGTAGTACCGCTCTGGCGGTACTACCGCCCTTACTACCGCCGCCACTACCGCTTGCGGGGTTTCCTCAGTGCATGCTTCTGTTTCCATTTTCCCTTAAGCGGTAGTAGAGCGGTACTAGGACGGTAGTACCGCTTCGCACGGTATTGCCGCCCTGGCTGCCTCTACTACTGCTGCCTCTCCTGGTCTAAACCCCCTAAGCGGTAGTACCGCCAGGGGCAGCGGTAGTACCGCTCCGGCGGCACTACCATGGTACACTTAGTGTGTTTCAGGCCAGTGTTTGGTTGTACCGCCTAAGCGGTAGTACCGCTCCAAGGAGCGGTAGTACCGCTTGGCTGCGGGCAGAGGGCAGATAACAGTTGGATTTTTCCCCACCTATAAAAGGGGGTCTTCTTCCCCATTGGACCTTAATCCTTCTAGCTCGTGTTCTTCCCCCATTGTTGACCTTCTTCGAGCTTGCTATCTCTCAATCCCTCCAATGATTCTTGCTAGTTCTTGAGGGAAAAGAGAGAGGAGATCTAGATCTACGTTTCCACCAATCACTTTCTCCTCTATGTGAGGGGAACCCCTTGGATCTAGATCGGAGTTCTTGGTGTTCTCCTTCTTGTTCTTCCTCTCATATTCCTCCATAGCTTTCGTTGCTTTGGTGGGATTTGAGAGTGAGGGACTTGGGCACTCTGTGTGCCCTTGCCATTGCATTTGGTGCATCGGTTTGAGTTCTCCACGGTGATACGTGGTAGTGAAGTTTGAGAAGCTTATTACTCTTGGGTGTTTGAGCACCCTAGAGCTTGTTCATCTTGGGTGCTTTGGCGCCCTAGACGGTTGGTGGTGCCTCGGAGCTCAATCATTGTGGTGTAAAGCTCCGGGCAAGCGTCGGGGTCTCCAATTAGGTTGTGGAGATCGCCCCGAGCAATTTGACGGGTACCGGTGACCGCCCCCAAGGGTTGCCAAAGTGTACGGGTTCGGTGACCGCCCCCAAGGGTTGCCATTTGTACGGGTTCGGTGACCGCCCTCAAGGGTCCCTTAGTGGAATCACGGCATCATGCATTGTGCGAGGGCGTGAGGAGATTACGGTGGCCCTAGTGGCTTCTTGGGGAGCATTGTGCCTCCACACCGCTCCAAACGGAGATTAGCATCCGCAAGGGTGTGAACTTCGGGATACATCGTCGTCTCCGCGTGCCTCGGTTATCTCTTACCCGAGCCCTTTACTTATGCACTTTACTTTGTGATAGCCATATTGTTTCTTGTTATATATCTTGCTATCACATAGTTGTATATCTTGCTTAGCATAAGTTGTTGGTGCACATAGGTGAGCCTAGTCGATTTAGGTTTTGTGCTTGTCAAATTAAACGCTAGTTTTATTCCGCATTTGTTCAAGCCTAAACCATAATTATTTTAAAGTGCCTATTCACCCCCCCCCTCTAGGCGACATCCACGATCTTTCACCAAGGGTACCCGTGAGAGATAATGTGGCGGAATGACAAGGCAGGTGGAGACCACCTAGGAGAGAGGTAGGCCTGGTCCCTGGTCGTGGTCCGCGAGTTACCTAGTCGGAGCGACGGCCCTGGTCGTCTCCGCGAGATGCTAATAATACACTAAAGGATTTGGGTATTTGATCTGAGTTGGGCTACGTGCCTTTACACACTAACCACCACGCGGGATAATGGTATATGGGACCCTCGGCGTCGTACGATTTCTCCCGAAAGCTCTACATACGTCACAGTTGAGCGGCACGCGCCCGGGTGAGCCGGTTATGCCTGGATACTGAGGTGGGTTTGGTCCCGGCCGTCCACGCAACGTGCAGGAGTGCTTAGGGCGATTGGCCCATGACCCCTACGCACTTAGGATTTAGACCGGCGTGTTGACCTCTCTGGAGAGCCTAGGTAGGACTACGGCGTGTTGATCATCCGAGGCCGGGCATTACCCAGAAAAGTGTGTCCGGCCAGAGGTAATCGAGCGTGTTGGGTAATGTGGTGCACCCCTGCAGGGAAGTAATCTATTCGAATAGCCGTGTCCACGGCAACAGGACGCCTGGAGTTGTATCCTGATCTATTACAACTAGAACTGGATACTATTGTGATACTTAACTGTTTTACTACTCCGGGATCACTTTCTCGCTGGGTAGTTGAGGAAGGATCTCTGGGTGTTGCTGATATATACATGTTACAAATATTATATATAAGCTCCTCTCTGCTACTGCTGCAAGATGATGGCCGCAGATGATTTGTCTTTGATAGGATGAGCTTCTCCCCCCTTATTCTGGCATTTCTGCAGTTTACTCCACAGATATACCCCATTCCTTTGATACCGATGCATATGTAGTATAGATCTGATGTAATTCTTGCGAGTACTTCGGATGAGTACTCACGGTTGCTTTGCTACCTCTTTTCTTCTTCCCGGGTATTGCGATCAGATGATGGAGCCCAGGAGTCAGAGGATCCCGAGCTTGGCTACTACGTGGAGTTTGACTTCAAGGAGTTGTTCGGAGGTCCCAGGCATGAGGCCTGCGCCTTTTCGATCTAGAGTCGTTGTTTGTTTTCGCCTTCTTAAGGCACCTTTGAAATTGTCTGTACTCAGACCTAACTCTTGATGTAATTTCGGGTCTTGCGACCCTGGCTTGTAATTCATGAGTTTTAAGTTTATCCTTTGCGTCGTAGAGTTTTGTTGTGATATCTTCCCGTGAGTCTCTGATCTTGATCATGCATGTTTGCGTGTATGATTAGTGCACGATTGAGTCGGGGCGTCACACATATAGAGTCATATCTTTGTTCTAGTTTCGAGTTGTAATTTTCTTTTGAGTTGTAAGTAACTAGAAGTATGATGATCATCATTATTAGAGCATTGTCCCAGTGAGGAAAAAAAAGAGGCCAAAAAGAGCCCATGAAAAAAAAGAGAAAAAAAATGAGAGAAAAAGAGAGAAGGGGCAGTGTTACTATTCTTTTCCATACTTGTGCTTCAAAGTAGCACCATGTTTTTCATATAGAGAGTCTCCTGTTTTGTCACTTTCACATACTAGTGGGAATTTTTCATTATACAACTTGGCTTGTATATTCCGATGATGGGCTTCCTCAAATGCCCGAGGTCTTCATGAGCAAGCAAGTTGGATGCACACCCATATAGTTTTTATGTTGAGCTTTCATACACTTATAGCTCTTAGTGCATCCGTTGCATGACAATCCCTACTCCTCGCATTGACGTCAATTGATGGGCATCTCCATAGCCCGTTGATTAGCCGTGTCGATGTGAGACTATCTTCTTCTTTTTGACTTCCCCTTATTAATCTCTACCACCAAATTCTATTCCACCCATAGTGCTATATCCATGGCTTGCGCTCATGTATTGCGTGAGGGTTAAAAAAGCTGAAGCGCGTTAAAAAGTATGAACCAATTGCTTGGCTAAAACCGGGGTTGTGCATGATAAATACTTTGTGTTAAGAACATGGAGCATGACATGATTATATGATTTTGTACGGATAACTTTCTTTAGCATTTTTTATATTGAAAGGCATGATTGTTTGCTAGTATGCCTGAGTATTGATGTCTTTATATCAAATTATAGACTATTGCTTTGAATCATTCAGATCTTATTATTCATACTGTAAGAGAGATTACATGATGAAACATGTTAGGTAGCATTCCACATCAAAAATTCTGTTTTTATCATTTACCTACTCGAGGACGAGCAGGAATTAAGCTTGGGGATGCTTGATACGTCTCCAACGTATCTATAATTTTTGATTGTTCCATGCTATTATAGTTTCAATCTTGGATGTTTTTATATGCAATTATATATCATTTTTTGGGACTAACCTATTAACCTAGTGCCCAGTGCCAGTTGCTGTTTTCTGCTTGTTTTTGGTTTTTCAGGAAATCAGTACCAAATGAAGTCCAAATGCCATGAAACTTTTTGACGATTTTTTTCTGGACAAAAGAGACCGTGGAAGCTTCGGGAGGAAGCCAGAAGCCTCACGAGGAGGCCACAAGGCAACAGGGCGCGGCCACAGGGGGGGCGCGCCCTGATGCCTTGTGGGCCCCTCGTGGCTCCTTTTGACCTAATTCCACTTCTATAAATTCTCAAATATTCGGAAACCATCATAGAGCCAAACAAGAAAACCTTTCCGCCACCGCAATCCTCTGTTCTTCTGTGATCCCATCTGGAGGCCTTTTCCGGTACTCTCCGGAGGGGGAATCGATCACGGAGGGCTTCTACATCAACCTTGCTGCCCTTCCGATGATGTGTGAGTAGTTTACCATAGAGCTACGGGTCCATAGCTAGTAGCTAGATGGCTTCTTCTCTCTCTTTGATCTTCAATACCATGTTCTCCTCAATGTTCTTGGAGTTCTATCCGATGTAATCTTCTTTTGCGGTGTGTTTGTTGGGATCCGATGAATTGTGAGTTTATGATCAGATTATTCATGAAAAATATTTGAGTCTTCTCTGAACTCTTTTATGCATGATTGTTATAGCTATGTATTTCTCTCCGATCTATCGATTTGGTTTGGCCAACTAGATTGGTTTATCTTGCAATGGGAGTGGTGCTTTGTGGTGGGTTCAATCTTGCAGTGCTCAATCCCAGTGACAGAAAGGGACATGACACGTATTTGTATTCTTGCCATTAAGGATAAAAAGATGGGGTTTAATCATATTGCTTGAGTTTACTTTGTCTACATCATGTCATCTTGCTTAAGGCGTTACTCTGTTTTATACTTAATACCCTAGATGCATGCTGGATAGCGGTCGATGGGTGGAGTAATAGTAGTAGATGCAGGCAGGAGTCGTTCTACTTGTCTCGGACGTGATGCCTATATACATGATCATTGCCATGAATCC
Organism: Elymus sibiricus; assembly: GCA_039707655.1. NCBI lineage: Eukaryota > Viridiplantae > Streptophyta > Magnoliopsida > Poales > Poaceae > Elymus > Elymus sibiricus. Next base: position 277,723,968 of record CM077672.1, read on the forward strand.
GTCATAATTATTTGCTTTTCTATCAATTGCCCAACAGTAATTTGTTCACCCACCGTATGTTCTGCGCTCGAGAGAGAAGCCTCTAGTGAAAACTATGGCCCCCGGGTCTATCTTTATGATATATTAAAATCCAAAAATACCTTGCTGCAATTTATTTACTTTTATTTTGTTTAGTATTTTACTTTATCTATCTATCACTATCAGAATTAATCCTTGCAAATAACCGCTAAGAGGATTGACAACCCTCTTATTTGCGTTGGGTGCAAGTGTTTGCTTTTGTGTGTGTAGGTGTTGCTAAAGAGATTTTGTGTGGTTCTCCTACTGGATTGATAACCTTGGTTCTTAACTGAGGGAAATACTTATCTCTACTATGCCGCATCATCCTCTCCTCTTCGGGGAAATACCAACGTGGTCTACAAGTAGCAATGACAAGCCGAGCAATTGGTTCATACTTTTTAACGCGCTTCAGCTTTTTCAACCCTCACGCAATACATGAGCACGGGCCATGGACATAGCACTATGGGTGGAATAGAATATGATGATAGAGATTAATTCGGGGAAGTCAAAAAAGGAAGATAGTCTCGCATCGACGTAGCTAATCAACGGGCTATGGAGATGCCCATCAATTGATATCAATGCGAGGAGTAGGGATTGCCATGCAACGGATGCACTAAGAGCTATAAGTGTATGAAAGCTCAAACTGAAACTAAGTGGGTATGCATCCAACTTGCTTGCTCATGAAGACCTCGGGCATTTGAGGAAGCCCATCATCCGAATATACAAGCCAAGTTCTATAATGAAAAATTCCCACTAGTATATGAAAGTGACAACTCAGGAGACTCACTATATGAAAAACATGGTGCTACTCTGAAGCACAAGTGTGGAAAAGGATAGTAACATTGCCCCTTCTCTCGTTTTCTCTCATTTTTTTTGCTGGGCTCTTTTTGGCCTCTTTTTTTCGTTCGGAGCCTCATCCCGACTTGTGGGGGAATCACAGTCTCCATCATCCTTTCCTCACTGGGACAATGCTCTAATAATGATCATCATCACACTTTTTTTTACTTACAACTCAATATTACAACTCGATACTATAAAAATATGACTCTATATGAATGCCTCTCGCAGTCTACCAGGATGTGTAATGATCTAGCGTAACATGTATAAAAAATGATGAACGGTGGCTGAGCCACAAATACTATGTCAGCTATATGATCATTGATGACCCACAAGTATAGGGGATCAATCGTAGACCTTTCGATAAGTAAGAGTGTCGAACCCAACGAGGAGCAGAAGGAAATGACAAGCGGTTTTTAGCAAGGTATTCTCTGCATGTACTGAAAGTAGCGGTAACAGATAGTTTCGATAGCAAGATAATTCGTAACAAGTAACAAGTAGCAAGTATAATAAAGTGCAGCAAGGTGGCCCAATCCTTTTTATAGCAAAGGACAAGCTGGAACAAACTCGTATAATAAGCAAAGCGTTCTCGAGGACACATGGGAATTTCATCTAGTCACTTTCATCATGTTTGTTTGATTCGCGTTCGCTACTTTGATAATTTGATATGTGGGTGGACCGGTGCTTGGGTGCTGTTCTTACTTGAACAAGCCTCCCACTTATGATTACCCCCTCTCACAAGCATCCGCAACTACGAAAGAAGAATTAAGATAAATCTAACCATAGCATGAAACATATGGATCCAAATCAGTCCCTTACAGAATAGCGCATAAACTAGGGTTTAAGCTTCTGTCATTCTAGCAACCCATCATCTAATTACTACTCCACAATGCCTTCATTTAGGCCCAAAGATGGTGAAGTGTCATGTAGTCGACGTTCACACGACACCACTAAAGGAAGCAACAACATACATATCATCAAAATATCGAACGAATACCAAATTCACATGATTACTTATGACAAGACTACTCCCATGTCCTCAAGAACAAAAGTAACTACTCACAAATCATTTTCATGTTCAAGATCAGAGGGGTATTGAATAGCATTAAGGATCTGAACATATAATCTTCCACCAAATAAACCAACTAGCATCAACTACAAGATGTACTCAACACTACTAGCAACCCACAGGTACCAATCTGAGGTTTTGAGACAAAGATTGAATCAAGAGATGAACTAGGGTTTGAGATGAGATGGTGCTGGTGAAGATGTTGATGAAGATTGGTCCTCCCACGATGAGAGGATCATTGGTGATGTCGATGGCTTCGATTTCCCCCTCCCGGAGGGTGGAATCGCTCCGCCGGAGAGCAAAATTGCTCCTGCTCAGGTTCCGCCTCGAGACGGCGGCGCTTCGTCCCGAAAGTCCTCTCTCAATTTTTTTAGGGCAAATGAGCTTATATAGCAGAAGGAGGGAGCCATAGGCTAGCCAGGGCCCCCACTAGGCATCAGGGGGCGCCCGGGGGGGCCCTATTGCCTTGTGGGCAATTGGTGGGTCCCCTCCAGTATCTCTTTTCTCCAGTATTTCTTATATATTAAATAAAAAATCTCTGTGAAGTTTCAAGTCAATTGGAGCTCTCTAGGATAGGTATCTCTGCTGTAGCTATTTCAGGTCCAGAATTCCAGCTGCCGGTATTCTCCCTCTTCATATAAATCTTGCAAATTAAGAGAGAAAAGGCATAAGAATTGCATCATAAAGTGAAATAATGATCAAAGACATTATAAACAACAGTAGGAAATCATGATGCAAATTGGACGTATCAATCATGCAAAGCAATATGATGATGATGATGTGTGTCATATAAAAAGAACGGTGGAAGTTGCATGGCAATATATCTCGGAATGGCTATGGAAATGCCATAATAGGTAGGTATGGTGGCTATTTTGAGGAAGATATAAAGAGGCTTATGTGTGATAGAGCGTATCATATCACGGGGTTTGGATGCACCTGCGAAGTTTGCACCGACTCTCGAGGTGAGAAAGGGGAATGCACGGTACCGAAGAGGCTAGCAAATTGCGGAATGGTGAGAGTGCGTATAATCCATGGACTCACATTAGTCATAAAGAACTCACATACTTATTGCAAAAGTCTATTAGTCCTCAAAGCAAAGTACTACTATGCATGCCCCTAGGGGGGAGGTTGGTAGGAGTTAACCATCGCGCGCTACGGACCGCCACGCAAAGGAAGACAATCAATAATAAATCATGCTCCAATTTCATCACACAACTAAGGACTATACGTGCATGCTTCGGGAATCACAAACCTTAACACCAATATTCTTACTAAACCACAATCATTCACTAGTACATCCACATATTACCATCTTAATATCGCAAAACTATTGCAAGGAATCAAACTTATCATATTCAGTGATCTACATGAAAGTTTTTATTATATCCCTCTTGAATACCTATCCTTTATGGACCAATCTTATAACCCATGAAAATTGCCATTACTATTTATTAGACTCTCAAATAGATATAAGTGAAGCATGAGAGTGCAACTATTTCTTTAAAATATAACCAGCACCGTGCTCTAAAAGATATAAGTGAAGCACTAGAGCAACTGCCTAGCTCAAAAGATCTAAGTGAAGCACATAGAATATTCTAACAAATCATGATAAATGTGTGTCCTTCTCAAAAAGGTGTGTTCAGCAAAGATGATTGTGGCAAACTAAAAAGCAAACAAAGAAAAGAAAACTATGGCACAAGACACTCCAAGTAAAACACATATCATGTGATGAATAAAAATATAGCTCGAACTGATATACCGATAGATTGTAGACGAAAGAGGGGATGCTATCCGGGGCATCCCCAAGCTTAGACGCTTGGGTGTTCCTTGAATATTACCTTGGGGTGCCTTGGGCATCCCCAAGCTTAGGGTCTTTCCGCTCCTTATTCCTTCATCCATCGTGGTCTCAACCAAAACTTGAAAACTTCAGCACACAAAACTCAACAGAAACCTCGTGAGATCCGTTAGTATAACAAACAAATCTTAAACTTTAGGTACTGTTATAAATTGATTCATATTTAATATTGGCATAATACTACTGTACTCCAACTTCTCCATGACTTATACCCCCCGATACAATCCATAGATTCATCAAAATAAGCAAACTATGCAACAAAAACAGAATCCATAGATTCATTAAAAGCTATACTTCTGTAACTCCAAAAATTCTGAAAAATTAGGACAACGTAAAAAATTCATATACCAATACTTTGTAAAAAATTCAGAATTTTATCACGCTCCAGTAACATCAGAGAAATTCTGCACTGGACTCAAAAGTTTTTGTTTTCAAACAACATCAATTATACTATCATCCAAATCATCCCAAAGGCATTACTTGGCACAAACACTAATTAAAAGATAAAAACACAATCATAACAGTAGCTATAATTGTGTAAACACACAAAACAGAAAACAATGCAAAAAATTTAAGATACATATTGGGTTGCCTCCCAACAAGCGCTATTATTTTATGCCCCTAGCTAGGCATAATGCATTGTTTCAAATATTATCATCCTTCATTCCCAAATCCTTTTTAATCAAATCTTCCATAACTTTTCTCATCAATTCTCTACTTTCATGTTCTTCTTTTCTAGTAGGGGAACTTAAATATTTGCAGGGACTTTGTTCGGCGACTTTAACATTCATAACTTCAAACCCGGAATCATCATCATAAAGATCTTCATATAAAATATGTATCTCATCATCAATAGGATCTCTAGCCGTACCTTCAAACCATTATTCACTAAATCCCTCATCAATTCCCTTGGTAATCCATTCAAATTTATCACAAGCGTTGTGGTACAAAGTTTTAATTACTTCACCATAGGGAACTCTTCTCCTAATGTTTTCTCCGTAAGCAAAATAATCCTTAGATTCCAACCTACGTATAGTGTCTTTATCATGAATAATTTCTTCTATTGGAGGATGCTCAAAATCTATTTTATAGAAAGAAAAGATGTCCCTAGCTTCTCTAATTATATAATCAAATTCATGTATAAGGATGATTGTAGCAATCTCTTTAGTTCTAGGATTATGGATATTGGGAAGTTCATAGAATATCTTTTGTAACGCGGGGTGAATGTGCAAGAATTTTTGTTCTAACTTAACCACAAGCATAGAAATAGCTTCCACATAGCAATTCGTTTTGTCAAGAATAGATTCTTTAATTATAGGTATGACTCCCGCACAATTGAAGAATTCTTGAATGACACGTTTACCAATAATATTCCCGCTACACACATGATAGACTTTAGTTTTAAAATGGGGTGGAACTTTGTTCTCAAGAGGGTCATGATTAATATTGAAATATTTAAATTTCTCCTCAAGAGATTCAGTAGTACTATCCTCACTAGCATTTTCTACAATAACTTTTTCGGGCTCAGACATGATAGCAATTTCAAGCAAAGCAAACTAGCAAACAAGTAAATAAAATATTTTTGTGTTTTTGTAATTTTTATGAGAAGTGGGGGAGATGAAAACGAGAGGCAAATGCAAATAAAAAGGCAAATTAAAATAAGAGCAAGTAGATGATAGTTTATGCGAAGGTACTAGATAGGTTTTGATGATGTCTCCCCGGCAACAGTGCCAGAAATTCTTCCTGCTACTTGTGAGCTGCGTTGGGATTTCCTCGAAGAGGAGAGGATGATGCAGTACAGTAGAGATAAGTATTTCCCTCAATTAAGAACCAAGGTTATCAATCCAGTAGGAGAACCAAACAGAACCTCGTTAGCAACACCTACACACACAAAAGCAAATACTTGCACCCAACGCGAACAAGAGGGTTGTCAATCCCTTTGGTGGTTACTTGCAAGGATTAATTCTGATAGTGATAGATAGATAAATAAATTGCAAAACAAAATAAAGGAAATAAAATTGCAGCAAGGTATTTTGGATTTTATATATGATAGATAAATGACCCGGGGGCCATAGTTTTCACTAGAGGCTTCTCACTCGAACACATAGCATACGGTGGGTAAAAAATTTATTGTTGAGCAATTGATAGAAAAGCGCAGAGTTATGACGGATTCATGGCAATGATCATGTATATAGGCATCACATCCGGGACAAGTAGACCGACTCCTGCATGCATCTACTACTATTACTCCACCCATCGACCGCTATCCAGCATGCATCTAGGGTATTAAGTTAATGAAAACAGAGTAACACCTTAAGCAAGATGACATGATGTAGAAAAGTAAACTCAAGCAATATGAATAAACACCATTGTTTTATCCTTAATGGCAACAATACAAATACGTGTCTTGTCCCCTACTTTGTCACTGGAATAGAGCAGCACAAGATTGAACCCATCACAAAGCACCTCTCCCATTGCAAGATAAATCAATCTAGTTGGCCAAACCAAACGGATAGATCGGAGAGAAATACAAAGCTATAACAATCATGAATAAATAAGTTCAGAAAAGACTCAAATATATCTCATGAATAATCTGATCATAAACCCACAATTCATCGGATCCCAACAAACACACCGCAAAAGAAGATTACATCGGATAGAACTCCAAGAACATCGAGGAGAACATGGTATTGAAGATCAAAGAGAGAGAAGAAGCCATCTAGCTACTAGCTATGGACCCGTAGGTCTGTGGTGAACTACTCACACATCATTGGAAGGGCAGCAAGGTTGATGTAGAAGCCCTCCGTGATCGATTCCCCCTCCGACAGAGTACCGGAAAAGGCCTCCAGATGGGATCACGGAAGAATAGAAGCTTGCGGCGGCAGAGAAGTTATTTAGTGTGTCTCTCTGGTATATTGGGAATATTTGAGAATTTATAGAGGCGGAATTAGGTCAAGATGTGCCATGAGGGGCCCACAAGCCTGGGGGCGCGTCTACCCCCTGGGCACGCCTCCCGAGCTTGTGGCTCCCTCTTGACTCCTCCGGTCTTCTCCCGAACCTTCTAGGGTCTCTCGGTCTAGAAAAAAATAATCCAAAGTTTTTTCTTCGTTTGGACTCCGTTTGATAATGATTTTCTAAAAAGCCAAAAACAAGCAGAAAATAGCAAATGGCACAGGGCACTAGGTTAATAGGTTAGTCCCAAAAAATGATATATAATTGCATATAAAACATCCAAGATTGATACTATAATAGCATGGAACAATAAAAAATTATAGATATGTTGGAGACATATCAAGTTCCTGCTCCTCCTCCTCTTGGGAGGAAGTTTGATGCTTGTCCGATGAACGCGCTATGGCTCCTTGCACTTTAGACTCAAAAAAACTTGGACAAGATTGATTTTGTTAGCTTTGAGGAGAAATGAGACCATGGGTTTGTACATAAGATGGAAACCTCATAGGAAATCAGAAGATGGGGACATTTTAAAAAGAATTGGAAACAAATTAACTAGATGAAATCAGGTATATTCTGGTTAGGATCGGAGGGAAATTTCGATCGACGGCGTTCCGTACGAGCGCGTGCGCTCGTACGGGCGCTCATATGGCTCCCCTTCTTCAAGCCTTCGGTAAACAGAGTGCACAACGGCCTATCATACGACCAGACCCGCTCATAAGGGCGCTCGTATGCCCTCCTGCGGCTGCGATTGATTTTATTTTTTTCAAAGAAAACGAAGAAGTTAGAGCTCCGATAACAAAGCAAATGACAGCCTTCTGTACGATCGCATGCGCTCGTATAGCCGGGCATATGGTGGGTTTCCCAAACCATCGAAGTGAACAGAGCCTGAGACGACGTATTATATGACCGCAAGCGGTTCTATGTGCGCTCATATGGCCTAGAAAAACATGTTAATTTGTACAAAAAATAAAAAATAATTAAAGTTTCTAGGAAAACTTAAGCAAGTCACCAGCCGTGTTTTGACACTTTACCCAAACTTAGTTTTTTCAGCTATGTCTTCATTCCGGATTTCTTCTCTCTTCTTGGTCGTAGTGAAGGATCTGTTCTTTGGAATTTTCTAGGACGCAAGGAATTAGCATCCTCAAATAAATCAAAATTTCTTCGTTTCTTACCTCCATCCTCAGGAATGGCTCCTCTAGAATGATAAACAGAGGTTCAGTATCCCCGAAGGTACGTGTAGTGGCTCTATCCAAAGCCACCATGGTGCCATAAGGGATACATACTCCCGTATCTCGGGCTTCCTATTTTTCCTCCAAGAACTAAATATTCACCAAGGTCTTGTCTATCTCTTTGCGGTCTAGTATCTTAGTGTCAAATTCCTACAAGAGAAGAGCCCATCTAATCCATCTAGGTTTCGTATCCTCTTTGTCCAGAACCTCTTTCACTACTTGGCGATTTGTGTAAAATATGACCTTTGTTTCTATGATGTAAGGCCTGGACTTTTCACAAGCAAAAATTACTACATATAACTCTATCATTCTTATCATAATTCCTTTGACTGTCAGTCAGAGTGTGACTAGCATAATAAATAATATTGAAATTATTACCTTCTTGCTGGTCCAGTACAACACTTAAACGCATTATCATCCATCTCACATACCACTTCAAAAGGTTGATCCCAGTTTAGAGGTATGATGACAGGCGCAGTAACCAAAGCCTGTTTTAGCTTATCGAAGGCAGTCTTGCACTCCTCATTGAACGCGAAAGGGACGCTCTTCTGCAAAAGGTTAGTCAACGGCTTCAAGATACTAGAGAAATTTTAGATAAGGCGTTTATCAAAGCCAGCATGCCCAAGAAAACTCCGTATCCCTTTTATGTCTCGAGGATACGGTAATTTTTCTATTGCAACTATTTTTGCTTTATCCACTTCGATACCTTTTCCGGATATCTTGTGTCCTAATACAATTATGTAGTTTACCATGAAGTGACACTTCTCCCAATTCAAGACAAGGTTAGTGACCTCGCACCACTGCAAAACTTTGTCAAGGTTGTGAAGGCAATCATTAAAAGAAGTTCCATAGACTAAAAAGTTGTCCAAGAAAACTTCCATGATTTGTTCAACAAAATCATTGAATATAGCATTCATGCATCTTTGAAAAGTAGCGGGTGCATTGCAAAGGCCAAATGGCATACGATGGTAAGAGTACATACCAAAAGGGCAAGTGAATGTGGTCTTCTCTTGGTTCTCGGGATGTACGGCTATTTGTGAAAATCCGGAGTATCCATCAAGGTGGCAGAAGTGAGTATGATTTGCCAATCTTTCCAGTATCTGCTAAATTAATGGTAAGGGATAATGATCTTTGCGCGTCTCCTTATTCAATCTCCTGAAATCAATACACATTCTATACCCAACTATTGTTCTAGTGGGGATTAGCTCATTATGTTTATTAGGAACAACAGTAAATCCTCCTTTCCTAGGAACACAATGAACCGGGCGTACCAAATACCGGGTATATGATACCTGCGTTGAGTAGGCAAATCAATTCCTTCATGACTACTTCTTTTATCTCGGGATTTAATTTCCTTTGATACTCGCACACTGGTGCAGCCCCTAATGGCTCGAGAATTTGTGATGTTTTTTGAGCGATTCTTGTTTGGTTTTCACCGGATCTTTGTTACTTCTTGGTTATTTCTAACGCTAACACCTCAAAGAGAAGAAAATCCGCTTTTCCATTATTTGGCAGGAAATATCATATATGGAAGGGAACCAAGGAGGATTACTGCAAATCAAGTCAAATGGAGCAACTTCCATGTGGAGAGCCAAACCACCAGGTGCAACAGAGCAAAAGACGGCCTTCCATACGACCGCAAGCGTTTGTATGAGCGGTCGTATGAAGTGCCAACAGCTCCACCACGTCTATACAAGATACTTTCGTGAAGGCACCCATGGGGAGAAGAGAACCCTAGCTGTCGCCACCACAGCCAGAATAGAAGAGGAGGAGATCCGGTGAACTTTTGGAGATTTTCTTAGTTTTGGTCCTTTCATCTCCATCATCATCTCACCCTTCACTATTGTAAGAGGAATTCCAAGTTATGAGAACAATTGTAACTCTATTAAATCTCATCTAGAGATCAAGACAATTTGAATTATCCATTTCATCTTATTGTGGATCTTCACGGTATTATCGACATGGTTTTCATGGGTTTAATCTCTGGTGTGATTGGTTTCTCTCTATGATGTGTGAGTAATCCCCCATAGGCGTGGGAGATGTAGGTGAGTGGTAAGATTCATCTGTGCCTAATCTATATGTCGTCATTTGTATTTGTAGTAGTATGATCTGTCTAGTATGTTGTTATATTGTGGTGAACCCTATGCGTGTTGTCCAATTTAAGGGCCCAGACAACACGATCTCAATACCTACGCAGGTAACACATATTGTTAAGGGAATCTGACCTCTGACGTGACGGGTGGAGATATCTATGAGGACCGAAGACAATATGAGATAACGGTGATCCACGAAACTTAATGCTTGGTTATGGTCTAAGAACCATAATTGTGGAGATGCTCACTGTGTGGCAACGGCGTAGCAGGACCATAGAATGAAATGTAATCCCAAGAGGAGGACTTTCATAACTTTAGGGTGATCCACCTACAGAACACACATATCAAATATTATGAGTATGATACAAGGTAACTGGTATTACCATCGCACTGGCACGCTTGATATATTCTTACCATGAACTGAATTCTCCCCGCGCCTAATCTTTTCATTGGAGGAAACTCAACTCCCACTTTTATTTATGTTATTTACTTTAAGAGTTTTTACCATCGTTATCATAAACCCTTTTACCCTAGTCATTCTGGTTTATTCGTCCACCAGGACAGTAACAGTGTTTGGAGAAGCTCAAGCAGTTACTTCACACAAGAAATGTGACACCTTGTGTGTGACAGAAGCGCCAATATAAATACTCTCCTCTGCTCTTCATTGGGATGATAACAAATTGGGATACTTCCACGAAAGTGCTACATAACCATGTTTGGCTTGCAGGCATCAAAGCATTTTCTGGTGCCGTTGCCGTGGAGCTAAGCACAGAGTATTTGTTTTTTTAACTGTTTTTGCAGGTGTTGTTATTGTAGATGCTTCCAATAAGTGACAGGGGCTCTACTCATTTTGGAAGATCGTATTTACCTGATTACATTACTCGTTTTCCTCCGGAGCGTTAAGCTTCATTAATAGAAAAATACAAAAAATAATCAGACTGTTGAGCTAAACACTTTGTTTGCAAAAATGTCGATTACTACGAAACCAAAGAAGACTGTAAGAGATTATTGTGCTCCAGTGATGACCTCGAGATCTCCTATAGTATATCCTACAAATTATGCAAAAGAGTATTCAATTGACTGTGATCTTATTATGGAAGTCAAAATCATGCCTTTGTAGGAACCAAGGAGGAGGACCCTCAAGCACATCTTATGTTCTTTGATACTCTCTGTGGAACTTTTTAATTGAAAAATGTGTCGCGAGAATTTGTAATATTAAGACTCTTTAGTTTTTCTTGAGGTGATCTTGAAAATTGGTACAATTGATTATCTCAAGGAATAACCAGCTGGCTAATGTGTGCTGAAACATTTATGGCTAAATTTGTACCAGGCTCAAAGATTACTAAACTACGAAGAAACCTCAATCTATTCGTTCAAGAAGAGGGTGAAAGTCTATATGCAGCCTGGGGAAGATATTCTAAATTTTTGAATCTATGCCCTAACCATGGTTATGCTGAACATGTTATACTTCATATGTTTTATCATGGAATTAATAATGGATCAAAATCTATTCTTGATTTGAGTGTAGGAGGATGTTTCATGTCTTTAACTCTTGAAGAAGGAAGAACACTCATAGAGAAGATAATGACTGCCAAAGAACTGTGGAGTATTGAGGAACCAGTGAAGCCCAATGGAAAAATATATCATATTGAAGATATGGAAGAATTTTAAAAGGCCACTCAAGAAAAAGGTAAAGCCGTTCAACAAGTTATCAATGAAAAAGTGGATATATTTAGTATTTATCAGCAGGAGGACGAACTTCAAGAAACAATGAATAAGTTCAAATTTTATCAAGACAACTTCAACAGAGACTTCCGAAGATGCATCCATCACAATGAAAAGGTTGTAGCTTTATTTTCTGATGAGGTAGAAGGGTTAAGTCATGCGATAAAGAATCTTGATAAACACTCTCGCATGATAGAAACCCAATGTTCTCAAATTGCTGATCTTTGATCCTTGCTTAGATGAAGATAATCTTGTTTCTACTAACGAAATTGAAACTCATAGTGGTAAAAGAACACAGGACCCTAAAGGCCCAGATTGGTACGAGAAGGAGCGAGAACAAAGAAGAAAAGAGAGTCAGAGCCAAGAGAACAGAGAACTTCTCTTTGGAGAAGAAGCACCAGAAGAACAAGTTCATCAAGACGCACAAGACAATGAAGCGAAAGCAGAAAAAGAAGTAGATCCTGATGTTGAAACGGTAGACGGTGACAATAATAAAGAAGAAGCAGCATTGGAAGCCGAAAGTACTGAAGAACCAAGGGTGGAAAAGAACACCCATCCACCTTATCCAACAAGAGGAGAAAGCAGCCAGACATCGAGGAGTAAAGAAAAAGGTAAGGAGAAAGAGAAAGATAAAGGTAAAACTAAGAAGACACTTCCTTACCTAAAGCTGTAAGACTGCCCACAAATGATGTACTCTACTCCTCTTTTCTACAAGCTATAGCTGATCTTAAAGTCTCCTCGCATGTAACTGATATATTGAAAATTCCTACCTTTGCTAAGTTCATGCGTGACATCATTAACAATAGGAAGAGTTTGAACTCAAAAGCACATGTGGCTACAATAACGGAATATTCCTTTGAGGACAAAATACCAGAAAAACTAGGAGACCCAGGTATACCTACTATATCTTGTTCAATTGGTAATCTTGATATAAATAATGCTCTTTGTGATGTTGAAGCAGGAGTGAGTGTAATGCCTCTAGCTCTCTATCACAAGTTGAACTTGGCAGAATGTGTGCCTACAGGTATAACCTTGCAGATGGCAGATAAATCTACGAAGAAGCCAATTGGAGTGGCTGAAAATGTGCTATTAAGATTAGATGGGCATATTATACCTACTGACTTTTTATCCTTGATATGCCAGAAGATGAAAAATTAGCTATCATTCTTGGTAGGCCATTTCTGAATGCCGCAGGTGCATCATTGGATTGTGGGGAAGGAAAAGTAACCTTCAGAATTAACGACGAAGAAATAGTGAGGTATTTTCCGAAGAAACCATGAGCGAAAGAGAAGTATATGTGATGTCTACTACACAACTTATTCTTGTATACTCGTGTTGGGCCTCCAAGCGCAGAGTTTTGTAGGATAGTAGCAATTTTCCCTCAAGTGGATGACCTAAGGTTTATCAATCCGTGGGAGGCGTAGGATGAAGATGGTATCTCTCAAACAACCCTGCAACCAAATACGAGAAATCTCTTGTGTCCCCAACACACCCAATACAATGACAAATTGTATAGGTGCACTAGTTCGGCGAAGAGATGGTGATACAAGTGTAGTATGGATAGTAGATATAGGTTTTTGTAGTGCGAACAATAAAAAACAGCAAGGTAGCAAGTAACAAAAGTGAGCATAAACGGTATTGCAATACTTAGAAATAAGGCCTAGGGTTCATACTTTTGCTAGTGCAATCTCTCAACAATGCTAACATAATTGGATCATATAACCATCCCTCAACGTGCGATAAAGAATCACTCCCAAGTTCCTATTAGCGGAGAACATAAGATAGAAATTGTTTGTAGGGTATGAAACCACCTCAAAGTTATCCTTTCCGATCGATCTATTGAGATATTCCTATAAGTGTCACAAACAGCCCTAGAGTTCGTACTAAAATAACACCATATATATGATACACATCAACCAACTCTAATGTCACCTAGATACTCCAATGTCACCACAAGTATCCATGAGTTGATTATACGATATGCAGCAAACAACTTCATAATCATAATATTCAATCCACACAAAGAACTCCAAGGAGCACCCCAAAGTTTCTATCGGAGAAAAGATAATGAAAACATGCATCAACCCCTATGCATAGATTACCCCAATGTCACCTCGGGAATCCACGAGTTGAGTGCCAAAACATATATCAAGTGAATCAATATAATACCCCATTGTCACCACGGGTATTCATATGCAAGACATACATCAAGTGTTCTCAAATTTGAAATATTCAATCCGACAATAACGAAACCTCAAAGGGAAAAGATTCGATTCATCACAACAAGGATAGAGAGGGAAGAAACACCATATGATCCAACTATATTAACAAAGCTCGCGGTACATCAAGATCGTGCCAAATCAAGAACATGAGAGAGAGAGAGAGAGAGAGATCAAACACATAGCTACTTGTACATACCCCTAGCCTCGAGGGTGAACTACTCCCTCCTCGCCATGGAGACCGCCGGGATGATGAAGATGGCCTCCGGTGATGATTTCCCCCTCCGGCAGGGTGCCGGAAAAGGGCTCCAGATGGGATCTCCTTGGTACAGAGGCTTGCGGCGGCGTAAAAACTCATCTAGGTTAACTTTCGGGGGTTTCTGAATATATATCATTTTTCAGCATTGGACTCACGCAAAGAGGTGCCACAGGGGGCCCACGAGGCACCAGGGCACGCCTGGGGGGGCAGGCGCACCCAGGTGGCTCGTGGGGCCCCTGTGGCTCTTCTGCTGCTCCTCCGAAGCTTCCTGGGTCTGTTTGCTTCCAGAAAAAATCATCAAAAAGTTTCGCTGCATTTGGACTTCATTTGATATGGATTTTCTGGAAAAACCAAAAACAAGCAGAAAACAGCAACTGGCACTGGGCACTAGGTCAATATGTTAGTTCATAAAAATCATATAAAAGCCATGTAAAAGTGCAACAAAATCATACAAAACTATAATAAACATGGCATGAATACTTCATAAATTATAGATACGTTAGAGACGTATCAATATGCCACCACCTAAGCGAGTATGTGCGGTAAGTAAAGAGAATCCCAGGCCACCGGAAATCTAAAATGATACTATGGTACGAGGTTGAGCTTAGCAACCTAAAAACCAGCACTTAATTGGAGGCAACCCATCATTTAGTCAAAATTTTGCTTTGCCATTTTGCTCTCATGAATAATTTGATGCAGGACTCTTGGAAAAGTTTGTTTTGACTTTGCATCGTAGGAGAAAGATCGAAGAAAGAAGATAAGAGGAGGAGACTAAGGAGAAAAGAAAACAGAGAGAAAGACGGTGTATAATGCGACCAGCCGCGCCTGTTTGAGCGGTCGCATGGAAATGTGGAGGAAATTTCGAAGAAGACTGATAACCCACAAGTATAGGGGATCGCAACAGTTTTCGCGGGTAGTATTTCACCCAGATTTATTGATTCGACACAAGGAGAGCCAAAGAATATTTGCGAGTATTAGCAGTTGAGTTGTCAATTCAACCACACCTGGAGAACTAAATATCTGCAGCAAAGTGTTTAATAGCACAGTAGTATGATAGTTTCAATCGCAGTAGTAACAGTAACAATAGTAACCAAGGCAGTAACAGTAGCAGTTTTGTAGTGATTGTAACAGTAGCAGCAACGAAAGTAACTTAGCAAAGATCAATATGCGAAAAGCGTAGGCATTGGATCGGTGATGGATAATTATGTTGGATGACATTCATCATGTAACAGTCACAACCTAGGGCGATACACAATAGCTCCAATTCATCAATGTAATGTAGGCATGTATTCAATATATAGTCATACGTGCTTATAGTAAGAACTTGCATGACATCTTTTGTCCTACCCTCCTGTGGCAGCGGGGTCCTTAAGGAAACTAAGGGATATTAAGGCCTCCTTTTAATAGAGAACTGAAACAAAGCATTAACACATAGTGAATACATTAACTCCTCAAACTACGGCAATCACGGAAAGAATCCCAATTATTGTCACCTTGGGGTATGCGGATCATGACACGTAACAGGTGCATATAACTTGCAAGATAGGATCAAGAACTCAAATATATTCATGAAAACATAAACGTTCAGATCTGAAATCATGGCACTCGGGCCCTAGTGACAAGCATTAAGCATGGCAAAGTAATAGCAACATCAATCTCAGAACATAGTGGATACTAGGGATCAAAGCCCTAACAAATTGACTCGATTACATGGTAAATCTCATCCAACTCATCACCGTCCAGCAAGCCTACAAAGAAATTACTCACACACGGCGGTGAGCATCATGAAATTGGTGATGGAGGATGGTTGATGATGACGAGCGCGTCGAATCCCCCTCGCCGGAGCCCCGCACGGACTCCAGATCAGCCCTCCCGATGAAGAACAGGAGGTGGCGGCGGCTCCATATCGTAAAACGCGATAATTCTTTTTCTCTGATTTTTCTCCACGAATAGGTACTTATAGCGTTGGAGTTAGGGCAAACGGAGCTGTCAGGGGCCCACAAGCCTGCCAGGCGCGCCCTGGGAGGGTGGGCGCGCCCTCCAGGCTTGTGGCACCTGGTGGCCCCCCTCTGGTGGATCTTTGCGCCAGTATTTTTTATATATTCTGAAATAATTCTCCGTAAATTTTCAGGTCCATCCGAGAACTTTTATTTCTGCACAAAAACAACACCATGGTAATTCTGCTGAAAACAGCGTCAGTCCGGGTTAGTTTCATTCAAATCATGCAAATTAGAGTCCAAAACCAGAGCAAAAGTGTTTGGAAAAGTAGATACGTTTGGGACGTATCAACTCCCCCAAGCTTAACTCATTGCTTGTCCTCAAGCAATTCAGTTGACAAACTAAAAGTGACAAAGAAAAACTTTTACAAACTCTTTTGTTCTTGTTGTCTGTATATATACTTAACTAGCATCCAAGTTTTCAGCAAAGATTATGAACTAACCACATGAATGATAACACTTACGTCTCACATTTACTCATGGCAATAACATAACCAACTAGAGAGCAATAATAAGATATCTCGGATGCCAATACTTTGTCAAAACAATAATGATATAATATGATAACATGGTATCTCGCTAGCCCTTTGTAAGACCGCAAAACATAAATGCAGAGCACCTCTCAGATTCAAGCAACGACTAGACATTCTAATTCAGGGTAGAGGATATCCAGTCATGGTCACACCCAACATTAACTATACTCAATGCATAAAAATGACAATAGTGCTCTCCAACTGGTGTTTAAATGAGAGGGTGATGACTCAATAATAAAAATAAAATAACATAAAAGTAAATGGATAGGCCCTTCGTAGAGGGAAGCATGGATTTGCAGCGGTGCCAAAGCTCGAAGCTTAAATTAGAGATGAAAATAATTTTGGGAGGTATGCTTTTCCTGTCAACGTCACGACCGAGAGTTTTCAATATCTTCCATGCTTAACACATTATAGGCGGTTCCCAAGCGGAAAGGTAAAGTTTACTCCCCCTCCACCGTACCAACACAAGCCATGGCTAGCCGAATTCACGGGTGCCCTTCATACCAACAACTTTCCGGCGGAGTTTGTTTGCATTATATGATTTCGATTTGAGCATAGGACTGGGCATCCCGATTACCATCCTCTCTCGTGCAATGACAAGTGAATAAACACTCATCTGAGAGTAACCCACTTAGCATGGAAGATACTGACCGCCCCCTATCGCTCCATGAGCGGTACGGGGACACAAAACAGATGTTCATTTGAATGTTTAGAGGTGGCACATGCAAATTTACTTGGAACGGCAGAGTAATACCGCATATAGGTAGATATAGTGGACTCATCTGGAACAACTTTGGTTTAAGGATTTGGATGCACAAGCAGTATTCCCGCTTAGTACAGGCGAAGGCTAGCAAATAGATTGAGAAGCGACCAGCTAGAGAGCGAAAACGGTCATAGACATGCATTGCGAATAATTAACAATGAACACAAGCATGAGTAGGATATCAACACCCTGAACATAAATATCATGGAGGCTATGCTGGTTTTGATTCAACTACATGTATGGACATGTGCCAAGTCAAGCCACTCGAATTACTCAGAGGAGGATACCATGCTAACATACTACATCACAACCATTTTAACGCATGTTGGCACTCAAGATAAATCATTATCCACTCCTACTATTTAAGCATGGCATGAGCAACTATGATCTCAAATTGTCATCACAAATATGTTTACTTATAATAATGCTGAATCATGAATACTGAGCTAAACATATTTACAAAGACAAAAACAAGAAGAGTTCATACCAGCTTTTCTTCACCACAATCACTTCATCAAATATCGTCATTATTGCCTTTCACTTGCACGACCGAATGATGTGATAATAATAATAATGGTGCAAGCGTGCCGTGGACTAAGCTGGAATCTGCAAACATTTATTCAAAGGAGAAGACAAAGTAACAGTGGCTCTTTGTTAGATCAACAATCAAGCATATGAGAGCCACTCAGCATTTTCATCATGGTCTTTCTCCTAACGACGACTTAGCGAAAAGAAAAGAAATTCAGAGAAACACACTGAAATATTTTTGGAGTTTTTGGTTTTTTTCTGAAGGAAGCAAATTAACGAAGGAAAATGAAAAATGAGAAAAACTATTTACACGGGAAAGCTCCCAACAAGTAAAAGAAGAACAAAAAATCTTTTTGGGTTTTCTTTTACTACTACGAGTTAACTAAGCAAGAAAGAAACTACAACTAATTTTTTTTGGATTTTTGAAAGTTTTTCAAACACACAAGAAGAAAGTGAAAATAAAACTAACATGGATATACAATGAAAAAGGATGAACACCGATAACTAGAATGAATGTGTGGACATGAATGTAATGTCGGTGAGAAATACGTACTCCCCCAAGCTTAGGCTTTTGGCCTAAGTTGGTCTACGGCCAGTCCTGGCCTGGATAATGCCCATGATGGTAGTTCGGGTTGTACTGAAATGCAGCTACCACAGCTTGGCGAGCTGCCTCATTAAGGCGCTCGGCCTCTGCTGCCCTCTCGTACTCCCCAGCCTCCTCCTCAAGTATAAAATGTCTATGTTTTCCCTGGAAATCAAAGAAGGCAGGAGCAGGCAAAACAGTATGGAAAACACGACGCCTGTTAAAGATTAGCCTGTATCTGAACGGGGGGAGACCCCTCTCAAGGAACTGGTGGTGTTCCATAGCATCATAATCAAGAAAACTCGGTGGCAACAGGGTATCATTACGTTTTATGGGCACACCAAGATAAGTGGCTAAGCGAGTAGCATAAATTCCACCAAAGAAATCACCAACTAAGGCATTGTTATGTAAACGACGGGCAACAATAGCCCCCATGTTAAATTGTCTATCTCCCAGCACCGCACTCTTAAGAACGCTCAGGTCAGGGGCGGAAAGATGACTATGATCATGTTTACCATTAATGCATCTACCAATGAACAGAGCAAAATAATGTATGGCAGGAGAATGAATGCTCCCCATAGTAGCTTGTGTGATGCCTCTAGTTTCACCCCTAGTAATGTTCATGAGAAATTCATTGCAATCATATTTACGAGGTTCAGTGCAAGTTCCCCAGAATAGAATTTTGCATACTTCACTAAATTCTTCAATAGACATGTGAAAAGGATTTTCATATAGGTTAAAAATAACATCATGTGAAGTGCGCTGATATACATACTTGAATCTTCGCACAAAGGAGTCAGTCAGGTCATAGTATTGCGGGCACCTGTCTGCCAGGAACTCCGTGAGCTCGGTGTTGCGCACGTACATATCAAACTCTTCCTTGATGCCGGTTCGAATCATGAAGGCATCCAACGGCCACTCGCACGGTAGCACCACGGCCTCTCACGGCGGTTCGGTATCCGGCTCGCGTATTGTGGGCCTAGGAGCACTCTTGCTCAAGGAACCACCATGGAACATCTTCCTAAACATTTTCTTTTTCTCTAAAAAATTTCTGAAATTTTTAGTGACTCAAAATAAAAGTGAACAAAACTCAACAAAATTGACAGCAACTACTCACACATGTATCTAGAAGCTATATCATGCATCAAAACTACTTTGGACCATACAAATTCAACATGCAAGCTCATAAACATGGTCACCACAGCAGCAAAAATTTGCAAAGTATAAAGTACTAGAACAAAAACTAATTGGAGCATTCGAGGAGTCACATATCAAGGAGTAATTCCTCAAAACAGTTTTGGAAACGGAGTTCCAAGCAAGGAGATCGAAAATCACAGCAATATGAGCAAGAACACGGGCTTGGGACCAAGTTTGATTTTTTCTGGAGGAAGAAGAAGGAGATGGGTTGTTGGCGTAAGTGAGTGCGTCCCTGTGGGACCCACAAGCCTGTTGGGTGCGCCCAGGGGGGCTGGGCACGCCCTGTGGGCTTGTGGCTCACAGGTGCACCCCCCTTGGGGTGTGTTCAATGCCAAAAATTCTTAAATATTCTGGAAAAAATCATACTAAATTTTCAAGGCATTCTGAGAACTTTTATTTTTGGGCCATTTTTTTATTGCACGAAAAATTCAGAAAACAGGATAATCATGGCATTTTATTTTATTTTACTAAAAATAACAGAGAGCAAAAGGTGGATATAGAAGGTTGTGCTTACTAAATTCATCGACCACATGCCCCTAAAAAAGAATCCATTAATAAGGTTGATCAAGTCTTATTAACAAACTATTTCTGAATGACATGAAACCGAAGAATTTTCGTATAACACTAAGTTACCTCAATGGGGATATACATCTCCCCAACAATAAGAATTTCATATTTCTTTTTGACAGTAGGAAGAGGAAATTTGAATCCCCCAATAGTGATTGTCGAAACCTTTTCAATACAATTAATACCATTCACTAAAGTTTGTTTCTTCGGGAAATAAACCGTATGCTCATTACCATTGACATAAAAAGTAACCTTGCTTTTGTTGCAATCAATAACAGCCCCTGCAGTATTCAAAAAGGGTCTACCAAGGATAATCGACATGTTGTCGTCCTCGGGCATATCAATTATAACAAAGTCTGTCAAGATAGTAACATTTGCAACTACAACGGGAACATCCTCGCAAATTCCAATAGGTATAGCAGTGGATTTATCAACCATTTGCAAAGTTATTTTAGTAGGTGTGAGCTTAGTCAAATCAAGTCTTCTATATAAAGAGAAAGGCATAACACTAACACCGGCTCCCAAATCACATAAAGCAGTTTTGACATAACTTCTTTTAATGGAGCATGGTATAGTAGGTATTCCTGGATCTCCTAACTTCTTAGGTATTCCACCCTTAAAAGAATAATTAGCACGCATGGTGGAAATTTCAGCTTCAGGTATTTTTCTTTTGTTTGTGACAATATCTTTCATGTATTTAGCATAGGGAGACATTTTCAACATATCAATCAAGCGAGTGCGCAAAAAGACAGGTCTAAGCATTTCAACAAAGCGCTCAAAATCTTCATCGTCCTTATTTTTAGATGGTTTAGTGGGGAAAGGCATAGGTTTTTTAACCCATGGTTCTCTCTCCTTTCCATGTTTTCTATCAACAAAGTCTCTTTTATCATATCTTTTATTCTTAGGATGTGGGTTATCAAGATCAACAGCAGGTTCTATTTCTACATTATTATCTGGTTGAGCATCAACATGGACATCATCATTATCATTATCATTATCACTGGGTGTATGTTCATTACCAGATTGTGTCTCAGCATCAGAGATAGAAGCATCATTATGATTCTCAGGAGGTTTTTCTATCTCGGGTTCACTAGAAGCAGGCAAAGTTCTATCATTTTTCTTTTTCTTTTTCTTATTAGATGGACTAGGTGCATCAATGTTATTTCTTTGAGAATCTTGTTCAATTCTTTTAGGATGACCTTCAGGATATAGAGGATCATGAATCATTCTACCTCCTCTAGTAACAACTCTAACATCATGATCATTCTTTTTATTATTCATCTCATCAAGCAAATCATTTTGTGACTTAGCAATTTGTTCTAACTGAGTCTGGACCATAGAAGCATGTTTACTCAAGCATTTAACATCATTAGCAGTTCTAAACATCAAATCACTCAAGCGTTCAATCATGATGGCATTCCATTTTAGTTGATTGCTAACATACATATTAAAGTGCTCCTGTTTAATGATGTAATTATCAAATTCATACAGGCATTGACTAGCAGATTTATTATACGGAATATCACCTTCATCAAATCTAGTGAGAGAATTTACCTCCACTACCTGTGTCAGGATGTCGAGCCCATGTATTTCTTCAATAGGTGGTAAATTCTTAACATCTTCAGCTTTAATACTTTTTTCCTTCATAGATTTCTTAGCTTCTTGCATATCTTCTGGACTGAGGAATAGAATACCTCTCTTCTTCGGAATTGGCTTAGGTGGTGGTTTAGGAAGTGTCCAATCATTGGCATTTCTCAATATATTATTCAATAGTACTTCAGCCTGTCCAACAGTTCATTCCCTGAAAACACAACCAGCACAACTATCTAGGTAGTCCCTAGAAGCATCGGTTAGTCCATTATAAAAGATATCAAGTATTTCATTTTTCTTAAGAGGATGATCAGGCAAAGCATTAAGTAATTGGAGAAGCCTCCCCCAAGCTTGAGGGAGATTCTCTTCTTCAATTTGCAAAAAGTTAAATATTTCCTGTAAAGCAGCTTATTTCTTATGAGCAGGAAAGTATTTCTTAGAGAAGTAATATATCATATCCTGGGGACTACGCACACAACCAGGAGCTAGAGTATTAAACCATTTCTTAGCAACACCCTTTAATGAGAAAGGAAACAACTTAAGAATATAGTAATAACGAATTTTTTCCTCATGAGCAAATAGAGTGGCAATATCATTCAATTTAGTAAGGTGTGCCACAACAGTTTCAATTTCATAGCCATGAAAAGGATCAGATTCAACCAAAGTAATCAACTCAGGATCGACAGAGAATTCATAATCCTTATCAGTAACAAATATGGGAGAGATAGCAAACTTAGGATCATATTTCATTCTCTCCCTCATAGATTTTTCTTTCAACTCAGCAAGCAATTTTATAACCTCATCTCTATCATTACAAGCAAGAATTGCCCTAGCTGTCTCTCAATCAAAAACATAACCATCAGATGTTTCAAGCATTTCAACTCTAGTAGGAGAGCTAGGTGAATCATAATTTTCAAGAGTTCAACATTTTCAGTTTCTTTAGCTTTAGCAATTTGTTCATCAAGAAATTCACCAAGTGGCACAGTATTATCAAGCATAATACTAGCATCATCATAAGTATCATTCATAGCAGAAGTAGTATCATCAATAACTTGCGACATATTAGAATGAATAGCAGGTGGTGGTGTCGCAAGCCTACTCAAAATAGAGGGTGAATCAAGTGAAGAGTGTGATGGCAGTTTCTTACCTCCTCTAGTCATAGAGGGGATGATCTTATTCTTAGCGTCTTTCAGATTCTTCATAGTGATCAACAGATATAAATCCCAAGTGACTCAACAGATAGAGCTATGCTCCCCAGCAACGGCGCCAGAAAAAGGTCTTGATAACCCACAAGATAGGGGATCGCAACAGTTTTCGCGGGTAGTATTTCACCCAGATTTATTGATTCGACACAAGGGGAGCCAAAGAATATTTGCGAGTATTAGCAGTTGAGTTGTCAATTCAACCACACCTGGAGAACTAAATATCTGCAGTAAAGTGTTTAGTAGCACAATAGTATGATAGTTTCAATAGCAGTAGTAACAGTAACAATAGTAACCAAGGCTATAACAGTAGCAGTTTTGTAGTGATTGTAACAGCAGCAACAACGAAAGTAACTTAGCAAAGATTAATATGCGAAAAGCGTAGTCATTGGATCGGTGATGGATAATTATGTTGGATGACATTCATCAGGTAACAGTCACAACCTAGGGCGATACACAATAGCTCCAATTCATCAATGTAATGTAGGCATGTATTCCGTATATAGTCATACGTGCTTATAGTAAGAACTTGCATGACATCTTTTCTCCTACCCTCCCGTGGCAGTGGGGTCCTTAAGGAAACTAAGGGATATTAAGACCTCCTTTTAATAGAGAACCGGAACAAAGCATTAACACATAGTGAATACATGAACTCCTCAAACTACGGCAATCATCGGAAAGAATCCCAATTATTGTCACCTTGGGGTATGCGGATCTTGACACGTAACAGGTGCATATAATTTGCAAGATAGGATCAAGAACTCAAATATATTCATGAAAACATAAAGGTTCAGATCTGAAATCATGGCACTCGGGCCCTAGTGACAAGCATTAAGCATAGCAAAGTCATAGCAACATCAATCTCAGAACATAGTGGATACTAGAGATCAAAGCCCTAACAAATTGACTCGATTACATGGTAAATCTCATCCAACTCATAGATGTCTACTACACAACTTGTTCTTGTAGACTCGTGTTGGGCCTCCAAGCGCAGAGTTTTGTAGGACAGTAGCAAATTTCCCTCAAGTGGATGACCTAAGGTTTATCAATCCGTGGGAGGCGTAGGATGAAGATGCTCTCTCTCAAACAACCCTGCAACCAAACAACAAAGAGTCTCTTGTGTCCCCAAGACACCCAATACAATGACAAATTGTATAGGTGCACTAGTTCGGCGAAGAGATGGTGATACAAGTGTAGTATGGGTAGTAGATATAGGTTTTGGTAATCTGAAAATATAAAAACAGTAAGGTAACTAGTCACAAAAGTGAGCACAAACGGTATTGCAATGCTCGAAAACAAGGCCTAGGGTTCATACTTTCACTAGTGCAATCTATCAACAATGCTAACATAATTGGATCATATAACAATCCCTCAACGTGCAATAAAGAATCACTCGAAAGTTCCTATTAGCGGAGAACATAAGATAGAAATTGTTGTAGGGTACGAAACCACCGCAAAGTTATCTTTTCCGATCAATCTATTGAGCCATTCCTATAAGTGTCACGAACAGCCCTAGAGTTCGTACTAAAATAACACCATATGATACGCATCAACCAACTCTAATGTCACCTAGATACTCCAATGTCACCACAAGTATCCGCGAGTTGATTATTCGATATGCATCAAACAACTTCAGATTCATAATATTCAATCCACACAAAGAACTTCAAAGAGTGCCCCAAGATTTGTACCAGAGAAATTAGGACGAAAATGTGCATCAACCCCTATGCATAGATTACCCCAATGTCACCTCGGGAATCCGCTAGTTGAGTGCCAAAACATATATCAAGTGAATCAATATAATACCCCATTGTCACCACGGGTATTCATATGCAAGACATACATCAAGTGTTCTCAAATCCATAAAAGTATTCGATCCGATAATAGTGAAACCTCAAAGGTAAAAACTCAATTCATCACAACAAGATAGAGAGGGGGAAACACCATATGATCCAACTATATTAACAAAGCTCGCGGTACATCAAGATCGTGCCAAATCAAGAACACGAGAGAGAGATCAAACACATAGCTACTAGTACATACCCTCAGCCCCGAGGGTGAACTAGTCCCTCCTCGTCATGGAGACCGCCCGGGATGATGAAGATGGCCTCCGGTGATGATTCCCCCCCTCCGGTAGGGTGCCGGAAAAGGGCTGTAGATGAGATCGTGGAGGTACAGAGGCTTGCGGCCGTGTAAAAACTCATCTAGGTTAACTTTTGGGGGTTTCTGAATATATAGGATTTTTCAGCGTTGGAATCACGCAAAGAGGTGCCACAGGGGGGCCACGAGGCACCAGGGCGCGCCTGGGGGGGCAGGCGTGCCAAGGTGGCTCGTGGGGCCCCTGTGGCTCTTCTGCTGCTCCTCCGAAGCTTCCTGTGTCTGTTTCCTTCCAGAAAAAATTGTCAAAAAGTTTCGTTGCATTTGGACTTCATTTGATATGGATTTTCTGGAAAACCAAAAACAAGCAGAAAACAGCAACTGGCACTGGGCACTGGGTCAATATGTTAGTCCATAAAAATCATATAAAAGCCATATAAAAGTGCACCAAAATCATACAAAACTATAATAAACATGGCATGAATACTTCATAAATTATAGATACGTTGGAGACGTATCAGCATCCCCAAGCTTAATTCCTGCTCGTCCTCGAGTAGGTAAATGATAAAAGAAGTAATTTATGAAGTGTGAATGCTAGCATAGTGCATAAGTTTGATCAATGATAATTTCAATCACTTTTCCTAGCATCATAACAGCAACTATTTCTCATAAAACTCATCATGATAAAGTAGCAATCAATTCACATGTTATGGTTCAAACAATGCATTCTCTTGAAACTTAACAACCTATGTTCGTAGTCACCAAACAATTGCAGTTTAACTTAATTTCAACAAAGTCTAAGTTAGAGCTCCACATACTCAATTATCATATAGTCTTCTATGAGTGCTAGTACTCAAAGCATATTTTTAGAACAAATGGCATTCATCGAACACAGAGAAAGATAGGGGCTTAATGTTTCGCCTCCCAACTTATTTACCATAAAGATAATTGTCAACAATAATAATTCATGATCAAATATATTTGACTGGCCATATATGCCTGGATCTTTCCCCACCATATGATGCTTGCCAACTAGAGAATAATTGAGGTTGAAATGCGAATGAATACTTATTGACTCTTGCACAAAAGTAAATACATAAAAGTAAATGCATAGAAGTAAAAGATAGGCCCTTTGGAGAGGGAAGCAGAGGTTGTCATGCACTTTTTATTTTTGGATACACAAGCCCTTAATGCAAAGGAACATCACGTTATATTGCCCCTTGTGATATCAACCTTTATTATGCAGTCCATCGCTTTTATTTCTTTACCATCACAAGTTCGTACAACGCTTATTTTCCCTTGCAATAAAAGATCATACATATTTTAGGAGCAATTTTTATTGCTTTTTGCACCGATGACAACTTACTTGAAGGATCTTATTGAATCCATAGGTAGGTATGGTGGACACTCATGGCAAGAAACTGGGTTTAAGGGTTTTTGGATGCACAAGTAGTATCTCTACTTAGTACGAATTTTTGGCTAGCAAAAGATCCTAAGCAAGCACCACATGTTGGAGGATCCATAACAATATAACTTCTATGCAAATATATCCAAACATAACTCATTACGTTGTCTTCCTTGTCCAACTTCAACTAATTTGCTCAAGTTTGAAAATAATTAATGGGTATTCACAATAATAAAAGATGTCCAAGATAATATATTTATATGTGAAAGTTCTCTTCCTTATACTAATCATTCATGAATTGCTTGTATGACCAATATTGTGATTGCCAAGCTTCAATAGATTTCACTTTCTAACCCAAATGTGAAACTACTACTAGACATGATACAAGCATATGAAGCACATATAATTTCAACTTTATGATATTCAATTTATTCAACAATTTACTCATAGGATATAAGTGAAGAACAAGAGTAAATGACAAACTACTCCAAAAAGATATAAGTGAAGACCAAATGAGTAGTTAAGTAAAAAGGTAACTATGTGAGGACTCTCTCTCATTAAAAATTTCAGATCTTAAGTATTTTATTCAAACAGAAAAGAAAACAAAATAAAATGACATTCCAAGAATAGCACATCTCATGTGAAGAAGCAAAAACTTAGACTCAACCAAGACTAACCGATAATTGTTGATGAAGAAAGGTGGGATGCCAACCAGGGCATCCCCAAGCTTAGATGCTTGAAAATTCTTGAAATATTATATTGGGATGCCTTGGGCATCCCCAATCTTGAGCTCTTTTGTCTCCTTAATTCCTCTCATATCATGGCTTCTCCTAAATCTCAAAACTTCATCCACACAAAACTCGACAAGAACTCGTGAGATAAGTTTGTATAAATCAACTCAAAACCTTAACATTCTCTACTGTAGCAAATCAATAAAATTATAATTTAACATTGCATACTAAATGCCTCTGCATATTTAATACTCCTATCCACAAATAGAAACATTAAACAAGCAACATATGCAAACAATGCAACTATAACCGAAATCTATCTAAACAGAACAGTCTGTAAAGGGTGAATAAGAATTCATACTTCCCTAACTCCAAAAATTCTGAAAATTTACCACGTTCCAGAGAACTCATGCATGCTTACTGTGTAAAAATATCAGATTTTTATCATGTTCTGACTATTCAGGAATATTCTGGACATAACAGAAAACTTTCTGTTTTCAAACAGCAACACATGAACTTGCAAACTGAGCATTGTAAAGGCTATAATTGGCATTTGATTGAACTAAAAGATACAAAACATGATTATTTATAGCAGAAAGCAAATCTCAACAAAATAAAATGACGCTCCAAGCAAAACTCATATTATGTGACGAATAAAAATATAGCTCCAAGTGAGGTTACCGATAATGTTGAAGACGAAAGAGGGGATGCCTTCCGGGGCATCCCCAAGCTTAGTTGCTTGGGTCTTCCTTGAATATTACCTTGGCGTGCCTTGGGCATCCCCAAGCTTAGGGTCTTGCCGCTCCTTATTCTCCTCATATCAATATCTCACCCAAAACATGAAAACTTCAATCACACAAAACTTAACGGAACTTCGTGAGATAGGTTAGTATGATAAAAATAAATCATCCACTTAGGTACTGTCAATACAAGATTCATAATTGTTCTCACATTATTCCTACTGTATTCTATCATTTCCACAATTTATATTACTCAATATAAGCTATGGAAACACTAAAACAAGCAAACTATGCATCGAAAATAGAATCTGTCAAAAACGTTGTGAGCGATTTAAAAACCATACTTCTGTACCTCCAAAAATTCTGAAAAATTAGGAAAACGTAACAAATTTGCAACTCAATGCTCTGTAAAAATTTCAGAATTTTCTCACGCTCCAGTACGAAATAGAAATTCCAGCACTGGACGCAAAAGTTTCTGTTTTTGCACAGAATCGAATCAACAAGTATCCACACTATCCCAAAGGCTTTACTTAGCACATTATTGAAAGAAAACATGTAAAACATGATTACCACGGTAGCTTAATCATGTGAACACACAAAAACAGAAGGTATAAGTATTGGGTTGTCTCCCAACAAGCGCTTTTCTTTAATGCCTTTTTAGCTAGGCATGATGATTTCAATGATGCTCACATAAAAGTAAAGAATTGAAACACAAAGAGAGCATCATGAAGTATATGATTAGCACATTTAAGCCTAACCCACTTCCTATGCATAGGGATTTTGTGAGCAAATATTTTATGGAAGCAAGAATCAACTAGCATAGGAAGGCAAAACAAGCATAACTTCAAGATTTTCAACACATAGAGAGGAAACTTGATGTTGTTGAAATATGTAGAAGCATATATTCCTCTCTCATAATAATTTTCAGTAGCATGATGAATGAATTCAACAATATAAGTATCACATAAAGCATCCTTTTCATGATCCACAAGCATAGAATTTTTATTACTCTCCACATAAGCAAATTTGTTCTCATTCATAATAGTGGGAGTATCATATGATACTTGAATACTAAAAAAATTCCACATTAAAAGAGTAATGTTCAGTAAAAGGGTGTTCATAATTATGACAAGTATTATAATAATAATCATCACTCTTTCTCATAACATAAGTATCATCATAATAATCATCATAAGTAGCAATTTTGTTCTCATCATAATCAATTGAAACCTCTTCCAAAGTAGTGGATTCAACATTAAATAAAGTCATGACCTCTCCAAATCCACTTTTATCATTATTAAAATAAGATTGAACACCCTCCAAAATAGTGGGATAATTATTATCTAGAGTTGACACTCTTCCAAACCCACTTTCATAAATATTGCAATCATCATAAAAAGGAGGCATGCAATCATCATAACAAATTTGATCATTCAAAGTAGGGGAACTAAAAAGATCATCTTCATTAAGCATAGCATCCCCAAGCTTGGGACAAACATTAATTGCAGCAAATAAATTCTCAAACATGTCATTCTCATCAAACATAGCATCCCCAAGCTTGTGGCCTGGCATATCATTAGCATAATCACTATTATCATCAATAGTATAACAATTATTATCAGCACAATTTTCTAAGTTGGTGCCAAAAAGATTTTCAAGATTATAAGAAGTATCATTATTTTCCAAGTCATAATCATCATAATGAGTAATAGGCATAATAAAATCATCCTCAATAGTTCCTTCGGACATTGTACCATAAGACAAAGAAGCAATATCATCATCAAGTATATCATCTTCCGCAATTATTTTTGATTCACTCTCATGAGGCATAACAATAATAGGAGCAACATTATTTGGGAGGGATACCTTTTTACCTCTACTCTTTCTTCTTTTCTTCTTCTTCACCACATCATGTGTGGGTTTAATCAATTTTTTCGAGCTTCTTATTGATGAGATTGGTTGAATAGGAAGCTCCTCCTCGTCACCTATTTCATCATGAGAGACAATAGGAGGGAAAGTGGAAATATTTACCCTTTCATTAGTGTTCCTTTTATATTTTATTGGTTTTCCCGTCGTTCTATAGTTGGCAATATAAGCATTCTCATTGCAATTTACCATACAAAACATATAGATTTCCTTTAGATTAGTTTCAATGTTGTTTGTGAGAATGAATACTTCAAACCAACTATTTTTATGTGTCAATTCTTCACACCCCAAAAATAGATAAAGCTCATTATATAGTTCAAGGGCGGTCAAGTCATTACAATATTTAGCCATGATTCGATCATGAAAGAGTATGCATTGGAAATTAAGGTGACCAACTTTATTGCAAAGTTCACAAGTAATAGGATAAAGAGAACATAATTTTGTAGCAAATTCATCTATCACTTTGAGCAAAAAATTGGTTCTATCATGTTTATGCTTCTTACAAAATCTATCATCCCTATAAGGCATGTCTTCACAAACTTTATGCACTCCACAAAAATTGACATGCTTATAAGAAACATTTTTGTCATGACTAGTGCAATCATCATTAGTATTTTGGATATTCATAAAATTCATACTAACAACATTGCAATCATGCTCATCATTCAAAGATTTTATGCCAAACATTTTATTGAATTCTTCTTCTATCAATTGAGCACAATTTTCTGATCAATCATTTTCAAGAAAGACATTATAAAGACGAATAATATGAGGCAACCTCAATTCCATTTTTTTATAGTTTTCTTTTATAAACCAAACTAGTGATAAAACAAGAAACTAAAAGATTTGATTGCAAGATCTAAAGATATACCTTCAAGCACTCACCTCCCCGGCAACGGCGCCAGAAAAGAGCTTGATGTCTACTACACAATTTGTTCTTGTAGACTCGTGTTGGGCCTCCAAGCGCAGACTTTTTGTAGGACAGTAGCAAATTTCCCTCAAGTGGATGACCTAAGGTTTATCAATCCGTGGGAGGCGTAGGATGAAGATGGTCTCTCTCAAACAACCCTGCAACCAAATAACAAAGAGTCTCTTGTGTCCCCAACACACCCAATACAATGACAAATTGTATAGGTGCACTAGTTCGGCGAAGAGATGGTGATACAAGTGTAGTATGGATAGTAGATATAGGTTTTTGTAATCTGAAATATAAAAATAGCAAGGTAACTAGTAACAAAAGTGAGCACAAACGGTATTGCAATGCTTGAAAACAAGGCCTAGGGTTCATACTTTCACTAGTGCAATCTCTCAACAATGCTAACATAATTGGATCATATAACAATCCCTCAACGTGCGATAAAGAATCACTCCAAAGTTCCTATTAGCGGAGAACATAAGATAGAAATTGTTGTAGGGTACGAAACCACATCAAAGTTATCTTTTCCGATCAATCTATTGAGCCATCCCTATAAGTGTCACGAACAGCCCTAGAGTTCGTACTAAAATAGCACCATATGATACGCATCAACCAACTCTAATGTCACCTAGATACTCCAATGTCACCACAAGTATCTGCGAGTTGATTATTCGATATGCATCAAACAACTTCAGATTCATAATATTCAATCCACACAAAGAACTTCAAAGAGTGCCCCAAGATTTCTACCGAAGAAAGTACGACGAAAACGTGCATCAACCCCTATGCATAGATTACCCCAATGTCACCTCGGGAATCCGCGAGTTGAGTGCCAAAACATGTATCAAGTGAATCAATATAATACCCCATTGTCACCACGGGTATTCATATGCAAGACATACATCAAGTGTTCTCAAATCCATAAAAGTATTCGATCCGATAATAGTGAAACCTCAAAGGTAAAAACTCAATTCATCACAACAAGATAGAGAGGGGGAAACACCATATGATCCAACTATATTAACAAAGCTCGCGGTACATCAAGATCGTGCCAAATCAAGAACACGAGAGAGAGATCAAACACATAGCTACTAGTACATACCCTCAGCCCCGAGGGTGAACTAGTCCCTCCTCGTCATGGAGACCGCCCGGGATGATGAAGATGGCCTCCGGTGATGATTCCCCCCCTCCGGTAGGGTGCCGGAAAAGGGCTGTAGATGAGATCGTGGAGGTACAGAGGCTTGCGGCCGTGTAAAAACTCATCTAGGTTAACTTTCGGGGGTTTCTGAATATATAGGATTTTTCAGCGTTGGAATCACGCAAAGAGGTGCCACAGGGGGCCCACGAGGCACCAGGGCGCGCCTGGGGGGGCAGGCGCGCCCTGGTGGCTCGCGGGGCCCCTGTGGCTCTTCTGCCGCTCCTCCGAAGCTTCCTGGGTCTGTTTCCTTCCAGAAAAAATCGTCAAAAAGTTTCGCTGCATTTGGACTTCATTTGATACGGATTTTCTGGAAATCCAAAAACAAGCAGAAAACAACAACTGGCACTGGGCACTGGGTCAATATGTTAGTCCATAAAAATCATATAAAAGCCATATAAAAGTGCATCAAAATCATACAAAACTATAATAAACATGGCATGAATACTTCATAAATTATAGATACGTTGGAGACGTATCACTCATCACCGTCCAGCAAGCCTACGAAGAAATTACTGACACACGGCGGTGAGCATCATGAAATTGGTGATGGAGGATGGTTGATGATGACGACGGCGTCGAATCCCCCTCTCCGGAGCCCCGAACGGACTCCAGATCAGCTCTCCCGATGAATACAGGAGGTGGCGGCGGCTCCATATCATAAAACGCGATGATTCTTTTTCTCTGATTTTTTTTCTCCACGAATAGGTACTTATAGCATTGGAGTTAGGGCAAACGGAGCTGCCAGGGGCCCACAAGCCTGCCAGGCTCGCCCTGGGGGGTGGGCGCGCCCCCCAGGCTTGTGGCGCCTGGTGGCCCCCCTCTGGTGGATCTTTGCGCTAGTATTTTTTATATATTCTGAAATAATTCTTCGTAAATTTTTAGGTCCATCCGAGAACTTTTATTTCTGCACAAAAACAACACCATGGCAATTCTGCTGAAAACAGCGTCAGTCCGGGTTAGTTTCATTCAAATCATGCAAATTAGAGTCCAAAACCAGAGCAAAAGTGTTTGATAAATTAGATACATTTGGGACGTATCAAAGACCAGTGTGGTCGACGGCGTTCCATATGATCGCAAGCGCTCGCATGCGCGGTCATATGGAACCCTCGTCAAAATCCGCCAGCGGAGTCTAGCGCAGAAGACGGTGTCCCATACAAGCGGCACCGCTTGTATGAGCGCTCGTATGAATCCACGACCAGGACAACCAAGTTGAACAGGACAAAAGACGGTTTTCTATACGGGCGCCCGCACCCGTTTGACTGTCCGTACGGAGTCCTGCCAGAACGGTTTTCGCCTCCAGAGAATTTGACGGCCTTTCATACGAGCGCAAGCACTCGTATGGGCGGTTGTCCCAGGTATGCAAACCCTAGATCGCCTGATTTGAATGCGAGACGACGTTCCGTATTAGCGGCCCCGATCGTATGGGCGGTCGTATGGCATGAAATTTCATATATGCAGCCACCAGTGCAGGGGGGGTCTTCTTCTTCCTCCCCTTGCGCCCACACCTCTCACATCTCTCTCTCAAACCCTAACAAAAATCCTCCAAAACCTCTGTTTCTTCGCGGATTTCGTTCGTTTGATCCGTGCATCCTCATCATTGGTGAGTTTCTCCTCCGATCCATTGTTTATTTGCAAGTTTCCATGGCGATTTCATCCTTGTTCATACCCTAGATGAGATGCAAATATTTTCGTTTTTCCGTTCGATTTGAACGTTAGGATTCAAAGCAATTGGCTAGGATCGATCCTAGGTAGTATTAAAACTGGATCCCCACATAAAACTTACATTTTTATATTGTTATTTTTGTGTTGTGTAGGAAATGATGAGGTGGGCAATCGCCGAGGGGAAGAAGGCAATGGGTTCGCATTCCAAGCGTGCCCGGAATGAGGGGGAAGACCTTCGTGCTGCTGTAAACAAGGACTATGCACAAGTGAACAGCCGGGGGATGACACCCATGAGGTGGAAGTGCGATGCGTTCTTGGAGTCTCAAGGGCTCCACAATGACTTTGCATGGCTGGCGGATAACACCGGGATGGGAGTTTTCAGCAACTTCCATTACTTCACCTACCGCGGCATCACCGTCGAGTTCCTCTCCACCTTCGAGCACACTCTCGATGATTCGAGGGTGCCGGCAAGTTGCTCCTTCATGCTTGGAGGGGTGCCACGTTCAATGACACTCGAGCAGTGGTGCAATGTCTTCGGGTTCGAGAACCGTGGGTTTCTCGACAGTAGGGCGTGCCCACTACCGATGCCTCAGCAACTTGGGACCTCATCTCCGTCCGGGATGAACATGACTTCTTCGGTAAGAAGGTATCAAACATCCAGAACCCCACCATTCTCTACTTCATGATTTTCCTTGCCAACACTATTTTCGGTAGGGAGAACCTCGGGGCATGTCGAGCTATGACATGTGTGTGCTCCATGTAGCACTCCACCCCAACTTAGCCTCCAAGACAAACTTAGGAGCTTTTCTTATGATCCACCTCGGTAGGCAGCACAAGAAGTCGAAGGGGAGTATTCTTGTGGGAGGCATAGTGACTCGGCTCGCCGAGCATTTTGGCCTCAACTTGGAGGATGTTGAGCACGTTCCTGGGCCAACGGTACTTAACCGTAGGGTGATGACTAACTATTATTTCCTTGGGCCCGTGCAGGGAGAGCATTGCTACAAATGCCCCCTACCTAATGGTCAGACCACTGATGTGCGCTTGCCCTTGCCGCAAGCTTTTGTTGTTTCTGCATGTGATATGTAGGTTCTCTCTATTGATGAACTCAATGAGTTTAGACACGCAACTGGGTTCGGGAATGATGTCCATCCTGAGCCAGCACCAGAGTGGGATGCCGCCGCTGAGGGGTTCGGTCACGGTTGGTATGCATGGGGTAATGCACCCCAATATGCACCCCAATATGCCCCCCAGGTTAACTACAGGCAGGGCAGTGACTATGTGCCTAGGGTAGAGTTTCAGCAGCTGCAAGAACAGGTGGGAGGGATCCGCATGGACCTCCGTGAGACTAACAACAACATTAACCTGCTCAGTGGGAACATACAATCCCTCTTTTCTTTCTGGCAGCCACACCCTGGCACGGGAGGTCAGTCCTCTAGTGGCCCATCTCAGATGTAGTGGCCGCATACTGCTCCGAGGGGCAACGATGACGAGGACATGGACTAGAGAGTAGGCCAAGAGCCTAAGCTTGGGGGAGCTCATCCCCTAGTTATCCATGCATATTTTATTTTTCTTCTTTGTCTTTTTATTTAGCATGTTTATTTTCAGTTTGCATAATAAATTTGTAGAGCAAGCTTTGCTCTTGGTTTGTTGGAATTCTCTTTGTTTGTGTGTTGTTTCTTCAATCCCACAGATTTGTTCACCACTAGCAAGTTGGAAATGAAGAAAATGAAGCGGAGAATTGACTGGGGGAGGAAGTGAGCCAGCGCGAGAAGGTACAATATATGCATAATCTCTTGTCTCGCAATTTTATTTAAGAAGGAATTTTCATTTGACTGGCTGCACTTGAGTTAGTTCCCCTCGTTAGTTGAATATCATTTAGTTATAACTCACAACTTCAAATTTTGCTAGTGAAACCTTGTTGTGAAGCATGATTTTGCTCTAAAAGAATTCTAAGAAAAACTTAGGGGCTCGAATTTTTGAAGAGAATGAGCATTCAAACACTTCAACTCCATAGTGCTGAATTTGATTGTCTTGATAACACCGATTGATAGAGTTATTTGGAGGAATGAATATTTGAAGTGATTGAGGTTATGCCAAAATTTATTCGCGATGCTAAAATCATGGAGCTCCAGGTCATGGCTGGCTTCATGTCCCGTTGCTATATGTTGAGATAATTCGCGTAACTGCGACGCCATCATAGACTTGGAGATTGAGTGGTAAATGATCGACCTTCTCCAAGGAAGTGTGTATGTGGTAAATAAGAGCACTAATCGCTGAGCTTGAAAGAGACAACCATACATGATCCATAGTGCACAAAATTAAGCCACGGCAGAACCCAATTGCATATAGTAAATTTTGGCATAACCCGTCACCGAGAGTTGAAGTTTTAAAGGATAATGATTGAGAGAAGTGTTTGAAAGCCATGACTAGGAGGTACTTGTGGGTGTTAATGAAATGTTTGAATTCTTTGCTCTCTTCACTTCCGAAACCCCCTAATATAATTGTTTTATGAAAAACTTGAGAATATCCATCCAAGAAAGAATTGTTTTTTGCTTGCCTAACACTTGGTTAACGATGAAAAATTTGGTTTGAAAAATTATAACTACTGATATATAACTACATGTGGTTAGGCAATGAGCTTAAGTGCAGCTATTCGAATGTGAATACTTTCTTGAATGAAATTGTAGGATAAGTGAGGATAGATATGTCATATTCTCTCGAGCCAGTAAAACTTCTTTCTACTCAATCAAGCTCCATTTCATTCTCTTGATTTCTCATTTGCTCGAGGACGAGCAAACTTCAAGCTTGGGGGAGTTGATGGCTTGAGAATTTGTGATGTTTTTCCAGTGACTCTTATTTGGTTTTCACCGGATCTTTGTTACTTCTCGGTTATTTCTAACGCTAACACCTCGAAGAGAAGAAAATCCGCTTTTCCATTATTTGGTAGAAAATATTATATATGGAAGGGAATCAAGGAGGATTACTGTAAATCAATTCAAATGGAGCAACTTCCATGTGAAGAGCCAAGCCACCAGGCGCAGTAGAGCAAAAGACGGCCTTCCATACGACTGCAAGTGCTCATATGAGCGGTCGTATGAAGTGCCAACAGCTCCACCACGTCTATACAAGAAACTTTCGTGAAGGGACCAAGGGGAGAAGAGAAACCTAGCCGCCGCCACCACAACCTGAACAGAAGAGGAGGAGATCCGAAGAACTTTTGGAGATCTTCTTAGTTTTGGTCCTTTCATCTCCATCATCATCTCATCCTTCACTATTGTAAGAGGAATTCCAAGTTGTGAGAACAATTGTAACTCTATTCAATCTTATCTGGAGATCAAGACTATTTGAATTATCCATTTCATCTTATTGTGGATCTTCACGGTATTATCGATATGGTTTTCCTGGGTTTAATCTCTGGTGTGGTTGGTTTCTCTCTTATGATGTGTGAGTAATCCCCCATAGGTGTGGGAGATGTAGGTGAGTGGTAAGATTCATCTGTGCCTAATCTATACGTCGTCATTTGTATTTGTAGTAGTATGATCTGTCTAGTACGTTGTTATACTGTGGTGAACCCTATGCGTGTTGTCCAATTTAAGGGCCCAGGCAACACGATCTCAAGACCTACATAGGTAACACATATTGTTTAGGGAATCTGTGACCTCTGACATGGCAGGTGGAGATATCTAAGAGGACTGAAGACAATATGAGATAACGGTGATCCACGAAACTTAATGCTTGGTTCCGGTATAAGAACCTTAATTGTGGAGACGACTACTCTGTGGCAACGGCGAAGCAGGACCATAGAATGAAATGTAATCCCGAGAGGAGGAGTTTCATAACATTAGGGTGATCCGCCAACAGAACACACATATCAAATACTATGAGTATGATACAAGGTAACTGGTATTACCGTCGCACTGGCACACTTGATATATTCTTACCATGAACTAAATTCTCTGCGCGCCTAATCTTTTCATTGCAGGAAACTCAACTCCCACTTTTATTTATGTTATTTACTTTTAAGAGTTTTTACCTTCGTTACCATAAACCCTTTTACCTTAGTCATTCTAGTTTATTCGTCCACCAGGACAGTAACAGTATTTGCAGAAACTCAAGCAGTTACTTCACACAAGAACTGTGACACCTTGTGTGTGAAAGAAGCGCCAATATAAATACTCTCCTCTGCTCTACGTTGGGATGATA
Organism: Elymus sibiricus; assembly: GCA_039707655.1. Lineage (NCBI taxonomy): Eukaryota > Viridiplantae > Streptophyta > Magnoliopsida > Poales > Poaceae > Elymus > Elymus sibiricus. The sequence continues at coordinate 277,762,101 of CM077672.1, forward strand.
ACTAATTGGGATACTTCCAAGAAAATGCTACATAACCCCGTTTGGCTTGCAGGCATCAGCCCCTTCCTTCATATATATCATGTGTGCATATGGATGGTCTTATTCCCTTTAGATCATCCATAGAGTACCCAATAGCCTTGCGGTGTTTCTTCTAACTTTTCATGAGTTCATCTTTTTCTTCATCTGAAAGGTTAGCACTGATGATAATAGGATATTTATTTGTTTCATCTAAAAACTCATACCTTAATTCTTTTGGCAAGGGATTTTGCTCAGGAGGTGAAGCTCTTCATCTCCTTTCTTCTCAGGTACTTCATATTGTTCATTAGCAATAGGTTCTTGCTCAGGTTCCTCATCTAGGAGTTGATCAATTTCCATCTTAGCCGGATCTTCAAGACCTTGTTCATAATCAGTTAGGCTTCTCTCAAGCTCATCTTCCCGTGTCCCGGAAATAGAAGCTAGTTGTGCAATTGTGTTTTCTTTGTTGTCATCATGCTCTCTTGGTTGGGCAATTTTTAAACCTTGAGAAATGAAATTCCCTTACCTCTTCCCCGAACTTGAGAGGACAACTTCTCGTTTGCAATTGATCTTTCCTCCTGCGGTGTTAAGAAAAGGTCTCCAAAAAATAATAGGGCAAAGATCATCTTCTGGTATTTCCATGACAACGAAGTCCACAAGATAAGTAAATGTGCCTAGGATGACATAAACATCAGACAATATACCATAAGGTTTCCTAAGAGTACCATCTGCTAATTTTATTTCCATATATGTGGTTTGGAGATCACAAGAGTAGATTTCATCATGAAGATTAACATAAAGAGTATAAGGTGTCACATTTATAGAGGATCCCATGTTGCAAAGTCCATAATAAGAGGTGCTACCGAAAGAGCAAGGTACACCCGGTTTACCTGTGTCTGCTGCTTTTACACAATCTTTAACAAAAGACGTTACCTATTTTTCCATGGTGGCAATGTTAGTCTCCACCGTCCTCTTTACCTCATTTTTTCCTCTATACGTGGTTTTACCTGAACTGTGCATATATTTTTATCCTCCTTTTCTTGCTGCAATTGCACTTTGTGCTCATACTCCAGTTGTGCTTTTCTCCATGGAAAGGGTAATTCCTGCACAGGTTCATAATCTTCCTCGACGGGAGTTTCTAATGGTTCCACCTCCAAGGTTTCAACAACCTCTTCCTCGGGGCCCTCTTCAATGTAACACTGCCATTTTTTCTTAGGCAGTTTCATATGTTTAGCATAACTTTTAACAAATCGAAGCACAACATCAGGGTTAAGATAGAGTTCATCACTAATTTTATTAACTCTCCCCAAATTAAGATAAGCTTTTATGCAGTCGAAAGCTATCTAAACTTTACCCTCTCCATCCTCATCACTCCCCCAAGCTTCATGATTGGCAAGTTTATTATGTAAGAGTTCCCAAGCTTCGGGCACCAGGTTAGTAGTGAAAGCACCCCCCCCCCCCCCACCCCCCCAAAGCTAAATCTAATTCACCTTTTGAGTCCTTTCTAAGCCCTCCATAAAAGAAATTTAACACAAGCCAATCAGGGAGTCTATGATGTGGACAGTCATTAAGTAGAATATGGTACCTTTGATATGCTTTTATCAGACTCTAGGCCTCTGGGGAAAATTTATAATCCAGTGTCTAGCTTTATAAGACTTCATCTCAGGATAATATTGTGCTAAGAATGCCTTGGATAACTTTTCCCATGTGTCAAAGGTACCTGCAGGGTGAGAAAGTAGCCATGCTTTCGACATAGCGCTAAGAATTTGAGGACATGGACCTGTGTGCGTTGAGACATGCTTAATGGGCTAGAGGCATGCGAATTTTTTTTCTCCCGTTGCAACGCACAGACACGTTTAGTCAAGCTTTAGTCCAAACGGTTATGAAAGCTTCATTAGCTTTCTCTTCAGGTAAATATTTTAAATATTTGTGCCTAGTAATTATGCTCACTAAAATAAGTTGGATAAAAATGGTGGCAATGTGATACACATTGTAGTTTTTGTAATGAAGAAGAGATAATTTAGAAAAACACACGCCCTTACGACCACTCGCGCCAGAATCAATGGGGAAATTAACTACACATAACAAACAAAATTCGGAAGGGTGCATGTGCACATCAGAAAAGCAAATATTACGCGACAATATGCGCTTCCAATCGTGAAATGACAAAGGAAAGGCCGCTGTCACATGCATGGGCACGGAATGCATTGAAAGCCAGCAGCATGCAACAGCCTGTTAAAGGGGAAGAGAGTACATGCATGACGATCACATGCATGCGAAACATATATGTTCTTCTCATCAGTTTACACACGCCGAAAATAATCAAGGACGCCACATTGAAGCATGATTCGCATGGCTGGCTAGCTGGATCTCATATTTGTACAAAGGAAAATAAACGATGTTCAGTTCAGACATCCACTGTCAAAATGTACAACTAATTTGTTAACTAGACTTTTAGCAACAACAAAAAAACTAGGCGAAGGAAAGGAGAGACGAACGAGAGCCAACGACGAAACTCCCAACATAGCGCACATATAGTAATTAAAAATGAGAAAGATGTGCATCCCTGTAAATCATTGAGAATGATGCATTTCCGATAAAGAAAAATGAAAATCAGAAAGCAGTATGGTTAGCTCACGGGGTGTCTTCCCGGCTTGGGCCATCTCCAATAAAGGCTCACGAATTGTTCTATGGTTAAATTTGTTGATACAATATCCCTTTTTTTTGCGCGTTGATACAATATCCTTCGATAGTTCCAACTTCCTAGTTTCGTTTCATCTTCAGTGAATTCCACTTTCTGCCGTTGGAGTTATTTTTATTTTCAGATATAAGATACCCATGGCCACATTTACCAGTGGCGGCTGCGTGACGGGCGACCGCCACTGATGCTTAGTATACCCGTGGTGGAGATCTAATGGCAACAACCACTGTTAATATGTGTTTGGATGTGGCCCACGTCAGCCGTGGGGCAAGCCTCACTAGTGACAGTCGCTTATAGTTGCATGTCACTTGTATAATATTGATGTATTTTTGTTTTTGGTGGTTTTGTCTATTTCTTTAGTGTTTTATTTTCCTACGTTATTGTATGATAAACGGTTTGAACTTTGTACATTTCATAATTTGCTATATTTTATGTATTTATAAATATAATTCAAATTTGAAATGCAAGTATACATTTAATTTCTCACGGTGGTTATCAACGAGCAGCGGAGAATAATTGCAGGGATAGGTGCGCGCTTCAATTGCATCGCCACCGCTTGTGACTAGGGAGAGGACAAGGAACCCAAGGAGAATACCGATGAGGAAGCACCCGTGGAGCCCGAACAAAACTAGGTACAAGGATCTCGTCGACTTGATTGTAAGCTCGGGGGAGATCCTGGAGTGCCTTGTATCTTTACTTTTATCTTTTATTTTTTGCAAGTCAAGATTAGATCACCCCTTTTTGCTTAATAAGTTGAACTCTTTGGTCCTTTTTGAATAAGGGAAGATTCTCTTCCAATGATATGGGATGCGTATTACCATTGCTTGAGTTAGAAAATATATGAGATGATGATAGAATATAAGTGCTAGGACATGATCACCTATGTGATGATTATGAGTCTTCCACACCCTTGGTGTTAATTGATTAGGGAAGGAAAAATTAACTGCATGTGCTAGCTCATTTAAATTTCAATTGCTAAGATTAAAGTGCTTTCATGAAAAGGTTGCGACATGATGTTCAATCAAGTCAAATTTATATAAGAGCAGGTGGCAATAGAAAGGAGACCCTCTTAAAATTAGCAAATATTTTTGGAAAGGGGTCTCGGATGAGAAGTATGTTTAGCCAACATGACACATGAAAAGAATAAGAGGGAGATGGGCAAATAAATATATTTCACAACAAAGAGCAGAATTTTTTTCTCAAATACTTTGATGAAAGCGGAGGACCCCTTGATATTTGTTGGGTTGAAATAATGAATGGTTTAATACATGGAGTAGTGATACATCCACTAATGAATTACGTAGCAAGGTGTGGAAGCCTTCATGATCATCCTAATGCTGGAAATGTGCTAGTACATATCACGATCCTTTATCTTATGTGAATTTTGGTTACTCGTGATGGACTCATGCTTCTATGTGTATCTGCACCTCATAAAACTAGACCTTGTTCTTACAAGCTACCATGGTTGCTTGAGGTCGAGTAAGATTTAAGTTTGGGGAAGTTGATGAGTCCAAAATTTATGTTGTTTTTACCCTTTGTTTTGTGCCTACGTAGTAGGCTTTGCCGGGTTTTACCGCGTTCGCGCACTTCATTTTGTTTGTTTTCACTAGGATGTCATTTTCAGATGTGTTTGGGAGTTTAAGGAAATAATATCAAGATATGGTGATGAATAACGCCAATCAATTTGATTTTATATTACCATAAAAGATTAAAGAAAAGGGAGAAGAAAGGAGCTGTGAAGAGGCAATAGAGCGCTCGATGGAGCACGGTACGAGCGTGCACGCTCATACCAGCGCTTGTACCATGCGCCGTCGCCGCCGCTCGGTCAACTCCTTTGCCCATCAGACGCCCAAAGACTCTAGAAACTCGTCCAGAACAAAGAACCCTAGCCTCCTAAAGGCATCCGGAGGGGAAACTGGCAAGGAAGAGATCGCCGCCATCATTACCTCATGCAAGGGGACGTCGGCATCAAACTTCTTCGCCATCATCTATCTCCATCTCGTTGTAATACAACCCTGAAGAAAAGTGTGGCACAAAGAAAAAGAAGATTATATCGGTGCCAGGGGACACACTCGTTCGAAAACAGATCTCAACAAGACACACACACACACACACACGCCGCCTTGTTGAACCCAATGGGCTACCACGCATCCTCGAGTCAATCTCATCGTTGACCAAGGTGGGACTAGCTGTCGGCGAACCACCATCCTTAGCCGCCACCAGCGAGTGAGAATATCGCCAGGACCAGATGTCTCTGGTAAATCCGTTAAGGAGATTGAAGGAAGAAGTCAGTGCTGCCAAAGCCAAATTTCCTTTAGAAGTGCATGCTTCAACTGTGATAGAGCACCCCGGAATCGAGCAAACGGCTCTACACGAAGTCAAAGCTATGCCTCCGCCGCCGCCAGGAGGATGCCATCTCCAAAGACCGCACAACGTGCCTTCTCGATGGAGGTTGAAAATGGAACACGACAAACTTTCAACGGGAGCTTTGGCTAGAGCGGGTTTCCTTCTGGTGCATGAGGAAGGAAGGAAAAACATCACCAGATCGAGAACAAGGTGGCGCCAGAAGAAGAACATGAGCATATGTGCCTCCCTCAAACCCACTCGCTCAGACGACCAAGGAGAAGGAGTTGACGCACTGGTGAAAGAACGCCGAAGTAGGAGATTTTTGGAATACGAAACCAACGAAGAAGGATCAAACAAGCAGAGATTATTATCAGTAAATAGCAATGAGAGGAAACTAGAATGACGAGGGACAAGAACCAAATCAGCAGCAAGGGGAAAGTAGATCTGAGAAAGTAAGCAGTCTTGGCATAGTAACCAGCTACTCCTTCCTCCCTACCCCAAAACCATCCATGGACGGTAGCCTGAGCGAGAGAAGAAGAACACAAACCAGATCTGAGCCTTTTATTCACTGGCAAAACACCAAACTCCACTAGGGAAGCAAAATAGCTACACAAATATACAATGGAGGGCCAAACCCCATCTCTCCCTCTCACTCCAGCGGGCGAGCCGGCGGAGGAGAGGGAGAGAGAGGCCGGAGGCGAGCAAGGAGAGAACAAGGATACATGAGTGAGAGAACATGAGAGAGAAAGGAAAGAACAAAGGCCCTCCACTCCCCTCTTCTCGGGCTGTAGATGAGCTTCCCCTTTGTAAATGGTGACTATGGAGGTGGAGAATTCATGCAAAAGAGTTGATGCAGTAAAATTTAGGGTTTTGCCTAATTATATTGACTCCCCCATCTTCTTGGCCATCCAACCCATAGCTCTTTTATGTAAGAGACCTTGTGCATCTCTAGAGCCTTCCTAAATGCCCCTCAAGAATTTTCTCATACTTTTATCTTTTCGTTCAAGTACTTGAAAATTGCAGCTTTACAGAATGATATATTAGTAGGTTTTCTTCTGTATCATGTAGAATCACTTAATAACTTAATAATCGTGAACACACAATTAAGCTTCTAATGAAATGGATATATTTGCAACTTGTCATAGGCACACGCGGGGACGCAGGGGACACAAGAAAGCCACCTGGAAATGACGATGACGACAACTTGGAGGGACTCGACGATCGGAGCCAATGATATTGTTTTTGCTAGGTATCACTTATATTTTATTAGTTAAAATTATGGTCAATATATGACCCAGGACGGAGATAGTACATGACAGCTATCACGGGCGAGCAGCTCATCGCCATCGCACACCACACGCATGAACAGAACAACAGTGGCAACACATCACGCACACCCAGTGCAAGGGGCAACACGCACACAAGCACACATCCTAGAGCTACTCAATGGCACGCGGCAGCCCAACACGTCCTGGTGGCGCACGTCGCATGTGCGGCCACAAAGGAGGGCTGGAGGCGCATAGGTGCTCAAGCAAGAAGTAGAGCCTCCACGGCCAGAGCGGAGGATGGCGTGTATGCGATGCCGCGTGCCGCCTCCCGAGCCAGGCTTGGTCGTCGGCAAGCTTTGGAACATCGGCATCGTCTTCTCCATCAGACCGCGCTGACACACACGAACCGCGTGTTGTTTTGGAGGTTGAAGATGCTCACTAGATGTGGGGTCCATAGGTAAGTGAGAGAGATAAAAGAGGAGGAATCAACGTGAAAAAATTGGGTAGATGTGGTGGTCCCACACTTGTCAGTCCGAGTGACAAACCACTCCACATCGGCAGAAAACCACCCAAAGCGGCACGAGGGACTGAATTTATCTGTTTTCAAAAGTTAAGGGACTGCGTTTTACTGGTTTTGAAGTTGAGGCATCATTTCTATACTTTTGAAAGAGTTGAGGGACGAAAAATATACTTCTACCTTTTTTTATAGGTATCCGTAGAGGATCTTCTGCAACCACTTTTTTTATTTTTTTTAAAGAGGGGAATGCTCTCGACCTAGTGATGCGCACAACCATATATCTTATTGATTATTTAATGATGTCAAACTAACATCTATGCCAAATAAATGGGCTTACAAAAATAAAGAAAACCCAAGGCCAGTCAATGTGACTCGCGACAGGATCTCCACAAACCTGCTACAAACCTTGTGACATCTTTTTTATACTGTAGCAAGGATGTTTTAAGGGATCTAATGTCTGGGGTGCTCTAACACTTGTTGAACATATGTGGAAACTTCAAAAGCAACTTATTAATTTCAACAGCTCTGTGTAGCTACTCCAAGTTACTCCCTCCGTCCGGGAATAAGTGTACATCTAGGTTTTGTCCTAAGTCAAAGTTTTAAATTTTTAACTAACTTTATAGGGAAAAGTAGCAGCATTTATGGCACTAAATTAGTACCACTAGATTCGTTTTGAAATGTAGTTTCATAATATACCAATTTGATGTCATATATGCTACTACTCTTTTCTATAAAGTTGGTCAATATTTTGAAACTTTGACTTAAGACAAAAGGTAAAAGTACACTTATTCGCGGACGGAGGGAGTACGCGTGAGTCCTCCCTCAGATCGAATCAAATTATGATTAATTGACTCTCGCTGGGATCAAATCAAATGAATTAATTGACTCACTAGGTCGCGCTCTTACGTGGAAGTGTAACAACCTCGTTTATATTTGCATTCCTTTTCAAACTAAAGGGAGTCGTTTGAGTCCCATCTCTATCTCTTTCCCCCTCTCTCTACAGCATACATTCATTCACTGTGTTGACGCTTTCAAGTACTACAGGGTAGTCGCTCGTTTAGGCTAACTAGCTACGCGTTGTCCTCCAAGGGAAAAAGAAACCACGTACGGTCATATATCCTGCGCCGTTCAACCAGGGCCGGTCCTGAGATTTCAGGGGCCCGGGGCAAAACTCTAATCCGGGGCCCTACAGGGCCCTTAGTATAAAGGTTTAAATAGTAATCAACATATGCAGATATAAATTTGTATTAAAAACAGTCAAGTACATCCAAAATCATTGTCCAAATAAAAAGAACCGTCAAGTGCATCAACACTAGAAGATTCTGGTGCGGATGAATTAAATATGTGCTCAGGATCACTCACATCCATATCATCCATGTTGATGTCAACATTGTCTTTTGTAGGATCATCTCCCTGATTAGTATTAGTTTGGTCATCAGCAAGAACTATCGCCAACTTGTCTGGATTTCTTGAAGTGCTTGTATCACTCTGAAAATATTTACTAAGGAATCCTCTCAATGATCTTTTCATCTCATCTACATCCATCCTCCTTTTTCTTTTATCACTGTCGGATAGATACTTTCTACCCGAGCCTCACATGATGATGCTGAAATTAGAAGGAACAATTAGCTTTTAAAATTAGCGCAAAGCTATGTAGATATAAGATCAATTACAGAAAAAATCTAGGTCATATCATAGTACCTTCTCTCTAAACTAATTATGATATTTTATTCGATGCGCAATGATTCGAGCGCCACAATGCGATAATTCCCTGTTCGATTGATCGAGATTCAAGAATTCAGGATTAGATAAGGAACAAGAACACTAGAACAGTACAGGCATGGGTTAGAGGACGCGAGGAGACGTAGTCGTAGTCGTACCTAGCGTAGCCGCGTGCCCGCGTCGTTCTCGTTCATCAGGGAGAGTCGTCCACCTATCGAAGAAGAACATGCAAAAGAAGGAAGGGAACGATCGGTTTGATCCCGTGATCCGAAGAAATAGAGCACAATTACAGGAAACGAATGATTCCTTTCCTTGTTCGTGTGTCCTGCCTATACATGTGAATATGGGCCAGATCCATCGTCTCCCTTCTTCTTATTTTTCTTCTATGTACGCGAAGCTGAGAGGTGTGCTTAATAAACGGGCTTCATTGTTTTCGTTCTAAATACGGGCCCTAATACTACATATGCATACGTGGGAGGGCCCTGACTTTTGGGGGCCCGGGGCGGCCGCCCCGTTCGCCCCCCCCCCCCCCCCCTCAGGGCCGGCCCTGCGTTCAACCACCCCTCATCGATGCCAAACCGAGCACACGCGTAGCTATCGAGCTCGATTATGTTTCTGCCCAGGGTGGTGACGGTACGGAGCCGGCGCCGCCCGCAGCCTTGGGCATTCCACGGCTCCGTGCAACCTAACGATCCTTGGACAACCATGGGCGCCGCGTCGGCTCCTTTGCAAAAGCTGTATCTTGGAAAAACGTGAGTCGTCTCCAGGCCCGGCCCTAAGGAGGGGCGAGAGGGGCGGCCGCCCCGGGCCCCCGGACGCCAAGGGGCCCCCAACTTGGTTGTTGTTTTGTAATGGGCTGGCTAAAGTCTCAGTACGTACTAGTTTGGGAATCACGATCTGATTTTTTATCACCTATGCTGAGATCTTCTGCTAATAAAAGGAAACAACACGCTGACATCGCTCGTTCTTTCCAAGAAAAAAGGGATCGCGCTACCAAGTACCAACTACAGCGCTTAATCTTCAGGATTCCTCTATGCGCTGCGCTGCCTTATGGAGAGGCGGAGGTGATTATCATGGTGGCGGCATTAGGAATTCAAGGGCTGGGCAAACCAGGTAAGTCCCCGCCATGCTTATTTCCTGGATCCGTGATCTAGGCGTTCTTCTCTCCTGATTGGGCGTAGGCTTTAGTCCTACCCTTGCTAATTCTAGTTACGAGAATTTTGAGTTGAAGTCATGTTCAACATCTAGGGTGAACGCCTGTCTGGTCCCAATTCAGAGTCCCAAATTAACTCCGATTTCATCAAATTGGTCTAGCTCCGATGAGGAGTTGTACTTAGATATACTACAGACTTGTAGAAGTCAACCAATGTGTCCGACCTGACAAGATAAATACGGGAGTAAGAATCGCTAGCAACATCCTAGTACCTTATAATTTCAATTCAATCTACCTTATAATTTCATTTACGTGACCCTCATGTGTGAGGCCAAATGTTTGACACAGCTGTATTTTCTTTCATCTTGTAGAATTATGGGATCAATTAGCTCACAAATATTATTTGGAAATGCTCTATCAAGAAATTCTTGAAAGCTTGCTATGCCACTGTTTCTTCATCAGTTAACATTTCGTTGATATCTTTTCACTTGTACCCTAATCAGCAAATTAAGGGCCCCATTTTCTAACTCGCCCAGGGCCCCTGAAATCTCAGGACCGGCCCTGGTCGTCTCAAACAGTCCACCTCGGTGATCGAAGGCGATGCTCGGGCAGGACTGCGGTGCATGTGGCGCATAAGGCGGCGCCACCACTTGCTAAAACAAACAGTGGGCAGTGCCGACATATGTGTTTTTACTACGCGTAATAACAAAATGTTTTTTTAACACAGTACAGACGCAGACACTCATACATACGCACATACACTCACCCCTATGAACGCACACACGAACATATTATCCATATGAGCAACTTCAAAAGACTGAGCCGCCACATCATCTTGAGATTGACGAAGTCGTCACAGACGCCTTCGTAGTCGACGGGAACGTCTCCTGCCAGTGAACGCACATCGTTGAAAGGACTGAAATAAATCCAGGAAGATGCGGGCACTGGTGTCAAGTCCAGGACTTGAACGATGATGGGTTGGGGATACCACTGTCCTCCTAACCATCCAATCACAGGTTGTTTCGCACAAAATGGTTATAGAGCGAGTCTTTATGTGGCGTACTTCTGACTTTGTGTTTAAATTTCTGGCCTTTTTACCAGTAGCGGAGCCACGAATTTTCTTATGGATATTCATTGTACAAAAAATTATGCAATCAATAGCAATATATACTATATATTTACAGCAAATATGCAGCAAGCTAGCAACAACATTCAATACTAACATCATCGATGAGACAATTACCATATATGCATAATATAATAAAATAGCATTGTGGCATAGTTAAACACCCTTCTTCTTCTAGGATAAAATATGAGAAGAAAAAGAAATCAACAATCTATCAAAATTGCAATCAAGATTAAAAATACAAAAAGTGCAATCTACTACCTTCATTCCTAAATATAAGTCGTTTGGGCATTTAAATTGCAACTTTTGTATTTAGACAGTCGGGAAGTCGTCGTGCTAAGGCCCTGTAGTACCAGCCAGAACAGCAACCGCCGCCGTTGAAGAGAAGCTTAGATCGGAAGGATCCAACCTGTATACACACGACCACACACGAACAAAGATCGGGTCCACGTGGATCCACCAAAGACAAACGCCGACTGAATCCCGCGAGATCCACCGGAGACAAATCTCCACACGCCCTCAGATGACGCTAGAAGCACCACCGACGGCGCTAGAACCTGGTCCTGGTTGCCTGCCTGTAAGTTGTGTGGGCACATGGCTTTGTGGGCTGCTGAATTAATATATGTATATACTAAATTTGTTGGGCCAAACCTTTGATATTCATCACATGGATACAGGTGAATACCTCTAACACCGCCCCTGCTTCTTACAACAGTGGCACCTGTTATGTAGGCATCGGGACAAGGATCAACTAGGTGGCATGATTGATGATCTTCTAGTGACCGGCCACCGACTCGCTTCGCTCCTTAGTCGTTGATCCTTTGGCTCCAAGAAGTCTTGTATCTCATTTTAATTTTGTTTTCAGGCATGTTTGTGGTATTCCTTCAATAGACATATTTTCTCTTTTCCGGCATTTATATACTTATTATATGTATGTGATTGTTGCTTTATTTATAAAGCGAGACGAAAGTCTATTTCAAGAGTTGTGCCATAAATTTTTTGGGCGAATTGGAAGATGAATGAAAGAAAAAGAGAACGGCTATTGTACCAGACGCTAGTGACAAGCAACCCCTGGTACTAAAAGGCACGTTTTGTGTGATATACCCACACAACTACACATGTCTTTTTTGAGTTTTAGTAACCATTTATAGCAGAGATCGTTACTATCAATGTGGTTGTACATACAATTAGGTGATCTCAGTCTTCTCTTAATGATATCAGAGAGAAATGAATAAAGTGTACGTACTAAAGAGATTATCTCCTACCGAGCGGACTCAATCAACCAAGGTACATATGCACCCAGATGAATGGTAAAATCCAGCAACATAGTGATTTTTTTAAAAATAAACTGGTAACAACCCTCGTGTAAAGTTTTGTGAAGAAATGACATTCTAGGCGAAAAACACAAAATTGGTGCTCTAAAAAGTGAATTTTTGAAAGAAAAAATTGGAGGTCCAGTTTTGTTTCTTCCGCGCATAACGCCAGGGATGTCATTTTGTCACAAAATTTTACGTGTGTGTAGAACACTAGACTATGCATGTTACAAAGAAAAAACAAAGGGAGTCCCGTCTCTCTCTCTCTCTCTCTCTCTCTCTCTTACATTCATTCATTGTGTTGACTCTTTCAAGTACAGGGAAGTTGTCTGTTAAAGAGAGAGCATTTGTGGCACGCCCCTCGCTCGTGCTAAAAATCGTTTAAAGTTTCAGCTCCGAAACTTGATGTGTGTGATCGAGAAAATCGTAACTTTCAGATGCAAAGTCATGAATTTCAAAGATTAAAACTTAAAATTTAATATGCCCTCATGCGGGATACAACTACTTTTGTGGATCGCGAAGCAATTGGGCGGCCATGTAGGACTGGGCAGGTGCATGCTCCCGCACCTGCGTGCCCCTGCGAATTTCCGCCTTCGATAGTTCTCTCTAAGGTGTAAGCGTGGACACAAAAAGGTCAGTACTTGATGGAAAATATTGGCTACTCCCTCCAAACTGGATTGTAAGTCGGCCTATCAATACCAGATATTTCTAATTGAACAGAAAGTTGGAAACAATATCGTTTACAGATCAAGTTATGATTTAACGAGTTCTCGCAAAAAAAAGTTATGAATTAACGAGAAGACCAGAAATCGCTTAACAACAATATCTAATTCTAGAACATTTGTGTAGGGAGCATTGTTTTGTATTTTTTTTAGGTGCGTAGCATTTTTTTAATCTTGTTTTTTCTTTGATGGAGGGGAGGGGGGTCATCACTGATCAGCAATCAGTATAGTCTGACGTGCCTTTTTTTTGAGAAACCTGACGTGCCTTTTTTTTCTTAGAAGGATATTGTAAGCGCGGAAAGAATCACTGAAGGGATGGCCAAGGGCATTAACAAACTACTCCCTCCGTCCTAGAATATAAAAGCGTTTTTGACACTACACTGATGTCAAAAACGCTCTTATATTATGAAACGGAGGGAGTACTTTACAAAATTAATGGGCCAAGTAAAGGCCCGTTGGCCCACCCGTACACATGGTATAAGAAGCGGTATACAGTGGGGGCTACTTATTTATTGCCTACCTTTTTCTCAAAAAAAATTATTGCCTACCCATCAAAAAAAAAATTGCCTAGACTCAATAAAAAATAGTGCCTAGACTCAGAAAAAAAAAACTTATTTATCGCTTTTGTCTCAGAAAAAATCAGCATCTGCTTTCTTTTGGAAACAAATTTCTCAATTTTTTTGAAACGGATGTAAAAGATTTGCCTGATTCATTAATTAAGAAGAACAGATTTACCCAGTTAACTAACGGAAAACTGGGCAAAAACCATCACAATCCGCTGAGCGGCAAACACAAGATACCCACACAAGCCGCCACAAAGAAAGCCTCGTCGAAGAAGCGCATTGGAGTCATCGTCATTACTTCTCCCCGAATAGGCGTCCTCGCCATCCCTTCACCTTGAGCAAGCGACTTCGACTTCGCCGCAAACAACCGTCGACCCAACTCAAGTCGTAGCAGGCTCGTGGAGCCACATGAAGAACTATGCCAAACACTCAGCCACCCGCGCCAGGACAGCGCAGCTCCGATTCTGACGAAGAGCCACAAAGGGGAACTATGCATGGTTGGCGCCTCCGAAGATCGCCGAACAGACCACGTCATAGACACTGGCATACTTAGCGACTGGCAAAGTGGCAACATTTATTTAATTTTCTTACTTATCCCCTTTTGCGAAATCATGTGCAATCATACCCTTTTTTTGTTCTAAAGACAATCGAATTTACAGTCATCCCATTTCCGATGCAGTAAGGGCATCTCCAACGCCGACCCTCAAACCGCCCGCAACCGTCCGTACCGCGCAGTTCGGACGTGTTGTGTCATCCAACACGGACCTGTATCGGTCCACAGGGCGGTCCGGGCGCACTTCCTCCAGCAAACCGGAGACAAATTGGAGGGCTTTGCAGGTGTCCGAGCGGCACCCACGCCCGCTTCTGACCACCCTGACCCACCCAAAACCCTCCTCCCTCGCCCCCGCACGTTCCCACCCGGTGCCAGCTGCCTGCATTCATGCCAATGTAGAGCGGCCGCTCCACATTGAAGCCGACTCAGAGCGAACGCGACCTCTCACTGCCTCCACCATTGAAGCAGCGCACCGGCCAAGGGCGCCGCCCGCTGCACGCCTGGCTGAACACGCCTCCTCGCCGCATTCAAACGCCCCCATTAAACCCGCGTGGAAGCCGAGAAACCTACTCCGGCCACACGTCCGTTCACGAGCGGGTCGGCATTAAACACAACGCCGAGCAAGCTCCTGCCGTCAGCCCGCTATTTAAACGAGACCAGACGCCGGGCAGAATCGTACCACAACTCCACTCCCCATCTCCTAGTTGCACCATTTTCTGTACACTGTCCATGGCATCCAGCGAGTAGGAAGAGCAGTTCTCCGGCATAAAAGCCGGCTAGGTGGCCCGCCGAGCCCGCCGGATACGGGCCAGGCAACTCGCTGCTCCACCTCCCTCATCTAGCCCAATGGAGCAAGTTGCCGCTCCAAGCCGGTGCATGGTTCAGCAACTCGCCGCTCCAAGCCAGCTCGCGGAGGAGTGGCGAGTAGCTCCAGGCAGGCACGCGGGGGGAGCACGGCGGAACGGGAGTCGTGGCTGCCATGGACGAGGCCAGACGTCGTGCCATCCCGTCAACGTTGGTGGAACCGCGCCCGGTCGGTGGAGAAAGAAGCCGGCTACGCGAAGATCGGCGAGTCGGTGGCCAGCGCGTCCGCATCTGTTGCTGATACGTCCAAAAAGTATCTACTTTTCCAAACACGTTTGCTCTTGTTTTGGACTCTAATTTGCATGATTTGAATGGAACTAACCCGGACTGGCGTTGTTTTCAGCAGAATTGCCATGGTGTTATTTTTGTGCAGAAATAAAAGTTCTCGGATGGACCTGAAAATTTATAGAGAATTATTTCAGAATATATAAAAAATACTGGCGAAAGAATTACCAGAGGGGGGCCACCCAGGCGCCACAAGCCCAGGGGGCGCGCCCACCCCCCAGGGCACGCCTGGCAGGCTTGTGGGCCCCTGGCAGCTCCGGCAACCCTAACTCCAACGCTATAAGTACCTATTCGTCTAGAAAAAATCAGAGAGAAAGAATCATCGCGTTTTACGATACGGAGCCGCCGTCACCTCATGTTCTTCATTGGGAGGGTTGATCTGGAGTCCGTTCGGGGCTCCGGAGAGGGGGATTCGTCGCCATCGTCATCATCAACCATCCTCCATCACCAATTTCATGATGCTCACCACCGTGTGTGAGTAATTTTTTCGTAGGTTGCTGGACGGTGATGGGTTGGATGAGATTTATCATGTAATCGAGTCAATTTGTTAGGGCTTTGATCCCTAGTATCCACTATGTTCTGAGATTGATGTTGCTATGACTTTGCTATGCTTAATGCTTGTCACTAGGGCCCGAGTGCCATGATTTCAGATCTGAACCCTTTATATTTTCATGAATATATTTTTGTTCTTGATCCTATCTTGCAAGTTATATGCACCTATTACGTGTTATGATCCGCATACCCCAAGGTGACAATAATTGGGATTCTTTCCGATGATTAACGCAGTTTGAGGAGTTCATGTATTCACTATGTGCTAATGCTTTGTTCTGGTTCTCTATTAAAAGGAGGCCATAATATCCCTTAGATTTCCTTATGGACCCCGCTGCCACGGGAGAGTAGGACAAAAGATGTCATGCAAGTTCTTACTATAAGCACGTATGACTATATACGGAATACATGCCTACATTACATTGATGAATTGGAGCTATTGTGTATCGCCCTAGGTTGTGACTGTTACATGATGAATGTCATCCAACATAATTATCTAACACCTATCCAATGCCTACGACTTTCTCATATTGATCTTTGCTAAGTTACTTTCGTTGCTGCTGCTGTTAGAATCACAACAAAACTGCTACTGTTACTGTCTCTGTTACTATTGCTGCTATTACTATTGCTATCAAAACTATCATACTACTGTGCTACTAAACACTTTGCTGCAGATATTTAGTTCTCCAGGTCTGGTTGAATTGACAACTCAACTGTTAATACTCACAAATATTCTTTGGCTCCCCTTGTGTCGAATCAATAAATCTGGGTGAAATACTACCCGCGAAAACTGTTGCGATCCCCTATACTTGTGAGTTATCAAGACCTTTTTCTGGCGCCGTTGCCGGGGAACATAGCTCTATCTGTTGAGTCACTTGGGATTTATATCTGTTGATCACTATGAAGAATCTGAAAGACGCTAAGACCAAGATCGTCCCCTCTATGACTAGAGGAGGTAAGGAACTGCCATCACACTCTGCACTTGATTCACCTTCTGTTTTGAGTAGACTTGCGACACCACCACCTGTTATTCATTCTGATATGTCGCAAGTTATTGATGATACTACTTCTGCTATGAATGAAACTAGTGATGATGCTAGTACTATGCTTGATGATATTGTGCCACTAGGTGAATTTCTTGATGAACAAATTGCTAAAGCTAAAGAAATTGAAAATGTTGAAACTCTTGAAAATTATGATTCCCCTGTTATGCCTAGTCCTCCTATTAGAGTTGAAATGCCTAAGATACCTGATGGTTATGTTTTTGATGGAGAGACAGCTAGGGCAATTCTTGCTTGTAATGATAGAGATGATGTTAGAAAATTGCTTGCTAAGTTAAAAGAAAAGTCTATGATGGAGAGAATGAAATATGATCCTAAGTTTTCTACTTCACCTATCTTTGTTATCGATAAGGATTATGAATTCTCTGTCGATCCTGAGTTGATTACTTTGGTTGAATCTTATCCTTTTCATGGTTATGAAACTGAAACTGTTGTGGCACACCTTACTAAATTGAATGATATAGCCACCCTATTTGCTCATGAGGAAAAAATTTGCTACTATTACATCCTTAAGTTGTTTCCTTTCTCATTAAAGGGTGATGCTAAAAAATGGTTTAATACTCTTGCTCCTGGTTGTGTGCGTAGTCCCCAGGATATGATATATTACTTCTCTGAAAAATATTTTCCTGCTCATAAGAAACAAGCTGCTTTACAAGAAATATTTAACTTTGTGCAAATTGAAGAAGAGAATCTCCCTCAAGCTTGGGGGAGGCTTCTCCAACTACTTAATGCTTTGCCTGATCATCCTCTTAAGAAAAATGAAATACTTGATATCTTTTATAATGGACTAACCGATGCTTCTAGGGACTACCTAAATAGTTGTGCTGGTTCTATTTTCAGGGAACGAACTGTTGGACAGGCTGAAGAATTATTGAATAATATGTTGAGAAATGCCGATGATTGGACACTTCCTGAACCACCACCCAAGCCAACTCCAAAGAAGAGAGGTATTCTATTACTCAGTCCAGAAGATATGTAAGAAGCTAAGAAATCTATGAAGGAAAAAGGTATTAAAGCTGAAGATGTTAAGAATCTACCACCTATTGAAGAAATACATGGACTTGATATTCCGACACAGGTAGTGGAGGTAAATTCTCTTCGTAGATTCGATGAAGGTGATATTCCTTACAATAAATCTGCTAGTCAATGCTTGGATGAATTTGATAACTATGTTGTTAAGCAAGAGAATTTTAATATGCATGTTAGCAATCAGTTAAAAAGAAATGCCATCATGATTGATCGCTTGAGTGATTTGATGTTTAGAATTGCTAACGATGTTAAGGGTTTGAGTAAACATGCTTCTATGGTCCAGACTCAGTTATTGCTAAGTCACAAAATGATTTGCTTAATGAGATGAATAATAAAATGAATGATCATGCTGTTAGAGTTGTTACTAGAGGAGGTAGAATGACTCGGGATCCTCTGTATCCTGAAGGCCATCCTAAAAGAATTGAACAAGATTCTCAAAGAATTAATATTGATGCACCTAGTCCTTCTAAGAAAAAAAAGAAAAAGAAAAATGATAGGACTTTGCATGCTTCCAGTGAACCTGAGATAGAAAAACCTCCTGAGAATCCTAATGATGTTTCTATTTATGATGTTGAGACACAATCTGGTAATGAACATGCACCTAGTGATAATGATAATAATGATGATGTTCATGATGAGGCTCACCCAGATAATGATGTAGAAATAGAACCTGTTGTTGATCTTGATAACCCACCTCCTAAGAATAGAAGATATGATAAAAGAGACTTTGTTGCTAGAAAACATGGAAAAAGAAAGGGAACCATGGGTTCAAAAACCTATGCCTTTTCCTACTAAACCATCTAAAAATAAAGATGAGGAAGACTTTGAGCGCTTTGTTGAAATTCTTAGGCCTGTCTTTTTGCGAACTCGCTTGATTGATATGCTGAAAACGCCTCCTTATGCTAAATACATGAAAGATATTGTCACTAGTAAAAGAAAGATACCTGAAGCTGAAATTTCCACCATGCTCGCTAATTATTCTTTTAAGGGTGGAGTACCTAAAAAGTTAGGTGATCCGGGAATACCTACTATACCATGCTCCATTAAAAGAAGTTATGTTAAAACTGCTTTATGTGATTTGGGAGCCGGTGTTAGTGTTATACCTTTCTCTTTATATAGAAGACTTGATTTGAATAAGCTTACGCCCACTGAAATATCTTTGCAAATGGCTGATAAATCAACTACTATACCTATTGGAATTTGTGAGGACGTTCCCATTGTAGTTGCAAATGTTATTATCTTGACAGACTTTGTTATACTTGATATGCCCGAGGACGACAACATGTCGATTATCCTTGGTAGACCATTTTTGAATACTGCAGGGGCTATTATTGATTGCAACAAAAGCAATGTTACTTTTCATGTCAATGGTAATGAGCATACAGTTTATTTTCCGAAGAAACAAAGTTCGGTGAATGGTATCAATTGTATTGAAAAAGTTTCGACAATCACTATTGGAGGTTTCAAATTCCCTATTCCTACTGTCAAAGAAAAATATGAAATTCTTATTGTTGGGGAGATGCATATCCCTGTTGAGGTAACATAGTGTTATACGAAAATTCTTCGGTTTCATGCCATTCGGAAAAAGTTTGTTAATAAGACTTGATCAACCTTATTAATGGATTCTTTTTGAGGGGTATGTGGTCGATGAATTTAGTAAGCACAACCTTCTGTAATCATAGTTTGCTCTCTGTTATTTGTAGTTGAATAAAATAAAATGCCATGATTATCCTGTTTTCTAAATTTTCCGTGCAATAAAAAAATGGCCAAAAAATAAAAGTTCTCAGAATGCCCTGAAAATTTAGTATGATTTTTTATGCATTATAAAGAATTTTTGGCACTGAACACACCCCAAGGGGGTGCACCTGTGAGCCACAACCTCACAGGGCGCGCCCACCCCCCCGGGCGCGCCCAGCAGGCTTGTGGGTCCCACAGGGGCCCACTCACTTATGCCAGCCTCCCATCTCCTTCTTATTCTTCCTTTAGAAAAAATCAAACTTGCTCTCAAGCCCGTGTTCTTGCTCATTTTGCTGTGATTTTCGATCTCCTTGCTCGGAACTCCGTTTCCAAAACTGTTTTGAGGAATTACTCCTTGGTATGTGACTCCTCCATTGCTCCAATTAATTTTTGTTCTAGTGTTTTATACTTTACAAATTTTTGCTGCTGTGATGACCATGTATATGAGCTTGCATGTTGAATTTGTATGGTCCAAAGTAGTTTTGATGCATGATATAGCCTCTCGATACTTGTGGGAGTAGTTGCTATCAATTTTGTTGAGTTTCGTTCACTTTTATTTTGAGTCACTAAAAATTTCAGAAAATTTTAGAGGAAGAAAATGTTTAGGAAGATGTTTCATGGTGGTTCCTCAAGCAAGAGTGCTCCTAGGCTGCAATACGCGAGCCAGATACCGAACCGCCGCGGGAGGCTTCGGTCCTGCCGTGCGAGTGTCCGTTGAATGCCTTCATGATTCGAGCCGGCATCAAGGAAGAGTTTGATATGTACGTACGCAACGCTGAGCTCACGGGCTTCTTGACAGATAAGTGCCAGCAGTACTATGATCTCACTGACTCCTTTGTGCGGAAATTCGAGTATGTATCTCATCGCACTTCACATGATGTTATTTTCAACTTATATGAAAACCCTTTCCGCATGTCCGTTGAAGAAAGTGAAGTATGTAAAATTCCATTTTGGGGGACTTGCACTGAACCTCGTAAATCTGACTGCAATGAATTTCTCATGAACATTACTAAGGGTGAAACTAGAGGCATAACACAAGCTACTATGGGGAGCATTCATTTTCCTGCTATACATTATTTTGCTCTGTTCATTGGTAGATGCATTAACGGTAAACATGACCATAGTCATCTTTGCGCCCCTGACTTGAGCACTCTTAAGAGTGTTGTGCTGAGAGATAGACAATTTAACATGGGGGCTATTGTCGCACGTCGTTTACATAATAATGCCTTAGTAGGTGACTTCTTTGGTGGAATTTATGCTACTCGCTTAGCCACTTATCTTGGTGTGCCCATTAAACAAAATGATACCCTGTTGCCACCGAGTTTTCTTGATTATGATGCTATGGAACGCCACCAGTTCCTTGAGAGGGGTGACCCCCCGTTCAGATACAGGCTAATCTTTAACAGGCGTCGTGTTTTCCATATTGTTTTGCATGCTCCTGCCTTCTTTAATTCTCTGGAAAAACATAGACATTTCATACTTGAGGAGGAGGCTGAGGAGTACGAGAGGGCGGCAGAGACCGCTCGGCTTAACGAGGCAGCTCGCCAAGCTGTGGCAGCTGCATTTCAGTACAACCCGAACTACCACCATGGGTATTATCCAGGCCAGGAGTGGCCATAGGCCAACTTAGGCCAAAAGCCTAAGCTTGGGGGAGTACGTATTTCTCACCGACATTACATTCATATATCACACATTCATTCCAGTTGTCGGTGTTCATCCTTTTTCATTGTATTATCCATTTTAGTTTTATTTCCGCTTTCTTCTTGTGTGTTTGAAAAACTTTCAAAAATCCAAAAAAAATTAGTTGTAGTTTCTTCCTTGTTTAGTAAATTTGTAGTATTAAAAGAAAACTCAAAAAGATTTCTCGTTTCTTCTTTTACTTGTTGGGAGCTTTCCCGTGTAAATAGTTTTTCTCGTCTTTCGTTTTCCCTTAGTTATTTGCTTTCCTCAGAAAACTAAAAAACTTCAAAAATATTTCAGTGTGTTTCTCTGAATTTCTTTTCTTTTCATTGAGTCGTAGTAAGGAGAAAGACCATGATGAAAATGTTGAGTGGCTCTCATATGCTTTATTGTTGAACTAACAAAGAGCCACTATTACCTTGTCTTCTCCTTTGAATAAATGTTTGCAGATTCCAGCTTAGTTCATGGCACACTTGCACTATTATTATTATCACATCTTTCGGTCGTGCAAGTGAAAGGCAATAATGACGATATTTGATGAAGTGATTGCGGTGAAGAAAAACTGGTATGAACTCTTCTTGTTTTTGTCTTTGTAAATATGTTTAGCTCAGTATTCATGATTCAGCATATTATGAGTAAACATGTTTGTGATGACAATTAGAGATCATAGTTGCTCATGCCATGCTTAAATAGCTACGAGTGGATAATGATTTATCTTGAGTGTCAACATGCATTAAAATGGTTATGATGTAGTATGTTAGTATGGTATCCTCCTCTGAACAATTCAAGTGGCTTGACTTTGCACATGTTCACACATGTAGTTGAATCAAAACCAACATAGCCACCATGGTATTTATGTTCATGGTGTTTATATCCTACTCATGCTCGTATTCAATGTTAATTATTCTCAATGCATGACTATGACCGTTTTCGCTCTCTAGTTGGTCGCTTCTGAACCTATTTGCTAGCCTTCGCATGTACTAAGCGGGAATACTGCTTGTGCATCCAAAATCCTTAAACCAAAGTTGTTCCAGATGAGTCCACTATATCTACCTATATGCGGTATTACTCTGCCATTCCAATTAAATTTGCATGTGCCACCTCTAATCATTCAAATAAACATCTGTTTTGTGTGCCCGTACCGCTCATGGAGCGACAGGGGGTGGTCAGTATCTTCCATGCTAAGCGGGTTATTCTCAGATGAGTGTTTATTCACTTGTCATTGCACGAGAGAGGCTGGTAATTGGGATGCCCGGTCCTATGCTCAAAATGAAAAATATATATAATGCAAACAAACTCCCCCGGAAAGTTGATTGTATGGAGGGCACCCGAGGATTCGGCTAGCCATGGCTTGTGTTGTTATGATGGAGGGGGAGTAAACTTTACCTTTCCGCTTGGGAACCGGCTATAATGTGTTTAGCATGGAAGATATTAAAAATTCTCGGTCGTGACGTTGACAGGAAAGGCATACCTCTCAAAATTATTTTCATCTCTGTTTTAAGCTCTGAGCTCTGGCACCGCTGCAAATCCATGCTTCCCTCTGCGAAGGTCCTATCTATTTAGTTTTATGTTATTTTACTTTTATTGTTGAGTCGTCACCCTCTCATTTAAGCACCAGTTGGAGAGCACTATTGTCATTTTTATGCATTGAGTATAGTTAATGTTGGGTGTGACATGACTGGATCTCTTCTACCATGAATTACAATATCTAGTCGTTACTTGAACTTCAGAGGTACTCAGCATTTATGTTTTGCGGTCTCAGAAAGGGCTAGCAAGATACCATGTTATCATATTATATCATGATTGCTTTGACAAATTGTTGGCATCCGAGATATCTTATTATTTCTCGCTAGTTGGTTATGTTGTTGATATGAGTAAATGTGAGACCTAAGTATTATCATTCATATGGTTAGTTCATAATCTTTGCTGAAAACTTGGATGCTAGTTAAGTATATATACAGACAACAAGAACAAAAGAGTTTGTAAAAGTTTTTCTTTGTCACTTTCAGTTTATCAACTGAATTGCTTGAGGACAAGCAATGAGTTAAGCTTGGGGGATTTGATACGTCCCAAACATATCTACTTTTCCAAACACTTTTGCTCTTGTTTTGGACTCTAATTTGCATGATTTGAATGGAATTAACCCGGACTGATGCTGTTTTCAGCAGAATTGCCATGGTCTTATTTTTGTGTAGAAATAAAAGTTCTCGGATGGACCTAAAAATTTACGGAGAATTATTTCAGAATATATAAAAAATACCGGCGAAGAAAATTACCAGAGGGGGGCCACCCAGGCGCCACAAGCCCAGGGGACGCGCCCACCCCCCAGGGCGCGCCTGGCAGGCTTGTGGGCCCCTGGCAGCTCCGGCAACCCTAACTCCAACGCTATAAGTACCTATTCGTCCAGAACAAAATCAAAGAGAAAGAATCATCGTGTTTTACGACACGGAGCCGCCGCCACCTCCGGTTCTTCATCAGGAGGGCTGATCTGGAGTCCGTCCGGGGCTCCGAAGAGGGGGATTCGTCACCATCGTCATCATCAACCATCCTCCATCACCAATTTCATGATGCTCACCACCGTGTGTGAGTAATTTCTTCGTAGGCTTGCTGGACGGTGATGGGTTGGATGAGATTTATCATGTAATCTAGTCAATTTGTTAGGGCTTTGATCCCTAGTATCCACTATGTTCTGAGATTGATGTTGCTATGACTTTGCTATGCTTAATGCTTGTCACTAGGGCCCGAGTGCCATGATTTCAGATCTGAACCCTTTATGTTTTCATGAATATATTTGTGTTCTTGATCCTATCTTGCAAGTTATATGCACCTATTACGTGTTATGATCTGCATACCCCAAGGTGACAATAATTGGGATTCTTTCCGGTGATTAACGCAGTTTGAGGAGTTCATGTATTCACTATGTGCTAATGCTTTGTTCCGGTTCTCTATTAAAAGGAATAAAGGAGGCCTTAATATCCCTTAGATTTCCTTATGGGCCCCGCTGCCACGGGTGGGTAGGACAAAAGATGTCATGCAAGTTCTTACTATAAGCACGTATGACTATATACGGAATACATGCCTACATTACATTGATGAATTGGAGCTATTGTGTATAGCCCTAGGTTGTGACTGTCACATGATGAATGTCATCCAACATAATTATCCAACACCGATCCAATGCCTACGACTTTCTCATATTGATCTTTGCTAAGTTACTTTCGTTGCTGCTACTGTTACAATCACTACAAAACTGCTACTGTTACTGTCTCTGTTACTATTGCTGTTGTTACTATTGCTATCAAAACAATCATACTACTGTGCTACTAACCACTTTGCTGCATATATTTAGTTCTCCAAGTGTGGTTGAATTGACAACTCAATTGCTAATACTCACAAATATTCTTTGGCTCCCCTTGTGTCGAATCAATAAATCTGAGTGAAATACTACTACTTGTAGCTTGCGTTGGTATTATCCCCGAAGAGGAAGGGATGATGCAGCACGGCAGAGGTAAGTATTTCCCTCAGTTATGAAACCAAGGTTATCAATCCAGAAGGATAATCACGCAACACCTCGTTAGCAGTACCTGCACATAAACAACAAATCCTTGCACCCAACGCAAACGAGGGGTTGTCAATCCCTCGGCAGACAATTGCAAGATTAAATCGTATGTGATAGATAGATAGATTGAAACAAAAATACAAAATAAAATAAATAAAAGAAAAAGTGCAGCAAATATTTTTAGGGTTTTAGTAATTGATTTAGATAGACCCGCGGGCCATTGTTTTCACTAGAGGCTTCTCTCAACAAAATAGCATACGGTGGGTAGACAAATTACTGTTGGGCAATTGATAGAAAAGCAAATAATCATGATGATATCCAAGGCAATGATCATGTATATAGGCATCACGTCCGAGACAAGTAGACCGACTCCTGCCTGCATCTACAACTATTACTCCACACATCGACCGCTATCCAGCATGCATATAGTGTATTAAGTCCATAAAGAACGGAGTAACGCCTTAAGAACGATTACATGATGTAGACAAGATAAACTCACGTATGAATAAACCCCATCTTTTTACACTTAATAGCAATGATACATACGTGTCATGTCCCTTTCTGTCACTGGGATTGAGCACCGCAAGATCGAACCCATTACAAAGCACCTCTTCCCATGGCAAGATAAATCAATCTAGTTGGCCAAACCAAATCAATAGATCGGAGAAGAAATATGAGGCTATAATAATCATGCATAAAAGAGATCAGAGAAGACTCAAATAATATTCATGGATAATCTGATCATAAACTCACAATTCATCGGATCCCAACAAACACACCGCAAAAAGTGATTACATCGGATAGAACTCCAAGAACATCAAGGAGAACATTGTATTGAAGATCAAAAAGAGAGAAGAAGCCATCTAGCTACTAACTATGGACCCGAAGGTCTGTGGTAAACTACTCACGCATCATCGGAAGGGCAGCAAGGTTGATGTAGAGCCCCTCCGTGATCGATTCCCCCTCCGGCGGAGTACCGGAGAAGGCCTGCAGATGGGATCTCTCGAGAACAGAAACTTGCGGCGGCGGAAAAAGTATTTCGTGGACTCCCTGGTTGGTTTCCCGATTTTTGGGAATTTATAGTGGTGGAATTAGGTCAAACGGAGCTGGGGTGGGCCCACGAGGCACACCCTCCCCCCCCCCCCCAGGCGCGCCCTGGTGGCTCGTGGCCACCTCCTCTGGCGTCTGGTCTTCTCCCGAAGCTTCTAGTGTTTATCTTGTCCAGAAAAAAATCTCCAAAAAGTTTCGTGGCATTTGGACTTCGTTTGGTATTGATTTTCTATAAAACCAAAAACAGGCAGAAAACAGCAACTGGCACTGGGCACTAAGTTAATAGGTTAGTCCCAAAAAATGATATATAATTGTTGTAAATGTATATAAAAACATCCAAGATTGATAATATAACAGCATGGAACAATCAAAAATTATAGATACGTTGGAGACGTATCAGCATCCCCAAGCTTAATTCCTACTCGTCCTCGAGTAGGCAAATGATAAAAACAGAATTTTTGATGTGGAATGTTGCCTATCATATTCATCATATATATTTTTTCTTTTATAGCATGGACATTGGACTTGAATGATTCAAAGCAATAGTCTATAGTTTGACATGAAGATATAAATACTCAAGCATGCTAACAAGCAACCATGTCTTTCAAAATATCAACGCTAAAGAAAGTTATCCCTAGCCCATTATGCTCAATCATTGATCCATTCATGAAACACACTCAAATATTAGCTACATCCAATGCACAAGTATGACAATATTGCTCTCTAGTTGGTGCTTTATAAGAGAAGATGGAGACTCAAAATAAAAATAAAAATTGCATAAAAGTAAATAGATAGGCCCTTCGTAGAGGGAAGCAGAGATTTGTCAAATGTGCCAGAGCTCAAAGCTGAAATTAAAGAGATAAAAATATTTTGAGGGGCATGCTTTTCCTGTCAACGAAAACGACCGAGAATCCCTAATATCTTCCATGCTAGACACATCATAGGCGGTTCCCAAATAGAAAGTAAAGTTTATTTCCTTTCCACCATTTCTTTCACAATCCATGGCTAGCGTATCCACGGGTGCCCTCCAAACCAACACTTTCCAAGGAATTTTGTTGTTATTAATTTTGATTTCATTGTGGGACTGGGCATCCCTATTACCAACCACTCTCTCATGCAATGACAAGTGAATAAACACTCATCGTGAGAATAACACACCTAGCATGGAAAATATTGGCCACCCCCTGCCGCTTCATGAGCGGTACGGGCACACAAAACGGAAAAATTATTTTGAAAATTAGAGTTAGCACACGCAAATTTACTTGGAACGGCATGGAATTACCGCATATAGGTAGATATAGTGGACTCATTTGGCACAACTTGGGTTTAAGGAGTTTGGATGCACAAGCAGTATTTCCGCTTAGTACAAATGAAGGCTAGCAAATAGATTGAGAAGCAACCAACCAAAAAGCGAAAACGGTCATAAACATGCATTGAACATAACTAACACCGAATAATGCACCATAAGTAGGATATAATTTCATTGCATAACTATTGACTTGATGTGCATGCATAGGGAATCACAAACCTTAACACTAATATTCTTACTAAATCACAATTACTCACTAACATGACTCACATATTGTCGTTTCCATATCGCAAAACTATTGCAAGGAATCACACTTATCATATCCAATGATCTATATGAAATTTTTTATTATATCCCTCTTGAATATTCATCACTTTGGGACCAAATTCATATCTTGTGCAAATTACCGTTACTATTATCAACTCTCAAAAAGATTTAAGTGAAGCATGAGAGTGCAAATATTTCTTCAAAATTTCAATCTTATCAATTCTCAAAATAATATAAGTGACGCATGAGAATTCATTTCTTTAAAATTTAGCCACCATAGTGCTCAAAAAGATTTAAGTGAAGCACTAGAGCAACTGCCTAGCTCAAAAAAAATTAAGTGAAGCACATAGAGTATTCTAACAAATTATGATAAACGTGTGGCTCTCTCAAATTGGTGTGTCCAGAAAAGATGATTGTGACAAACTAAAAAGCAAACAAAGCAAAGACTCATATAATACAAGACGCTCCAAGTAAAACACATATCATGTGACGAATCAAAATATAGCTCCAAGTAAAATTACCGATGGTTGGCAGAAGAAAGAGGGGATGCCTTTCGGAGCATCCCCAAGCTTAGACGCTTGAGTCTTCCTTGAATATTACCTTGGGGTGCCTCGGGCATCCCCAAGCTTAGGCTCTTGCCACTCCTTATTCCTTCATCCATCGTGATCTCACCCAAAACTTGAAAACTTCAATCACACAAAACTCAACAAAACCTTCGTGAGATCCGTTAGTATAACAAAATAAATAACTACTTTAAGTACTGTTGCAAACCCATTCATATTTTATTTTTGCATTATACCTACTTTACTCTAACTTCACCATGGCTTATACCCCCCGATACAATCCATAGATTCATCAAAACAAGCAAGTAGTGAATAAAAACAGAATCTGTCAAAAACAGAACAGTCTGTAGCAATCTATTTAAAAGCCATACTTCTGTAACTCAAAAATTCTGAAAAATTAGGACAACGTGGGAAATTCATATACCAATACTGTGTAAAAATTTCATATTTTTTTGACACTCCATTACAGAACCAAAATTCCAGCACTGGACGCAAAACTTTCTGTTTTCCAAACAGCATCAATTATACTATCTTCCAAATCATCCTAAAGGCTTTACTTGGCACAAACACTAATTAAAAACACAAAAACACAATCATAGCAGTAGCATAATTGTGAAAACACACAATAACATAAACATAAGGTAAAAATTTATTTTATTCATTGGGTTGCCTCCCAACAAGCGCTATTGTTTTATGCCCCTAGCTAGGAATAATGCATAGTTTCAAGTATTGTCATCTTTGGTTTTAGTAATCTTTATAGGAGTTTTCTCAAACCCGGGAGGTTCTTTACGCTTCCCATTGTTCTTAGAAAAAGAGGCAATTTTAAGATCTAAAATATCCAATCGCTTATTGCATAAAGAAATTAAAGTGTTCGTGCGATTGAGATTTCCACTAATATTTTTAAGAGGCTCGTTAGACTTTTGCAACTCAACCAAATTTTTCTGCATATCACCCAATTTGTCTAATATTTGAGCCCCCTCTTGAGTAAAAGCAAAACCCTTTTGTGGTGGTGGAATCCCCAATATGCCTTCTATTATTTCATAGGCAGCATTGGCCTCACTCTCAATAAAATCCCCTTTTGCGGCAAAATCCAAAAGTTGTCTATGATGCATGGTTAAACCTATATAGAAATTGCGAAGCAAAATTTTTAAATCCCTTTTATAGAGCAAACACGGTAGGATTCCATTAACCTATACCAAGCATCTTTAAGATTCTCTCCTTGTTTCTGTCTGAAATAAAGCACTTCAAAATCTGGTGACAAAGGAGGGATAGTTACGCTAGTCATGATGACAAGATGAGCAAATCGAAAAGGCAAACAAGAAAAAGGCAAACGGAAAATATTTTTGTATTTTTGTAAAAACTTTTTAGAAGTGGGGGAGATGAAAACGAGAGGCAAATAAAATAAATGCAAGGAGATGAGAGTTTATGCGAAGGTACTTGATAAATGTTGATGATGTCTCCCCGGCAACGGCGCCAGAAATTCTTCCTGCTACTTGTAGCTTGCGTTGGTATTATCCCCGAAGAGGAAGGGATGATGCAGCACAGCAGAGGTAAGTATTTCCCTCAGTTATGAAACCAAGGTTATCAATCCAGAAGGAGAATCACGCAACACCTCGTTAGCAGTACCTTCACACAAACAACAAATCCTTGCACCCAACGCAAACGAGGGGTTGTCAATCCCTCGGCGGTCAATTGCAAGATTAAATCGTATCTGATAAATAGATAGATTGAAACAAAAATACAAAATAAAATAAATAAAAGAAAAAGTGCAACAAATATTTTTAGGGTTTTAGTAATTGATTTAGATAGACCCGGGGGGCCATAGTTTTCACTAGAGGCTTCTCTAAAGAAAATAGCATACGGTGGGTAGACAAATTACTGTTGGGCAATTGATAGAAAAGCAAATAATCATGACGATATCCAAGGCAATGATCATGTATATAGGCATCACGTCCGAGACAAGTAGACCGACTCCTGCCTGCATCTACTACTATTACTCCACACATCGACCGCTATCCAGCATGCATCTAGTGTATTAAGTCCATAAAGAACGGAGTAACGCCTTAAGAACGATGACATGATGTAGACAAGATAAACTCACGTATGAATAAACCCCATCTTTTTACCCTTAATAGCAACGATACATACGTGTCATGTCCCTTTCTGTCACTGGGATTGAGCACCGCAAGATCGAACCCATTACAAAACACCTCTTCCCATGGCAAGATAAATCAATCTAGTTGGCCAAACCAAATCAATAGATCGGAGAAGAAATACGAGGCTATAATAATCATGCATAAAAGAGATCAGAGAAGACTCAAATAATATTCATGGATAATCTGATCATTACAATTCATCGGATCCCAACAAACACACCGCAAAAAGTGATTACATCGGATAGAACTCCAAGAACATCGAGGAGAACATTGTATTGAAAATCAAAAAGAGAGAAGAAGCCATCTAGCTACTAACTATGGACCCGAAGGTCTGTGGTAAACTACTCACGCATCATCGGAAGGGCAGCAAGGTTGATGTAGAGCCCCTCCGTGATCGATTCCCCCTCCGGCGGAGTACCGGAGAAGGCCTCTAGATGGGATCTCTCGAGAACAGAAACTTGCGGCGGCGGAAAAAGTATTTCGTGGACTCCCTGGTTGGTTTCCCGATTTTTGGGAATTTATAGTGGTGAAATTAGGTCAAACGGAGCTGGGGTGGGCCCACGAAGCACCCCCCCCCCCCCCAGGCGCGCCCTGGTGGCTCGTGGCCACCTCCTCTCGCGTCTGGTATTCTCCCGAAACTTCTAGTGTTTATCTTGTCCAGAAACAAATCTCCAAAAAGTTTCGTGGCATTTGGACTTCGTTTGGTATTGATTTTCTGTAAAACCAAAAACAGGCAGAAAACAGCAACTGGCACTGGGCACTAAGTTAATAGGTTAGTCCCAAAAAAATGATATATAATTGCTGTAAATGTATATAAAAACATCCAAGATTGATAATATAACAGCATGGAACAATAAAAAATTATAGATACGTTGGAGACGAAACAAATACTACCAGCGAAAACTATTGCGATCCCCTATACTTGTGGGTTATCAGCCGCCAACATCGAGGAAAAGTAGAACGTGGGAGGCCACCGCCGCTTGGGTCCCAGGTAAGTCACCGCCGCGCGTCACCGACATGCACAGCCGGTGACTTGCCCGGTTCAGTGCAGACCATCGTCGACCCCCGCCTTGGCTTCACAGAAGCGGAGGAGCCCCCCTTCCCCTCCGGCTGAAGCACCCCCTTTGCCACTCCGATGAGTGGCGCAGTCGGACATAGGGAAGATATGGAGGAAGTATATACCTCTGGGGCTCCCGGCAGCCCGATGAGCGGGTTGCCGGACATGGGAAAGACAACGGGATCCGTCGCGGCCGGCCGTAGACTAGTGTAGTGTATCCGTGTCGTAGGAATGGAGCTCCGCGCAGCCGGACGTGCACATAGTTTTACCTTTTTTAGTTAAATACGTCCAAAATGTAAATGTTTTCGTTCGGTTTGTATGAAATCCACTGTGTTTGCATGAATTTCATCTGGTTTGTTGAAAAAATGTTTGAACTGTGTGCGGGCAGCGTTGGATGGCCGGCTCCTGCATCCATGTCCGCGGACTGCCCCCCCCCCCCTATCCGCAAACGGATGCCGGAGCAAATTTGCGTGTCAGCAAAAAATAGGTCAGGAAGCACATGCATCTGAGATTGAACAGTAAATTTGTTTGAAGTTTTAAAATACCAGCAAAAAATCAAATATATATATATATATATGCTTGTGTTTTGGTTTGCTGTAAAAAACAATTTTCTTTTCCTGAAAAAGGTTAGTGCTCTGAAAGAAAGTATGTTTAAGCATAACATGTTTTCTTATAAGCATTGTGCAGACGCTCACAACACGCAGAAGCACTTGTCATCATGAACACTAGCAAGGACCCCTAACCCTATGATCACCATCCAGAGACTGAGCTGATGGGTTTTGAGATTGACGAAGTCGCGACAGGCACCTCGTAGTCGACGGGCACGCCATAGCACTGAAAGAATAGCACCAAAGAACCTGGAATAAATTACGAAAATATGCGAGCACCCATGTCAAGTCTAGGACATGAACTTAGGGGAGCGATTCCACCACAAGGAAGCTAATCATCTAAGCTAGGCTTAGTTCACAGTCAGGCTAAACTTGTTTCTTAAGGGCATCTCCAACACCGACCCTCAAACCAACCGCAACCGTCCGGACCGCGCGGTCCGGATGTGTTTTGCCATCCAACGCGGGCATGTATCGGTCCGCTCGGTGGTCCGGACGCACTTTTTCCCGCAAACCGGAGACAAACTAGGGGGGCGGGCGTCCGGACCGCTGCTACATCCGCTTCTGACTGCCCTGGCCCACCATTAACCCCCTCCCTCGCCCACACACTTCCCGCCCAAAACAGTCAGCGCCACTCCAAAGCGCCAGTGCCGCATTCATGCCCGGCCAGAGCGGATGCGACCTCTCACTGCTGCCGGCATTGAAGCGGCGCGCCGGTCGAGAGAGCGCCGCCCACGCCACTTCCCATTGCAGGCGACTGCTCCACGTTCAAACGACACCCCGTCGGTTCGTCGCCCTACATTAATGATATGCGGTTGCCGAGGAACCTACTCCGGCGCCACCCATCCATCTGTCTGCCGCCCACCATTAACCACACCGCCGTGGCCCATTGCCATCCGCTCGCTATATAATTTACAGCCCTGGCCATAGTCGCAGTCATCCTCCTCCGGTCCCTTTCTCCTCTCTGCACCACGCCCGCCATGGCCTCCTCGTGCTCCAAAGCCCTCTGGGACACCCTCTCGTCGGAGCAGAAGAAGGAGATGGCCCCCATTGCTGCCGGCTGGCAGGCCGGCAGGCAGACGGAGGCCGTCGACGCCCCAATGGAGGACGAGCCAGCGCCACCCTCCTCGCCGGTGCATGCCGGCATCACCATTGGCAAGGCTCGTGCCCATTACACGGACATGGTGCGGGACGAGCGGGAGGTCAAGTTCCGGCAGGCGCCGGCCGGCTAGGTCTACAACCTCGGCCTCCTCGATGAGCACCGGCGCGCGGAGGAGCAACTCGCCGCCGGCACGG
Organism: Elymus sibiricus; assembly: GCA_039707655.1. Lineage (NCBI taxonomy): Eukaryota > Viridiplantae > Streptophyta > Magnoliopsida > Poales > Poaceae > Elymus > Elymus sibiricus. The sequence goes on from CM077672.1 coordinate 277,795,167, forward strand.
CCATCACGCCGGACGTGGACGTGGCGGAGCAGGAGGCGCTGCTCGACTCCTACCGCTCCGCCCATGACATGCCGCGACCGCTGGCGGTACCGCCTCCATCAGGCGGAACTGGAGGCCGCCTACAAGGAGATGGACTAGGCGGGGGATGAGGTGTTCGGCAAGCGCGACGACGAGGAGGACATCGCTAGCTCCACCGAAGTTGTGCCCCGCCGCCACGACCACGAAGCCGGCACGTGCGCGGGCGCCGCCGGCAGCGAGGAAGAGTAGTGCATGGTAGGTAGCCGCCGCTCGTGTCCCAAGAAGGCCACCGCCCCTCCCCTCGCGTTGAAGCCAAGCTTGGTGAGCTGAACATCATCGGCCGATTAGCTGCTTGGCGGCGACGTGGAGGCGGACAGCTTCACTTCCCAGGGCTCACGGTTGCGGATGCGGAGCTACGGAGGCAAAGCTGGAGAGCGATGAGGCGGAACTGGAGAAGGCGAAGGCAAGAGCCGGAACTTCAGTTCTCGGGGCTCATGGCCGGACATGGGGAACGGGCACCGGCGATCATTTAGATTAGGTTTAGAGTAGGGTTTAGTTAAAAATTGTCCAAAATGTAATGAATTTCGTCCGTTTTATATGAAATCCACCGTGTTTGCATGAATTTCGTCCGTTTAGTTCAAATAGTGGTTGAAATTTATGCTGGCAGCGTTGGATGACCGGCTCCCGCATCCGTGTCCGCGGACTGGTCCCCCCTGTCCGCGGACGGATGTCGGAGCAAATTTGCGGATCGGCGTTGGAGATGCACTAACACATAACACAAATATTTTATTTTGCCATAAACTTTATACGCACACAAAGACATAACTTTTACATGTGTAAAAATATCAAGCTTCTATGACATTTGGAAATTTATCATTTCACCTGGTAGGATGCGCTTTCGGGTGAAACTTTGTTTAACCTGACTTTGAGGGGCATGCCAGATGCGGAGAGATATTCCCCCCTAATATAGAAAATGTTAATGGGAAATGCGTATATGTAAGATGAAGTGTAAGAAAAAGGTTAAATTGTCGTAATTATCTAATTTAGTCTAATATACAAAATGGTGTTTTACCCCTGGCTGGCTGGCTCCGCCCCATATAACCCCTTCGCGACCCATTTTTCCTTGTACAACCTTTTCCTGTATGAATGAAATATGTATAGCTCTCATGCTACGTTAAAAGAAAAACTATGTTCCACCAGCAATATTTTCTTGCACATCCATAAGTTGATTGCATTGAACATACGAAGGTTCGCAAGTCAAATCGAATGTTGGTTCAAACTTCATTATCTTATTTTATCACTGCATCCCCATCGACCATATGTTGTATTTTCTGGGACCAGGACAAGAGCAATGAGGACACGACGACGAAGTGGTGTTGTCAGCATACAAGAAACTTGGCAACGTACGTTCATACGCAACAAACAAACAACAACATGCATGCATGTGCATGCCTATATACATACGTACAAATTAATGTATAAATCGTCTCCGGCCGTTCATGGATGGACAGTAGACTTTTGCGGTACAGGGAGGGATATCCCAGACTGCACCGCCGCCGCCAGCAAAACGAAATCAAGTTTAGCTAAACTTCAGTCGACTGAAAATCCGGCTTTGGGTCAGTCGATTTTCCCTAGAAGAAAGGAGGCGCCGGAGGGAAGGAAGAACCAGCCGCAGCAGGGGGGGGGGGGGGGGGGGGCTCGCCGGAGAGGCTACCCCAGTATCTATCTTGGAGGGCGGGGTGGCGAGGCGGTCACGGGAGCGCCGCCGGCTGCGGGCGGCGGTGGCCGGCTGTTTGGCCGGCGGCACGCATGGCAGTCTGGGAAGAAGAAGAGGGGAGGAAGAAGAAGGTTCAGGCGCCACACGATCTTCATCCAACGATCCACAAATCGACTGATCCTAACTGAAAAATTCAGTCGACTGATGTGTAGCCTCTCCCAACAAAATCAGTTCTAATTCGCACACGCGGCTAGAAGCTTGTCCGGTTAGGCCGAATGTACATGACATGGTGACGGTGTGCAAGCAAGAAGGCGCCACGTCGGATGTGTGTGCGCGCGTTTATAAGGATGAGTGTATATATGAGTATGTGCCTATACTGTGTTAAAAAAACGCCACGCCGCTACACTGCAGGTATACGCAGAATCCATATGAATCTAGGGGATTGCATTATTATCTCAAGTTTGCCATTATGTGTGGCGCCTCCACGCAAAGATGGTCTTTCTGAGACATTGTAAAGAAGATTTGAAGATTCTCTGCCTGACTATAGGAAAGGCGATCAAGGGTTTGCTCTCGCGACAGGAAAGGCGATCTAGGTCAGCGGCGGCGCCGGCCGCCACTTCGGCGGCAGCGCCGGCGCCGCTGCTATGTTCCGACCCCTCCGCTTTGCGTAGGTGTGTCGTCTTTGATTCCAGTCGGTCTGCTCGTCAGATCGTCTGTTCTTTGTCCGCCCCTACGTGAACCTGCTTCGCGGAGGGTGTCGTCTTTGATTCCAGGCGGCCTGCTCGTCAGATCGTCTGTACTTTGTCCGCCCCTTCGTGAACTTGCTTCGCGGCGGGCGTCGTTGTCAATCCAGCCGGCTTGCTCCGCCAGGTCGCTGCATGTTCTTTTGATTACTGATTGTTTACTTGAGGTATGGTTTGTTCGTACAAGTGCAAGTGATCTGTACGTGCAATATTGCTGGCTGATCTGCGTGTGTAAGGTCAGGAGATCTGTAAGAATCAGCGGCGTCCTCCTCCGAGGAGGGTCGCCGATCGCAATGAAACTTATAAGTTGGAACTGTCGGGGTTTGCTCGGTGCCCCGACAGTGAGGTCGCTTCTGGACATCCAGAGGCGGAATGACCCAGATGCGTTTTTCCTGTCTGAAACGCATTTGGACGAGGTTAAGGCAGAAGAGCTAATGAAAAAGTTGAAGATGGACTATAGGATTGTGGTTCCCTGTCTTGATGGCAGGAGTGGAGGTTTACTATTAGTCTGGAAGAAGGAGGTGAGGATCTACTCCCGGACTAATACCTTCAATTGCATCGATGTGTCAGTTGAAGAGATGGACGGTAAAATGTGGAGACTGACGGGTGTGTATGGTGAGCCCAGTTGGGATAATAAAGATAGGACATACCGGCTAATCCGAGACCTTCATGCTCAATCCAACCTTCCGTGGGTTGCTATTGGTGATTTCAATGAGATATTGTTGTCGTCAGAGAAAGAAGGAGGAGCCCCGCGGCAGCAGGCCCGGCTTCAAGCCTTCCAAGATGCCCTGTCGGACTGCTCATTGGAGGACATTGGCTATCATGGTGATAAGTTTACCTTTTTCAGAGGAGGATTGCGTGAAAGGCTAGACCGTGCTGTCTCGAATTCGGGATGGATGGAAATGTACCCGTTATGTGGCCTCATAAATCTGGACATGGGCAAGTCGGACCACCGTCCGATTTGTTTAGATACAGAGTATCTTGTGGGAGTCGCAGCACAGCGGCGTCGTTCGGGGAGAAAATTCGAAGCAAGGTGGTTAGAGGAGGAAGCTGTGGAAGAAGTGGTGAGAACGGCGTGGCAGAAGGCCGTCGTGAGGGGGCTCTGTCCCTCAGCCAGCGACAAGTTAGCAGCAGTGCATAAGGATCTCCATCAATGGGATAGAAAAGTCTTGAAGGGCCCTCGAGCCCGACTGAAAGCAGCCCAGCAGGAACTAGAGACACTAATGCGAGCGCCTTTTGATGCTGGTGCAAGAGCAAAACAGCAAGAGTTGACGCTGAAGATTGAAAACCTCCTCGAGCAGGAGGAAATCTACTGGGCTCAGAGAGGACATGCAAACTGGCTGCGCCGCGGCGACCGTAATACCAAGTTTTATCATCAATACGCTTCGGCTCGTAGGCGACATAATTTAATTAAGAGATTGAAAGATAATAATAATGCATGGGTTGAGGGGAATGATAATCTCAAGCCCCTGATTTTTGATTATTTCCAGAGTCTTTTCAATTCCGACGCAGGTTTGATCGATGAAACTTTGCTGGATACAGTCAAACCTATGGTCACGGGGCCAATGAATGATCTTCTAACTGCTCCGTATACGTGAGAAGAAGTAAAGAAAGCCCTATTTCAAATAGGTGATATGAAGGCCCCCGGCCCTGATGGTCTTCATGCTATATTCTTTAAACGTTTTTGGCATATCATTGGAGAGGAGCTTACAAACGAAGTGCTTGAAGCGATAAACAACAGAAAGATCCCAGATGGGTGGAATGCCACTAATGTGGTGTTAATACCAAAGGTGGACAGTCCAGAAGTTATTACACAGTTTAGGCCCATCAGTCTATGTAATGTGGTCTACAAGATAATTTCAAAGATGCTGGCTAATAGACTGAAAAAAATCCTACCCGAGGTGATTTCCCCTACACAGAGTGCTTTTGTACCAGGTAGGTTAATTACTGATAATGTGTTGATCGCTTATGAATGCTTTCATTCCATAAAGAAGCGAACACATGGCTCAAATGGTATTTGTGCGGTTAAGCTGGACATGTTGAAAGCATATGACAGAGTAGAATGGGAATTCATGAGGCAGATGATGATGAGGATGGGGTTTCATGCACAATGGATTGAGCTTATCATGGAGTGCGTCTCCTCTGTCAAATATCAGATCAGATTTAATGATACAGAGACAGACGAATTCACACCAACTAGGGGCCTAAGACAGGGTGACCCCCTATCTCCTTATCTCTTTTTGATCTGTTCTGAAGGATTGTCAAGCATGTTGGCTCACGAAGAAGAAGTTGGTGGTATTGAAGGAATAAAGGTGTCAAGGAATGCCCCCTCGATTTCTCACCTTTTGTTTGCAGACGATTCTTTGATCCTCATGAGAGCTACGGTACAGAATACAAGTACGTTGAAGAGGGTCCTAGATACATATTGTGAGAGTTCAGGGCAGCGTGTAAGTACACCCAAATCCAGTATCTTCTTCAGTCCTAATACCAGAGTAAATGAAAGGGAGAATGTATGTGGAATGTTGAATATACTAACAGAAGCTTTATCTGACAAGTATTTGGGGCTACCAACTATTGTCGGTGTTGATCGTAGTGACTGTTTTCAACATCTTGTTGATAGAGTTTGTCGGAGATTGAAGGGGTGGAAGGAAAAATTTCTATCAGTTCAAGGTAAAGAAATCCTTTTAAAGGCAGTAGCTCAGGCAATTCCATCATATGCTATGTCTGTTTTTAAGTTACCTAAAGGGATATGCAAGTCAATCACTGATGAAATATCGAGCTTCTGGTGGGGTGATGGAGAGGAGAAAAGGAAAATGCATTGGTTTGCATGGTGGAAGATGTGTGTACCGAAGAAGAAGGGAGGTATGGGATTTAGAGACCTTCATAGCTTTAACCTTGCTATGTTAGCAAAGCAGTGTTGGCGACTGATCCAGAATCCTGACTCTTTGTGTGCACGTATTCTAAGTGCAAAATACTATCCTGATGGTAATGTTCTGAGAGCTGGCCCAAAGAAAGGCTCCTCGTTTACATGGCAAAGTTTGGTTACTGGGATACAAACTTTCAAGAGGGGATGTATTTGGCGAGTGGGCACTGGTTCACAGATTAACATTTGGGATGATCCATGGATCCCATCAAGTCCAACAAGGAAGATTATCACCCCTAGAGGTGGAATCATGTTGTCAAAAGTGCAAGAGATAATTGACCCTCATACGGGTCAGTGGGATGAGGCACTAATTCAGAGCGTGTTCTCACCAGTTGATGTACGCAGAATATTACAAATTCCACTACATGTTGAAGCACTAGAAGATTTTGTGGCATGGCACTATACAAAGTCTGGAACCTTCTCAGTACGCTCGGCGTATCACTTAGAATTTGACCACCAGTTCGGTCGCCACTATGCAAATTCAAACAGTCCGGGGAGTGCTCAACTTAGCGGGGTTTGGAAGGAACTATGGCATCTTCGTCTACCGGGAAAGATCAAGCATTTTGGTTGGAAAGTACTTAAGGGAGTACTTCCATGCTACGGTGTACTCGCGGGCAGACACATACCCTTGATCCCGCAATGCCCGATATGCAAAGTTGGTTTGGAAGACATTCAACATTGTCTGTTCACATGTGATAGAGCAACGCAAGTGTGGTCATCACTAGGGTTAACTGAGGAGATCGACAGAGCAGTTGTGCAGGACCGGTCTGGGTCTATCACTTTGGACATTTTGATCCGCCTGCATACAATAACACATGATATTCCCACTGCCGAGCTCATCCTGGTGGCCATGTGGTTTATATGGTGGCAAAGGAGGCAAGTTGCGAAGGGGGAGACTGTCCCAACTCCAGAGCAATCAGCCATCTCAATTCGGGTACTTGCTACCAATTTTGTCCGTGCAAATACACCAAACCAGCCCATCCGCAAGAATGATCAAGTGTGGAAGAAGCCAAGTAGGGGAGTTATAAAGGTGAACGTTGATGCATCATTTCATGAGGAGAACCTCAGAGGAGCTTGTGGAGTTGTCGCCCGTGACGATCAGGGCAAATTTCTGGGAGCGACAACACTAGCATTACCTCATGTTTCAAGCGCGGGATCAGCTGAGCTAATGGCCATCCGTTCTGGACTATACCTGGCAGCGAATCTGGGATGCACAAACCTCATCATTGAGTCGGATTGTATGAACGCTTTGGAAGCTATATCTGACCCGGATGCGTACATGGGAGTGGACGTTCCTGTGGTGGCAGAGTGCTCTCTCTTGGCAATGGAGTTTGCAAGTATTAGCTATGAGTTTTGTAGCAGAGAGGCAAATATGCTAGCGGATGGATTAGCAAAGCATTGTTTTAGCAATAGTACTTCTGAGGTTTGGGTGACTTTCGTCCCTGACTTTATTCTTCACAACTATGTAAATGACATTGCTATTATCTGAGGAATAAAGTTATTACGATAAAAAAAAAAAGATGGTCTTTCTGAGAACAAATAGAAACGAAGATCGAGCTCGGGCCCATTAATCGCCAAAATCCGGCGCAGAAATTCTCCCTAAAATCGCTCAACCGTAAGAGGGACAAAAAGTTAAGGAGGTTTGTCAACAGGATTTCAATGGGAAAAGCACCGCACGGTGCACGGAGGATAACTGCAAGAAAAGGACCCCGCGGATGGATCAGCTGTCGGCTCGCGAAAGGCACGGCACGGGCTACAGCTACAGCCTACAGGGGCGAAGTGTGAAACGAAACGAAACGAAAAACAAAACTTAGATCGTGGCGTGGCCGCAGCGCCGCGCTGGACGTGTCGACTCGCCGGTGCGCAGAGGTCGCGCTTTTCACTTGATTCAAGCCCGAAAGCGACCGACCGATCGGTCTGCCGCCGAGCGCCGCGAATGCTCCTGAGCGCGCGCGAGGGAGCCACGTCCATCTCGCCACGGACCCGCACGGCCGCTTCTCTCCATCGATCAGGTTACGTGCGCGGTCGTAGAGTACTATCCCGGAAGCATTTGGTCTGTGACCAGCGGTGCGGCACGTGGGTGCTTCATGTAGTCCATGGTGAAATTTACTAATATAAACCAATGATTTTGGATAACAACTATTTATTTATTTACTACTTAGGCCGGTCTTAATGGGAGTATTATAAGCGGTATCATGCATGCCAATTAGATTTTTTGGATGATGTGACACACAATTAAACGAGGAAAGAGAGAATGTGGTATCATATCATGATATCATATCATATTAAATGGTGTACTACTTTGTGTCATACACTAGTATCATATGCATGATACTACTAGTATATGATACTCCACATTACTACCAGCCTTATAAAAGCACGAGTTTGATGAATTCAAATGATCTCAGCTATTCAACAACCTAGATCCAACGTCTCACGCTGCTTTAATGATGTATCCATCACATCATAGGCAATATGAAAACACATTAATTACATTAACCATAATTTGGAAACAACATTAATCACAATTAAACTTGTAACTGACATTAATTACAGTTAATCTTGGAAATAATTTTAGACATGTGTTGGATGTGAACGATTACTGCTAGGTGAAAGTTGTAAGTCCTATTCCAAGAATACTCCACTTTTCATCCCCCGCCAAAAAAAATGCTCCATTTTTCTAATTCTCCTTGCTCTTGAGATCTTCTTTTTCATTAGGTACCTAGGCATCTCATGTGGTGCAAACAATTGTCGTTATTGTGTATCTAATGTTCACCCGTCTTGGTGTGTGTATTGAGTTATGAAATGAAACGGAGTTAGTTGGGATGGTGCTTTACTGATTACAAAAAGGCTTCTCAAGTACTCCCTCTGTAAACTAATATAAGACCTTTTAGATGGGGGTAAATGCTAACTTTGTAGCACTTATTCATCTCAAGATTTTTGTGCATCATTGAGCATTTTCGAAATTGAGTGGGGCGTTTTGGAGCTCAATTTTTTGAAAAAAATCAAAAATCGCACTTTTCGGTTTAAAAAAAAAACTGAAAAAAATTATACAAGTAAACAAGGATGTTATGAGTAAGTGTAAGTGTGTAAAATTTCAGGATGAAATACCTTAAAATGCAATCTGTGCAAGAAAGACAAATTCATGGGCTTTGAGAATGAATAGTGCATCTACTAAAAAGCCTCAGATTTTTTCTTTTTGTGTAGCACTAATTTTAAGGTATTTCGTCCTGAAAATTTACACACTTATGCTTTATTGCTCTAAGTATATGTGTTTTTTTTCAATTGTTTTTGGAACGTGAAAATTTAGATTTTGATCAATTCAAATTAGGCCTCCATGGAGGCAGTGGCGGTGCCAGGATTCAAACCTTGTGATGTCAAGATTTTGGTAACAGAAAATCTCATACACAAATTAAACAGGAACAAAAAAAATCCATACTTTAGTATAAACATATTTTTGTAGCGGCCCTTTTGGATCATGTATATTTTGATATGTATGCATAATAGCAATATTACTGAGAAAAATGACATTTGAAATCTCAATAAGCAGCAATCTCTTACTTCTAGTTCCTAGTATTCATCACGAGAGAACAAAATTAGAAGAGGAGGAAGATAGAACTTACAAATAAAAGGGGAGGGCCTCGAATGATGACTAACGTTGCGTCAGACAACGCTGCCGGCTAGCCGGAGGTTGATGTGCGTCACGCCCATATGAAAGGCCGCATCTAAGTTTTCTATATTGGAGAAATTTACACGGGAAGATGAAACAGCAGAGAAATCCAACTATGAAAGGATAAACCACGGGATTAGTAGATCAACCAATCAGGAAGTTATTAGGGCTTCCTTTGCTAGTTTATTTATTTTTGCCAAGCAAAACGTTACCCGAAACAGATGACAGGTGGGTCTTGTAGTCAATTTTCAGAATTTGTTTATTCAGCACTGAGAACGCATGCATGGGGTCTTTCACTTGCCAAATCCCCCTGTGTAGTCAAGCGACTACGCAGCCACAACGTGGCTTCGCCACTGCATGGAGGACGAGCTCCATTGAGCATTTTTGAAATTTGAGTACTTTGTTTCTTATTGGTGTTAACATCCTAGGGGCCTATTTATCACATTTGATTCTGAGAGTGGTCCTTATCGATGCTTTTTGATGTTACTAGGCAATCTACGGAGTGTGCTCCACTTATTATAGGTGTCAACGTCCTCGATCTAATATAACGGTTCATAGCATCATAACCACCTCAGATTCGATTGGAATGTGTCGTTCTTAACTGACCACTTCGATGCTACTCGTTGCTAGTTTCAGGGTTGTTGTGCTAGGCTTACGCATGTTGTGATCATGTGTGAAATCTAGCTGGTTAAGAGAAACGGCTTGCTTGTTAGATTTCATATTTGCTTTTGTTCTTCCTTTTACAGTGTAGCTCTGAAAAAGATACTACCCCCAAGCATTTGGTTTATGGCTAGAGATGCAACATGTGGGTTCTTCATGTAGTTGATGGTAAGTGCCTTAGTAAATCTTACTTGTGTCACCATGAGCTAGCGTACCTAGACATTCATGTAGTTCAAGCTATTGTTGTCATCCATGTGTCTAATTTTCGGTTATCTTGTTGTGTATATTTCCTTATAAAATAAAGCAAAGTTAGTTGGGATGATGGTTTAGTGATTGCAGAAAAGCTTCTTTGAGTAAATGCTAATTTTATAGCATCGGTTCACCTCAAGAGTCAAGATTTTTGTGCTTCATGGAGTAAATTTGAGTGTTATGTTCCTTATTGATGTTAACATCCTAGGGCACCTATTTATCACCTCTGATTAGTCACTTTATGTGCATTTTGATGTTACTAGGCATCCTAGGCAGCTTGCTCCAATTGTTACTGGTGCTAACGTCCTCGATCTAGACATCTAGTGGTTCATAGCATCATAACCACCTCCGATTTGTTTGAAGTGTGTCGTTTTTACGTCACCACTTCGATGCTACTCGTTGCCAGTTTGCGGTTACTGTGTAGGTGATGTGTAAAATCTAATTGATTAGGGGAACTCCTTATTGATTAGATTTTATTTGATTTTCTGAGTTTTTTTATCTATATATGGTACCTTGTGGAGATTTTGGTTTGTCACCAACGATGCAAATGTGGGTGCTTCATGGAGCTGATGGCGAGTGACTTACATCTTGCATGTGTCGGCATCCTAGGGTTTTTTCTTGCGAATGAAAAATTCAATTACTAATCCATCAGAATTACAATCCAAGCAACACGGCTCTTGTACATCATCAGGCCACCAGATCGGAGCTAGACAACCGTGTGAGCTGTCAAACATGTGTAATTCGCCATAAAGTCACTTACAGAATTTTGACAGTACCTAACAGGAGTAATACAAAATTGACTACTAATCATCTTATCTATGTCAGCATCCTACACATGGGTGCTGCATGGAGTCTATGGTAAGTGTCCTACTATATCATTTCACCTATGTCCGCATCCTAGAGTGTTACCGATATGCATCTCATCTAATTCAAACTATTGTTGTCATCCGTCCTTTTTTGGTGTTACGGGGGTTAATTTCCGGGTTTTATTTGGTGTGTATGTTGCGTTGGAGAATGAAACGAAGTTAGTTGGGATGATGGATGATGGTTAAACAATTACGTAAAATCTTCCTCGAGTAATGCTAACTTTCTAGCATTGGTTCACCTCAAAAAAATGTAGCTTCATGGAGTAAATTTGAGTGCTCTGTTTCTTTTTGGTGTTAACATCCTAGGGCACCTATTTATCACTTTTAATTCAGAGAGTAGTCCTTCATGTAGTCCTTCTATGCTCCACTTCTTACCAATGTCAGCATCCTCGGTCTAGTAGTACACGTCGAAGGTTTTAGTTTGTGACCAGCCATTCAAGACATGGGTGCTTCACGGAGTCGATGGCAAGTATCTTACATCTTACATGCGTCATCATCCGGGTTAGCTAGGCATGTCCTCTTATTCGAACTATTATTGTCATCCATCCTTTCTGGTATTGCGGGCACTAATTCTCATTTGCATTATTGTGTATATTGTTTTATGGAATGAAATGAAGTTAGTTGGGATAATGGTTTACCGATTATAGAAAAGCTTCCTCGAGTAAATGTTAACTTTGTAGCACACTAGTTCACAACCAACGGTTCAAGATTTTTGTGCTTGATTGAGTAAATTAGAGGGCTCGATTTCTTATTGGTGTTCACATCCTATGGCACCTCTGATTAAGAAAGTAGTGTCCATCCGTGCATTTTGATATTACTAGGCATGGATTCATCTTTGTCGGGTTGTGTGAATTAAATTCCGCTGTCAAATGCAGTAGTTGGGAGAATGGTGTATTGATTATAGAAAAGTCTCACTAAATAGCTCTGTAAAAAGTATGCTCAAGCAAAACTTGTACTCCCTCCGTCCCATAATATAAGAGCGTTTTTGACACTAGTGTAGTGTCAAAAACGCTCTTATGTTATGGGACGGAGGGAGTAACTATGTAGCATTTGGTTGCCACCCATGATTCATGCATAGTGAAGTACGGGCATACAGCTGCTCCGCTTCTGTATGGTGTTACACCCTAGGGTTGCATCTCCTCTAATTCATACTATTCGCATCCATCTATTTTGACATTAATCATCATCGGGTTGTGTTTGTCATGTTGTGTGTATCGTGTCCTACCGTGAAACATAGTTACGACAATGGCTTCCCATATATATAAAGTTCTGCTATTGTAGCTCTTGGAAATATTCTTTCGGCTTTTGTTATATTATGAGGTAGTTGGTTTGCAGCCAACAGTTCACGATTATTGTGCTTCATGGAGTAAATAACGAATGGTGCACTTCTTAATAGTGTGAATCTCTTAGGATATCCATCACCAATGATTCAGAATATCTTTCTGTCCATCTATTTTGATATTACCTGGTGTTGATTCGAGTTTGTCATGGTGTGTGCACTGTGTTTGTACAATGTTAGCTCAGATAATGGATTAATGGTTCACCTGCTATAGAAAAGTTCCCTTATTATCTCGGATATGTACCGACGGTTAAAAACTTACTACTCGTCAGCAAAAAGAGCAGTAACTTGCTCCTATCTATCCACCATTTGGTTTACAACAGACGGTTTGAAGAAAGTATGCTTCACAACCAGCGCTCCACTTCTTTTTCTCAAGAACTTGTCTGAAGCGCCGCCTTTTGTCACTAAAAAAGAGTGCGAATTGTTGTTAATGTTGTTATCGGGCCAGGCTACCTATATACCCATTCCTTTCGAGTAAGACTATTGTTGTCATCTGTCTTTCTATTTCATTTGCACTCTATTGCATCTGTGCACCACTCTCGATTTGCCGTACAAATAAAAGGTGTCGCTGTTCTTCGACCATTAGAGAATTCTAAACATCCGAATATACGAAAAGTCCAGATCACCCCACAGGATTAGCGCAGTATTACACTATCCTGAGAAGAATAAAATCCCGCGACAAGAAAAACTATGTTGAAGAGAAAACATTGCATGCCAAAGTGAAGTGAAGTCATCTGAAGCAGCTTTTTACCCAAAATTGGAGAAATCAATTGTAGCACGAGTCTCATGACCGAGATTTAGCAGGCTTACGTGGCACGCCGCTTGCATCTTAAATCTGAAGCCATGAGCCGAAGAGGAAACTCGTGCTGGGAGCCCGTCCAGGACGACGGGAGCAACCAGAAAAGGTTACTGGGATCGCGAAGCAAACTTGGACTTGTTAGGAGTCGGTGGGAATCGGCATCGGCATGGATGGCAGTTGCTTGCATGGCCCTAACAGCTGACGCTTGTCCCCATGCAGAAGAATTCGTAAGCTCGTTTGCTGCCTATTTTTTGCATTGTTGGTGCTGTCCGGTCCCTGCTCCTAGTGAACTTTTCGTAGACGCATTGGCACCAAACAAGTGATGCTTTTTTGTCACGGCTGTACGTGGGGTCAAGTGCACTAATAAGCTGGAGATCGGTGACATGTGCCTGCATTTTTTTCGTTCTCGTTTTGCCTGAAATCCTCTTGTTCTGGTGTTTCGGTTGCGCAGGGGAAACACTCAAACGCTAGCTGATCTTTCGCCACCTAGACCTCTCGCCAGAGAACACTCCACGCAACCTTAAACAACCACAAGGGGAGAAACGCATCGCGCACACGCATACAGGCGTGTTCGTCCTACCACTACAACAGTCCAGCATACGTACATCCAGGCATATACCCACCGAAGACCCTACCAATCTCGCGGCATTTAAGCCCCGGACCGGACGACGCTACGACTCCACAGTGGCCAGCGCCCACGCTCTTGCATGGACCGTCATCAAGCGCGGGAGGGATCATGCCATCATGGCGCAAGAGATGAGCACCGGCGCACAGGAAGTCCACCTCCGGAAACGGGACACCTCACTTGCCACCCCGACTTCCCTTTCGACGCCCTTGAATGCCCGTCCCTCTCGGGCACCGTCGGGGCGCCACGTGGGCGCCCTCGACGGCGACCTTGTGGACCATGCCGACACCGCCGCGTAGCTCTCAGGGTTTCACGGTGGCCGGTCCCGAGCCCGGCGAGGGCGCGCGCGGTGAGGTTGCGTGCCGGGAGTCGCAGCTGGCTCCGGGAGGCTTCACTAAATGCGGCATTGATGGCCGCGGCACGGCCAGCCGCTGGGATCACGCCCCAATTATTATTGATCAAGAATCTGCCTGTACGACCACCCTCCGCAACGTGCGTACCAGACTGAGCTTCTGGTTCCAGATACGTACAACAGCCCGCGAGGGAGCACCTCTCAGCTTCAAGCATTGATTCGCCGGCGGCGAAAGAGCGCTGCCCAATGACGCCGCCGCCGCACGCCGTCGTTCGTCGCCTAGGTGAAACGTACGGGTCGGACAAGGAAGAGCGAAGAGACGTTTACCTGTGGAGAGTGGAGACCAGTGCCTAGCTTGTAGTAGTAGGGCATGTACTTCGCCATCAATGGGAAGAAAACCAGGTGTCTTGGGAGAGAACTGCTACCTCCATGTGCAATGAATGAACGCCATCGGGTGATGATGCAAGGTTAACTGTGAACTGGAACCACGAGGATGGGCTTAACTGTGAACTGCAATTATTGATCAGGGCAGTATGCTTTTTTACACAAATTGAAGCTGTGTGGACGTCAGCTCCGTCAGAAGTAGGCTCCGTCCGGTATGTGTGGTGGCACCCAGGAACTGATGGTGCTGCTTTACTGCTTCTAAAAGCTCAGGTACAACAACATGGGACGTCGATGGATTTACCGGCAAAAGGCGATATGAGTCGATGAACTCAGTCAGGGTCACCCCGAACCAGTGTAGTTTCCTCACACATGCGGCTCATTTTCCTGACGAGAATGATTCCTGCAGGAAGTCGTAGAGCTCCTCTGCGACTGCCAAGGGGTATTCTTCCTGCGGCAGAAGCGTGCCTGGGACCTCCACGAATTTGGTCACGCCTTTGGCGCCCTTGAGAGCCTCCATCTCGGCCTTGGATCTCTTGGGGGAATTCAGCGTCGACACCACTAAAACGGGGACATCTCCATCCAACTTGGCATACAGCTGCAGGAACTCTTCCCTCGATTGGACAGGATCGAGAAGGCCGGTCAGGAACGCGGCAGGGACGTATCGCGCGCCTTTTCTTTTGGTCAATTCGTAGCGGCTTTCGACGATTTCCGGTGTCACATTCTCAGGGTTGGCATACACATGGGACTTGTACTGGGACTGGATGGACTTTTCGTTGCTCACCAGAACATTGTACATCATCCAGCCGATGGCTGGGGCCCTGAGGGTTCCTCGTAGAAGCCCGTACCTGTTATTGACAGGTCAAAAATTATTTTAGTGCGGTCAGCTTGAATCTTATGCACTAGCAGGCCAGGTATATGTAGAAAAATGGCTAATAGGGGTGATCATATCACGTATTATCTACATCAGTATTCATTCTATGTGATTTCAATGGATACTGCTTTAGGTCACACCTACAATCCTCCATCACAGGCTTCACTAATCAGTTATACATATATATCAACATTAGTTAAATGCGTGAGGCTACACATGTAAATCAGTACTGGAGCACAAAAATGATAACCTCCTTTCTCATAAAGCCACTAAACCAATTTGGAAAATGAAGTGCCTGCAAATGGTACTGTACTTTCCATGTGCGACGACAGAGACAATTCCATAATGACAACCAAGGCCAAACATAACTAATGAAATCACTGCATAAGGCAGACTCGTTCGTACACAAACAATTTCTCAATTGCACCCTAGCTGTGGGGCCTACACATCACCATGTTGCAACTGCCTATGATCCAAAAGATATGTATGCAAAACAGTGCTGCAACTAAATGCAAATCTGTACTAAACCACGTAGAAGATTTTACTAACAGTGCTGCAACTGAAAGATTTGTACTGAACCAACTAGCAGATTTGCTGTTTGTTGAACGAGATGCTCCAACCCACCTAAAGGCATGTGATAGCACTACTGATAGGCATGAACACTACAGAATAAAAGGCAGGATGAGGTACAGTTTGATACAGTATAATGATGATCAAAAGGGAGTATTTTCTCCTATAGTCCGGTTGCATCCAAGGACTATCAAGATCATCTTAATGTTTCCACAGCTTCACAAACCTCACGATTCTGGGTATGTTTCATGCCTATCACATCTGCCTAGCACATTTTGTATATTCACCCTTGACAATTGACATACACAATGAACAACAAATATTGTGAGGAAAGGGTCAGGGAATATAGCCATAGCCCATAGGCATGAGGCTTGTAAATGGAGTGTCTACAGATTTTGTAGTCAAGACAGCACAGAAAAATGCAAACTGTTGCTGAAAAACTGGCAATGAAGTGCATTGGTAGTGGTGATCTTGGTATTATACTATTATCTTGAAATAAACTCAACAAAATGAGTGCCCTGCCTCCACCTGATTTGAGCATAAACAAAGTTGCACAGATGACAGAACACGGGAGTGCCTATAAAAGTATTCTATGGCAAATATACGTAATACCATAAGAACTAATAAGCGCAAGTTTAATACCTTGTTTCCATATCAGAACCTCGGCCAAATACAATGGGAAGGGGTCCAGCCCAAGTAGGTGCAACAGCAGCAACCGCAGATGGTCTGATAAGGCCCTTCCCAGCTGCACGGATAGCTATGGTTGCTGCATGACCACCTCCAACAACTACCAGTTCGCCATCTGAACATAGTGTAGACAGTGCAAGTGTACACCCACATTGTTAAGTCACTACTGAGATTCAAACAGAACAAAATTTTCAAACTAATTGCCGTTACTGAATAATTGAAAATCGTGACAACAGCAGTCAATCTGACAAACATCGATCAACTAGAATTTGTTTTCTTCTTTCTGGCATATGTTCTACTTGTTAACATTGACAAGAGAATATTCCCATGGTGGCTTTGGCTGTTCTGCTGAACTCTATAAGCTTCCTTTAACTACATTGCTACTCTACCCACGAAGTACTAACATACGATAATTATGTTCAGAACCGTTACCGTAAGATGCCAGTATAAAGTGGCCAGCCAGCTTTCATGTACTAGCCAAGAAGAATGTAACCTGGAAACACTTTCTCTAGAATATTTCAGTTGGATATGAATGATAACGTTGCGCAGGCATAATTTTGTGCATAGCACAAACATACTACTTCTGGGCTCTGGTTGAACCACTAAACAGTCTGAACCATACATATACTTTTCGTAACAATGGTTACAATAAGCATATGCAGGTAAAGTAGTAAGCTACCAATGAAGGATAGAAGAATGAGTCATATTCGTGAACCAAATAACCGCAACGAAAGCAAAGTGTGTAGAATCAAATACTAATTCCAGGGAAGATGCTTGCAATGACAGACTACCAGTTGACTGGAAGTGTAAAATCTGATTTACCTGCATCCGCCACAGGACTATTTGGTGAGTTCAGTAGTTGAACCAGAAAATCTTCCATCACATCAGCATTATAGTTCAGTGATGGCCTGTCTGAATAGCCCAGACCAGGCCAATCAACAATAGTAGCACGGTAGCTGAGTTCTCCTTTCCGTGTCACAATATCTTTGGCGACCACCCTCCATTCCTCCACTGTGCTAACATCAGAAATCGTAGGGATCATAAGGATGTTCTTCACATTCTCAGCAGTCCCCTGCTCATGTTCCTCATAGTAAACGCTTACTGGTTTATCCTCAAATTTCCACTGCCACTTCCCAGTCTAGAAAAGCATACCAAGCAATGTTACAGACAGATAATACCACAGAGACAAAATAAAGTTGCTCGTATGACCACAGTTAACAATCCAGTGTTGAGATTATTTCCTCTTAAGTAGTCGATATTCACTAAGGACCTTAACTTTAACAAATGGATGCACAAACAATTGTACTAGCGGAATCTGTTGGAGTAAACATGGTATCACGAACTTCAGTAATATTTTGTGCATATTAGTACTAAGTGCAGCACAATGTAGTCCACTGTTTGTCTGCCATTGCCTAAGAGGGACACCATTGCCTTGCCTAAGAGGGACACCTCCCGATACTTGGGATCAACGCTACAAAGTAATGGTGGTATAGATGAGGATGTTAGCCACAGAATCAAAGCAGGGTGGATGAAGTGGTGGCAAGCATCTGGCATCCTCTGTGACAAGAAGGTCCCACAAAAGCTCAAAGGTAAGTTCTATAGGACGGCTATCTTATATGGAGCAGAGTGTTGGCCTACTAAGAGACAACACATCCAACAAATGAGTGTCACTGAGATGCGCATGCTAAGGTGGATGTGTGGCCATACAATAAAGGGCCGGATTAGGAACGAGGGAATACGTGATAAGGCAGGGGTGGCACCAATTAAAGAGAAGCTTGTCCAACAGCGACTAAGATGGTTTGGACATATACAACGGAGACCTGCAGAAGCACCAGTGAATAGCGGTATTCTAAAGAGTAGCGAAAACTAGGAGGGGTAGGGGGCGACCAGAGTTGGCATGGGAGGAGGCAGTAAAAAGAGACTTACAGGACTGGAATGTACCCAGAGATTTGGCCCTTTATAGGACTGCAAGGAATTCAGCAATCCATGTACCAGAACCTTAATTTACATTCCTTCATTTTGTTTACATGTACTTGATCACTTCTTTTATGGGTTCTCATAGGTTTCTATTGGGTTTCATCTCTAGCTTACCCAACTTTCTTGAGACAAAAGGCTGTTGTCGTAATACTAAGTTCAGCGCAATGTGGTCCACAGTTCAAGTCTTCAAGGTCGTCAAGAAAAAACTTAGCAATTCTGTTTTGTTTGCCTCACAATTCCTATTTCCTTTTTTCCTGTAAAGTCAATTCCTCATGTCCCAACCTCTCATCATTGTTACTATGGGAGCAATATGACATCAACTATGCTCTATCTTAGAGGACAAGCAAGTATATGCATAAACTCAGCCATACACGCCAATTAATGAAATCGACATAGCAAAATTACTGCACTAGCAATCAAGTAGGTAGAACCAAAGATAGGGCCATGGTATGACACTGACTGTGAATAAGAACTAGAAAGAAAGTAAATGTGCCAGACCATTAGGGAACACTGAAACTAAACCAATTAAACGGACCAACTACTACTGGATAAGCAGATGAAGGGGAGTAATAAAGGAGTAAGCATCGATGCATCCTCTTTTTAAAAGTGTTACGTAACGTTTTCAAACAGTTTGCACACAAAAAATGGCGATGTAGAGAGCGCATATTTTATTTACATTTAAAATTGCGAGAACCAGCTCAATTGATTTGGAAGATACGAAATTGACGGAGAAAACATATACTGATGGTCAGCGAAAAATCACCACTCATGCACATTTTTGTCCTTTCCATCCCTTCAAGCTGAGGTCGAATTGGTCTTGAAACTTTGCATGACTTTAGACATGGGAAGCAAGGAGGTAGCACAAAACCTCATATGCATGTAAAAGGGGGGAGAGAGGACAGAGAGCAGGCTTACGGGGTCCTGGATAATGTGAGCCAAAAAGGTTAAAGAATTCTGACCATGAAACACAACACCTCATATGAATGTGGACAACACCGCACTACTGAAAATACTTGTTCCATTTCATACTGTAAGTAGTATAGACTCCAATTGTTTCATGTTGTAGTGATTCCACCTTGTCAAGAAAAATCTACAACAGTATTTTGATAATTTGACCCAACAGTCATCAATCGATAGCGTCAACTTAGATTTGAGATTTTCTCTACTTCCATTTCATACTGTAAGTAGTATAGACTCCATTTGTTTCACGTTGCAGTAATTCCACCTTGTCAAGAAAAATCTACAATAGTGTTCTGATAATTTGACCCAACAGTCATCAATCGGTAGTGTCAACATAGATTTGAGATTTTCTCTAGGGCTAAACATCTCGCACAAAGTTAAACTGGCCATTCAATCCAATTATTAATCTCTGTACCACCGCAAAAAAAGTCTATGTGATAACAGTTTTGAAATAGCAATCAATAGGATGAAGTATAATTGGTTTTACCAAGGAGGAAGGATATTGTGGTACAGGGTATAAAATATATTGATTCAGTCTGACAGATGTGAACAGGTATCTGATCAATGATCACTAGATTCTCCCTCCCTCTCTCCACTTCGTAACTGAAGGGTTCAAGATAAGCTCCACGTAAAGTAGAACAGAAGACGGATCAAAATTCGACAAGCACCCACGCATGCCGCATATTTTTGAATAAATCAGGTATGCCGCATGTGATGTGTGCCAACAACTGTGTATCAAATTCAACCCAGAAAATTGCTACTCCGTATATAGGAGTGTATAACACCAAATTTATGACAATTTTGGTGGCACGTAAATTCTTGCTGCGCATTGTTTTTCCTTTTCCTTTTAAGCAATATATGTAAGTTTCTTGCGACTGAAAACCTACCAAACAACTCGAGATCCGCGTGGAATAAGTTCGCGAACCTCAATCGTGCTAAGACTCGCGGCTTATTCAACGGATTCCCCAGCCACCCGATACAACGATTCCGATGAGCCCAAATCCGGTAGCCAGCCACAGCAGCGATTTATGTCGATAGTTGTACTATTCGGCTACCAATTGTTCGGCGAACTCACCTTGGACGGCGAGTACGCGGGCTTGGAGGCGGGAGGGGCGGCGACGCAGCGTACAGCGAAGCGCCTCGGCCGCCGGAGCGGAACCAGACGGCTGGAGGCCGTGACGGCGGGGGCGAGGAAGGCGGCGGCGGCCGCCGCGGAGGGGCGCATGAGGGGAGTGGGAGCCGGAGGCGGGCACGACGGGGGGAGTGGACAGGAGGCGGACGACGTGGGCTGCAGTGGACTCGGGAGCTCGACGGCTGGAGATTCGCCGTTGTTTTGTTGCGCCCATGCCTTTCCTCTATAGCTCTTTTTTTTTTTTTTTTTTTTTTGCACACCACTATTCCTTATTTCAAACAACACTTGGCATCTCCAACGGTGACCCCCAAACTGGACACCGCATCCGTCCGCGGACACGGATGCAGGAGCCGGCCATACAAAGCTATTTGCATATGTCCGGTTGCATTTCGAACGAATTTTAACGAAATTAAACAAATTTGATGCAAATTTAAACAAATCGGACGATATTCATTAAAACTTGGATAATATCGTCCGGTGTACTAAAAAACTTAAAGAAAACCTAAAACTACCCTATACTACTCTATACTTGACGGTGACCTCGTAGGTCATGCCGGGCTCCCCGGCAGCGCCTCCGTCATCGTCACCGTAGTTGTCATCTGGCTTCAGGCGGCGGCGGGGCGCGTCGCGGCAGGGCTTCCCGGCTGCGGGTTGTCGCTCGTGGATGATCTTCTCCGCTTGCTCCTGTGTCGTGCGCAGTGCGGCCGCGGTCACCGCGGACGTGGGCGCGGGGGAGGGGGACGAGAGGATGGCTGGCATTGGCGAAGGCGGCAATGGCGGTGGACTCCCGAAGAGACCCCTCCTGGCCGTACTTGACCATCTCCTCGTCGAGGCTGCGGAAACGGCGCTTGCTCGTCTCGGCCATCGTCTTCGAGCGGTTGAGGGCCCAGACCGTGGCCAGCTCTGGATTCACCAGGATGTATTGCGGCAGGACGTCAGAGTCCGCGAACTCTGAATGGCGTGCGGCGTTGCGCCTGTCGCGCCGACGCCGCTCCCTGTCGGCGTACTCCGCCGCTGTGAGTTGTGCCACGCCGAGAGGACGAGCTGCTGCCGCCGCCGCCGAGGTAGTGACGAATGCAACCGAGCGCCTTCGCGGCGATCGCATGGGGCATGCCTCCTTGACGCGCCGGGGCAGCGGCGACAGCCGCTCCTTCTTAACGTGACGTCCTCTTAGGACGCCGCGGTTGCGCGGGGGAGAGCGGGGAGGGGAAGCGGGCTCCGGCTTGACGTCCAGGAGCGTCTTCGGTGGCGCCAGTGGGCCGTTGAGGTGGAGGAACGAGCGACGGAGCATGACCCTGATTACGTCTCCAACGTATCTATAATTTTTGATTGTTCCATGCTATTATAGTATCAATTTTGGATGTTTTTATATGCAATTGTATGCAACTATATCATTTTTTGGGACTAACCTATTAACCTAGTGCCCAGTGCCAGTTGCTATTTTCTGCTTATTTTTGGCTTTTCAGGGAAACAGTACCAAATGAAATCCAAATGCCACGAAACTTTTTGGAGATTTTTTTCTGGACAAAAGAAACCTTGAAAGCTTCTGGAGGAGGCCAGAAGCCTCACGCCGTGCTGCCTTGTGGGGCCCACGTGACCCCGTTTGACCTAATTCCACTTCTATAAATTTACAAATATTGGGAAACCCCCAGAGAGCCAGAAGAAATAACCTTTCCGCCGCCGCAAGCCTCTGTTCTTCCGCGATCCCATCTGGAGGCCTTTTCCGGTACTCTGCCGTAGGGAAAATCGATCACGGAGGGCTTCTACATCAACCTTGCTGCCCTTCCGATGATGTGTGAGTAGTTTACCACAGACCTACGGGTCCATAGCTAGTAGCTAGATGGCTTCTTCTCTCTCTTTGATCTTCAATACAATGTTCTCCTTGATGTTCTTGGAGTTCTATCCGATGTAATCTTCTTTTGCGGTGTGTTTGTTGGGATCTAATGAATTGTGAGTTTATGATCGGATTATTCATGAGAAATATTTGAGTCTTCTCTGAACTCTTTTATGCATGATTGTTATAGCTTTGTATTTCTCTCCGATCTATCGGTTTAGTTTGGCCTACTAGATTGATTTATCTTGCAATGGGATAGGTGCTTTGTGATGGGTTCAATCTTGCGGTGCTCAATCCCAGTGACAGAAGGGGACATGATACGTATTTGTATTGTTGCTATTAAGGATAAAAGGATGGGGTTTATTCATATTGCTTGAATTTGCTTCTCTACATCATGTCATCTTGCTTAAGGCGTTACTCTGTTTCATACTTAATACCCTAGATGCATGTTGGATAGCGGTCGATGGGTGGAGTAATAGTAGTAGATGCAGGCAGGAGTCAGTCTACTTATCTCGGACGTGATGCCTATATACATGATCATTGCCATGAATCCGTCATAATTATTTGCTATTCTGTCAATTGCCCAACAGTAATTTGTTTACCCACCGTATGTTTCTGTGCTCGAGAGAGAAGCCTCTAGTGAAAACTATGGCCCCCGGGTCTATCTTTGTTATATAAAAAACCCAAAAATACCTTGCTGCAATTTATTTACTTTTATTTTATTAGTGTTTTAGTTTAGCTATTTACCTCCATAAGATTTAATCCTTACAAGTAACCGCTAAGAGGATTGACAACCCTCTTATTTGCGTTGAGTGCAAGTGTTTGCTCTTCTGTGTGCAGGCGCGTTCTAACGGAATTTTGCTTGGTTCTCCTACTGGATTGATAACCTTGGTTCTTAACTGAGGAAAATACTTATCTCTACTGTACTGCATCATCCTCTTCTCTTCGGGGAAATACCAACGCAGACTACATGTAGCAGGAAGAATTTCTGGCGCCGTTGCCGAGGAGACATCATCAAAATTACCAAGTACCTTCGTATAAATTATCATTTACTTGTATTTACTTTATTTATCTTTTATTTGCATTTGCCTCTCGTTTTTATCTCCCCCACTTCTATTTTTTTTTACAAAAACACAAAAAATTTATTTGCTTGTGTGCTAGTTTGCTTGCTTTGTCACGATGTCTCAAGAAAATACAAAATTGTGTGACTTTTCCAATACTAATAATAATGATTTTATTAGTACTCCTATTGCTACTCCCGCCACTAGTGCGGAATCATGTGATATTAATGCTGCCTTGCTTAATCTTGTTATGAAAGAACAATTTTCTAGTAGTCCTAATGAAGATGCTGCATCCCATCTAAATACTTTCGTTGAACTTTGTGATATGCAAAAGAAGAAAGATGTGGATAATGATATTGCCAAATTAAAATTATTTCCGTTCTCACTACGAGATCGTGCTAAAACTTGGTTTTCATCCTTGCCTAGAAATAGTATTTATTCATGGGATAAGTGTAAGGATGCTTTTATTACCAAGTATTTTCCTCCCGCTAAGATTATTTCTTTAAGAAATCAAATTATGAATTTTAAGCAACTTGAGCATGAACATGTCGCACAATCTTGGGAGAGAATGAAATTAATGATAAGAAATTGCCCAACTCATGGTTTGAATTTATGGATGATCATACAAAAAAATTATGCGGGACTAAACTTTGTCTCTAGAAATTTGCTAGACTCTGCCGCAGGTGGTACTTTTATGGAAATTACATTGGGAGAAGCTACAAAACTTCTTGATAATATTATGGCAAATTATTATCAATGGCACACTGAACGAACTCCAACTGGTAAGAAGGTAAATTCTGTTGAAGAAATTAATACTTTGAGTGATAAGATGGATGCTCTATTGAAATTGGTTGCTAGTAAAAATGCTCATATTGATCCTAATGATGTGCCATTGTCTACTTCGATTGAGCAAAATAATGATGCTATTGATGTGAACTTTGTCTCTAGAAATAATTTCAACAATAATGCTTATAGGGGTAATTTCAATGCTAGACCGTTTCCTGGAAATTCCTCTAATAATTATGGCAATCCTTATGGTAATTCTTATAATAATAATAATAATAATAATAATAGGATGCCCACTGATCTTGAAAGTAATATTAAAGAATTTATTAGTTCTTAAAAGAATTTTAATACTATGATAGAAGAAAAATTGAATAGAGTTGATGAATTGGCTAGGAACATAGATAGAATTGCTCATGATGTGGAAAATCTCAAAACTAAAATTTTGCCATCCAAACATGATATAAATGAGTCTATTAAAGCTATCTATGTCTCCATTAATGAAAGTAAAAAAAGGACCGCTTGGTTGAGAGCTAAGCGAGAGTTTCTAGAAAAAGCGATTCCACCCGGTTTCTATCGTAGTAATGATGAAGATATTAAAATGATTGGTGTCACTCCTATTGAATAATTATTTAGTAACATAAAACTTGATGAAAAAGGGACTGAAGAAGAGTCAACTTTAGATAGAAGGAGTCCCACTTGCTTGGAGGGTGATAATCTTGATCGTAAAAATGAAAAAAGTGGGTTTGGAGAGGTCAAAACTTTAAATAGTAATGCACCCACTACTTTGGATTATAAGGACTTTAATTATGATAGTTGTTCTTTAACTGAGTGTATTTCCTTGTTGCAATCCATGATTAATTCACCAAATGCATATGAACAAAATAAAGCTTTCACTAAACATATTGTAGAAGCCATGATGAAAGCACATGAAAAAAAACTTGAATTGGAAGTATCAATTCCTAGAAAATTACAAGATGAATGGTAACCAACTATTAAAGTAAAAATTAAAGACTATGAATGTAATGCTCTTTGTGATCTTGGTGCTAGCGTTTCCACTATACCAAAGTCTTTGTGTGATGTGCTAGGTCTCACCGACATAGATCCTTGTTCCCTTAATTTGCATCTTGAGGATTCCACTACTAAAAAGACATTGGGTAGAATAAATGATGTTCTTATACTAGCTAATAGAAATTATGTGCCCGTGGACTTTATTGTTCTTGACATTGAAGGCAATCCTTCTTGCCCCATAATACTTGGTAGGCCTTTTCTTCGAACTATTGGTGCTATTATTGATATGAAAGAAGGCAATATAAGATTTCAATTTCCACTAAAGAAAGGGATGGAACACTTCCCTAGGAAGATAATTAAAGCACTATATGAATCCATTATGAGGGCCACTTATGGAATCAATTTGAAGGATGACAACACTTGAAACTATGCATTATGCCTAGCTAGGGGCATAAAACAATAGCGCTTGTTGGGAGGCAACCCAATGAATAAAATAAATTTTTGCTTTTTCCTTCTGTTTTTGAGTGTTTGCACAATTATAGCTTCTGTTATGATTGTGTTTTTATGTTTTAATTAGTGTTTGTGCCAAGTAATGCCTTTGGGATGATGTCGATGATAGTATAATTGATGCTGTTTGGAAAACAGAAAGTTTTGCGTCCAGTGCTGGATTTTTAATTCTATACTGTAGCATCAGAAAAATCTGAAATTTTTACAAAGTATTGGTATATGAATTTTTTACGTTTTAGTAATTTTTCAGAATTTTAGGAGTTACAGAAGTATGGCTTTTAAATAGGTCTTTTCAGACTGTTCTGTTTTAGACAGATTCTGTTTTTGTTGCATAGTTTGCTTATTTTGATGAATCTATGGATCGTATCGGGGGGTATGAGTCATGGAGAAGTTGGAGTACAGTAGAATTATGCCAATATTAAATATGAATCAATTTACAACAGTACCTAGAGTTAAATATTTATTTGTTATACTAACGGATCTCACGAGGTTTCTCTTGAGTTTTGTGTGCTGAAGTTTTCAAGTTTTGGGTGAGACTACGATGGATAAAGGAATAAGGAGCGGCAAGAGCCTAAGATTGGGGATGCCCAAGGCACCCCAAGGTAATATTCAAGGAAGACTCAAGCGTCTAAGCTTGGGGATGCCCCGGAAGGCATCCCCTCTTTCGTCTACAATCTATTGGTAACTCACTTGGAGCTATATTTTTATTCATCACATGATATGTGTTTTACTTGGAGCGTCTTGTGAAATAGTTTGTTTGCTTTTTAGTTTGTCACAATCATCTTTGCTGAACACACCTTTTTGAGAGGGACACACATTATTCGTGATTTGTTAGAATACTCTTTGTGCTTCACTTATATCTTTTGAGCTAGGCAGTTGCTCTAGTGCTTCACTTATATCTTTTAGAGCACGGCAGTGGTTATATTTTAAAGAAATAGTTGCACTCTCATGCTTCACTTATATCTTTTTGAGAGTCTCATGATAGCAATGGTAATATGCACGGGTTATGAATTTGGTCCTGATGTGATAGGTATTCAAGAGGGATATAATAAAAACTTTCATGTAGATCACTGAATATGATAAATTTGATTCTTTGCAATAGTTTTACGATATTAAGATGGTAATATGGGGGAGGTATTAGTAGATATTTGTGGTTTAGTAAGAATAATTGTGTTAAGGTTTGTGATTCCCGAAGCATGCACGTATGACCTGTCGTTATGCTAGGAAGTTGGAGCATGATTTATTATTGATTGTCTACCTTATGAGTGGCGGTCGAGGACGAGCGATGGACCTTGTCCTACCAATCTATCCCTCTCAGGGCATGCGTAGTAGTACTTTGCTTTGAGGGCTAATAGACTTTCGCAATAAGTATGTGAGTTCTTTATGACTAATGTGAGTCCATGGATTATACGCACTCTCACCCTTCCGCAATTTGCTAGCCTCTTCGGTACCGTGCATTGCCCTTTCTCACATCGAGAGTTGGTGCAAACTTCGCCGGTGCATCCAAACCCCGTGATATGATACGCTCTATCACACATAAGCCTCCTTATATCTTCCTCAAAACAGCCACCATACCTACCTATCATGGCATTTCCATAGCCATTCCGAGATATATTGCCATGCAACTTCCACCGTTCCGTTTTTATGACATACATCATCATTGTCATATTGCTTTGCATGATCATATAGCTGACATAGTATTTGTGGCTCAGCCACCGTTCATCATTGTTATACATGTTACGCTAGCATCATTGCACATCCTGGTACACTGCCAGAGGCATTCATATAGAGTCATATTTGTGTTCTAGTATCGAGTTGTAATGTTGAGTTGTAAGTAAATAGAGGTGTGATGATCATCATTATTAGAGCATTGTCCCAGTGAGGAAAGGATGATGGTGGCTATGATTCCCCCACAAGTCGGGATGAGACTCCGGACGAAATATAAAATAAAGAGAAAAAAAGAAAAAAAGAAAAAAAGAAAAAGAAAAAAATGAGAGAAAAAGAGAGAAGGGGCAATGTTACTATCCTTTTCCACACTTGTGCTTCATAGTAGCACCATGTTTTCATATAGAGAGTCTCCTATTTTGTCACTTTCATATACTAGTGGGAATTTTTCATTATAGAACTTGGCTTGTATATTCCAATGATGGGCTTCCTCAAATGCCCGAGGTCTTCATGAGCAAGCAAGTTGGATGCACACCCACTTAGTTTTCATGTTGAGCTTTCATACACTTATAGCTCTTAGTGCATCCGTTGCATGGCAATCCCTACTCGTTGCATTGACATCAATTGATGGGCATCTCCATAGCCCATTGATTAGCCTCGTTGATGTGAGACTTTCTCCATTTTTGACTTCTCTTATTTATCTCTACCACCATACTCTATTCCACCCATAGTGCTATATCCATGGCTTGCACTCATGTATTGAGTGGGAGTTGAAAAAGCTGAAGCGCGTTAAAAAGTATGAACCAATTGCTCGGCTTGTCATCGGGGTAGTGCATGATAAATACTTTGTGTGAAGAAGATGGAGCATGACAGGGTTATATGATTTTGTAGGGATAACGTTCTTTAGCATTTTTATTTTGAAAGACATGATTGTTTATTAGTATGCCTGAGTATTGATGTCTTTATATCAAATTATAGACTATTGCTTTCAATCATTTGGATCTTATTATTCATACCGTAAGAGAGAGATTACATGATGAAACATGATAGGTAGCATTCCACATCAAAAATTCTGTTTTTATCATTTACCTACTCAAGGACGAGCAGGAATTAAGCCTGGGGATGCTTGATACGTCTCCAATGTATCTATAATTTTTTATTGTTCCATGCTATTATAGTATCAATCTTGGATGTTTTTATATGCAATTGTATGCAATTATATATCATTTTTTGGGACTAACCTATTAACCTAGTGCCCAGTGCCAGTTGTCGTTTTCTGCTTGTTTTTGGCTTTTCAGAGAAACAATACCAAATGAAGTCCAAATGCCACGAAACTTTTTGGAGATTTTTTTCTGGACAAAATAAACCTTGGAAGCTTCGGGGGAGGCCAGAAGCCTCACGGAGGCTCCACAAGACACTAGGGCGCGCCCCAGGGGCGCGCCTTGCTGCCTTGTGGGGCCCACGTGACTTCGTTTGACCTAATTCCACTTCTATAAATTCATAAATATTGGGAAACCCCCAGAGAGCCAGAAGAAATAACCTTTCCGCCGCCGCAAGCCTCTGTTCTTCTGCGATCCCATCTGCAGGCCTTTTTCGGTACTCTGCCGGAGGGGGAATCGATCACGGAGGGCTTCTACATCAACCTTGCTGCCCTTCCGATGATGTGTGAGTAGTTTACCACAGACCTATGGGTCCATAGCTAGTAGCTAGATGGCTTCTTCTCTCTCTTTGATCTTCAATACAATGTTCTCCTTGATGTTCTTGGAGTTCTATCCGATGTAATCTTCTTTTGCGGTGTGTTTGTTGGGATCCGATGAATTGTGAGTTTATGATCAGATTATTCATGAGAAATATTTGATTCTTCTCTGAACTCTTTTATGCATGATTGTTATAGCTTTGTATTTCTCTCCGATCTATCGGTTTAGTTTGGCCTACTAGATTGATTTATCTTGCAATGGGAGAGGTGCTTTGTGATGGGTTCAATCTTGCGGTGCTCAATCCTAGTGACAGAAGGGGACATGATACATATTTGTATTGTTGCCATTAAGGATAAAAAGATGGGGTTTATTCATATTGCTTGAATTTGCTTCTCTACATCATGTCATCTTGCTTAAGGCATTACTCTGTTTCATACTTAATACCCTAGATGCATGCTGGATAGCGGTCGATGGGTGGAGTAATAGTAGTAGATGCAGGCAGGAGTCGGTCTACTTGTCTCGGACGTGATGCCTATATACATGATCATTGCCATGAATCCGTCATAATTATTTGCTATTCTGTCAATTGCCCAACAGTAATTTGTTTACCCACCGTATGTTTCTGTGCTCGAGAGAGAAGCCTCTAGTGAAAACTATGGCCCCCGGGTCTATCTTTATTATATAAAAAACCCAAAAATACCTTGCTGCAATTTATTTACTTTTATTTTTATTATTGTTTTAGTTTAGCTATTTACCTTCATAAGATTTAATCCTTGCAAGTAACCGCTAAGAGGATTGACAACCCTCTTATTTGCGTTGGGTGCAAGTGTTTGCTCTTCTGTGTGCAGGTGCGTTCTAACAGAATTTTGCTTGGTTCTCCTACTGGATTGATAACCTTGATTCTTAACTATGGGAAATACTTATCTCTACTGTACTGCATCATCCTCTTCTCTTCGAGGAAATACCAACGCAGACTACAAGTAGCAGACCCCCATCTGCTGCTCGTAGTCCGCATCCGTCACGGCGTACACCGCGTCCTGCGATGGCGGTGACTGCCGCTGCGCCGGCTGGTCCTCCTCGTCGCCAGAGGAGATGACGATCTCCTCCTTCGCGGAGGAGTCAGCCGCCGATGAGCACGACGGCCCGGAAGTGCGAGGGCGGCGTCGCCAGGACCCTCCGAAGCCCAATCCGGAGCAGCCGCCTACTGAAAGCGCAGGTTATCTCCCAGGGGGGGTGAATGGGAGGTTTTAGAAATTCGTCAAACTCTAATGAATTTGACGAAGATCAGAGTGAAGAAATAGAAACACAAGGGAAACTAAGTCATCACAGAATCAGAGTACATGCAATCAGGATACGTAAGAGTGAAGAACATGCAATCATACAATCATACAAGCATGAAGAATATGAACTGAGGAAATGAAAGATAGCATGATCAAATTCTTCAGTTCAAATTCGTTAGAGGATAGATCACAAATTCTTCAGCAGCGGAATAAAGTAAGAGAGGGTGAGGAATTTGAAACCAGGTTGGCTCGGTGAAGACAATGCAATTTGGTAGACCAGTTCCAGTTGCTATATCAACTGTGCGTCTGGTTGAGGCGGCTGAGTCGCAACTCAGAGGACACACAGTCCTCACCGTATTCCTCTTGAGCTAAGGTCACTTAGTCCTCGCCCAATGACTCATGGTAAGTCTTCAAGGTAGACTTCCGAAACCTTCACAGACTTGTTCACCGGCACACCACAATGACTCTTGGTGTGCTCAGAACTTGACGCCTAACCGTCTGGAAGAATGACAGTCTTCAAAGGTAACAGGCGTCGGATCACACAGATCAATCTCTTCAGTGATGCTCAATCACTTTGGCTCTGGGTTTTTCCTCACTTAGAATTCTCTCAATGTCGTCGGAGGATGGGTTGCTCTCAAATGACAAGTGTCAAGTTCTCTCGGAGCAGCCAACCAACAAGTGGTTGTGGGGGGCGGCTATTTATAGCCAGGGGGCAACCCGACATGAATTGTCCTAAATGCCCTTCTCTGATTCGACCGTTGTCAGGATAAGGATCCACTCGACAGCTGGCACGCGGCGCAGCAACGGTCGGAATTGAACTCTCAATTTCGTCAGGGCACTGAATTTCCTCACGGTAGGTAGATCGCACTGGCGAACTCCTAACTCCTCACCCTGACCAAATTCGTCAGCGACCAGATGAAATTTGTCACTGTCACTAGCAAATGCGTCAGCTGTACTGGAGATTTCCAAAGGCTTCACTCGAAGCGGCTTTTGTGTGAATAGGTTTGAGTAAGTTTGAGCATCACTTTGGAAATGTGAAATATGTTTCACCTAGACCCCCTTTAACAGTACGGTTTTTCCTATGACTCAAAGAAGAAGAAAAGAAACTATGAAAACAAAAGTCTTCAAGCTTCAAAGTCTTCACATCAATTTCTTCAATGGTCGTACCAATTTCATCACCAAATTCTTCACTTGAAGAAATCCATTTTTAGGAGTCGTCTTCCATGTGTTAAACCAAATCTTCAGGGACTCTATCTCCTGTGTATACTCACAAACACATTAGTTCCTCAACCTATTTGTCTTCAATACTCCAAAACCACTAAGGGGGCACTTGATGCACTTACAATCTCCCCCTTTTTGGTGATTGATGTCAAATTGCTTAGGCTTTCAACGGGAGTAAAAATAATTGAAGTGTAAGTACAGAGTTTAGAGAAATTGATTACAAGATATTGAGGAACTCCCCCTAAAGATGTGCATATGAGGAATTTGCTTTTGATTGCAAATGCACATGGCAGGTTGAAATTGTGGAGATCTCCCCCTATATCTTGGAATCCAATCATGCATGATCATAAGATATTTGAAGAATATGAATGCATGATGAAAATTGGTGTATGACGAAATTGTGCATGCATGAGCAGATATAATTAAGATCAGGGCATGCGTTTCAAATGTAGCAAAAGAGTCAGACGACCAACAGTTATTAAGTTACAACTCATCAAAGAGCAAATCCAATAAAGTTCAAGAGTTGCAACTTAAGCAAAAACAGCCCATATATCGACCTGCTTGAAGACTAACTCACACTTCTCCCCCTTTGTCATCAAATGACCAAAAGGAGACAAAGATGAGGACTAATGCCCCTGAAGAATATCATGGAGAAGTCGAGGGAGCGCCAGCATTGTCGGGGTCGCGTGATGCAGAAGGACCAGCCGCGGTGTCTTCAACCGCTTCATTTTCGTCAGTTGTGCGCGATGAAGACTCTGAACTTGGCATAAGAGGAGGAACTTGGGTTTTCTTGAACTTCTTCCTTGGCGGTTCTGCCCAATCAAAGTTCATTTGGAAATCCATAGCAGCAAGTTCTTCATCTGTTTTGAGGTGTGAGAGGATGGCCCAAGTGCGATCAAATATCTCATGGACATATCTGTTCTTGCGGACGGCGTTATGCATCACTGTCATATTGGCTTGAATAGCAGCAAATTGATGCTTAACCCATCGGTGATTTTTGTCAACTTTCTGATGAAGGCTTATGAGCAACTCACGGTCAGTCATGACACGTGGTGCTTCAGGTGAAGAAGATGGCCTTGAGGCTTTTGCAGCTGTATCCTGGCTAGCAGATTCATCAGCATTGGAGCTGGAGATGGGCTGACGGAATTGTCCATCAAGGGGACGAATTCCTTCATTAATGATGGTCTTGCCCTTGCCAGGTACGGTGGACAGAGTGCTTTGAAGAGTTTCAACTTCAGGCAAATAGCTCAAATGATTTTGACGATCAGCCTTGTAGTGAATTGAAGACCGGGATCTGATGAATCTCATAATCCATGGTGCATACGGCTTCAATTCAAACGGCGACTGTGCCACAGTGACCAAAGTCCTCAGAAAGAAATCATGAATGTTGATGGGAGTACCATGAATAATATGGAACAGCAAATTCTTCATAATTCCCACAACTTCTTCAGTATTGGAGTTGTGTCCTTTGATTGGACTGAGGGTTTTGGCCAGAATGCGGTAAACTGTCTTTGGCACATAGAGCAAATCCTTCACTGGGAAGGTTGTCCTTCGAGCATTTCCTTCAGCCATGGGCTTCATCAGCACTTGCATCAGGTGGTTGGGCAGCTCAGTTTCTTCATAGATTTTCCTTGCTTCTTCTTGGGGTGGATCAACTGGAAGAGCACGAAGAAGTTCATCAATAGGTGCTTTGTAGTGAGTGTCTTCACTCATCCAGTCCAGAGCCCATGTAGCAGTGTCGTCAGCGTTGCCAGAAAAGTGCACAGTTGTATAGAACTGAAGAATTAGTTCTTCATTCCAATCGCATACATCTGTGACAAAACTGAGTAGACCGGCATCATGAAGAACAACCAGAACTGGCCGAAAGCACGGTAATGATTCCATATCCATGTGAGGAAT
The DNA here is from genome assembly GCA_039707655.1 of Elymus sibiricus. Taxonomy (NCBI): domain Eukaryota; kingdom Viridiplantae; phylum Streptophyta; class Magnoliopsida; order Poales; family Poaceae; genus Elymus; species Elymus sibiricus. The sequence goes on from CM077672.1 coordinate 277,828,667, forward strand.
ATGGCGATGCGGGAATACTTTGTTCTTGTCGAATAGAAGTGAGGCATAGTAATTCATCTGAGTCCTTGTCCAGAAGCGCAGGCGCCTAATCTTGGCTGAGTCATATGGGGACTCACCAACGAAGAAGTTCTTCTCTTCGAAGAATTTGGCATTGTTGAACTGAGGCCGCCTGAGGACTTGATACATCTCCAACGTATCTATAATTTATGAAGTATTCATGCCATGTTTATAACAATTCTATATGGTTTTGGTATGATTTGATTAGAACTAACCCGGACTGACGTTGTTTTCAGCAGAACTACCGTGATGTTGTTTTTTGTGCAGAAATAAAAGTTCTCGAAATTGGACGAAACTTTTTGACGACTTTTTTGGGACCAAAAGAGACCCCCGAAGCTTCGTGGAAGGACCAGAAGCCTCACGATGTGCTCACAAGCCATCATGGCGCGCCCTGGGGGGGTCGCGCCGTGGTACCTCGTGGGCCCATCTTAGCCCATCTTCGCGTGATTCCAACGCTGAAAAATCCTATAAATAGAGAAACCACCAGAAATAACCCTAGAACTTCGACGCCGCCACCGCATGCCTCTGTACCGAAGAAATACCATCTGGAGACCTATTTCGGCACCCTGCCGGAGGGGGGAATCATCACCGGAGGCCATCTTCATCATCCCGGCGGTCTCCATGACGAGGAGGGAGTAGTTAACCCTCGGGGCTAAGGGTATGTACTAGTAGCTATGTGTTTGATCTCTCTCTCTCTCTCTCTCTCGTGTTCTTGATTTGGCACGATCTTGATGTACCGCAAGCTTTGTTAATATAGTTGGATCATATGGTGTTTTTCCCCTCTCTATCTTGTTGTGATGAATTGAGTTTTTACCTTTGAGGTTTCACTATTATCGGATTGAATACTTTTATGGATTTGAGAACACTTGATGTATGTCTTGCATATGAATACCCGTGGTGACAATGGGGTATTATATTGATTCACTTGATGTATATTTTGGCACTCAACTCGCGGATTCCTGAGGTGACATTGGGGTAATCTATGCATAGGGGTTGATGCACGTTTTCGTCCTACTTTCTACGGTAGAAATCTTGGGGCACTCTTTGAAGTTCTTTGTGTGGATTGAATATTATGAATCTGAAGTTGTTTGATGCATATCGAATAATCAACTCACGGATACTTGTGGTGACATTGGAGTATCTAGGTGACATTAGAGTTGGTTGATGCGTATCATATGGTGTTATTTTAGTACGAACTCTAGGGATGTTTGTGACACTTATAGGGATGGTCAATAGATTGATCGGAAAGGATAACATTGAGGTGGTTTCGTACCCTACAACAATTTCTATCTTATGTTCTCTACTAATAGGAACTTTTGAGTGCTTCTTTGTCCCACGTTGAGGGATTGTTATATGATCCAATTATGTTAGCATTGTTGAGAGATTGCACTAGTGAAAGTATGAACCCTAGGCCTTGTTTTTAAGCATTGCAATAGCGTTTGTGCTCCGTTTTATCACTTGCTACCTTGCTGTTTTTATATTTTCAGATTACAAAAACCTATATCTACTATCCATACTACACTTGTATCACCATCTCTTCGCCGAACTAGTGCACCTATACAATTTACCATTGTATTGGGTGTGTTGGGGACACAAGAGATTTCTTGTATTTGATTGCAGGGTTGTTTGAGAGAGACCATTTTCATCCTATGCCTCCCACGGATTGATAAACCTTAGGTCATCTGAGGGTGTCCCGGACTAGGGGGTACTCGGGCTGCCGGCCTATCTCTCATAGGCCGGCCTAGTGGGCCGCTCTTTACTCGTCAAAGGAATTCCGGATTGCGGGCGACCCCGTGCACCAGAAGGAAACCTCCGAAGACTTGGCGTCTCCTCCAAGAAATATTTAGTGTAACCAGCATGTTTATCCCCTGGTGGCAACCGATCATATGTAACCCTAGGTCCCTCTGGTGTCTATATAAACCAGAGAGTCTAGTCCGTAGAGGGGCAGAACCATCATCATACCCACCTAGGGTTTAGCCCATCCGATCTCGAGGTAGATCAACTCTGTAACCTTCATACAATCACATCAATACAATCTAGCAGGACGTAGGATTTTACCTCTTCGGGAGGGCCCGAACCTGGGTAAATCGCTGTCTCTACGTTCCCTGTTACTCATTGATCCCAAGATCCAAAGTTCGGACCCCCTACCCGAGATATGCCGGTTTTGGTACCGACATTGGTGCTTTCATTGAGAGCTCCGTCGTTGGATCGTCATGGATCAATGGTCCGTCTAGTCATCAACGATGGCATTCACGGCGGGGACATCTTTGTCCCCGGACAGCTCTTCGCGTTCAGCAGCATTGTGCTGCACGCCGACCCGACCGGTCACCTTGACCAGGTCGACAACTTCGCCCCTAAGCAGGAAATCAGGTTCGGCAACCTGGAGTACGTCGCCAATTCTCGGGGCGATCTGGTCCTTACTGGGTTCTCAGCCTTACCTGAGGAACCTAATAATCCCGAGGCCTTAACCTCGGATTCTCTCCTTGGCCCAGTCTCCGGGCCGATCCTCAGTTCGGATCTGGCCTCGAGTTCGGATCCGACCCCGGCGCCAGAGAACCAAGGGTCACCCTTGGCCAAACACACTTTCGACGCCGGCACACCGGAGTTCAACTCCGAAGTATGCCCAAGGATAGATCCGGTGGACCTCTCGCTTTTAAGCGAGATGTTAGATCGGATCCAGAAGATGAGTATAGCAGATGGCCCATCCTCAGCCCACGATCAGATCGGGCTTGAGGCCAACCGCGGGAATTTTGCGTCCCACCCACCACCCACTTAGTAGCCACTGTCGAAGATTTAACCAACATGCTGGACTACGCCTCCGAGGAGGCTGACGACATGGACGAGGATATCGACGTCCCGCCGTATATGGCTCCCTCCCTTGCCACCTCCAACGCCGGAAAGTGGGCCGCCACCTCCACTTTTGACGTTTATATGGTCAATACCCCCAAGAAGGATGGCGACACGACCAAGAAGGACGGCGACGGCCCCGCCGAGGAACCGCCCAAACGCCGACGAAGGCGAGCCAGAGGGCGAGGAAAGGGCAAGGAAAATAACACAGACACGAACATCACCGGAGATAATGACACCCCGAACAGCACCACGACGCCCCTGAAGGGCACGAGGACTAGGGTAACCCTGAGGACCCCGAGGATTCCGAGGATAGTAACTACCTCCCTCTGTCCGAAGAGGAGGACAGCCTCGGACCCGAGGATTTCGTCGTCCCAGAGGACCCCCTGGAACAGGAAAGATTCAAGCAGCAACTCATAGCCACCGCTCGAAGCTTTCAGAAGAAGCAGCAGCAGCTAAAGGCCAAACAAAATACACTCAATGATAGGTGGACAATGGTTTTAGCAGCCGAAGAAGGCTTCGACAATCAGCGCCAGGATCAATACAAAAGCTATCCATGACGGCGTTTGCTACTGTCATTCGAGGACAAGGCCCTTGAGCCCATGCCTCCCAGACAAACTCACACAAGCCAGCCCGACCGCCCCCTCGAGGACGGGATAGGACGGCTGGAGAAACCGAACACCCACCCGCGCCCCTCGCCAGGCGGGCAAGGACCCGGTTCAACCGGATGACCCACATGATCTGCACCATGACCTGAACGCCAGAGGGATCCAGTCAAGGTCCATCTATGGATCCAGAATATACACGCCCGCTGGACGGGACAGATACCAAGCCTGGCGCGATAGGAACGATAGAACTTGTGAGCAGCACCGTGCCCGGATAACAACTGATCTCCAGCACGACGTGGCCCGGGTCAGGGGCACCGCACACCCAATGTGTTTCACAGATGAGGTGATGCAGCATCAGTTCCCCGAAGGGTTTAAACCCGTGAACATAAAACAGTACGATGGGACAACTGACCCAACAGTGTGGATCGAAGATCTCCTTCTCCACATTCATATGGCACGAGGAGATGACCTCCACGCCATTTAAGTACCTACCATTGAAACTTAAAGGACTAGCAAGGCACTGGTTGAACAGCCTCCCCGAAAACTCTATCGGGAGCTGGGAAGAGCTCGAGGATGCATTCCGAGCCAACTTTCAGGGCACTTATGTTCGGCCCCCGGATGCCGACGACCTGAGCCACGTCGTTCAGCAGCCCGGGGAATCAGCTCGGCAATTCTGGAACCGGTTCTTGACTAAGAAGAACCAGATCGTCGACTGTCCGGATGCCGAAGCCTTCGCTGCATTCAAGCATAGTATTCGGGATGAGTGGCTCGCTCGCCAGCTCGGCCAGGATAAGCCGAGAACAATGTCGGCCCTCACCTCCCTAATGACCCGCTTCTGCGCGGGCGAGGATAGTTGGTTAGCTCGTCGAAGCAACCACCCCTAAGACCCCGGCACTTCGGAGGCCCGGAACGGGAACGGGAAACCCCGGCGCAACAAGAATAACAAGCGCCGGCACACAAACAACGGCAGTGAAGCCGATGACGCAGCGGTAAACGTCGGGTTCAGCGGCTCGAAATACGGACCGCGTAAAAAACTTCTAAAGGGAATAGGGACGGGCCGTCTGCACTTGACAGAATCTTGGATAGGCCCTGCCAGATTCATGGCACCTCGAATAAGCCCGCCAACCACACCAACCGTAACTGTTGGGTAATCAAACAGGCTGGCAAGATCACAACCGAAGAACAGGGCAAAGGTCCCCGCAGCGAGGACGACGACGAACCTCGCGGGCCAAACAATGGAGGCCAAAAGCAGCTCCCTCCCGAGGTAAAAATCGTGAACATGATCTACGTCACGCATATACCCAAGAAGGAGCGGAAACGCGCACTCCGGGATGTCTACGCCTTAGAGCCGGTGGCCCCAAAATTCAACCCATGGTCGGCTTGCCCGATCACTTTCGACCGTCGAGACCACCCGACCAGTATCCGTCATGGAGGAACGGCGGCTCTGGTGCTCGACCCCATCGTGGATGGATTTCACCTCACCAGAGTCCTCATGGACAGAGGCAGCAGTCTCAACCTGATTTATTCGGACACAGTGAGGAAAATGGGGATCGACCCGTCAAGGATCAAACCTAGCAACACCTCCTTTAAAGGTGTAATCCCAGGCGTCGAGGCACGCTGCTCGGGATCCGTGACATTGGAGGTAGTCTTCGGATCGCCCGACAACTTCCGCAGCGAAGACTTAATCTTCGACATTGTTCCCTTCCATAGCGGTTACCACGCACTCCTCGGCCGGACAGCGTTCACCCACTTTAACGCCGTCCCGCATTACGCATATCTAAAGCTCAAGATGCCAGGACCGAAGGGTGTTATTACCGTTAACGGTAACACCGAGCGCTCGCTCCGAACGGAGGAACACACAGCGGCTTTAGCCGCCGAAGTCCAGGCCGCCGAAGAAGCATCGCAGGCCCAGTCTACCAGCAAGCCACTGGATGCACGCAAATGCGCCCGAGCTATAGCCTCAGTCCTGGAGCATTCCCGTACTCACCCTAAATAGGGATACGCGCCCCACAGCAAGACCCACCCAGCCACGAAATACGTGCCTCGAGTGCACAACTTTGCGCTCAAGATTCCATGGGCAGCTGTAGGGGCAAAACAACTCAAGGGCCGAGAGCTCGGTTCGACCAGGCCACGGCCAAAGATGTCCTCGGGACACTACGAAACTACAGGCACCATCTAGGGCCTGAACAGCGTTAAGCTGATACAGCGCGGTGACTTCTCAAGGCCCTCCCCCAAGGGATCGTCCACCGAACATTGCCACTTCCGCCGAGCATACAGTCGACAGCTACACTCACATGGAGGCCTCGTACAGAGCAAAGGCACAGACGTGCGGCAGGGCACAGTAGGGACGCTAAACCACTCGTGAAGGCCCTGTGTAAACCTTTCCTCTAATGTATTTATTTCTTAAAGTATCTGTAAAAGTTACTTCGGCAGTTCGGATTGTACGGATAGACATCACAAATTCAAAGGAAATAAAGACCAATTCTTCAATGGTAATTGTGCAGTCATTAGTGTTGCATATTCCTTTCCACTTTTTAGGCCAAAGTAAACTATTACGATATGCTCTCTTTTTTATGACCAGCTAATGGACTGGGGGCTCGATCATAAATCTTGCCTCAAACTTCATTACGGCACCGATTTCTATTATATGTGCTCGGCGTCATGGATATTGCACTATATGAATCAGTTCCGAATTGTGTCTTTGGTCAATAGTTGGGTTGCCTGGCTCCTGTGTTTGCCTTCTTACGTTCCGCATTGTTCAGCTAGGAGGGTAAAGGGAGAACCACTGCGATTGTACTTCTAGCTAGCCTGGTTAAGTACCTCAGTGGAGAAAGCCGAAAACGGACTGTCATAATAAGCGAGAACTGGTCGGCGATCCGATGACTAGTGTTAAACTAAAAATCGTTGGAGGTTAGTCCATGTTAAATGAAGGGTTCTCTGTCACAGAAACCACGTGATAATGGTGTCAACCGCGGTCCGTCCGGATATCACATACACTGGGGGCTAGTCACCAGCCCCCGCAGTCAAGCTCCTATGGCTAAGTGAAAGCAATAAAGCCGCATAGTCTGATTGCCTCGTTTTTCCTTAGACATAACTGCCTCCGGGCACCGAGACGTCGGCTAAGGGTTAAGGTGTTCGGGAGAAAACACCCCATGCAGTATCTATAAGGGGGTTGAAGCCGACGACTGGTAACTTTCAGTTTTAAACGGCCACACAGGAGTCAAAATAACACGCATGAGGCATTATATTTATAGCCAACCAGTTGTATTTCAACAAAACAAAAGTTTCAACTCCTCGGATACAAGGAAAATAAATTTACTCATAAATTACATCTTTTGAGCATTGGGCCTCTATTGCCCGAGCACCATCCATTACGATGGGGAAGTACTGCTCGGGGCGCCTATGTTCCTTCCCAGGAGGCGGAGGTCCGGTGGCTACTTCGGCTGGCTTGATCTTCGGCCAATGTACCATGGTTTTTCCGAAGGCCATCCGATCTCCCTCAATGCATACGGAGCGCTTCCAGGCATCGATCCGGGGAGTGGCGTCGTATAGCCTCTGCACCAAACCGAAGTAGCTGCTCGGTAGTGGCTCCGAAGGCCACAGCTTGACACAGAGGTCCTTCATCGCCGGCTTCGCCATCCGATGCAACTCCATCAGCTGCTTCATCTGGTTGTTGAGGAGGGGAGGGTGTTCGGGCGCTTGAAATTGCGCCCAAAACAGCCTCTGCTCGGCCCGACCCTCCTGGGCGGCGAAGAACCAAGCCGCATCAGCCGCACTCCTCGGGAGATCCGCAAAGGCGCCTGGGGAACGCCACACTCGCGTGAGCAAAGCGAACCTGTTACCACCAAAGACACTTTGCAGCAAGTACGGCTTACTATCCGCAATGAGTTTCACTTGGCGGAGTTCTTCTTGGTAGCCGCGCACCTCCGTCCGCGCTTCCTTGCCACCGACCCCAATGAGGTTAGCTCGACGGCCTGCTCTTTATTCTTCTGCTCAAGGGCCTCACATTTCGTGATGGCATCCTTGAGCTCTTGCTGCACTTCAGACACTCTGGCCTCGTGCTTCTGGCTAGCGGCTCTCACCGTAGCCAGTTCGGCAGCTGCCAGTTCGGCCGCCGCCCTCTGCTCCGCCGCTTCCAGCTGAGCCTTCTTCAGCTCGGCCTTGAGGTTCTCAACCTCCGCGGTAGCAGCTGCAGTCATATTAATTGACTCCGTTTAGGCTACTTACTTAACAAACAATAACAAAGAGAGAAACTGATGTAATAGACACTAGTGCAGACTTGCCTTGCGCTTCGTCGAACCGCTTGTTCAGCAGGCCGAGGTCGTCCTCGGAGCTCTTGAGCTTCCGATTCAGCTCGGCCAACTCCTCGGCGTTGGCGGCTGTCGCCGAGGATGACGCCTGCATAGCACTCTACGCACATTAGGATCCGAGTTATAGATTATCGATCCTCCGACCAGCTTTACTCAAGCCAGTCAGAGTCTCGGGGGCTACTGTGTATGAGGTTACGCCTGTGAGAAGGGAAAAACATTACTTGGCCTACCTTGAAGCCTGTGAGAAGGCCATTGAAGGCCTCCTTCAGTCTGTTGTCCACGGACCGAAGACTTTGCAACACCGTGCCCATATGGACACGGTGCTCTTCAACGATAGAGGAGCTGATTAATGCGTCCTCCATCTCGTCCGGCTACCCGGTCGAAGCCCGCTCTGGGGCGGGCAGGGGTGGCGGGGGCACCTCGGCTCCTCCTCTCGAGGAGTCCGGAATGCTGGACTCCGGGTGCCTTGACGGCCCCGGAGTTGTTCTCGGAGAGAGCTCGGATCGTCCGGGCTCCTCCTCTTCATTTACCAGAGGGCTCCTTCCCTCCTGGTCTTCGGTGGCCGAGGTATGCACCTCGGCCATAACGGTGTCGCCCCCTCCCCCTGTATGCGGCAAGGGAGGGGTCCTCCTCGACAGGACCTCCTCGGTCTCCTCGACGATCGCAGGAGGCGAGGCGCGCGACTCGGTCCCGCTCTCCGCCAGCGCGGCCGGTGGAGAATCCCCCTCCGAGACTCGATTGGTGGGGAGGTCGCGCAGCGGGCTGCAATAGTAAAAGCGGAAGCACGGTTAATAACAAACTTAGCTCGGCTGACGGTGCACGGGCGAATTCTAAAGATACGTACCTTTGGGCCAGCGGTTTGACCCTAGGGGTCCTCCGAGGAACCTCTTCGGAGGCCTCAGAGTCCTCGGCAGAGGCCGAGCTATTGCCGGACAAGGCCACCTTGGCCCTACATGGTCTTTTGGGGGTGGGATGAGGCTGCTCCTCTTCGGCGTCCTCGGACACCGCCCTCTTCCTTGTTCGGGGGGAATCACTTTCCTCCCCGTCCTCTCCCTGCTCCTTCGCCTCCTCCTGTGCGGAGGGAGCATGGGTGTCCTCGGATCGAGTGTCCAGGGGTCCTCGGGAGCGGAGGCCCTCTCTGGCCTCCCTCTTCTTTTCCTTCTTCTTCTCCTTCTTCTCCGGCGCCTCGTACGGCTCCACGGCCAGCATGGCCATCAGCAAGGGCGTTCTGGGGCCCTCTGGCAGTGGGGCCGGGCTGTCGATCAGCTCGGCCTTCTTCAGTCAGCTCTGCGGATGAGAAATGAGAAAATTGAGTACCTTATCAAAAGGGAACAATCCGGATATAAGAACAAAACTTGACATACCTCCCGAGGGGGGTTCGTGGCGTCGAGGCCGATGTCTTCCTCCTCGGCCGGCCAGTCCTTCTGCGGCTTGAACAACACCTTCCATAGCTGAGCGTGGGAAGTGCGGTAGAAGCTGAGCATGGTGGTAGGGTCCTCGGGCTTGTAGGCCCACATGGGGGAAGCCCGGGCCTGGAAGGGGAGGATACGGCGGCAGAGCATGATCTGGATCACGTTGGGCAGCTCGACCCCCCGCTCTATCATCTTTGCTATCCGGCTCTGCAGCAACGCCACCTCCTTGTTTGACCCCCAGTCGAGGCCTTTCTTGGTCCATGAAACCAGCCTCGTGGGGGGTCCGGATCGGAAGGCCGGAATCACCGCCCAATCCGCGCTCCTTGGCTCCGTGATGTAGAACCACTCCTTCTGCCAGATCTTGACGGTCTCGATGAAGGTGTCCTCTGGCCACTCCACTCGGGGGAGCTTGCTGACCATTCTCCCCCGCAGTCTGCCTGCTGGCCGTCAACAATCTTCGGCTTGACGTTGAAGATCTTCAGCCACAGGCCGAAGTGTGGTCGGACCCGAAGAAAGGCCTCGCAGATGATGATGAAGGCCAAGATGTGTAGGAAGGAATTTGGGGCAAGATCATGGAAATCAAGCCCGTAGAAAAACATGAGGCCCCTGACAAAGGGATGGAGGGGAAAACCCAAACCTCAGATGAAGTGGGGTAGGAACACCACCCTCTCGCCCTGCCGCGGCGTGGGGATGACCTGGCCCGCCTCTGGAGCGCGGTGGGCGACGTTGGCTGGGAGATAGCCCATGCTCTTCAGCTCCAAGATGGCATTCTCGGTGATAATGGAGGCTTCCCACTTGCCCTTGGACCCGGAACCGGCCATTGCTGGATTGAACGGGTGGTTGGAGAGTTCTTGGAAGGGAGAACCGATCTGGGCGCTGGAGCTCAAGAGATTGGGAGGGCAACGGGGAAGGGAGAGGTGAGAGCGTGCGAAGGAAATGGAGGCCGCTCCCCTTTTATGGGCTGTAAAACCTAAGGTCCCTTTACTGCACCGCAGTCCTCGCCGTTTCCCCGTGTAATCGTGCCATTATGCGCGCGTGGGATGAGGCAAATTATTGATCATATCCCTTGAAAATAGGGCACGATCTCCATATCGATGGGACACGCCAATGAAAGAATCGCCTCGAACCGCGAATTGAGTTTTCATAAACCAACTCATGATCGTGGCGGGCTGTGACCCTTCGATAAAAGTTGTCAGATGGGGGTCACTGTTCACATCAGTACGACTAGCCTTCAGGGCTAAGTTATTGGTACACCTCGGCGACCGAAGCATAGTTCGGGGAAGGTGCGGCTAGGCAACACTTGAGAACTTGATTCGAAGGGGATGCAGACCTAACACAAGAATCGCGGAAGGGAAGGAACTGGTCCACAAAGCCGATGGTGTTCGGCATATACCTGGGCTTCGAAGACTAGTTCGGGGGCTACTGAGGGTGTCCTGGACTAGGGGGTACTCGGGCTGCCGGCCTATCTCTCATAGGCCGGCCTAGTGGGCCGCTCTTTACTCGTCAAAAGAAGGCCGGATTGCGGGCGACCCCGTGCACCAGAAGGAAACCTCCGAAGACTTGGTGTCTCCTCCAAGAAATATTTAGTGTAACCGGCATGTTTATCCCCTGGTGGCAACCGATCGTATGTAACCCTAGGTCCCTCTGGTGTCTATATAAACCAGAGGGTCTAGTTCGTAGAGGGGCAGAACCATCATCATACCCACCTAGGGTTTAGCCCATCCGATCTTGAGGTAGATCAACTCTGTAACCTTCATACAATCACATCAATACAATCTAGCAGGACGTAGGGTTTTACCTCTTCGAGAGGGCCCGAACCTGGGTAAATCGATGTCTCTACGTTCCCTGTTACTCATTGATCCCAAGATCCATAGTTCGGACCCCCTACCCGAGATCTGCCGGTTTTGGTACCGACATCATCCACTTGAGGGAAATTTGCTACTGTCCTACAAAACTCTGCGCTTGGAGGCCCAACACGAGTCTACAAGAATAAAGTTGCGTAGTAGACATCAAGCTCTTTTCTGGCGCCGTTGCCGGGGAGGTGAGTACTTGAAGGTATATCTTTAGATCTTGCAATTGAATCTTTTAGTTTCATGTTTTATCACTAGTTTGGTTTATAAAAGAAAACTACAGAAAAAATGGAATTGAGGTTGCCACAAATGCTTCATCTTTATAATATCTTTCTTGAAAATGATGGATCCAAAAATTGTGCTAAAGTGTTAGAAGAAGAGTTCAATAAAATGTTTTGCATGAAATATTTGAATGATAAGCATGATTGCAATGTTATTAGTATGAATTCTTTGAATATCCATGATGCTAATGTTATGCAAAGCCACAAGCTTGGGGATGCTATGTTTGATGAAGATGATCTTTTTAGTCCCCCAAGTTTTGATGAGCAAATTTATTATGATGAAAGCATGCCTCCTATTTATGATGATTATATTGATGAAAATGGGTTTGGAAGAGTGCCAACTCTAGGTACTAATGATATCACTATTTTGGAGGGTGTTGAATCTTATTGGAATAATGATAAAATGGATTTGGAGAGGTCATGACTTTATTTAATGATGATTCCACTATTTTGGAAGAGGTTTCAATTGATTATGACAACAAAGTTACTATCTATGATGATTATTGTGATGACATGTATGCTATAAAGAATAATCATAACTATGAAACTTGTCATCATGATTTTAATGTTCAATTTGATTATGTCAATCAAGTATCACATGATAGTTATTTTGTTGAGTTTGCTCCCACCACTATTGATGAGAACAAATTTGCTTATGTGGAGAGTAATAAAAATCCTATGCTTGTAGGTCATGAAAAGAATGCTTTATGTGATAGCTATATTGTTGAATTCATTTATGATGCTACTGAAAATTATTATGAGAGAAGATCATATGCTTGTAGGTGTTGCAATAATATCAAGTTTCCTCTCTATGTGTTGAAAGTTTTGAAGTTATACTTGTTTTGCCTTCCTATGCTAGTTGATTCTTGCTCCCACAAATTGTTTGCTCACAAAATCCCTATGCATAGGAAGTGGGTTAGGCTTAAATGTGCTTGTCATATGATTCATGATGCTCTCTTTGTGTTTCAATTCTTCTCTTTTATGCGAGCATCATTAAAATCATCATGCCTAGCTAAAAGGCATTAAAGAAAAGCGCTTGTTGGGAGACAACCCAATATTTATACCTACTGTTTTTGTGTGTACACATGATTAATCTACTGTAGTAATCATGTTTTTTGTGTTTTCTTTCAATAATGTGCCAAGTAAAGCCTTTGGGATAGTGTGGATGCTTGTTGATTTGATTTTGTGCAAAAACAGAAACTTTTGCGTCCAGTGCTGGAATTTCGATCTGTACTGGAGCATGAGAAAATTCTGAAATTTTTACACAGTATTGGGTTACAATTTTTTTACTTTTTCCTAATTGTTCAGAATTTTTGGAGTTACAATAGTATGCTTTTTAATTCGCTCACTACATGATGTTCTGTTTTTGACAGATTCTGTTTTTATTGCATAGTTTGCTTGTTTTAGTGTTTCCATAGCTTATATTGAGTAATATAAATTGTGTAAATGATAGAATACAGTAGGTATTATGTTGTAACAATCATGAATCTTGTCTTGACAGTACCTAAGTGGATGATTTATCTTTATCATACTAACCTATCTCACAAGTTCCGTTAAGTTTTGTGTGATTGAAGTTTTCAAGTTTTGGGTGAGATATCGATATGAGGAGAATAAGGAGCGGCAAGACATTAATTTTGGGGATGCCCAAGGCACCCCAAGGTAATACTCAAGGAAGACTCAAGCGTCTAAGCTTGGGGATGCCCCGGAAGGCATCCCCTCTTTCGTCTTCAACATTACCAGTAACCTCACTTGGAGCTATATTTTTATTCGTCACATAATATGTGTTTTGCTTGGAGCGTCATTTTCTTCTGTTGATTTTTTCTTGTTGTTATCAATAATCATGTTTTGTATCTTTTAGTTCAATAAAATGCCAATTATAGCCTTTACCATGCTCAGTTTGCAAGTACATGTGTTGCTGTTTGAAAACAGAAAGTTTTCTGTTATGTCCTGAATTTGTGTGAATTGTTAGAACATGATAAAAATCTGAAATTTTTACACAGTAAGCATGCATGAGTTCTCTGTCACGTGGTCATTTTTAAGAATTTTTGGAGTTAGGGAAGTATGAATTCTTATTCACCCTTTACAGACTGTTTGTTTTGGCAGATTTCAGTTATAGTTGCATTGTTTGCATATGTTGCTTGTTTAATGTTTCTATTTGTGGATAGGAGTAATAAATATGCAGAGGCATTTAGTATGCAATGTTTAATTATAATTTTAGTGGTTTGCTACAGTATAGAATGTTAAGGTTTTGAGTTGATTTATACTAACTTATCTCACGAGTTCTTGTTGAGTTTTGTGTGGATGAAGTTTTTAAGATTTAGGAGAAGCCATAATATAAGAGGAATTAAGGAGACACAAGAGCTCAAGCTTGGGGATGCCCAAGGCACCCCAAGATAACATTCCAAGAAGTCTCAAGCAACTAAGCTTGGGGATGCCCCGGTAGGCATCCCACCTTTCTTCGTCAACACCTATCGGTTAGCCTAAGTTTTTACTTGTTCACATGATATGTGCTATTCTTGGAGTGTCCTTTTATTTATTTTTTGTTTGTTGTTTGAATAAAATTATCAAGATCTGAAATTTTTAAATGATAGAGAGTCCTCACATAGCCACCTATTTACTTAACTACTCATTTGGTCTTCACTTATATCTTTTTGGTGTAGTTTGTCATTTACTCTTGTTCTTCACTTATATCCTATGAGTAAATTGTTGAATGGATTGAATATCATAAATATGAAATTATATATGTTCCATATGCTTAGTAATATTTCACATTTGGTTTAGAAAGTAAAATCTATTGAAGTTTGACAATCACAATATTAGTCATACGAGCAATTCATGAAAGATAGTATATGGAAGAGAACTTTCACATATAAATATATTATCTTGGACATCTTTTATTATTGTGAATACCTATTAATTATTTTCAAACTTGAGCAAATTAGTTGAAGTTGGACAAGGAAGACAACGTAATGAGTTATGTTTGGGTATATTTGCATAGAAGTTATATTGTTATGGATCCTCCAACATGTGGTGCTTGTTTAGAATCTTTTGCTAGCCAAAATTTCTGTACTAAGCTGGAATACTGCTTGTGCACCCAAAATCCTTGAGCCAAGTTTCTTCCATGAATGTCCACCATACCTACCTATATACGGTATTACTCTGCCATTCCAAGTAAATTTGCATGTGCCACCTCTAATCATTCAAATAAACATATGTTTTGTGTGCCCGTACCGCTCATGAAGCGGCAGTGGGTGGTCAGTATCTTCCATGTTAAGCAAGTTATTCTCATGATGAGTGTTTATTCACTTGTCATTGCATAGAGAGGGCGGTAATTGGGATGCCCGGTCCCGCAAAACAAAAACATATATAATGAAACAAACTCCCCCGGAAAGTTGATTGTACGGAGGGCACCCAAGGATTCGGCTAGCCATGGCTTGTGTTTGAATGGTTGAGGGGGAGTAAACTTTACCTTTCCGCTTGGGAATCGCTTATAATGTGTTTAGCATGGAAGATATTGAGAACTCTCGGTCGTGACGTTGACAGGAAAGGCATGCCTCTCAAATTATATTCATCTCTGTTTTAAGCAATGAGCTCTGGCACCTCTGCAAATCCATGCTTCCCTCTGCGAAGGGCTTATCCTTTACTTTTCAGTATTTACTTTCATGCAAGAGTCAATAGTATTTCTTATTATTCCAACCTATTCTTTAGTTGGGAAGCATCATGTGGTGGGGAAAGATCCAGGCATATATAGCCAGTCAAATATATTTGATCATGGTTTATTATTGTTGACAATTATCTCTAAGATAAATAAGTTGGGAGGTGAAACACTAAGCCCCTATCTTTCTCTGTGTTCGCTGGATGCCATTTGTTCTAAAAATATGCTTTGAGTACTAGCAATCATAGAAGACTATATGATAATTGAGTATGTGGAGCTCTTATTTAGACTTTGTTGAAATTAAGTTGAATTGCAATTGTTTGGTGACTAAGAACATAGGTTGTTAAGTTTCAAGAGAATGCATTGTTCGAACCATAACATGTGAATTGATTGCTACTTTATCATGACGAGTTTTATGAGAAAGAGTTGCTGTTATGATGCTAGGAAAAGTGATTGAAATTATCATTGATCAAACTTATGCACTATGCTAGCATTCACACTTCATAAATCATTTCTTTTATCATTTACCTACTCGAGGACGAGCAGGAATTAAGATTGGGGATGCTAATACGTCTCCAACGTATCTATAATTTATGAAATATTCATGCCATGTTTATAACAATTCTATATGGTTTTGGTATGATTTGATTAGAACTAACCCGGACTGACGTTGTTTTCAGCAGAACTACCGTGGTGTTGTTTTTTGTGCAGAAATAAAAATTCTCGGAATTGGACGAAACTTTTTGACGATTTTTTTGGACCAAAAGAGACCCCCGAAGCTTCGTGGAAGGACCAGAAGCCTCACGAGGTGCTCACAAGCCATCACGGCACGCCACGGGGGGGGGGGGGGGTCACGCTGTGGTACCTCGTGGGCCCATCGTAGCCCATGTTCGCGTGATTCCAACGCTGAAAAATCCTATAAATAGAGAAACCACTAGAAATAACCCTAGAACTTCGACACCGCCGCCGCACGCCTTTGTACCGAAGAAATACCATCTGGGGCCCTGTTCCGGCACCCTACCGGAGGGGGGAATCATCACCGGAGGCCATCTTCATCATCCCGGCGGTCTCCATGACGAGGAGGGAGTAGTTCACTGTAACGCCCCCATGTAATAGCTACAGTAATCACCCCTTTGATGATGCCATGTCATTATGATTAACCATGCTTGAGCATCATTGCATCATATCTCATTTCAAATTCCAATTTAAACTTGCAATTCAAATCTAAAGTGAAAATAAAAGTTGTTCTAAACCAGAAACTAAAATGTTCATTAAATAGGAAATAATTCATAACTAATTATGATCAGCAGAACAACATTACTAAAAATGCCTAAGTGACTCCATCAACCTCAAACAGTAGCTAGCAGCAACATTTAATATCATTTTATTTTATAAGAATTACAAATGAAATCATGTTTTACCCAAACCAATTTTTGGTGGTTGAGAATAATGCACTGTAATGTTTGAGCCAAGTCACACCTTTATTAAAATTCATTTAGTGCTAAAACAATTTGCAGAACAGTAGAAATAAGAGAAAAGAGAAAAGAAAAAGAAAAGGGGCAGTGGCTTACTGTGCACTTGGGCCGTAAGTGCACAGTAGCCAGCCCAGCCCGTCACCGCGGTCGTCCCCCTCCTCCCGCACGCGTCAGCGCGCGCGCGCGTCCGGCCGGCGATGGCCAGCTGTCGGCCATCCCCCGGCGCCGCTGCCACTGCGGGGAGGTTAAGAGCATCGCCACGGACCCCCTGGGCGAAACCCTAGCGCCCATTTCCCCCTCTCCCCTCTCGCACGCGCTCGATCTCTCCCCACCCGAAAGCTTCATCGCCGCCGTCGCTCGATCCCGCGGCCACCGAGCCCCGATTGCCGTTCCGACTAGCCCATCGTCGCCGCCGTCCTCGACTACCCCCTCTGCACCGCCCACTTGGAGCTCGGCGCCTTCGCAGCGACCTCCCCGAGCTCTTCATCGCCGCACGGCCGCCGTCGAACTCCGCAGTCTCCGACCGCCTCTGCTGTTCCTAAACTATCGCCGGGCCTCCTTGAGCCTCCCCGGTGAGCTCCACGTCTTCCCCTCTCTTCCTCTGAGCTTGCCTACACCGCTAGCCGCCGATTCGCCTGTGCCCGAAGCCGCCGCCGTGTAGCACGTCGCCGGCGAGCCCCCGGTGACCAAATGGTCACGGTCATGTGTCCGTTGTGCTCACCGCGTCGAGTAGAGCCCGCCTAGCCCCTCCTCTTGCTCGATTGCACGCCGCAGTCGTGTTCCCGTCGTTCGCCCGAAGTGCCTCGCCGCCGGCGAGCTCCTAGCGTTCGACTCTGGCCGTTTCAGCCCGCGAGACCGCCACCATTCGACGCGTCGTCGTCGTGCCGTTCGAACGCGACCAGCCGCGACCAAAATGGTGCCCCCTATGCGTTTTCCGGCCACCTCCCGTGGCCGCGCCGCCGCGAACGCGCTCGCCGGCGTGATTCCGGCGAGTCGCCGGCCGCCGGCTAACGGGGCAGCCCCTGGCCCACTTCCAGTGACACTAGCTGGTGGGGCCGTGGGCCCCGTTGACCAGTCAGCGTTGCTGACTGGGCACGGTGACCCACTGACATGTGGGGCCTAGCCATCAAAATGATTTTTATAAATAGGTAAATTGTTAATTAGTTAAATGTATAATTAAAATGCTAATTACCCACTGACCAGCAGGCCCCACCTAGTTAATTAGTTTGTTAATTAGATTAATTAGCCCACTGTCTATGACAGGTGGGACCCACCCGTCAGATTGACTGGTCAGCGTCTCTGTTGACCGCTGACGTCAGCATTGCGTCATGCTGACGTCATCCCAACACTGTTTGCCGTGAAATTTATTGTTTCTTCCCCCTCCTTCTCTCTCGATAGACGCCGAGACCGACGCCGTCCCAGCAGAGTTTGACTACAACCCCGACGAGCAGCCGTCTGACGATCAGCCTCTCTCAGCAGAGCTTCCAGGCAAGCAAACCCCCTTGACGCATGCCTATATCATCCATTCCTTCTCCCTCCTGCTTGCATTAGAAATTGCTGCTATTTTGATTTATCCTAATCTGATGCATAGCCTGTCCTTGTAACTGTTGTTGATACCTGCCTTATTATCCAAACTGCTTATTATAGGTTGGATGCTAAACCATTTGTGGCCCCTCTCCCTTGCTGTAGTTGCTCCGCTTTAGCATCTGCGCCCCGATCGAATGTTCGACGGGCTGAGAGCAGCACATCACCGCACACCCCGAAATTGTTCGACACTGCAGAATTGGCATCGAGTGCCGGGGGTGATACCTCTTAGTTCACTTCCGATGATGCCTCTGTGGAATAGCTAACGGATGTGTGTTATCGAGGGTGATTCCTCTTACATCACCTCCGCTAAGCTACCGTCGCGCAACTCCTCGAGTGGGAATCCATCGAGGGTGATTCCTCGGATTCCTCCTCGTTACTTGGACACACGGTTACTTTGACCTTTGTTATAGGCGGGTCCACCTCGAGAGGTACCCGCGGGGAAATGTAAAGTCGGGCTGGCCCCAAGGGTGCCCGCGAGCGAATATCATTAAAGAAGGGTCGGCTCCAAGAGCACCCGCGCGATACTAAATACGCCTAACGGAACTGGGTATTTGATCTGAGTGGGTCGTCGTGCCCATTTCGCACTACCACCACGTGGGATAATGGTTTAATGGGGCCCTCTACACCGTAGTATCAGCCGAAAGCTCTTCAGACGTCACAGCTCAGAGATGCGGGCTGGTTGGGGTGGGCTGGTTACGTCACTGGTGTATTCAGTGTCGCGCCTGGGCCCCGGCTACCCTCGCAATGTGCAGGAGTGCAAAGGGCGATGGCCCAAGACCCCTTTGTGCTTAGGATTTAGACCGGCGTGTTGACCTCTCTGCTGAGCTCTAGGTCGGGCTGCGATGTGTCGATCAGCCGAGGCCGGGCATTACCCAGCCAGTGTGTCCGGCCGGAGTTAATCGAGCGTGTTGGGTAACAGTAGTGCACCCCTGCAGGGAAATTATCTATTCGAATAGCCGTGTCCACGGTAACAGGACGCTCGGAGTTGTGCCCGGATCTATGACAACTACAAATTGATGATGATTCATATTAAACTGTTAATAATGCTCTCGGGACCGCTTTCTCGCAGGGAGTCGAGAAAGGATCTCAGGGCATTGCTGTTGTATATCCACATGTATGCTACTATTATCTACTCTCTTCTGATGCTGCAAGACTACTTGAAGATGCTAGTCTTCGATAGGCTAGGCCTTTCTCTCTTCTGGCATTTCTGCTATATAGTCCACAGATACAGCCTTTTCATTTGATACCAATGCATATTTAGCATAGTTCTGATGTCAGTCTTGCGAGTACTTTGGATGAGTACTCACGGTTGCTCTGCTATTCTTTTTCCCGCATACCTATATGATGATACATCAGACGACGGAGCCCAGGAGCCAGACGACACTGCCGAAGCTTACTACCAGGAGGGTCCCGACGGCACTTACTACTGGGTTGATCCAGCCGACCAGGAGTAGTTAGGAGGCCCTAGGCAGGAGGCCTTCGCCTTTTCAATCTGTATCGTTGTTTGTGCTAGCCTTCTTAAGGCAAAACTTGACTAACTATGTCTGTACTCAGATATCATTTGTGTGTATGACTTATGTATTCGGGTCCTCGTGACCCCTGGCTTGTAATATGATGATTTATGCTTATTATTTGAGTTTAGAGTTGTGTTGTGATATCTTCCCGTGAGTCCCTGTGCTTGATCGTGCACGTTTGCGTGTATGATTAGTGCACGATTAAGTCGGGGGCGTCACAAGTTGGTATCAGAGCCGACTGCCTGTAGGAAGCCCCTATCCAACTCCTTGGCCGTAGTTGAGTCTAGTGTTTCCGAAAACTATTTTACTAACATGGCTGTGTGGCTTACGGGCCCACGTCACCAACTGGGTGGTATTAGGATCTTTTATTTCTCTTCTATACTCTGGGACTCTGAACTCTCTTCCTTTCGGGTTAAATGAATTTTACTAACGCCGACACTAGGATCTCGTAATCTCGTCCACCCGGAGAGCTGGATTATCTGTGCTTGTTCCTTATCATTGATCTGATTAGCCTGATAATCATATTCTCCTTTACTTTGGTTTGCTAAACCTTTCTCTCCAAGTTGTTATACTTCTCATTGTCATTTGACAATCCTAAGTTTCCTCTGTTTCAGATGGATCGCCTGTTTCCACCGCGCCCTGCGACGCAGCTTGTGCTTCGCACTTGGGCTCGTGATGCCCCTGGTTTTCCAGCTGTCCTGATCGCCCTCCTGGCCAGACTTGGCTACCGCTGGTACCCCGAGTATATGGTTTACGAGGATTACCGCGAGTTCAACCAGGAGCAGTACCATGCTGATGTTCGTATCTATGATCAGCGAGATGACTCAGACACCGAGTTGCACCTTTTTCACGGCATCGGTGTGACGATTGAGATGGCAGTCCATGATGCTGCCTATTCTGCTGTCACACGACTCCGTGGAGAGCATAGTAGCTTGGATGCCTCTGAGTTCCGATACATTCCGTATGCGCCTACTGGAGATGCTACTGGATACTACACAACTATCTGTGCCCCTTACGAGCGTCGTCAACACGACCCGCACGTGTTGATTCAGTGCACTCAGGCTCTGGATCGCACTAACCGGGCTCTTACAGTCGAGCTGTTTGCCACTCGAGCACGTCTCTACGATGCTATGACACAGTTGCTACCAGCTGTTCGAGCAGGGATACATCCGGAGTATATCCTTTACCCGCGCAGGACTCAGATGCCGGCAGGTATCGATTGGCCTGCTGTTGGAGGTCACAGGTCTGCGCGTGGACCTCTTCTTTCAGTTCGAGACCGGGTTCTGCATCAGAGTGCACACGGAGAGCAGGACCTTTCTGCTACAGAGATTCATTGTCCGCACTTGCACTTGCAGTTACCCCGTTTCAGTGGTTTTCCCCGACGTTGATGTAGCCTTTGCTATGTCTCGTTGTGTAGTTCCTCACCGCGTGCCGCGCCGCCTAGTATGTCTTTTTCCTTAATTTTACGCCGTTATGCTGTCCGCATGTAACCGACTCTGTGTATGGATCTGTATGTCGTAATTGACTATTACTATGTATTGATGCACTACTTATTCATTGTCGTGTTACATCATGTTTGTCGCTAAACACTTACAGTTGTTATTACTAAATTACCCCCCTGTTGAAATTTTAGCAGGATGGTTAGACCAGGTGGTCGTGGTCGTGGTCGTGCCCCTGAGCAGCCACCACCGCCCGACTACATGGCCGCAATGATGCAACAATTCGAGCTGAACCGTCAGTTTATGACTAATATTATGGCTCAGTTTCCGCATCAGAACAATCAGAACCACAACCCAGCTTCAATAACGCTCTCAGAGTTTGTGCGTCTCAACCCCACTATTTTTCGCAACTCTGATCAGCCACTGGATGCCGATGACTGGCTCCGCGACATCGCTTTTGAGATGGAGTCTGCCAATGTCGCCCCTGAAAGCCTTGTCGCCTTCGCGACCTACTTCTTGAAGGGCCCCGCTGCTCAATGGTGGTCCACTCACAAGCATACACTGCCTGCTGGGACAATCGTTACTTGGGATGAGTTTCAGACTGCCTTCCGTGCTCGCTATATTCCTCAGGGGATCATAGATCGGAAGAAGACCGAGTTCCGCAACCTCGTTCAGGGCAACAAGACCGTCGAAGCCTATCAGCGGGAGTTCCTTAACTTATCCCGCTATGCTGAAGAAGACATTCCAACTGATGCTCGTAGACAGGAGAAGTTCCGTAGTGGACTCCACCCAGACCTCGAGCTTGCACTTGCTGCTCAAGACTTCACCGACTTTGCCACTCTCGTGAACAAGGCTATTCTGGTTGAGACCGCTCAGATCAAGCACAAGGAGTCGCAGAAGCGCTATCGTGACATTGGCTCATCTTCGAGCCCAGCACAGAAGCGTCGTATCTGGATTCCCAACAGTGTGTACCGTCCAGCTGCCCCTGCGCCAGGACCCTCTTATGCTGCACCCCGTCTGCCTCCTCCACCACCGAGGCAACCAAGAGTTCAAGCTGCTCCACCGCGTGTTGCTCCTCTTCGTCCTGAAGATGTTCTATGCTTCAAGTGCCGCAAACCAGGTCACCTTGCTAAGGACTGCCGCCAGAATCAGAATCAGTTGGCATTTCCTCGTAATGGCCGTGGCAATGGTCGTGGCAACAATCAGACCCGCAACTATAATACTGGGTCTGTTGCTTATGGTCGTGGACATGCTTACAATATTGACATTGAAGAAGTTCAGGATCAGCCTGCTACTGTGATGGGTACCCTCCTCGTTAACTCAGTACCTGCTTCTGTTTTATTTGATTCAGGAGCATCACATTCATTCATGTCGGGGAAATTTGCATTTAAGCATAGCATACAATATGAGGAGATGCATACCCCACTGGTCGTTAAAACCCCCAGTGGCCGTTGTCAAACCTCCATGATAGCACGCAATATCCCTGTTGAAATCAAAGGATTGGAATTTCTTGTTTCACCCATTGTATTGAACTCTTCCACCATAGACCTCATTCTGGGAATGGATTGGTTGAAAGCTCACATTGCTTCGATCAATTGTGCCACCAAAATCATCCAACTCCTACACCCCTCAGATGAGATAGTGAACTACACCGCCCGCATTACTCAGAATGCCGAAGCTCAGATATATGCTCTGAATGCTTTGAACGCCTCACCTCTTGAGGGAATTGAGAACGTTCCGGTCGTCCGTGACTTTCCGGACGTCTTTCCGGAAGAACTTCCAGGAATACCCCCAGTTAGAGCTGTCGAGTTCGTCATCGACTTGAAGCCTGGCACTACCCCTATTGCGAAGCGTCCTTATAAGATGCCTCCGCATGAACTTCTCGAGCTTAAGGAAGAAATCGACAAGTCACTGAAAAAGGGTTTCATCCGCCCCAGTTCCTCTGCTGGGGGAGCACCTTCTCTCTTTGTTAAGAAGAAGGATGGAACTAACCGACTGGTTCAGGACTATCGGCCCATTAACCAAGCAACAATCCAGAACAAATATCCACTGCCCCGGATCAACGATCTTTATGATCAGCTTGCTGGATCCTCTGTGTTCTCGAAACTCGACTTGAGGTTGGGTTATCATCAAATCCGAGTTCGAAAGGAGGATATTCCGAAGACTGCTTTCGTTACTCGCTATGGATCATACGAGTACACTGTTATGTCCTTCGGATTAACTAATGCTCCAGCAACCTTCTCCCGATTGATGAACTATATCTTCAAGGACTACCTCGACAAGTTCATCGTGGTCTACTTGGATGATATCCTTATATTTTCCAAGAATGAAGAAGAACACGCCGAACATCTTCGGCTTGTATTGGAGAAGCTGCGAGAACACCAGTTATATGCTAAGTACTCTAAGTGTGAATTTTGGTTATCCGAGGTGACTTATCTTGGTCACGTGATTTCCAAAGATGGCATTGCCGTTAACCTCGAGCGAGTTCAGGCTATTCTTGACTGGACTCCCCCGAAGAACGTCAAGCAAGTCAGGAGTTTTCTCGGACTCGCTAGTTATTGCCACCGATTCGTCGAGAACTTCTCGAAGATTGCCAAGCCATTGACTGACCTGCTCCACAAGGGTGTTAAATTTGAATGGACAGAAAAATGTCAAGAAAGCTTTCAGACACTTAAAGATAAGTTGACATCTGCCCCAGTGTTAGCACCCCCGGATTCTCAAAAGGACTTCGTGATTTATTGCGATGCATCTCGTCAAGGATTAGGCTGTGTCCTAATGCAAGAGCGCAAAGTAAATGCTTATGGCTCTCGTCAATTACGTCCTCACGAGGAGAATTATCCGGTACATGATCTCGAGCTTGCTGCAGTTATTTATGCTCTGAAGCTATGGCGACATTACCTCCTTGGTAATCGTTGCAAGATATACACGGATCATAAGAGTTTGAAGTATCTATATACTCAGCCAGACCTGAACCTTCGTCAACAAAGATGGCTCGAGACAGTAGCCGATTATGATATGAATATCTCCTACACCCCTGGCAAGGCTAATGTAATGGCCGATGCTTTGAGCCGCAAGGCTTATTGCAACAACCTCATGGTTCAGGAAGCGCAACCTATGCTATATGAAGAGCTTCGCAAATTGAACCTTCACATTGTTCCTCAGTGTTATCTCAATACCCTGGAGGTTGAGCCAGACCTCGAGCGCAACATCAAGACCAGACAGAATTATGACTCTGAAGTCGAGAAGATTAAGAAATACCTCTCCAAGGGTAATCCCTCATTCTACCATGTTGGTGAGGATGGTGCCTTGTTCTTCAAAGGCCGCCTAGTGGTCCCCAGAAGGCATAATCTGGACTCTCGTTTGGATGTTATGAAAGAAGCACATGACACGCCTTTGACTATTCACCCTGGTAGTACCAAAATGTACCAAGACATTCGTCAGCGGTACTGGTGGCCCGATATGAAACATGATATTGCTAAATATGTTGCTGAGAGTGACGTTTGCCGTCGCATCAAAGCAGAACATCAAAGGCCTGCTGGAACTCTGCAACCCCTTGAAATTCCGGAATGGAAATGGGACAAAGTCCAAATGGACTTCATTACTGGTTTTCCCAGATCACAGAAGGGCCATGATGCTATCTTTGTCGTCATCGACCGATTCTCAAAGGTTGCTCACTTTCTGCCTGTCAAGGAGACAATCACTGCTAGTCAGTTAGCAGACTTGTATGTTTCCAGAATTGTGTCACTCCACGGTGTTCCGTTGGAGATCAGTTCAGATCGTGGCAGCCTCTTTACTTCCAGGTTTTGGAGTAGTTTCCAAGAAGCCATGGGAACTCATCTGTCTTTTAGCACTGCTTATCACCCTCAGTCTCAGGGTCAAGTCGAAAGAGTTAACCAAGTGCTTGAAGATATGCATCGAGCTTGCGTCATCTCATTCGGTAAGAAATAGGAAGAATCTCTCCCATATGCCGAATTCTCTTACAATAATGGCTATCAAGCTAGTCTGAAGATGGCACCGTTTGAAGTTCTCTATGGATGTAAGTGTCGAACCCCTCTGAATTGGTTAGAAACTGGGAAACGTTCACTCGTTGGACCGGACATTATTCAACAAGCTGAAGAACAAGTCCGCATTGTCCGTGAACATCTGAAAACTGCTCAGTCTCGTCAGAAGAGCAACTATGACCGAAAGCACAAGGTAATGGTCTATCAGCCTGGTGAGCAAGCTTACCTTCGTGTCACTCCGATGAAGGGCACTCATCGGTTCGGAATCAAGGGCAAGTTAGCTCCTCGCTATATTGGCCCGTTCCGCATTCTCGCTCGTCGAGGAGAAGTGGCATATCAATTGGAATTGCCGCCAAACCTTTCTCAAGTGCATGATGTCTTTCATGTGTCGCAACTTCGTCGCTGTTTTAAGGATCCTATCCGAGCTGTGGATCATGAGGTACTTGAATTTCGAGAAGATCTGTCTTATCCAGAATATCCGATCCGCGTTCTTGATCAAACTGAACGTCGGACTCGTCAAAAGTCGATCAAGTTCCTCAAGGTTCAGTGGTCAAATCATTCTGAGGATGAAGCCACTTGGGAACGCGAGGACCGTCTTCGTGAAGAATACCCTGCTTTCTTTCAGTCTTCCTCTTAATTCTCGGGACGAGAATTCTTGTTAGAGGAGGAGAATTGTAACGCCCCCATGTAATAGTACAGTAATCACCCCTTTGATAATGCCATGTCATTATGATTAACCATGCTTGAGCATCATTGCATCATATCTCATTTCAAATTCCAATTTAAACTTGCAATTCAAATCTAAAGTGAAAATAAAAGTTGTTCTAAACCAGAAACTAAAATGTTCGTTAAATAGGAAATAATTCATAACTAATTATGATCAGTAAAACAACATTACTAAAAATGCCTAAGTGACTCCATCAACCTCAAACAGTAGCTAGCAGCAACATTTAATATCATTTTATTTTATAAGAATTACAAATGAAATCATGTTTTACCCAAACCAATTTTTGGTGGTTGAGAATAATGCACTGTAATGTTTGAGCCAAGTCACACATTTATTAAAATTCATTTAGTGCTAAAACAATTTGCAGAACAGTAGAAATAAGAGAAAAGAGAAAAGAAAAAGAAAAGGGGCAGTGGCTTACTGTGCACTTGGGCCGCAAGTGCACAGTAGCCAGCCCAGCCCGTCACCGCGGTCGTCCCCCTCCTCCCGCACGCGTCAGCGCGCGCGCGCGTCCGGCCGACGATGGCCAGCTGTCGGCCATCCCCCGGCACCGCTGCCGCTGCGGGGAGGTTAAGAGCATCGCCACGGACCCCCTGGGCGAAACCCTAGCGCCCGCTTCCCCCTCTCCCCTCTCGCACGCGCTCGATCTCTCCCCACCCGAAAGCTTCATCGCCGCCGTCGCTCGATCCCGCGGCCACCGTGCCCCGATTGCCGTTCCGACTAGCCCATCGTCGCCGCCGTCCTCGACTACCCCCTCTGCACCGCCCACTTGGAGCTCGGCGCCATCGCAGCGACCTCCCCGAGCTCTTCATCGCCGCACGGCCGCCGTCGAACTCCGACCGCCTCAGCTGCTCCTAAACTATCGCCGGGCCTCCTTGAGCCTCCCCGGTGAGCTCCACGTCTCCCCCTCTCTTCCTCTGAGCTTGCCTGCACCGCTAGCTGCCGATTCGCCTGTGCCCGAAGCCGCCGCGATGTAGCACGTCGCCGGCGAGCCCCCGGTGACCAAATGGTCACGGTCATGTGTCCGTTGTGCTCACCGCGTCGAGTAGAGCCCGCCTAGCCCCTCCTCTTGCTCGATTGCACGCCGCAGCCGCGTTCCCATCGTTCGCCCGAAGTGCCTCGCCGCCGGCAAGCTCCTAGCATTCGACTCCGGCCGTTTCAGCCCGCGAGACCGCCACCATTCGACGCGTCGTCGTCGTGCCGTTCGAACGCGACCAGCCGCGACCAAAATGGTGCCCCCTACGCGTTTTCCGGCCACCTCCCGTGGCCGCGCCGCCGCGAACGCGCTCGCCGGCGTGATTCCGGCGAGTCGCCGGCCGCCGGCTGACGGGGCAGCCCCTGGCCCACTTCCAGTGACACTGGCTGGTGGGGCCGTGGGCCCCGTTGACCAGTCAGCGTTGCTGACTGGGCACGGTGACCCACTGACATGTGGGGCCTAGCCATTAAAATGATTTTTATAAATAGGTAAATTGTTAATTAGTTAAATGTATAATTAAAATGCTAATTACCCACTGACCAGCAGGCCCCACCTAGTTAATTAGTCTGTTAATTAGATTAATTAGCCCACTGTCTATGACAGGTGGGACCCACCCGTCAGATTGACTGGTCAGCGTCTCTGTTGACCGCTGACGTCAGCATTGCGTCATGCTGACGTCATCCCAACACTGTTTGCCGTGAAATTTATTGTTTCTTCCCCCTCCTTCTCTCTCGATAGACGCCGAGACCGACGCCGTCCCAGCAGAGTTTGACTACAACCCCGACGAGCAGCCGTCTGACGATCAGCCTCTCTCAGCAGAGCTTCCAGGCAAGCAAACCCCCTTGACGCATGCCTATATCATCCATTCCTTCTCCCTCCTGCTTGCATTAGAAATTGCTGCTATTTTGATTTATCCTAATCTGATGCATAGCCTGTCCTTGTAACTGTTGTTGATACCTGCCTTATTATCCAAACTGCTTATTATAGGTTGGATGCTAAACCATTTGTGGCCCCTCTCCCTTGCTGTAGTTGCTCCGCTTTAGCATCTGCGCCCCGATCGAATGTTCGACGGGCTGAGAGCAGCACATCACCGCACACCCCGAAATTGTTCGACACTGCAGAATTGGCATCGAGTGCCGGGGGTGATACCTCTTAGTTCACTTCCGATGATGCCTCTGTGGAATAGCTAACGGATGTGTGTTATCGAGGGTGATTCCTCTTACATCACCTCCGCTAAGCTACCGTCGCGCAACTCCTCGAGTGGGAATCCATCGAGGGTGATTCCTCGGATTCCTCCTCGTTACTTGGACACACGGTTACTTTGACCTTTGTTATAGGCGGGTCCACCTCGAGAGGTACCCGCGGGGAAATGTAAAGTCGGGCTGGCCCCAAGGGTGCCCGCGAGCGAATATCATTAAAGAAGGGTCGGCTCCAAGAGCACCCGCGCGATACTAAATACGCCTAACGGAACTGGGTATTTGATCTGAGTGGGTCGTCGTGCCCATTTCGCACTACCACCACGTGGGATAATGGTTTAATGGGGCCCTCTACACCGTAGTATCAGCCGAAAGCTCTTCAGACGTCACAGCTCAGAGATGCGGGCTGGTTGGGGTGGGCTGGTTACGTCACTGGTGTATTCAGTGTCGCGCCTGGGCCCCGGCTACCCTCGCAATGTGCAGGAGTGCAAAGGGCGATGGCCCAAGACCCCTTTGTGCTTAGGATTTAGACCGGCGTGTTGACCTCTCTGCTGAGCTCTAGGTCGGGCTGCGATGTGTCGATCAGCCGAGGCCGGGCATTACCCAGCCAGTGTGTCCGGCCGGAGTTAATCGAGCGTGTTGGGTAACAGTAGTGCACCCCTGCAGGGAAATTATCTATTCGAATAGCCGTGTCCACGGTAACAGGACGCTCGGAGTTGTGCCCGGATCTATGACAACTACAAATTGATGATGATTCATATTAAACTGTTAATAATGCTCTCGGGACCGCTTTCTCGCAGGGAGTCGAGAAAGGATCTCAGGGCATTGCTGTTGTATATCCACATGTATGCTACTATTATCTACTCTCTTCTGATGCTGCAAGACTACTTGAAGATGCTAGTCTTCGATAGGCTAGGCCTTTCTCTCTTCTGGCATTTCTGCTATATAGTCCACAGATACAGCCTTTTCATTTGATACCAATGCATATTTAGCATAGTTCTGATGTCAGTCTTGCGAGTACTTTGGATGAGTACTCACGGTTGCTCTGCTATTCTTTTTCCCGCATACCTATATGATGATACATCAGACGACGGAGCCCAGGAGCCAGACGACACTGCCGAAGCTTACTACCAGGAGGGTCCCGACGGCACTTACTACTGGGTTGATCCAGCCGACCAGGAGTAGTTAGGAGGCCCTAGGCAGGAGGCCTTCGCCTTTTCAATCTGTATCGTTGTTTGTGCTAGCCTTCTTAAGGCAAAACTTGACTAACTATGTCTGTACTCAGATATCATTTGTGTGTATGACTTATGTATTCGGGTCCTCGTGACCCCTGGCTTGTAATATGATGATTTATGCTTATTATTTGAGTTTAGAGTTGTGTTGTGATATCTTCCCGTGAGTCCCTGTGCTTGATCGTGCACGTTTGCGTGTATGATTAGTGCACGATTAAGTCGGGGGCGTCACAAGTTGGTATCAGAGCCGACTGCCTGTAGGAAGCCCCTATCCAACTCCTTGGCCGTAGTTGAGTCTAGTGTTTCCGAAAACTATTTTACTAACATGGCTGTGTGGCTTACGGGTCCACGTCACCAACTGGGTGGTATTAGGATCTTTTATTTCTCTTCTATACTCTGGGACTCTGAACTCTCTTCCTTTCGGGTTAAATGAATTTTACTAACGCCGACACTAGGATCTCGTAATCTCGTCCACCCGGAGAGCTGGATTATCTGTGCTTGTTCCTTATCATTGATCTGATTAGCCTGATAATCATATTCTCCTTTACTTTGGTTTGCTAAACCTTTCTCTCCATGTTGTTATACTTCTCATTGTCATTTGACAATCCTAAGTTTCCTCTGTTTCAGATGGATCGCCTGTTTCCACCGCGCCCTGCGACGCAGCTTGTGCTTCGCACTTGGGCTCGTGATGCCCCTGGTTTTCCAGCTGTCCTGATCGCCCTCCTGGCCAGACTTGGCTACCGCTGGTACCCCGAGTATATGGTTTACGAGGATTACCGCGAGTTCAACCAGGAGCAGTACCATGCTGATGTTCGTATCTATGATCAGCGAGATGACTCAGACACCGAGTTGCACCTTTTTCACGGCATCGGTGTGACGATTGAGATGGCAGTCCATGATGCTGCCTATTCTGCTGTCACACGACTCCGTGGAGAGCATAGTAGCTTGGATGCCTCTGAGTTCCGATACATTCCGTATGCGCCTACTGGAGATGCTACTGGATACTACACAACTATCTGTGCCCCTTACGAGCGTCGTCAACACGACCCGCACGTGTTGATTCAGTGCACTCAGGCTCTGGATCGCACTAACCGGGCTCTTACAGTCGAGCTGTTTGCCACTCGAGCACGTCTCTACGATGCTATGACACAGTTGCTACCAGCTGTTCGAGCAGGGATACATCCGGAGTATATCCTTTACCCGCGCAGGACTCAGATGCCGGCAGGTATCGATTGGCCTGCTGTTGGAGGTCACAGGTCTGCGCGTGGACCTCTTCTTTCAGTTCGAGACCGGGTTCTGCATCAGAGTGCACACGGAGAGCAGGACCTTTCTGCTACAGAGATTCATTGTCCGCACTTGCACTTGCAGTTACCCCGTTTCAGTGGTTTTCCCCGACGTTGATGTAGCCTTTGCTATGTCTCGTTGTGTAGTTCCTCACCGCGTGCCGCGCCGCCTAGTATGTCTTTTTCCTTAATTTTACGCCGTTATGCTGTCCGCATGTAACCGACTCTGTGTATGGATCTGTATGTCGTAATTGACTATTACTATGTATTGATGCACTACTTATTCATTGTCGTGTTACATCATGTTTGTCGCTAAACACTTACAGTTGTTATTACTAAATTACCCCCCTGTTGAAATTTTAGCAGGATGGTTAGACCAGGTGGTCGTGGTCGTGGTCGTGCCCCTGAGCAGCCACCACCGCCCGACTACATGGCCGCAATGATGCAACAATTCGAGCTGAACCGTCAGTTTATGACTAATATTATGGCTCAGTTTCCGCATCAGAACAATCAGAACCACAACCCAGCTTCAATAACGCTCTCAGAGTTTGTGCGTCTCAACCCCACTATTTTTCGCAACTCTGATCAGCCACTGGATGCCGATGACTGGCTCCGCGACATCGCTTTTGAGATGGAGTCTGCCAATGTCGCCCCTGAAAGCCTTGTCGCCTTCGCGACCTACTTCTTGAAGGGCCCCGCTGCTCAATGGTGGTCCACTCACAAGCATACACTGCCTGCTGGGACAATCGTTACTTGGGATGAGTTTCAGACTGCCTTCCGTGCTCGCTATATTCCTCAGGGGATCATAGATCGGAAGAAGACCGAGTTCCGCAACCTCGTTCAGGGCAACAAGACCGTCGAAGCCTATCAGCGGGAGTTCCTTAACTTATCCCGCTATGCTGAAGAAGACATTCCAACTGATGCTCGTAGACAGGAGAAGTTCCGTAGTGGACTCCACCCAGACCTCGAGCTTGCACTTGCTGCTCAAGACTTCACCGACTTTGCCACTCTCGTGAACAAGGCTATTCTGGTTGAGACCGCTCAGATCAAGCACAAGGAGTCGCAGAAGCGCTATCGTGACATTGGCTCATCTTCGAGCCCAGCACAGAAGCGTCGTATCTGGATTCCCAACAGTGTGTACCGTCCAGCTGCCCCTGCGCCAGGACCCTCTTATGCTGCACCCCGTCTGCCTCCTCCACCACCGAGGCAACCAAGAGTTCAAGCTGCTCCACCGCGTGTTGCTCCTCTTCGTCCTGAAGATGTTCTATGCTTCAAGTGCCGCAAACCAGGTCACCTTGCTAAGGACTGCCGCCAGAATCAGAATCAGTTGGCATTTCCTCGTAATGGCCGTGGCAATGGTCGTGGCAACAATCAGACCCGCAACTATAATACTGGGTCTGTTGCTTATGGTCGTGGACATGCTTACAATATTGACATTGAAGAAGTTCAGGATCAGCCTGCTACTGTGATGGGTACCCTCCTCGTTAACTCAGTACCTGCTTCTGTTTTATTTGATTCAGGAGCATCACATTCATTCATGTCGGGGAAATTTGCATTTAAGCATAGCATACAATATGAGGAGATGCATACCCCACTGGTCGTTAAAACCCCCAGTGGCCGTTGTCAAACCTCCATGATAGCACGCAATATCCCTGTTGAAATCAAAGGATTGGAATTTCTTGTTTCACCCATTGTATTGAACTCTTCCACCATAGACCTCATTCTGGGAATGGATTGGTTGAAAGCTCACATTGCTTCGATCAATTGTGCCACCAAAATCATCCAACTCCTACACCCCTCAGATGAGATAGTGAACTACACCG
Organism: Elymus sibiricus; assembly: GCA_039707655.1. Taxonomy (NCBI): domain Eukaryota; kingdom Viridiplantae; phylum Streptophyta; class Magnoliopsida; order Poales; family Poaceae; genus Elymus; species Elymus sibiricus. The sequence goes on from CM077672.1 coordinate 277,860,940, forward strand.
CCCGCATTACTCAGAATGCCGAAGCTCAGATATATGCTCTGAATGCTTTGAACGCCTCACCTCTTGAGGGAATTGAGAACGTTCCGGTCGTCCGTGACTTTCCGGACGTCTTTCCGGAAGAACTTCCAGGAATACCCCCAGTTAGAGCTGTCGAGTTCGTCATCGACTTGAAGCCTGGCACTACCCCTATTGCGAAGCGTCCTTATAAGATGCCTCCGCATGAACTTCTCGAGCTTAAGGAAGAAATCGACAAGTCACTGAAAAAGGGTTTCATCCGCCCCAGTTCCTCTGCTGGGGGAGCACCTTCTCTCTTTGTTAAGAAGAAGGATGGAACTAACCGACTGGTTCAGGACTATCGGCCCATTAACCAAGCAACAATCCAGAACAAATATCCACTGCCCCGGATCAACGATCTTTATGATCAGCTTGCTGGATCCTCTGTGTTCTCGAAACTCGACTTGAGGTTGGGTTATCATCAAATCCGAGTTCGAAAGGAGGATATTCCGAAGACTGCTTTCGTTACTCGCTATGGATCATACGAGTACACTGTTATGTCCTTCGGATTAACTAATGCTCCAGCAACCTTCTCCCGATTGATGAACTATATCTTCAAGGACTACCTCGACAAGTTCATCGTGGTCTACTTGGATGATATCCTTATATTTTCCAAGAATGAAGAAGAACACGCCGAACATCTTCGGCTTGTATTGGAGAAGCTGCGAGAACACCAGTTATATGCTAAGTACTCTAAGTGTGAATTTTGGTTATCCGAGGTGACTTATCTTGGTCACGTGATTTCCAAAGATGGCATTGCCATTAACCTCGAGCGAGTTCAGGCTATTCTTGACTGGACTCCCCCGAAGAACGTCAAGCAAGTCAGGAGTTTTCTCGGACTCGCTAGTTATTGCCACCGATTCGTCGAGAACTTCTCGAAGATTGCCAAGCCATTGACTGACCTGCTCCACAAGGGTGTTAAATTTGAATGGACAGAAAAATGTCAAGAAAGCTTTCAGACACTTAAAGATAAGTTGACATCTGCCCCAGTGTTAGCACCCCCGGATTCTCAAAAGGACTTCGTGATTTATTGCGATGCATCTCGTCAAGGATTAGGCTGTGTCCTAATGCAAGAGCGCAAAGTAAATGCTTATGGCTCTCGTCAATTACGTCCTCACGAGGAGAATTATCCGGTACATGATCTCGAGCTTGCTGCAGTTATTTATGCTCTGAAGCTATGGCGACATTACCTCCTTGGTAATCGTTGCAAGATATACACGGATCATAAGAGTTTGAAGTATCTATATACTCAGCCAGACCTGAACCTTCGTCAACAAAGATGGCTCGAGACAGTAGCCGATTATGATATGAATATCTCCTACACCCCTGGCAAGGCTAATGTAATGGCCGATGCTTTGAGCCGCAAGGCTTATTGCAACAACCTCATGGTTCAGGAAGCGCAACCTATGCTATATGAAGAGCTTCGCAAATTGAACCTTCACATTGTTCCTCAGTGTTATCTCAATACCCTGGAGGTTGAGCCAGACCTCGAGCGCAACATCAAGACCAGACAGAATTATGACTCTGAAGTCGAGAAGATTAAGAAATACCTCTCCAAGGGTAATCCCTCATTCTACCATGTTGGTGAGGATGGTGCCTTGTTCTTCAAAGGCCGCCTAGTGGTCCCCAGAAGGCATAATCTGGACTCTCGTTTGGATGTTATGAAAGAAGCACATGACACGCCTTTGACTATTCACCCTGGTAGTACCAAAATGTACCAAGACATTCGTCAGCGGTACTGGTGGCCCGATATGAAACATGATATTGCTAAATATGTTGCTGAGAGTGACGTTTGCCGTCGCATCAAAGCAGAACATCAAAGGCCTGCTGGAACTCTGCAACCCCTTGAAATTCCGGAATGGAAATGGGACAAAGTCCAAATGGACTTCATTACTGGTTTTCCCAGATCACAGAAGGGCCATGATGCTATCTTTGTCGTCATCGACCGATTCTCAAAGGTTGCTCACTTTCTGCCTGTCAAGGAGACAATCACTGCTAGTCAGTTAGCAGACTTGTATGTTTCCAGAATTGTGTCACTCCACGGTGTTCCGTTGGAGATCAGTTCAGATCGTGGCAGCCTCTTTACTTCCAGGTTTTGGAGTAGTTTCCAAGAAGCCATGGGAACTCATCTGTCTTTTAGCACTGCTTATCACCCTCAGTCTCAGGGTCAAGTCGAAAGAGTTAACCAAGTGCTTGAAGATATGCATCGAGCTTGCGTCATCTCATTCGGTAAGAAATAGGAAGAATCTCTCCCATATGCCGAATTCTCTTACAATAATGGCTATCAAGCTAGTCTGAAGATGGCACCGTTTGAAGTTCTCTATGGATGTAAGTGTCGAACCCCTCTGAATTGGTTAGAAACTGGGAAACGTTCACTCGTTGGACCGGACATTATTCAACAAGCTGAAGAACAAGTCCGCATTGTCCGTGAACATCTGAAAACTGCTCAGTCTCGTCAGAAGAGCAACTATGACCGAAAGCACAAGGTAATGGTCTATCAGCCTGGTGAGCAAGCTTACCTTCGTGTCACTCCGATGAAGGGCACTCATCGGTTCGGAATCAAGGGCAAGTTAGCTCCTCGCTATATTGGCCCGTTCCGCATTCTCGCTCGTCGAGGAGAAGTGGCATATCAATTGGAATTGCCGCCAAACCTTTCTCAAGTGCATGATGTCTTTCATGTGTCGCAACTTCGTCGCTGTTTTAAGGATCCTATCCGAGCTGTGGATCATGAGGTACTTGAATTTCGAGAAGATCTGTCTTATCCAGAATATCCGATCCGCGTTCTTGATCAAACTGAACGTCGGACTCGTCAAAAGTCGATCAAGTTCCTCAAGGTTCAGTGGTCAAATCATTCTGAGGATGAAGCCACTTGGGAACGCGAGGACCGTCTTCGTGAAGAATACCCTGCTTTCTTTCAGTCTTCCTCTTAATTCTCGGGACGAGAATTCTTGTTAGAGGAGGAGAATTGTAACGCCCCCATGTAATAGTATAGTAATCACCCCTTTGATAATGCCATGTCATTATGATTAACCATGCTTGAGTATCATTGCATCATATCTCATTTCAAATTCCAATTTAAACTTGCAATTCAAATCTAAAGTGAAAATAAAAGTTGTTCTAAACCAGAAACTAAAATGTTCGTTAAATAGGAAATAATTCATAACTAATTATGATCAGTAAAACAACATTACTAAAAATGCCTAAGTGACTCCATCAACCTCAAACAGTAGCTAGCAGCAACATTTAATATCATTTTATTTTATAAGAATTACAAATGAAATCATGTTTTACCCAAACCAATTTTTGGTGGTTGAGAATAATGCACTGTAATGTTTGAGCCAAGTCACACATTTATTAAAATTCATTTAGTGCTAAAACAATTTGCAGAACAGTAGAAATAAGAGAAAAGAGAAAAGAAAAAGAAAAGGGGCAGTGGCTTACTGTGCACTTGGGCCGCAAGTGCACAGTAGCCAGCCCAGCCCGTCACCGCGGTCGTCCCCCTCCTCCCGCACGCGTCAGCGCGCGCGCGCGTCCGGCCGACGATGGCCAGCTGTCGGCCATCCCCCGGCACCGCTGCCGCTGCGGGGAGGTTAAGAGCATCGCCACGGACCCCCTGGGCGAAACCCTAGCGCCCGTTTCCCCCTCTCCCCTCTCGCACGCGCTCGATCTCTCCCCACCCGAAAGCTTCATCGCCGCCGTCGCTCGATCCCGCGGCCACCGTGCCCCGATTGCCGTTCCGACTAGCCCATCGTCGCCGCCGTCCTCGACTACCCCCTCTGCACCGCCCACTTGGAGCTCGGCGCCATCGCAGCGACCTCCCCGAGCTCTTCATCGCCGCACGGCCGCCGTCGAACTCCGACCGCCTCAGCTGCTCCTAAACTATCGCCGGGCCTCCTTGAGCCTCCCCGGTGAGCTCCACGTCTCTCCCTCTCTTCCTCTGAGCTTGCCTGCACCGCTAGCTGCCGATTCGCCTGTGCCCGAAGCCGCCGCCATGTAGCACGTCGCCGGCGAGCCCCCGGTGACCAAATGGTCACGGTCATGTGTCCGTTGTGCTCACCGCGTCGAGTAGAGCCCGCCTAGCCCCTCCTCTTGCTCGATTGCACGCCGCAGCCGCGTTCCCATCGTTCGCCCGAAGTGCCTCGCCGCCGGCAAGCTCCTAGCATTCGACTCCGGCCGTTTCAGCCCGCGAGACCGCCACCATTCGACGCGTCGTCGTCGTGCCGTTCGAACGCGACCAGCCGCGACCAAAATGGTGCCCCCTACGCGTTTTCCGGCCACCTCCCGTGGCCGCGCCGCCGCGAACGCGCTCGCCGGCGTGATTCCGGCGAGTCGCCGGCCGCCGGCTGACGGGGCAGCCCCTGGCCCACTTCCAGTGACACTGGCTGGTGGGGCCGTGGGCCCCGTTGACCAGTCAGCGTTGCTGACTGGGCACGGTGACCCACTGACATGTGGGGCCTAGCCATTAAAATGATTTTTATAAATAGGTAAATTGTTAATTAGTTAAATGTATAATTAAAATGCTAATTACCCACTGACCAGCAGGCCCCACCTAGTTAATTAGTCTGTTAATTAGATTAATTAGCCCACTGTCTATGACAGGTGGGACCCACCCGTCAGATTGACTGGTCAGCGTCTCTGTTGACCGCTGACGTCAGCATTGCGTCATGCTGACGTCATCCCAACACTGTTGCGGATAATGTTGAATTAAATAATTAAAATAATTCCAGAAAATTGGTTGTGCTAGCCTTCTTAAGGCAAAACTTGACTAACTATGTCTGTACTCAGATATCATTTGTGTGTATGACTTATGTATTCGGGTCCTCATGACCCCTAGCTTGTAATATGATGATTTATGCTTATTATTTGAGTTTAGAGTTGTGTTGTGATATCTTCCCATGAGTCCCTGTGCTTGATCGTGCACGTTTGCGTGTATGATTAGTGCACGATTAAGTCGGGGGCGTCACATTCACCCTCGGGACTGAGGGTATGTGCTAGTAGCTATGTGTTTGATCTCTCTCTCTCTCGTGTTCTTGATTTGGCACGATCTTGATGTACCGCGAGCTTTGTTAATATAGTTGGATCATATGGTGTTTCTCCCCTCTCTATCTTGTTGTGATGAATTGAGTTTTTACCTTTGAGGTTTCACTATTATCGGATTGAATACTTTTATAGATTTGAGAACACTTGATGTATGTCTTGCATATGAATACCCGTGGTGGCAATGGGGTATTATATTGATTCACTTGATGTATGTTTTGGCACTCAACTCGCGGATTCCCGAGGTGACATTGGGGTAATCTATGCATAGGGGTTGATGCACGTTTTCGTCCTACTTTCTCCGGTAAAAATCTTGGGGCACTCTTTGAAGTTCTTTGTGTGGATTGAATATTATGAATCTGAAGTTGTTTGATGCATATCGAATAATCAACTCACGGATACTTGTGGTGACATTGGAGTATCTAGGTGACATTAGAGTTGGTTGATGCGTATCATATGGTGTTATTTTAGTACGAACTCTAGGGCTGTTTGTGACACTTATAGGGATGGCTCAATAGATTGATCGGAAAGGATAACTTTGAGGTGGTTTTGTACCCTACAACAATTTCTATCTTATGTTCTCAGCTAATAGGAACTTTGGAGTGATTCTTTGTCGCACGTTGAGGGATTGTTATATGATCCAATTATGTTAGCATTGTTGAGAGATTGCACTAGTGAAAATATGAACCCTAGGCCTTGTTTTTAAGCATTGCAATACCATTTGTGCTCCATTTTATCACTTGCTACCTTGCTGTTTTTATATTTTCATATTACAAAAACCTATATCTACTATCCATACTACACTTGTATCACCATCTCTTCGCCGAACTAGTGCACCTATACAATTTACCATTGTATTGGGTGTGTTGGGGACACAAGAGATTTCTTGTATTTGATTGCAGGGTTGTTTGAGAGAGACCATCTTCATCCTACGCCTCCCACGGATTGATAAACCTTAGGTCATCCACTTGAGGGAAATTTGCTACTGTCCTACAAAACTCTGCGCTTGGAGGCCCAACACGAGTCTACAAGAATAAAGTTGCGTAGTAGACATCAGGACTCTACCAATCTTTGGCATCACAGGAACATGTTGGATGTTGTGCATCTTTTGACGTACATCAAACACTGGTCGTGGGGACCCAGTGGAATCATTCGGATCAGTCACGGCGAGAGCTCGAGCAACTTCCTCAGCTGTGGCAGTTGGAACAGTATCAGTGTCAGCTGACGGAATTGAGTCTGCACGTGAAGGGGATGTATTGACGACATCAACCATTGGCTCATCTTGATCAATTTCATCAGCTACTGCAGCTGGAATTTCTTCAGGAATGCTTTGGAGTGATGGTTGTCTTTCCTCAAAGCCGGTGTGTATTTCTTCAGTGCGCTGATAACCCACAAGTATAGGGAAACAATTGTAGTTTTTTCGATAAATAAGAGTGTCAAACCCAACGAGGAGCTAAAAGTAGAATTAATATTCCCTTCAAGTTCAATCGACCACCGATACAACTCTACGCGCACTTAACGTTCGCTTTACCTAGAACAAGTATGAAACTGTTTTGTAGGTGATAGGATAAGTTTGCAAGAATAAAACTAGAAGTACTTTGCGAGAATAAAACTACGAGTAAATTGCAAGATAATAAAGGCTAGTTGTTTAGTAGAAAGTTTTTGTCACACAAGAGAATTATTTGTCCATAGGCAATCGATAACTAAACCGGTAATCATTATTGCAATTTTATATGAGGGAGAGGCATGAGCTAGCATACTTTCCGTACTTGGATCATATGCACTTATGATTGGAACTCTAGCAAGCATCCGCAACTACCAAAGATCATTAAGGTAAAACCCAACCATAGCATTAAGTATCAAGTCCTCTTTACTCCCATACGCAACAACCCCCTTACTCGGGTATGTGTTTCAGTCACTCACGCCACCCACTATAAGAGAATTATGAACGTATTGCAAACCCTACAGCGGGAATCCCTCACGCTTGCGCGACACGGAGGGCACCATAGGACAACACCAAAATAAAACATACAACTCAAACCAATCACGATCATCAATCAACCCATAGGACAAAAAGAATCTACTCAAACATCATAGGATGGCCACAAATCATTGGATAATAATATGTAGCATTAAGCACCATGTTTAAGTAGAGATTACAGTGGGGAGAAGAGGTGTTACACCGCTGCATAGAGGGATAGAGAGTTGGTGTTGATGGCGGCGAAGTTGTTGGTGTAGATCGCCGTCACGATGTTTCCCCCGGCGGCGCTCCGGCGCCACCGGAAGAGAGGGGGAGAGAGCCCCCCTCCTTCTTCTTCTTCCTTGGCCTCCCCCCTAGATGGGAGGAGAGTTCCCCCTTTGGTCCATGGCTGCCATGGCGGCGGAGGGGCAGGAGCCCCTCCGAGATTGGATCTCTCTCTCTGTTCTCTTCTGTTTCGCGTTCCTGTTTTCTGGCCTTTCACCGTTTCTTAAATTCCCGGAGATCCGTAACTCCGATTGCTCTGAAATTTTAACACGATTTTTCCAGATATTAGCTTCCTTGCGGCCGAAGAAGAGCCCCAACCGACTTACGGTGTGCCCACGAGGCACCACCGCGTGCCTGGGGGGGCGCCATGGTGGCTTGTGGAGGCCGTGGGCCTCTGTTTCCGTTGATTCCACCTCTAAAAATCACATATATTCCAAAATAATTCTCCGTAAAATTTTATTGCATTTGGACTTCATTTGATATGGATTTTCTATGAAACAAAAAACAAGCAGAAAACAGGAACTGGCACTGGGCACTGGATCAATATGTTAGTCCCAAAAATAATATAAAATGTTGCCAAAAATATGTGAAAGTTGTAGAATATTGGCATGAAACAATCAAAAATTATAGATACAATGGAGACGTATCAGCATCCCCAAGCTTAATTCCCACTCGTCCTCGAGTAGGTAAATGATAAAAAAGATAATTTTTGATGTGGAATGCTACCTAGCATTATCTTGATCATATAATCTTATCATGGCATGAATATTAAGACACGAGTGATTTAAAGCAATAGTCTATAATTTGATATAAAGACCTCAACACTCAAGCATACTAACAACCAACCATGTCTTTCAAAATATCAACGCTAAAGAAAGTTATCCCTGGCCCATTATGCTCAGTCATTGATCCATTCATGAAACACACTCAACATTAACTACACCCAATGCACAAGTATGACAATAGTGCTCTCCAGTTGGTGCTTTATAAGAGAAGATGGAGACTCAATAAAAATAAAAATGCATAAAAGTAAAATAGATAGGCCCTTCGCAGAGGGAAGCAGAGATTTGCAGAGATGCCAGAGCTCAAAGCTTAAATTAGAGAGATAAAATTATTTTGAGAGGCATGCTTTTCTTGTCAACGAAAACGATCGAGAATTCCCAATATCTTCCATGCTAGACACATTATAGGCGGTTCCCAAACAGAAAATAAAGTTTATTTCCTTTCCACCATTCTTTCACAATCCATGGCTAGCCGTATCCATGGGTGCCTTCCATACCAACACTTTCCAAGGAATTTTGTTATTATTATTTTTGATTCATTGTGGGACTGGGCATCCCTATTACCTGTCACTCTCTTGTGCAATGACAAGTGAATAAACACTCATCTTGAGAATAACACACCTACCATGGAAAATATTGGCCACCCCCTGCCGCTTCATGAGCGGTACAGGCACACAAAACAGAAAATTATTTTGAAAAATTTAGAGTTGGCACATGCAAATTTACTTGGAACGGCATTGAAATACCGCATATAGGTAGATATGGTGGACTCGTTTGGCACAACTTGGGTTTGAGGAGTTTGGATGCACAAGTAGTATTCCCGCTTAGTACAAGTGAAGGCTAGCAAATAGATTGAGAAGCAACCAACCAGAAAACAAAAACGGTCATAAGCATGCATTGAGAATAACTAACACTGAATAATGCACCATAAGTAGGATATAACTTCGTTGCATAACTATTGACTTTACGTGCATGCATAGGGAATCACAAACCTTAACACCAATATTCTTACTAAATCACAATTACTCACTAGCATAACTCACATATTATCATCTCTATATTGCAAAACTATTGCAAGGAATCAAACATATCATATTCAGTGATCTACAAGGTTTATGTAGGATTTTCTGACTAACCATGTGAATGACCAATTCCTGTTGACTCTCCAAATAGATATAAGTGAAGCAAGAGTGTTTAATTCTTTCTACAAAAGACCATGCTCTAACAAATATAAGTGAAGCAAAATAGCATTCTATAAATAACGGTTTTCTATGAAGAGAAACAGGCATCCAAACTTCAAATGATATAAGTGAAGCACATGAAGCATTCTATAAAGCCATACTCAAAAGATATAAGTGAAGTGCATGAAGCATTCTATAAATCAACCAAGGACTATCTCATACCAGCATGGTGCAATTATTAAAAGAAAAAGAAAAGGCACACGACGCTCCAAGAATTTACGCATATCATGTGAACAAAACAAAAACCGAGACATACCGATAATTGTTGAATAAAGATGGCATGCCTTCCGGGGCATCCCCAAGCTTAGACGCTTGAGTCTCCTTGAATATTTACTTGGGGTGCCTTGGGCATCCCCAAGCTTGAGCTCTTGCCTCTCCTCATTCTTCTCATATCAATACCTCCTCGATCTTCGAACACTTCATCCACACAAAACTTAACCGAACTTTTTATTAGCGGGGTTTGTACATATAACATAAAATCCCATCATGTCTTGCCGTAACATTATTGTATAATTATAATCAAACATTACCCACTGTATGCTATCACAATTCTATGGCTCCCAAGTCAATGGGGCTCAACAAGATTTCAAACATAAGCAAATAACGAAACTATAACAGCAATCTGTGAAAATAGGACAGTCTGTAAAGATGCAAATATTACATATACTTCTTTAACTCAAAAAATTCTGAAAAAATAGGACAAAAAAACAATTTGCATAGAAGTAATGTGTAAAAATTTCAGAATTTTTGCATGTTCCAGTAAAAAATGTAAATTCACGCACGACAGCAAAAGTTTCTGTTTTTGCACTGCACATACCAAACAAGCAATTTAAACATCCTAACGGTAAATATTGGCACATTATTTTTATAATACAATGGATTTGTACAAGGGGATAATTATTTTTGTTGAAAAGTTTCTGTAATTCAAGATTTTCAAAGTTTCCTTGGGCATGAACAAAGTTCAAGGAGCTCCCCCACTTCAACGGTGCTCGTCTTTCGTACTTTCACTTTCCTTTTAGAAAAGTTTTAGGTTCCCCTCTATATTTTTTGTTTTTAAACTTTTTAAAAGCACACAACAGAATAAAATGACTCTCTAAAACTTCCGGGTTGTCTCCCTGGCAGCGCTTTCTTTAAAGCCATTAAGCTAGGCATATAGTGCTCAAGTAATTGATCCACCCGGATCCCAAGGTATATCAAAGCCAATTTTAATTAAAAATGATTTGTAATTTAGTAGTGAGCACCAAGCAACATATATCATGCAATGACAAAGTCTCACTCTCTTCATATGCATCGGCATGTCATAAAAGAACAATTCATGCACATCAAGTAAAGGCCAATGCATAGTATAAACAGTTTCTTGCAATTTTATCGCATTGGAAACATAGAGAGGCGGAGATGTAGTTCCTCTCTCATAATAATTGCAATTAGGAGCAGCAAGCACATGCATATTATATCCATCAAAATTATCATGTGCAATAGTAAAACGCAACCCATCAATATAATCCTTAATAAGAGCAAACTTCTTTTATATAGTGTAGTTGGGAGAATTCAAAAAGATAATAGGACTATCATGTGTGGGTGCAATAGCAACAATTTCATTCTTAACATAAGGAACTATAGCAAGTTCATCTCCATAAGCATAATTCATATTGGCATCATGGCCACAAGCATAGCAAGCATCAATTTCATCAAAAAGGGATATTTCAAACGAATCCAAGGGATCATAGCAATTATCATAGCATTCATCCTCCGGTAAACACGAAGGGAAATTAAACAATGTATGGGATAAATAGTTACTCTCATCAGAAGGTGGGCACGGGTGATCAATCCGCTCTTCCTCCTTTTGTTCTTCGCTCTCCTCGTCATCTTTTTCATCCAATGAGCTCACAGTGTCATCAATTTCTTCTTCCATAGATTCCTGCAAAATATTAGTCTCTTCTTGGACAGCGGAGACTTTCTCAATAAATTCATCAATATCAGCATTGTATTTATAATTCTCATAGCAATATTTAAGTATAGCAAAATTTTCAGATCTGTAAACGGCATCATCACAATCTTCATACTTTTCAAACAAAGATTCAATTTCATAAGCACCCTTAAAAGCAACAAATTCTTCTATTTGTTCCACATCATAGTAATCATATATACCATTAGCATAAGAAGCCAAGGTTTCATTATCATTAAATTTACATGAAAAGGGAAGGTGTGGAGCCTTCATCCTAGAGCAACAAGTATAATCATATCTAGAGCATAAATTCCAAGCATACCATTGCAAATAATCAATTTGATCCCATGAGAGTTTCCCTTTTTGAGACAAGCGATAATCCCTAAAGTATTCACGTTGATCCAACGTGTCTCCCATTATCAAGTTGAATGGGGTTTTCTCAGGATTATCAAAGTAGTGTTTAATGTTTTCCACATAACGAGCATCGAGGGTTTTAGGAAGTTCCCCATCTCCATGAGTAGCAAGTACAACTAAGTTTTTTGGTATTTCGTGTTCCATATCCATAACTAAAGATAGAGAATAACTTAGAACACAAAATAAAATCTACTTAGTGATAAAGCAAACAAGCACACACGAGAATATCAACCCCATGCTATTGCTCCCCGGCAACGGCGCCAGAAAAAGGTCTTGATAACCCACAAGTATAGGGGATCAATTGTAGCTTTTTCGATAAATAAGAGTGTCGAACCCAACGAGGAGCTAAAAGTAGAATTAATATTCCCTTCAAGTTCTATCGGCCACCGATACAACTCTACGCGCACTTAACGTTCGCTTTACCTAGAACAAGTATGAAACTATTTTGTAGGTGATAGGATAAGTTTGCAAGAATAAAACTAGAAGTACTTTGCGAGAATAAAACTATGAGTAAATTGCAAGATAATAAAGGCTAGTTGTTTAGTAGAAAGTTTTTGTAACACAAGAGAATGATTTGTCCATAGGCAATCGATAACTAAACCGGTAATCATTATTGCAATTTTATATGAGGGAGAGGAATGAGCTAGTATACTTTCCGTACTTGGATCATATGCACTTATGATTGGAACTCTAGCAAGCATCCGCAACTACCAAAGATCATTAAGGTAAAACCCAACCATAGCATTAAGTATCAAGTCCTCTTTACTCCCATACGCAACAACCCCCTTACTCGGGTATGTGTTTCAGTCACTCACGCCACCCACTATAAGAGAATTATGAACGTATTGCAAACCCTACAGCGGGAATCCCTCATGCTCATGTGACACGGAGGGCACCATAGGACAACACCAAAATAAAACATACAACTCAAACCAATCACGATCATCAATCAACCCATAGGACAAAAAGAATCTACTCAAACATCATAGGATGGCCACAAATCATTGGATAATAATATGTAGCATTAAGCACCATGTTTAAGTAGAGATTACAGCGGGGATAAGAGGTGTTACACCGCTGCATAGAGGGATAGAGAGTTGGTGTTGACGGCGGCGAAGTTGTTGGTGTGGATCACCGTCACGATGTTTCCCCCGGCGGCGCTCCGGCGCCACCGAAAGAGAGGGGGAGAGAGCCCCCCTCCTTCTTCTTCTTCCTTGGCCTCCCCCTAGATGGGAGGAGAGTTCCCCCTCTGGTCCATGGCTTCCATGGCGGCGGAGGGGCAGGAGTCCCTCCGAGATTGGATCTCTCTCTCTCTGTTCTCTTCTGTTTCGCGTTCCTGTTTTCTGGCCTTTCACCGTTTCTTAAATTTCTGGAGATCCATATCTCTGATTGCGCTGAAATTTTAACACGATTTTTTTCCGGATATTAGCTTCCTTACGGCCGAAGAAGAGCCCCAACCGACTTACGGTGTGCCCACGAGGCACCACCGCGCGCCTGGGGGGGAGGGTCGCGCCATGGTGGCTTGTGGAGGACGTGGGCCTCCGTTTGCGTTGATTCCACCTCCCAAAAATCACATATATTCCAAAATAATTCTCCGTAAAATTTATTGCATTTGGACTTCGTTTGATATGGATTTTCTATGAAACAAAAAACAAGCAGAAAACAGGAACTGGCACTGGGCACTGGATCAATATGTTAGTCCCAAAAATAATATAAAATGTTGCCAAAAATATGTGAAAGTTGTAGAATATTGGCATGAAACAATCAAAAATTATAGATATGATGGAGACATATCATGCGCGTAGGCGACTGAGGCTCTAGAGTGAGGGGAGTGGTGACGGGTGAATTTGGGTGAGCTGCTTCCCAAAATTCATCATGAAGAACGGGCGTTGTATCACCGTCAATGTCCATGTCCTCTTCAGTTGCTTCACTACTTCCAGATGAAGCAGCAGCATGTTCTTCAGTCAACGAAGCCTCTGAGGGCTTCCGTGACGAGACTTGGTGAAGCGAAGCATCTTCTTCAACTTCTATTTCTTCATCCACTTGCTCTGTGGTAGCAGCAGAGTGGTTTTCAGCATCATCTTCATCAGCCTGAGGGATTTTATAATCCAGCCCATATGGAACAATCTGATGATCATCATTGGCAGGAGCAGAGGGCGCTGATGAGATAGGAATGGCATCAATTGGAATGACAATTGAAGACAATGTTGCCATCTTCAATTTCTTCAAAGTTTCCGGAGCAGTGGGAGGAGCTGAAGCTTTTCTCTTTCTAGCTTCTTTCTCAGCAGCCTTTGTCATCTTCTCTTCTGATGCAAAAGGAAGGGTGATAATCTTCAAAGATGAAGGAGTTGATGGTGCTGCTGCTGAGGAACTTGATGGTTCAATTACTTCAGGAACGACTGATGCAGTCGCCCTGGCAGTTTCTTCAGGAACAACTTCTTCAGTTGCCCTTTCATTTTCTTCAGGCGCAACCTCTTCAGTTGCCCTGGCAGTCTCTTGTGGAGATAAAGGCCCAGTCTCACTGGTCTGAGCTGTTGGTGGTGGAGCTGAAGAACTTGAGGGTGGCACTATGCCAAACTTGGCTGCCTCACGCTGGTTGTGGTCTTCAACAACCTTGTTGGTTGCAGTGATGAATCTGTCACGCACACCACAACAGTGATTTGACTGTCATTCAAACTCTTCAGCCAGCTGTTGAATTTCAGACTGTAAAGTCACAAGCTGCTGAGGAGTAATAGAGAGCATGTTCTTCCGCAGCTCCTTCTCTTTCTGCAGTTGTTGTTTCCTCACCAGCTTTGCTTGAGCAATTTTATGCTTCTCATCCAAGATGAATGAAGACAGCACATGGCTTGGGTCAGGAGGTAGATTCAAATCATCAAGTGGTGTATCTGGCTTGGTGCACCAGATGTCAATGAAGTCCAGGAGCTTCTTGGGGTCCAACAACATTGGAACTGAAGAATTTTTAGCAATAGCAGCTTGCTCTTGCTTCCTTCCGAGGAACTCCACGAGCTCATCTTCGTCAGCCAGCCCATGTTCGTCAACCTGAGGCACGACGGCCTTGCTCTTGGGACTTGGCCTAGTTCCACGGCCAGCAGTGACCTTTTGCTTTAGCTTGGGCATAGAAGAAGATGGTTGCCCACTAGCTGAGGCACTTGATGCAGCAATTGAGGCTTTTGCAAAGCCCTCGGTGCGCTGGCAAGATGCGAGCACGACCGGTGTTGAAGCTCTGGCTGCTACCATTGATGAACTTGAAGCAGGAGGAGGCACTGAAGATTTTGAAATCTTGGGTGCTGAAGCCTTTGAAGCTGCCGGCTGGGCCACTGAGGGCTTTGGGACAGACGGCTTGGGCTTGTTGGCAGGCTTCTTCTGCATAGCCTTCTTTGGAGTGCTTGCACTGCCACTGCCACTTGCACCAGCTTCATTTGAAGCTTTTGTAGCCCTGTTGAAGTCTTCAACAACTTTCTGGGCTTGTTTAGCCAGCTTAGCTTGACGCTTGGCCCATTCCTTGGGAAATTCTTCACCCCTTCTGACACTTGTGGGATGAGCAACTTGACCTTCAGCAAGCGGTGGCCTATTGCACGGAGGCTTCACAGCAAAATCCTTCATGTATTTGGGAGTGACATATATGTAATCTCTCCACTCGTACATCCAGTACCTTTTGATTTTCTGTGTGCGCGTTTTGCGCTGCTTCTTGGTCTCGGGCCATGAATATTTTCATTTGGTGTACAGTACCCTGCATACAAATCGTCAGGAATCTCAAAAGCAGTGTGTTCCTCTTTCCTTTTGCCACCCTTTTGAGGCCTCTTTCCATCAGCCATTTTCTTCAGCTGAGGTTTTTGAACTCGTGAGGACTCTGAAGATGTTTGAAGGTTTTTCTCAAGCAATGCTGCAAATGAATTAATTTGATGAGAACCTAGAGATTCATCGGCAGACATTGTACCTGTGAATAGAGTATAGTTGCGAGGAAATAGGGAAGAGTCACATGCGTTCTCATAGATTTTTCAAAAATAAACCAGTTGAGGAAATTGACCCTTATCGTCTTGACGCAATTCCCTAAGTGTTCTTGACCTAGGTTCCAGAGTTGTACAGATTGAAGCAATTGCACAATTGAGGAATCTAGTTGTTAAGTATAACTTAGATGAAAATACTCAAGACTGGCCAAAAGGAAGTGCTAAAGAATTGGAAGAGTGGTAAAAACAGCACTTAAAGATTTTAGAGTAGAGTGAAGATCAAATGGGGCGGTAAAATAAGCATTTAATTACCCCAGTGATGAACTCGATGAACTGGACGACGAGACGAAGGAAATTGTCAGTTCGGATCTTCCATGCCCTAACTCGGCGACGAAAGACGTCTGATACGTCTCCAACGTATCTATAATTTATGAAGTATTCATGCCATGTCTATTATAGTTTTGTATGATTTTGGTGCACTTTTATATGGATTTTGTATGATTTTCATGGACTAACATATTGACCTAGTGCCCAGTGCCAGTTGCTGTTTTCTGCTTGTTTTTGGTTTTCTAGAAAATCCATATCAAATGAAGTCCAAATGCAGCGAAACTTTTTGATGATTTTTTCTGGAAGGAAACGGACCCAGGAAGCTTCAGGGAAGCAGCAGAAGAGCCATAGGGGCCCCACGAGCCACCTAGGCACGCCTGCCCCCCAGGTGCGCCCTGGTGCCTCGTGGGCCCCCTGTGGCACCTCTTCGCGTGATTCCAACACCAAAAAATCATATATATTCAGAAACCCCCGAAAGTTAACCTAGATGAGTTTTTACGCCGCCGCAAGCCTCTGTACCTCCACGATCTCATCTACAGCCCTTTTCTGGCACCCTGTCGGAGGGGGGGAAGCATCACCAGAGGCCATCTTCATCATCCCGGCAGTCTCCATGACGAGAAGGGAGTAGTTCACCCTCGGGGCTGAGGGTTTGTACCAGTAGCTATGTGTTTGATCTCTCTCTCTCGTGTTCTTGATTTGGCACGATCTTGATGTATCGCGAGCTTTGTTAATATAGTTGGATCATATGGTGTTTCTTCCCTCTCTATCCTTGTTGTGATGAATCGAATCTTTTCCCTTTGATGTTTCGTTATTGTCGGATTGAATATTTCAGATTTGAGAACACTTGATGTATGTCCTACATATGAATACCCGTGGTGACAATGGGGTATTATATTGATTCACTTGATATATGTTTTGGCACTCAACTCGCGGATTCCCGCGGTGACATTGAGGTAATCTATGCATAGGGGTTGATGCACGTTTTCATTATCTTTTCTCCGATAGAAACTTCGGGGTGCTCCTTGGAGTTCTTTGTGTGGATTGAATATTATGATTATGAAGTTGTTTGATGCATATCGTATAATCAACTCACGGATACTTGTGGTGACATTGGAGTATCTAGGTGACATTAGAGTTGGTTGATGTGTATCATATGGTGTTATTTTAGTACGAACTCTAAGGCTGTTTGTGACACTTATAGGAATAGCTTAATAGATCGATCGGAAAGGATAACTTTGAGGTGGTTTCGTACCCTACAAACAATTTCTATCTTATGTTCTCCGCTAATAGGAATTTAGGAGTGATTCTTTATCGCACGTTGAGGGATGATTATATGATCCAATTATGTTAGCATTATTGAGAGATTGCACTAGCGAAAGTATAAACCCTAGGCCTTGTTTCTAAGCATTGCAATACCGTTTATGCTCACTTTTATTACTTGCTACCTTGCTGTTTTTTATTGTTCGCACTACAAAAACCTATATCTACTATCCATACTACACTTGTATCACCATCTCTTCGCCGAACTAGTGCACCTATACAATTTAACATTGTATTGGGTGTGTTGGGGACACAAGAGACTCTTTGTTATTTGGTTGCAGGGTTGTTTGAGAGAGACCATCTTCATCCTACGCCTCCCACAAATTGATAAACCTTAGGTCATCCACTTGAGGGAAAATTGCTACTGTCCTACAAACCTCTGCGTTTGGAGGCCCAACACAAGTCTACAAGAACAAGTTGTGTAGTAGACATCAACGTCTACGGCGGCGGCGGAGGTGAAGAAATCCGCGACCGGCGTGAGTACGTCGACGAAGAAGTCGAGGCAGTGAAGCTCTTCTTCTCCGACGGCGATGAAATCCAGCGGCGGCGCTAGGGTTTGAGGATTGAGAGCGACAGGAGCTGGGAGGCGAAGTGAAATAATGTTGATGGGGTCAAGCCTATTTATAGCTGCAGTGAAAACTGAGGGGTCCGAAGAATTTGGACGGATAAGCCCCTGACTGTTCGCATCTCGATGACACGCGTCACACATGCATTTTCACCCTTATCCACGCGTGTGAAGCGCGGGATGAAGTTAGTGTGGCAACCGCCAAAAATAAATTTTTGAGATTTTAAAATGTGTTCGCAATTTCTTCAGCTGTCAAGGACATAGTGAAGACTTTGAACAGTGTCAAGTAGAATGCATATGAAGAATTTGTGAACAGAGTGGATTGAGCTTAGCATAGAGGGGAGCGGATCCGATCACATCCACATAGATGAAGAAATCAAATTGAAGAATTTGCAATATGTGGATGCTGTTGAGGACTTGAAAAGCTAAAAAAAACATAAATAATAAGCAGTGAAGAATAACCTCAAATGACGAATTTGAAAAGTTTGACGAAATTGCAAATGACGAAAAACTCAAATTTGAAGAATGTCATAAAGAGGTGGTGGCGTTACCCACCGTATAAGAACTATGATGATTTCAGACACCGCGTACAATTGTCGTAGGGTTCTGAGAATCAAGTTCTTCATTAATTTCTTCACACTTAGAGGGTTAGTCTTCATTGATTGAAGAAAAACGTTACTTCGTGTGTTGTGCATCAAAGTCATCAAGAATGCATAAGCGTTAGGATGTGTGTCCTTTTCAAAGGACATTCGAAGATTCTAGGATGTTTAGCTCACACCGCAACATGCAAAACCTTCTCTCATCCAAGGGCTTAGTGAAGATATCGGCAAGCTGGTCTTCTGTCTTTACGTGGTCGATGACGATCTCTCCCTTCAGCACATGATCACGAAGAAAATGGTGACGAATCTCAATGTGCTTTGTCCTTGAATGTTGCACATGGTTGTGGGTGATCTTGATGGCACTCTCATTGTCGCAGTAGAGTGGCACTTTCTTCACGTTGACGCCATAGTCCTTGAGGGTTTGCTTCATCCACAGTAACTGAGAGCAGCAGGCACCAGCAGCAATGTATTCAGCCTCGGCAGTGGAAAGTGAGACGCAGTTCTGCTTCTTCGAGGACCAACATACAAGAGATCGTCCGAGGAAATGGCATGTGCCTGAGGTTGACTTGCGATCCACTCGATCTCCAGCATAGTCAGAATCAGAATATCCAGCAAGATCAAATGATGAGCCCTTGGGATACCATAATCCAAGAGTTGGTGTGTGAGCTAAATATCGAAGAATTCGTTTCACAGCCTGGTGGTGTGATTCCTTCGGTGACGCTTGAAAGCGGGCACACTTGCAAACGCTAAGCATAATATCTGGCCTAGATGCACATAGGTAAAGCAGCGAACCAATGATGGAGCGATATACCTTCTGATCGAAATCTTTACCATTTTCGTTAGTGTTGAGTTGGCCATTTGTTGGCATTGGTATCTTGAGGCCTTTGCAATCTTGCATTCCAAATTTCTTCAGGCAATCTTTGAGATATTTCTCCTAAGATATGAAGATGCCATTTGGTTGTTGACGAATTTGAAGCCCGAGGAAGAATTTCAACTCCCCCATCATAGACATCTGATATTCTTCTTGCATCATATGTGCAAATTCGTCACTGTATTTCTTGTTAGTGCAACCAAAGATAATATCATCAACATATATTTGACATATGAACAGTTCACCATCATAAGATTTTATGAAAAGAGTAGGGTCAAGTGAACCGGGCTTGAACCCCTTTTTCTTCAGGAATTCCTTCAGTGTATCATTCCAAGCCCTCGGGGCTTGCTTGAGGCCATAGAGAGCCTTGTTGAGTCTGAAGACTTTGTCAGGATGCTTTGGGTCCTCAAAACCTGGTGGTTGAGCAACATATACTTCTTCCTCAAGCTTACCATTGAGGAATGCACTTTTCACATCCATTTGATATAAGAGGATATCATGATGGTTAGCATATGCAAGCAATATACGAATGGCTTTAAGCCTAGCAACAGGTGAAAATGTTTCATCGAAATCAATACCCTCAACCTGTGTGTAGCCTTGAGCTACAAGACAGGCCTTATTCCTCACCACTTGGCCATTTTCATCTTGTTTGTTGCGGTAGATCCACTTAGTGCCGATGATATTGTGCTTGCGTGGATCGGGACGCTTGACAAGCTCCCACACATTGTTGAGCTCGAACCGATGCAATTCATCTTGCATCGCTTGAATCCATTATGGTTCAAGAAATGCTTCATCAACTTTGGTGGGCTCTGAAATAGAGACAAACACATAATGCCCACAAAAGTTAGCTAAATGTGAAGCTCTTGAGCGAGTGAGGGGACCAGGTGCATTGATGTTTTCAAGGATCTTCTCAATCCGCACTTCATTTGCCACTCGTAGATGTGCTGGACGAGGGCCTTGCTGTTGTTGTTGCCATGCAGAATCCTCAGCATCATTTTCATCCGGATGTTCATTTTCTTCACAACGAGGAACAACCACTTCTTCATCAGCAGCTATTTCTTCACTGGGCACAATTTCACCAGTGCCCATCAGCTTGATAGATTCCTCAGGAGGCATTTCATCTAGCACAGGAGGCAGGTGCTCTCTTTGCGAGCCATTAGTTTCATCGAACCGCACATCTACAGTTTCAACAACCTTGTGATGGAAGGAGTTGAAGACTCTGTAGGTGTGCGAGTCCTTTCCATAACCAAGCATAAAACCTTCATGTGCTTTCGGTGCAAATTTAGAACTGTAATGAGGATCTCTAATCCAACATTTAGCACCGAAGACTTTGAAATAACTCACATTGGGTTTCTTGTCAGTGAGGAGTTCATATGAAGTCTTCTTGAGGAATTTGTGAAGATATACCCGGTTGATGATGTGGCATGCAGTGTCAATTGCTTCAGGCCAGAAATGACTAGGTGTCTTGTATTCATCAAGCATAGTATGCGCCATCTCGATGAGGGTTCTGTTCTTGCGCTCCATGACTCCATTCTGCTGAGGCGTATAGGGAGCGGATAGCTCATGTGTGATGCCAAGTTCATCAAGATAGTCGTCGAGGCCTATGTTCTTGAACTCAGTGCCATTGTCACTCCTGATGTGCTTGATCTTGAGACCATAATTCGTCATGGCCCGATTGGAGAATCGTCTGAAGACATCCTGAACTTCAGTCTTGTAGGAAATGATGTGCACCCAGGTGTAACGAGAGTAGTCATCAACTATGACGAATCCGTGGAGAGATGCTGCATTGGTTAGTGTGGCATAATGTGTAGGACCAAACAAATCCATATGAAGCAATTCAAAAGGACGAGTAGTGGTCATGATTGTCTTCGCCAAGTGCTTGGATCTGGTCATCTTTCCAGACTCACAAGCACCACAGAGATGATCCTTGACGAATTTGACACCCTCGACGCCAATGATATGCTTCTTCTTGAAGAGTGTGCTCAAATTCCTCATTCCAGCAAGTCCAAGTCGTCGATGCCATAGCTAGCATTCCGAAGCTTTTGCCATTAGACATGTTGCGGGCTGAGTACCTGTAGAGAAATCTACAATGTACAAGTCACCTCTCCTAAAGCCTTCGAAGACTTTGGATTTGTCAGATTACAACAGTACAATGCATCTATATTTGCCAAAGATGACAATCATATCAAGATCACAAAGCATTGAGACAGACATGAGGTTGTATCCAAGGGACTCGACAAGCATCACCTTTTCCATGTGTCGATCCTTTGAGATAGAAACCTTACCTAGACCCAATACCTTGCTTTTTTCTTTGTCAGCGTATGTGATATGCTTCAGATGATACGGAGTAAGGGGAGCATCAGTGAGGAGATTCCTGTCTCCAGTCATATGATTCGTGCAGCCACTGTCCAAGACCCATTCAGTGGCTGAAGGTGTATCATCCTGTAGAAGCATTAGTCTGACTTACAAATTTATATACTTCAAAGTGAAGAATATGATGATGATCAATTTCGTCAGACAATTTCATCAATGAATAATATCAGGCAGCATAAGGGATGTGTGAAATGAGTTGTTCATATCATCGTGATTAGCCTGCATCCCAACAGGCACTATGTCAGGTCTTCAGCAAATTCATCAGACATTTTGTTGTCTGAAGACCTAACCCTGTAGAAGAGATTAGTTCTTCTTCTTAACCACCCACATCTGTATGGGTGGCTGAGAGGCAATGTAGCGAAGTGCATTAATGGAGAACTTAGGCATTGAAGAATATGCATTTCTCTTCACAGGAGGGTTATAGTAATTGAATGAATAAGCAGAGAAATTCTTCGATGATTTGTGAACATAGTGGTTCGAAGAATAGTGCTCATATTCATCAAATCGCTGTTTGTTTCCCTGCGAAACAGAGGCATTAGTACGACCATAAGTGGGTCTGCGTCCATTTGACGACTTTGATCCCTGTGAAGAATTTGCCCTGGGAAGTTTCTTCTTCATCGGTGGTGTCATGATGACATTCACCTGAAGATTTTCCAGCAGGCTTTTAGGAACCCAGATTTTTTTCACAGGTGGACCGTTCCTGCAGTTAGTACCAATGAATCTGGCAAAGACTTCACCATTCTGATTCTTGAACAGTTTATAGTTGGAGTCAAATAACTCATCTGAAGAATATGAAGAATCACAAGAATAGCCAGATAAAGTGGATTGATCTATTGGAGGTCCCTTTGCAGCAACCCATGTGGTTTTGGGATACTGCTCAGGCTTCCAATATGAACCATCAGCGTTGAGCTTTCTCTCAAAGGCAATACCCTCTTTCCTAGGGTTCCTATGAAGAATTTGCTTTTTGAGCATGTCACATAGGGTTTGATGCCCTTTGAGGCTTTTGTACATGCCAGTGACATGCAATTCCTTCAGCCCTGCATTTTCATCAGTATCACCAATGGCTTCCTCAAGTGAGGGGTTAGTGGGCACCGTAGCAGTTGAAGCAATTGCAAGAACAGAAGCATTTGAACATTCAGCTAAAGAATTAGCATTATCACGTTCAAGGCATTTTAGGCATGGTGCAACAAAGTCTTCCTGAGCGGTACTGATCTGTTGAGCGAGGAGTGAATCATTTTCTTTTTGAAGATCATCATGAGACGCTCTCAGCTTCTCGAGATCTTGCTTCCTTTGAAGAAATTCATAGGACAGCTTCTCGTGTTCGGCTGAGAGGGACACATGACGACTTTCAAGTTCGTCATATTGTGACTTAAGCCGTCTGAGATCCTCAGACAAAGCCTGACTATGATCCATTTCCTCGTCCAACAGGTCATCGCTTCTGTCTAGCAGTTTTTGAATCTTTTTCATGGCATGTTGTTGTTCAGTTGCAATTTTAGCAAGTTTCTTATAGCTTGGTTTAGATTAACACTCAGAGTCATCATCACTGGAAGTTTCAAAGTAAGCTTCTCGTGAGGTTACCTTAGCACCTCTTGCCATGAAGCAATAGGTGGGAGTGTAGTCATCATCACAGTCGTCATTGTTGGTGGAGGTACCATTATCCTCAGTGTTGAAGATGGACTTGATGACGTATTCAGTAGCGAGTGCAAGGCTCACCACACCAGTGTCTGACTCCTCCTCAGATTCCTCAGCTTGCTGATCATCAGATTCTTCTTCAGAATCCATTTCCTTCCCAATGAATGCACGAGCTCTGCTAGAACTGGTTTTCTTGTGAGATGAGGACTTTGATGAAGACTTTGAGGACTTCTTCTTTTTGCCATCAGATTCATCATCATCCCTGCTCTTCTTCTTCTTCTTCTTCTTTAGCCATAGAGGGCAGTCGGCGATGTAGTGGCCTGGCTTCTTGCATTTGTGACAGGTTCTCTTGTTGTAGTCTCGAGCAGACGCTTCTCCAGTGTTCTTTGAGTCATACTTTGAAGATTTTCCAAAGCGGTTCTTCTTGGAAAACTTCTGGAACTTCTTCACGAGCATTGCTAGTTCTCTACCAATTTCCTCAGCACCATCAGAACTGCTCTCATATTCCTCTTCTTCTTCAGATGAAGAGATAGCCTTGGCTTTTGCTTTTTCCTTCAGAGCGCGAAGACGACCATAGCTGGGTCCATACATATCTCTCTTCTCTGCTTGCTGAAATTCATGTGTGTTGAGCCTCTCAAGAATGTTAGCAGGATCTAGTGACTTGTAATCAGGGCGCTCTTGAATCATCAGTGCCAAAGTGTCGAAGGAACTGTCCAGAGACCTCAGCAATTTCTTCATCACCTCATGATCGGTGATGTCAGCAGCACCAAGAGCTTGAAGCTCATTGGAGATATCAGTGAGGTGGTCGAAGGTTTGCTGCACATTTTCATTGTCGAGCCTCTTGAAACGATTGAAGAGATTGCGCAGAACATCAACTCGGGAGTCACGTTGTGTGGACACTCCCTCATTGACTTTGGAGAGCCGGTCCCAGATTAGCTTCGAAGTTTCCAAAGCACTCACTCTACCATACTGGCCTTTGTTCAGATGACCACATATGATGTTCTTCGCTTGAGAGTCCAGTTGCTTGAATCGCTTCACGTCGGTGGCGTTTATGCTTGGAGCAATGGAAGGCACTCCATTCTCAACGACGAACCAGAGATCGTTGTCAATTGCCTCAAGATGCATTCGCATCTTGTTCTTCCAGTAGGGATAGTCTGTGCCATCGAAGATGGGGCACACAGCGGATACCTTGATCATACCTGCGGTAGACATAACTAATACTCTAGGTGGTTAACCAAAATCACACAGAACAAGGGAGTACCTTGCTCTGATACCAATTGAAAGCGCAGGTTATCTCCTAGAGGGGGGTTGAATGGGAGATTTTTAGAAATTCGTCAAACTCTGATGAATTTGACGAAGATCAGAGTGAAGAAATAGAAACGCAAGGGAAACTAAGTCATCACAGAATCAGAGTACATGCAATCAGGATACGTAAGAGTGAAGAACATGCAATCATACAATCATACAAGCATGAAGAATATGAACCGAGGAAATGAAAGACAGCATGATCAAATTCTTCAGTTCAAATTCGTCAGAGGATAGATCACAAATTCTTCAGCAGCGGAATAAAGTAAGAGAGGGTGAGGAATTTGAAACCAGGTTGGCTCGGTGAAGACAATGCAATTTGATAGACCAGCTCCAGTTGCTGTATCAACTGTACGTCTGGTTGAGGCGGCTGAGTCGCAACTCAGAGGACTCACAGTCCTCACCGTATTCCTCTTGAGCTAAGGTCACTTAGTCCTCGCCCAATCACTCGTGGTAAGTCTTCAAGGTAGACTTCCAAAACCTTCACAGACTTGTTCATCGGCACACCACAATGACTCTTGGTGTGCTCAGAACTTGACGCCTAACCGTCTGGAAGAATGACAGTCTTCAAAGGTAACAGGATCACACAGATCAATCTCTTCAGTGATGCTCAATCACTTTGGCTCTGGGTTTTTCCTCACTTAGGACTCTCTCAAAGTCGTCGGATGATGGGTTGCTCTCAAATGACAAGTGTCAAGTTCTCTCGGAGCAGCCAACCAACAAGTGGTTGTGGGGGGGGGGGCTATTTATAGCCAGGGGGCAACCCGACATGAATTGTCCTAAATGCCCTTCTCTGATTCGACCATTGTCAGGATAAGAATCCACTCGACAGCTGGCACGCGGCGCAGCAACGGTCGGAATTGAACTCTCAATTTCGTCAGGGCACTCAATTTCCTCACGGTAGGTAGATCGCACTGGCGAACTCCTAACTCCTCAGCCTGACCAAATTCGTCAGCGACCAGATGAACTTCATCACTGTCACTAGCAAATGCGTCAGCTGTACTGGAGATTTCCAAAGGCTTCACTCGAAGCAGCTTTTGTGTGAATAGGTTTGAGTAAGTTTGAGCATCACTTTGGAAATGTGAAATATGTTTCACCTAGACCCCCTTTAACAGTACGGTTTTTCCTATGACTCAAAGAAGAAGAAAAGAAACTACGAAAACAAAAGTCTTCAAGCTTCAAAGTCTTCACATCAATTTCTTCAAAGGCCGTACCAATTTCATCACCTAATTCTTCACTTGAAGAAATCCATTTTTAGGGGTCGTGTTCCATGTGTGAAACCAAATCTTCAGGGACTCTATCTTCGGTGTATACTCACAAACACATTAGTTCCTCAACCTATTTGTTTTCAATACTCCAAAACCACTAAGCGGGCACTTGATGCACTTACACCTACTGGCGCCGAGGCCCATGATTTGCCCATCGCCGGAGTGGTAGAGTAGGAAGAGAGAGGGGAGGTGTGGAGTGATGCGGTGAGTGCGTTGTGGACGGCGCCGGGGCACAGCTTATATAGCCACGGCCAGGCCAACGGACGGTCAGCCCCGCTTCAATGCGGCTTAGCGTCCGGAGTTGGTTCCTCGGGGCGCTTCGCCCGCATTGAAGCGGTGTCGCCCGAGGGGGCACGTCGGTCAGCGTCGCCCTCCCGTCCGGTCATATTGCGCGGCATCAATGCCGGTCGCTGCATGCTCTGGGCCGGCTGCCATGCGGGAAGCTGTGCGTGCATCGGATGAAAAAGCGCAGGAGAGGCAGGAGGGGTTTTTCTGTGGGTCAGGTTAGTCAGAAGCAGGTGTGGCAGTGGTCTGGACGCCCGCATAGCCTCCCCCCCCCACCACCACTTTGCTTCCGGTTTGCGGAAAAAAATATGTCCGGACCACCGAGCTGACCGATACAGAACTGTGTTGGATGGCAAAACACGTCCGGACCACACGGTTCGAACGTGTGCGAGCGGTTTGAGAATCCGCGTTGGAGATGCTTTTAGACCAGTTAAGGCCTCTTTGATTCGCAGGATTTCCAAAACACAGGAATAGGAAAAACGTGGGATTAGAGTGGCATGTCATCTTGAATCCTACAGGATTGTATGAGTGTTTGATTGTGCATAGGAAAAACGTAGGATTCTTTCAAAGAGGTTTGAGTGGATGGAAAATTTCTTATGAAATCTAGTGCAAATGAATCCTATAGAAAAATTCCTATGGTTTACAATCCTACGAATCAAACAACCCACATAGGAAAAATTCCTAAGGATTAGAATCCTCCAAAATTCCTTTGAGAATCCTTTGAATCAAAGAAGCCTTTACTCTTTTTTTTTTCAAGGAACTAGGCCACCTACAGTTCAAACGAACATATGCATTCTAATTAGCTTTTGTTAGACTTGAAATCCTACCCGCACATTTTGGGACCCTTTTTGTGTAGTGTGCAGATTGGCGAGATTAGCAGCGTGTACAGTAACAAAGCTGGTGATAGATCGGGGCCAGATTAACCATTTCGCCTCTGTCCAAGAATTTTCATGTCTCTCGTGCAACCACGTTTATACCTGCAAGAAATTCCTTGTTGTGCAACCACGTTTCTTTGGTGGAAGCCATGCATTCACGTGGGCACTTCACATCTCCACAATTCAATTTGACGATTCTTTTTTCTTTTAGCGGAAATTTCAGTTTGACGACTGAGCAGCGCTCCAGAACAAAACAAGCAAAAAGATCTCCCGCAAAAAAAAAAAGAAAAAAAAAAGATGAGCGTCCTATTTTATTTTATTTTCTCAAAGGCAAGATGAGCGACCTAACCAAACTAACTTTGGACCTGGACCATAATGTTTTATTTTTTTCTGAAAAGACCTGGACCGTAATTAGTTACCCTGTTGCGTCTGATGGGCCAATGACGAAGAACTCGTATGAAAACTGGTCACGGAGCCATATCTCGCCTATGAGAACTCTTGTTCGGCGCTCTCAGCTCTCGGCGAAATCACAAATTAAGAAGTATTCTTTGCAAAGGTCATTCCCCCTTCGCAGGTTGCGACAAGTGCCACATTATATGCACGTCACTTGTCGCAACCTGTGAGTTTTTTTTTATTTGTAGATTCGTTTATTCAAAACGTTTTATTTCTCAAAGCGTGTGTCTAAATCTCGAACCGTTTTCATCCTTGGACTCCTCGCGTCAAGATCTTCAAAAATAGATCTCGTGTTGATAGGTTTCGACGAATTGTTTTTTCATAAAAAACTGGACGAAAAAACCGAACCGGAGAATGTTTTCTTTCCCTTTCCGAGAGGCACGACCATGCCTCTCGCGGAAGCAAATTCGTGCCTCCACGAGAAGTAAATCTGTGGTTCTCGCGGAAGAAAAACGAAAAAAGAAAACGTGCCTCTCACGGAAGTAAATCCGTGCCTTCATGAGAAGTAAATCTGTGCCTCTCGCGGATTTTTTTTTTCTTTTCCGAGAGCCACGACCATGCCTCTCGAGAAAACAAATCCGTGCCACCACAAGAAGTAAATTTGTACCTCTCACGAAGGGTAAAAAACGCGGTTTTTTCTTTCTTTCGAGAGGCACGAAGCAAATCCGTGTCTCCACGAGAAGTAAATCTGTGCCTCTCGCGAAATAAAAAAAACGTGTTTTTTTCCTTTCTGAGAGGCACAACCGTGCCTCTACGAGAAGTAAATATGTGCCTCTCGTGGAAGAGAAAAAATAAAAAGAAAACACGTTTTTTTCCCTTTCCGAGAGGCATAACCATGTCTATCGCGGAAGCAAATCCGTGCCTCAACGAGAAGTAACTCTGTGCCTCCCGTGGAAGAAAAAAAACAGAAAACGCGATTTTTCGCACAATTTTTTTTCCTGATTATTTTTGTTTTCAAATCCTAATAAAACCCGGGGGAAACCCCAAATAAAATCATCTAAAAGCCGAAAACGCGTACACAAAAATAAAAAGAAACAAAATCCGAAGGCAACACCCAAAGCGCGACACGTGGCGGCAGCTGAGAGCGTGCTAAGTGGCGCGCTTACAGCCCACCCCAAGTGACCCTTGCGTGGGCTCCCGAAGGAGTACTCCTGTATTAGTTGCTCTCCGCTCTCAACACCGGTTAACGTAAAAAAAGGATAAGTATATGGGCCGGCCTGCTAATTACCTAGCGTAGTGGGGTGTGCGCCACGTACGAAAATGCCCTTAACCGGCGCTTAAGGTGCCGAATAGAGATTCGTCTCGCCTATTGCGAGATGTAACTCTGGCTCGCCTCTGGCGGCGGCGGCCGTGGCCCATTCTGTTATTGTAGCAAGTTTTCCTTTGTTTTTCACTGATTTGCTTAGGTTTTTTCCGACATTTCTTCGTGTTTCCCTGTTTCCTTCGGTTTTTTTTTATTCTTTCCATTTTTCTTTGGTTTACTCTTTTTTTTGTGTTCTTTCTGTTGTCTTAGTTTCTTTTTGGTTTTTTCCTTTTCTTTTCTTTTTTCTTTCCTTATTTCCTTTCTTCTCTTTTTTTAACACATGCCTATTTTTTCCACACAAGATGTAAATTTATTGATACATAAAAAAAAAAGTAGACATGGTTACCATTTTTCAACTACATCATTATATTTTTTCAAAAACATGTTTTCTGAACATTGTTTTTCAAATACCTGTTACTAATTTTTTAAATACACATTGGAACATTTTTTGAATGATAAAAAAGATCTTTTGTACTATGAAAACATTAATTTTACATTGTACATTTTTAAAATGTCACAAACATATTTTTGAAACTCGTGGAATTTTTTTAGGTTTATCTTACATTTTTGGAACGTATGAAACATTTCTTTAAATAATTAAACATTTTTTACTATGTATAAACATGCTCTTAAATGTCACGTACATTTTCTTTTCAACGTGTAACATATTTTAAATGTCAAAAATATTTTGGGTACACATGATAAACATTTTTCTGTACACATATTAACATTTTCTACCTTTTTCATTCACATCCTACATTTTTCGTATACATCAGAAATTTTTTCTCTAAATGTTTAATATTTTTTTCAAATACATGATTAACATTTTTCAAAACTTTATGAATTTTTTTTGGTAGTATATATAGTTAAAATGAAGCAAAAAAAATAAAATAATGAAGCAAAAAAGGAAATAAATATGTGAAGAAAAGACGGAAGGAAGAACCAAAAAAACACGTGATATCACCATGTCGTAACTGGGCCGGCCCAATTCCGGCTCCTGCAAGTAACCCTATGCTAGGAGTCGGTGCGGGCGGCACATAGTCGCGCCCCCGGAGTGCTCTCTCTCTCCCTGTTTCTGCTTCTTCAAATCGCCTCGAAACATCTACATGGCCGCCACTAGCACAACCCATCAATATATCTAGTAGCTGAAACGAAGTTACATGATCCTAATATACGAACCTTGAGTAGGATATTTGTTGGACTTGTGCAGTAGAACACTCGAGATATTTATAGGTAAACATAGGCACAACCACATATAGACACTACTACAACAAAGTGTCACAAATTACTCCGTAGATGAATTTTTTTTTTCATATTTTCATACATTTTTATATTTAGATGGAATTACTGCGAAAGAATTTCTTATGGTAAAAATTTAGAAAAATAACACAATTTCCAAGATAAAATATAGTTCTAACATGCATGTGGTTGTAAAACAAATTGTGTGTTTTGTGTTAATAGATACAACAGAAAATATGGTAGTTGAAATTGTATGCAAAAATTTTGTGTCAAGTAAAAAACAGCTAAGGCTTGGTGCAATAAAGTTAATAGAATGTACAAATGTTTAGTATAATTTGATAATAAGTATTCATTCTAACTTGCATAGGGCCTACTAAATCATCAACTTTTGAGTTACAATAAGAATGGATTTTCAATCAGACTAACGGTTAGAGTTTTAAAACATTTTAAATTTTTAAAATAGGAAGAATCTAGCATGACATCAACTTTTGTCCACTAGTGCATGCATGCATGCATGTGCATATGAGAAAGAGATGAGTGTTCTTATCTGTCCATAAAAACATAACATTCTCCCGTTAGTTTGTTCTTTTTATTTTATTATTCTAATAAAGTATCTAGCTTAATATATTCAAACAAAATGTTGTAGACAATAGTTTTAAAAAGGAAAAATTAGCAGAAAATAAAGAATGTTCATTAATATAAAATAAAATGTTTTTGTCATGTGAGATGGACATTTTTTTTACGTCATGGCAAATAGTATAAACCATGGCAATCTTATTTTAAATAACATGGCAATTTTAATATTCATTTGCAATGGCATTTTTTTTGTGAGAATTGTTTTTGTACTGTTGATTTTTTTGCCATTGTGGCGAGCAGCGCTGGCTGTCTCTCAGGAGTCCAGAGTTTGATCCCGCTAGCGCCCCCTTTTTCCTTTTGTATTTGTTTTAATTTACTCTGCGTGAATGGGCCGGCCCGGTGACTGTCTTCGCTTCAGCGTGACGGTATGATGTCTCGCCGAATGCGAGAAATAGTCCTCATGGAGTTTTATTCCCTAGAGAAGGTTCGCTTAACCCTCAAAAAAAAATAACGAAGGTTCGCTCGAACGAAAAACACCGACTCGATACCAGAAAAACAAATATACAAAAGAGAGAGCAACTAACTGGAGGTTAGGGTCACTTTTGGTGGGCGAGCACGCCAAGTGGTGCGTCCAGCCACCACCACATGTCGCGTGCTAGGCGCTCCATGTGGATTTCTTTTTTTTTTGTACGCGTTTTTGGGTCTCAAAATTTTTTCCCGGTTTTTTTTTCTTTTCGGTTTTTGCATAGTTTTTCCTAGGGTTGGGAGAGAAATATAATTGCATGAAAAAAAAATTCGTGGAAAAAATATGTTTCCACGAGAAGCACAGATTTGCTTCTCAGATAGGGAAAACATATGTGTTTCCACGAGAAGCACATATTTGCTTATTGTGGAGGTACAGATTTGCTTCCGTGAGAAGTACAATTGGCTTCTTAAAAGGGAAACGAATTTGTGCTTCCATGAGAAGCACAAATTTGCTTTTCATGGAGGCACAGTTGTGCTTCTCGTAAAGGAAAAAAATTGTGCTTTCACGAGAATCACAAATTTGCTTCTCATGAAGGCACACATTTGCTTCCGTGAGAAACATAGTTGTGTTTCTCATAAAGAGGGGAAAAAATGTTCTTCCAAGAGAAGCACATATTTGCTTCTCGTGCAGGCACATATTTGCTTCCACGAGAAGCAGAGCTGTGCTTTTTAAAAGAAAAACTGTGCTACTTGAAAAGTTTTTTTTAAATGCAATCGTGCTTTTGGGTCTCCTGTCTTTTTTCTTCTGTTTTTTTGTCATCGTTTATTTTGCCAATTGCTATTTTTTTTCCATTCTCGGGTTTTTTCGTGAAAAAAATCATCGAAATCTATTAACATGGGATCTACTTTCGAAGATCTCGACGCGAGAAATTCAACGGTGAAAATGATTCGGAATTTGAACGCACGGTTAAAAAGATAAAACATTTTGAATAAATGAATTTACGAAAAAGAGGAAAACTGCCAAGTTGCGACAAGTGGCGCGTATGCAGTGCGTCACTTGTCAGCCCCTGAGAAGCTGGGAGTGACCTTTGCAAGGGTAATCCTTAACTAGTGATTTCATACAAAAGAACGGAAAATCAAGAAAAGTGGGTGCAGCCCGGGGGAGTGGGCCTGCTTTGCCCGTTATTGCGCGCGCTGAGCGGAACGGAACCTTCTTCAAATGATTCAGGCTGGGCTAGCAAATCCACCAAGGGTTCCCATGGACGTTTCGTGCGCACATCCGTTTTCGTAGCCACACCCCTCCGGTTTGTTTGGAGCGCCAAATGCTATTCGGCGCCTTCAGCGCCATTTTCTTCACTTCCCGCAAATGGGCGCACACCCCGCCTCCCGTGATGGGCCAGCCCATTTTACCTTTTTTTGGGATATGTAAACTATAAAAAATGCGCTAGAACGGGGATTCGAACCCACGACGAGAGTGCTGTGTGTAGCACGCGATAACCACCAGGCCACCTCAGTTGGTGCGATTAGATACATGTTTTTTTATCCCTTCTTCCTTCCTTTTTTTCTTTTCTTTTTTCTCTGTCTCTTTATTCTTTCTTTTTTTAAATTTGCAAACTTTTTCATCAAAATAGATTAACATTTTCCAAAATTGATGAACTTTTTTTTCAAATTTGTGATTTTTTTTTCAAAATCGATGAACTTTTTAAACATTCGTGATTTTTTTTTCAAAATTGATGATCTTTTTTGAAAATCGGGTCCTCAGCAATTGTTCTACCTGGTGTTATTACGAAAGTGCTCTTCTAATCCCGAGCTCACATGAGCTCGGGTGAACAGTAAAATAAAAAAAATAGTAAATAAATTCAAAAAATTCTGAATTTTTTTGTGAGAAACATTGATGTTTTTTCCACATGCGTGCAAAATTTCATCACCATATGACATTCGTGGAAAATGTGGCAAAAAAAACAGAGTCTGTTTTTTTTGCCACAGACTCTGTTTTTTTTGCCACATTTTCCACGAATGTCATATGGTGATGAAATTTTGCACGCATGTGGAAAAAACATCAATGTTTCTCACAAAAAAAAAATCAGATTTTTTTATTTTTTTTTACTATTTTTTCGATTTTACTGTTCACCCGAGCTCACATGAGCTTGGGATCAGAACAGCTTCGTAACCCTACTGTTTTAGATACCATTGCTTGCCGCGAGGCTTTAGCACTTGCGACTGATCTATCTTTGGATCACTTGGTAATTGCTAGTGACTGCGAACCGATTGTGGATGACATCAAAAAAGGAGTAGGAGGCCCTCATATCACAGTCGTCAAGGAGATAAATAATAGGAGAGCACATTTTGCTAGTTGTGCTTCGAATCAGGAGGCTCACAATCTTGTAAAATTTTCTGCCTCGCTTCCGCAGGGTTGCCACTTGTGGTTTTATTTCCCCTCATGACCCCCTTTGTATCCCTTTGAATATTGTTCCAAGTTACTTCCTCCATCCATATATACAAGGAGTAATAAGGTATGTGATCCCTAAAAAAAAAGGTTGGCGCTGAAGGCGCTGACGAGGAGGTCTCGTTTGGAGCGACGCGAATCACACAGAACAAATCGCGCAACCGCGCAAACGGGGAGAACAAAAAGCATGGGAACCAACGAGAAAATTGGCTATTTGCCACTTTCAATACCGGGCTTCGCAGAACTGCCACTCTTAAGATTGGCTTCGTAAAAATGCCACCCAGTTCATGTGCACTTTGATTACCATGCCATTTTTTCTTTTTCCATTCTTTTCCTTTTTCTTTTCTATTTTCTGGCACCTGAAAGGACCAAAGTACCCCTGATGCTATCTTCACGTACTTGGGCATCACATCAGCACTTGAAGCGGACGAGTGCGTGCTGCCCGCCGAGAATACCGTGCTTGCCGCATCCCTGATCGCCTGGACTTCTTGGGTCAATCGCTGAACGCCGCCCCCATCTCCTGGACGTCGTGACGCTGCCGATCTCCTCGGCGTCGCGTGCTGCCCGTCGCCCAGTACCGCAGTGGCGACATGGAACCCAATCTTTCTGGACGGTATTATGTTTTACCTTTCCCTTGGTTTGTTCGTTTGATTCCAGTTCAACAAAGCTCCTCATGTGACGTATGGAATCCGTGGGAAGTACAGTCATCATCCCTGATCTGCTCCCTGTTGATACACATTGATGTATAAGTCACTTTATTTTGTGAGAAGTGAACTCATTTCATATTCATCTACCAATCATGGTTGAGGTGTCTATATGTCTCTCCCTTGCCAATGTACTAAAATTTGAGGTCTGCATACTTTTTTCTAGCCACAATTCCATTTCCTATCTCTGAATAAGCTACAGTAAGTGCAAAAGAAGATATTGCAGCATGTAGCTTATGGACTGAAATTTGCGGCATTATTTATTTGTCGTATTGTTGCTCAGTTGATTCTGGACGTGAAACTAAACATGACATGCTATTCTTGGTGTAATTGCCAAATTGCATCCAACATCAAGTAAAGATTACAGCAAACGTCACTTACAGGTTGCTTGCATTCAACATGTTCAGGACTTCACACGCATCCATCTCCTCCTCCAGCGGCTGCTGCCATCACGCCACTGGTGCTGATGTTCAGCGCCACCCACTTCTCCAGCATGTCGCGGGGCGAGCTGTGCCAACGCACGCAGGGGAGGGTGAGCTGTGCTGTCGCGCGCAGGCGTGGGCGAGCACCCGCAGTGAGCTGCGCTGGCACGCGCAAGCATCTGCAAGGCGACGGCGAGCTGCGGTGGCACGCGCAAGCATCGGCGACGCGAGGGCGAGCTGCGCCGGCGCGTGCAGACATGGACGAGCGCCGGCGGAGAGCTGCAGTGACGAGGGCGAGTTGCAGCGGCGCGCGCAGCCATTGGCGAGCACCAGCGGCGACCTGCAGTTTCTCGCTCAGGCGTGGGAAAGCTAGGGCGGCGAGTTGGGGTAGCTCGCGCAGGCATCAGCAAGGTACGGCGGCGAGCAACCATGACGACAAGAACAAGCTAGCCTCAGAGCAATCCGATACAAACCAGACCACAAACGCATTGGATAAGGTAGAAAGAGCCAAGGGTACTTTGGTCCTTTCAGGTGCCAGAAAATTGAAAAGAAAAAGAAAAGTAATGGAAAAAGAAAAAAATGGCATGGTAATCAAAGTGCACAGGAGCTAGGTGGCATTTTTACGAAGTCAAATTTGAGAGTGGCAATATTGTGAAGCCCGATATTGAAAGTGACAAATAGCCGATTTTCTCGGAACCAACGGACCAACGAGCAAAACGCCGCGCGGCGCCCGCGTTTCGCCCTCAACAACGGCCCGGGCATGATCACCCACACGATCATCTGCTCAACACCCCTCTCCCCCTATCCAACGCCGACGGCGTGCGTGTGCGCGGCCCTCTCGGCGGCTGACTGACGACCAGGCAAAAAACAAGACGCGCCGGCGCCGGTCTTTCGGTTCCACCTTCCCACCCCTGACCTCATCGCGATCCCAATATTCTCCGCCCCGCTCCCTTTCCCCGCCGGCCCTCGGACGTCGGCGCGGCGCCCAACTTGGCCGTGCCCGTGGGGTTCACGTCATGGACGTACTCCGCCGTCATTCTCACACGCCAAACCGCCCCGCGCGTTCCTCCACCTCGCGTCTACACCTCCGATCAGCCGATGATTAGCATCCAAGTAACGCAGCTTCTTTAAATAAAAAAGCATCCAAGTCGGCGAGCAAGAAAGGCGTGCTAAGATATACTAGTAGCATCCCCACCCTACCCGTCGCGCTCTGTATTTGATTTTCCTACAGGCCGCTGCGTTCTGAAATCCGGAACGGGGAGCTGCTTCTTTTGTGGCCGGGTGCTGGACGTCCATGTTATTTTCACAACTTTCTGGCGCTCCGGAGCTTTGCGCTCACCATCCAAGTATCCAACCACGACGGCGTCGCCCGGGCCAACGACAACGGCGGCCACTGAAACCTAGGCTCCATTTTTCGCCTTTGCTTCCGGGGCTCTGAGTCTGACACGAGCGACAAACGGCGCCAAAAAGAAACCGCAGGAGGTCACCAACAGAATATTTTAGCACCGGCCCGCCCTCGGGAAAGATCGATCACGGTCGAGGTGTTCAAATCGCCGTGCGAATCATGCGAATTGAGTGGTGCTGGAATCAATTTCTGGGGTCCATAACCATCGATCGGATGGCCGTTGCTATCACACCAGTATCTTTTTCTCTTTGTTGATGTTGTGTGGAGAGGATACATACATACATACAGTATGATGAGCATATGAGTGACGCAGAGATGAATAATAATAGTAGCTCGTAGAAATAGAATCTTCTCTTGTCGATGGTTAGCGATCAACCTTTTATTAGCAGCTGCGTTAGTAGGTCACAATAAGTGTTGATGCAAGCCGTGTAGCAATTCCGGTTATTGAGCCAAATTTCTCGGAAGAAGGGTGGTATCTTCGACGTATGTCAGTTTTGGGCAAAGTTCAGTGGACGGTGTTGACTTGGCATCAGGCCTGGTTCGGCACGCAAAGAGCGCTGAACTGAATTTTGTGGACAGTGCCAAAAGTGTGAACTGTTGAGACCTTTGGACGTTTACTTAGATTAGACAGATACTAGAATTTTTCAAAAGTCCCAAGCTCACAAAAACTTGTCGCCATAATTTTGTTGACTCTCCTGAGCATCGTGTCGTCTAAAGTACTTATTTTCTACACTATTTTTTTTTCCACACTATATTTTGTTTCAGTGATTGGTTTGGTTTATTCTTCTGCTTGGTCTGGATGTGCACTGCAACCAGTATATTTCCTGGTCCCTTTCAGCCGTCCCTTTCTAATCCCAAGGGGCGAAATAATGCCCATGTTCATCCCATGACAGCAAACCCTTCTCTTGTTTTTCTCCCGCTGAAAGCGAGTTTCTACTGCTCTTCTATCTTGCCAACATCTGAAGGGAAGAAGATCAGAGAGCAAGCTGTTGGCAAGCCAAGAACAAAGGTACGTAGTAAATAATAACATCACAACTTTCTCTACCATCGCATACATATTCCTCCCAAGTATACAGACAAGGACAGATAAAATTGCAAAAAGATGTGGATGCTGGCAAGGGAGATTGCTAGGATCAATAGCGGGGAGGATCACATTGGTGCAGGCGTGTCTGACCAATATACCTCTCTTTATGATGTCCTTTTATCCTATTCCTAAGGGAATTGTCAAAAAAGCAGACTTTTATAGATCAAGGCTGGTATGGCAGGAGAATGAAAATGAAAGGAAATATCATTTAGTAAAGTGGGACAAATGCTGTTTACCTAAAGATTTAGGAGGCCTGGGAATTCTTAATCTAGAAATAATGAATATTGCTCTGCTAGCAAAGTGGTTCTGGAAACTTGAAAATGAAGAGGGGTTATGGCAGACTATTATTAACAACAAGTATGCTGATGGAGGATGTTTATCTAAAATTAGTAAAAAGGCCGGTGACTCTCATTTTTGGTCTAGTTTGATTGGGGTTAAGGAACTTTTTTACAGATATGCTAAGAAAAAAATAGGGGAGGGTAAAAATACCAGATTTTGGGAAGATATATGGGTGGATGACAAATCTGTTAAAGAAGCTTACCCAAGGCTTTATGATCTTAACTTTGACCACAACATCACTGTTTTCGATGCTATTCAGAAAGGATGGGGTGGCTTTAGGTTTAGGAGAACACTTCATGGAGAAACTTTGACATTATGGAATAGCCTAAAATATAGATGTGAAGAAGTTGAGATGGGGGAGGTGAAAGATAAAGTTATCTGGACCCTCACGGCTAATGGACAATTTTTTGTTGGTTCTCTGTACAGAAAATTGATCAATGATAATATTAACTTCCCACAGAAATTTCTCTGAAAAGTTAAAGTGCCTGCAAAAATTAGAGTGTTTCTATGGTTGATCAATAAAAAAAAGTATCCTGACCAGAGACTCTTTACTAAAAAGAGCTTGGAAAGGAGAAAAGAAATGTGTTTTCTGTCATAAAGATGAAACTGTTGATCATTTATTTTTTGCTTGTCCGGCAGCCTCTCTGATCTGGAGCTTGCTGCAATGTACTTTTGATTTGAAAAAAAATTCCTTCTTCCATTGATGAATGCCTGGGTTCTTGGATCAAAACTTTTATGGAAAATGATAGGAAGCTTGTACTAGTAGGTATTTCTGCCCTGTTCTGGACACTTTGGAAGTGCAGAAATGGGGTGGTTTTTGAAAAAAAGAAATACTGATCCAATGATATTGATTAAGCTGATGTGTCGATGGATTATCGATTGGTCTATTTTGCAGACAAAGGAGCCAAACAAAAGGGTACTGGAGCTGGGCACAAAACTATTAGAGCGAGTAGCAAGTGAAGTTTACAAGTCATCACAGGGGTGGCGATGCAACGTAATGCGGTTGGAAGGATGATGAGTTGCAGGCTGCAGCCCTGAAGCTTTTGCGCATTTATGCTGCTGTAGGAGTTCTAGTTCTTATTTTGGGTTGGCAGTTTGTCGATGTTGAGGTGATGTTTAGCTTTTGTGGCTTGTGCTTTGGCCGATCGCTGATGTCTGGATGTTGGAACCCTGTTGCTTTTCTTTTTAGTTTTACTGTCGCTGAACGTTTGTAGTAAAAGATCTATGGTTTCTCTAATGGAAATCGGAAGGGGGAGCCCTTCTTTTATTCAAAAAAAAAGTATACAGACAAGGGCCAGTCCAGATCATGAGCCACTCAAACAGAGTGCAACGCACACAAAGGCGGCTCCGATCGATTCACCCGTTGAAGCGATGGCCCATCAAGCAAGTAAAGTGGCGTGTTGCCAGTGAAACTGCCAAATGAGCCCCCTGCATCACTAGCCCCTCTAGGACCCCGACGTGGTTCCAAACCACCATGCACGGGGCAAAAGACGAGACTCGAGGGTGACTTGGAGACCACCTCCACTACGCTTCCTCTAGTCGCCATCTAGGTGGCTCGTCACGGCCTGGGTTGTAGGTTTAACCCAAGCAACCTCCTGTGAGAGGTGAGATTTCCTTTCGCCCATGGACGCGCCAAGAGCATCGTTTTCGCAACGGGGGGACAAGGTGATGTGGATTAACTGGCGCTGAAAGATATGTTTCGTCTTGGAACATTAGGCGCAGGACAGGATCACCAACCGGTCTCTCTCTTTCGCTCGTCGTCATGGCCTGGTTCTTGAAGGCACCAAGCGCCATGCATGGAGGACGGTTCAGCGCATAAGTTTCTCCTACCATGACCAAAACTTAGTACTATAGAGTAACCTAATGGCGTCACCATGAGCCGGAGTCGTCAAAAATGCATTGTGTTCAGACTGTGCCGATATAGTATTGTTGAAATAAGATCAGTTTTCTCTCTCTCTCTTTCAGAATTTTTTTTTTGTTTGTGGGCGCCCTTTCGGCTCCCGGACTCGCATGCACCCGGTTGAGAGAAAAATATTTATTTTACAACAAACATGTGTGTGTTCCAACTGTGTCCACGTTTTCATGGACAAATGAAATTTGAAGCGCTCCTCGTAAAAAATCAAATTCAATGATCTAAAAAGCTTACAAAATGCCTTCTACAAGTAGTATTGATTAAGTTGTTGTTGTCCTTTTTTTTTCTTTTGCGCATAGCACTACAAATGTCATCTTTCCGTGAAAAATGTTCGCGCGATTAGAACACACATGTTTGTTATTAAAAAAACTAGAAATGTTTTTTTTAACACAGCACAGACGCAAGCGCTCATATATACGCGCATGCACTCACCCCTACGAACACCTCCGAAAGACTGAGCCGGCATATAATCTTGAGATTTACAAAGTCACCATAGGAGTCTCGTAGCCGACGGGAACGTCTCCTCCCACCGAACGTGCATCGCCAGAAACCTTGAAATAAATCAAGGAAAATGCGAGCACCAGGACTTGAAACCCTGGTGGGCTGCGGATACCACTGTCCTCCTAACCATCCAACCACAGGTTGGTTCGCAATTGTTTGAAATGTTTTTATATGTATTTCAATTTATTTCCAACGATGTTACCATGCATTAACGACGTACCCATACGATAATCATTATTCTTTAGTTCGATTTGATTGGTGGCAAGCGTACTAGAGGTTTGGCCGTGGGGCTTGAACGCCTTGCGGAAGTAGCGAAGAAAAAAGCCCAAGCCGCCATCGAAGAAGAGCAAGTTCAATGTGAGCTTGGATTGTGTTGCCCTTTCCATCCTCTTCTTGCCTCCTTCCAGCGGCGCCTTCTCCCTTTTCGCCGCCGACGCCGACTTGGGTGGTCGTCTCGACTAGTAAGGGCCGGGGCGGGAGGTGCCGGCGGTGAGTTTGGGGTTTTGGTTGGTGGAGGAGGATGACATGTCATATAGGCAGTCAGGTGACCAGTGGCCCGGGCGGCATCGATGTCATGGGTGTGACCAAGGAGATGGAATTGGAAGTCGGGGTGGCTGGGAGATTGATTGAGAAGAGATTAGGGAGAGAGGGAGAACCTATGATGGCGGGATCTGGGTAAGAGTGAGATCGTACAGGGTGGCAGATGGTTTTGTTTTTTGGCGCAGGGAATCGTGGGGTTTGTGAGAGAGGAACATGGAGAGAGGGATCATGCGAGTGCAAACCACTCGCGAGGATGTGAGGAGGCGATAAGAAAAAATAATGGTAGGGGAGGAAATACGAGGAGCGGTTGAACCATCCAACGACGACGACGATGACCATAGACTCCCTTTTAATAGGACAACGGAAAATGTGCTTCCTCTTTTTTTTTTACTCTGCACACTAGTTTTGACCTAAATCAAACTTTATAAAGTTTTTCACCAAGTTTCTATGAAATAATGTATACATTTACAATAACAAATACATATGGTATGAAAGCATATTCAATGTTGAATCTAATGGTATTGAATCGACATTATAAATCTTAATATTTCTTATATCAACTTGATTAAAGTTACAAAATTTAACTTAAGACAAAGCTACTTTGCATAATAAATAAAAACGGAGGAAGTACTATTCAAACTCGGTCATTGTGAGTAGTTTACTAAGTAGATTTTATAAAAACGATAGAGGAGGTGTCCTACACTTTATAGTTTATTAGGGAGATAGGGCTTCTCCAACGCTGTCCCCTAAATTGCCCGCAAGCGTCTGAACCGAGGTGTCCGGGCGTTTTCTGTCATCCAACACGGTGCCGCAAACATCGCGGACGGGTCCATGTGTCTGAATTCCCACAAACCAGCCACAAACTGGGAGGAGGTTTGCGAGAGTCCGGAACTCCACCACGTAGGACTCCGACTCGGGAGAATATCCGGTGCACCGGGGCTTGTGGTGCTACCGGTGCACCGAACTCACGTTGCACATTATAAGATGTTCAAAAAATTCAGAAATGTTTTTTAGCACATTCACATGACATCAATGTAGGTTGTCACAAAATTTTAAGTCAAAATTCGAAACATCCTGAAAACAAAAATGACAAATTCAACACTGAATAGTACATAATATAAGTTGGCCTTTAAATTTGGCCCGCGATCACATTGATGTCAATTTATCATGTTATCTCAAGAAATGTTTGGAATATTGATACGAAATTTTCTGACAACATACATTGATGTTGTGTCAATGTGCTAGATTTTTTTTTCTGATTTTAAAAAATGTTCAACGGCAATGCACCGGTAGCACCACAAGTGTGGGTGCACTGGATACATTCCTGACTCCGACACCCCCGGCTCACTCAAATCCCCTCTACCGGACCACTTTTCTCCTACTCTGTCCCTCCCTCCCCTTCCTATGTATCCGCACTTTCCTAGAGTAACGTTGAATTTGTATTGACGAATTTCAAAAACTTGTTGAACATCTGGTTATTTCGGATGTAATATTTATTATATTTGAACTATTGTTGTACTAGGATATTTGCATGTTATTTATCGATGAATTTTGCTATGCTATATTATTTTGAGTGATCCGGACATAGAGGAAAAAACAACATAGACAAGCATTTGGTGGACAGGATTGGATGGCCCGAGTTCGATGGCCGGCTCCAATATCCGTACCCATGGATAGATAGTGAGTCCGATTTGAAAGACGTCGTTAGAAATACCTAACATACGTGCCTAATTCTCCTCCGATGGTAAAGATCACCATTTTCATAGTACTCCCTCCGTTTCCTTTTTAGTCTGCATATAAAATATGGTCAAAGTCAAACTTTGTAAAGTTTGACTAACTTTGTAGATAAAATATCAACATTCACAATATGAAATCACTATTATTAGATGCATCATGAAATTAACTTTCATACTACATAACTTTTAATATTATAGATGTTGATATTTTTTATATATAAGTTCGGTTAAACTTTATGTAGTTTGACTTCGAACAAATTTTATATGCGGAGTAAAAAGAAACACAGGG
The DNA here is from genome assembly GCA_039707655.1 of Elymus sibiricus. Taxonomy (NCBI): domain Eukaryota; kingdom Viridiplantae; phylum Streptophyta; class Magnoliopsida; order Poales; family Poaceae; genus Elymus; species Elymus sibiricus. The sequence continues at coordinate 277,903,439 of CM077672.1, forward strand.
AGTATTTTGTAGGAACCTGTCCATGTGCAGGTGATAGGTCGCCCGCCTGCGTAGTGCGTACGTACCCCAGGAAAATGGCCAGGCAAAGACTTTCGGGCGCGGCGTGCGTGCGCATACGGCATATCTATCACCCCGCCAGCTCGCCGACGCGTGGACCAATCTCAAAGGCTCACTCCGTCTCCTCCGTTCTGTACTACTCCATCCATCCATGGACCATGTCCATGATTGGCCGATCCGGCATTACTCACAGCGAAAGCCAGAGCCACACACGACGAACGTACAGCCAACGAACCATGCCCCACGGTTCGTTTGGCATTTACTAACCAGCAGTCGTTTGGGCTCGATTCAATCTGCTGTCCGCAGAAGGTGGCTTCTCGAATATGCACGAGTGTGCGTATCATTCATTAAAGAAGGAGGAGAAAAGAATTTCAAAACTCCAGTATTTACATGCGGGTCTTTGCCCATCACCACCTCGTACATGAAAAGCCGACTACTCCCGTTCGTCCCGCACTTGAGCCGCCACAGCGAAGCGTTCGTCGTCGCCTCTTATTAAGCCGACCGTCCTCCATAGTTTACCTTCCTCTTCAATGTGCTGTGTAATCCACTGAACGGACGGAGATGCTCCATTGAAGACGATGTCGTTCCGATGCTTCCACAACATCCTGCCTGATGCACCACTCTCCTAAATTTTCGTTATCTCTAGTCTCAAACTCCGGTCTGCCAGTAACTATACTGAACCAGTGCCAGACTTGCTTCGCGAACACACAGTTTATCAGCAGACTGACTGACTAACCAAGAAGGCGGCCGACTGACTGACCGGAGGGGGACGGGTTCATCGCGGACGGACGGACGTACTTGCTTGCCGGAATGCCGGTACGGGCTTCGTGCTAACCGTTGGGGCGCTGCCGTGCTGACATGTTTCGGGTGAACTGCGGTTTTTTTTTTTTGAACACAGTACAGACGCAAGCGCTCATACATACGCGCATACACTCACCCCTATGAACGCACACACGCACACCCTACCCCTATGAGCACCTTCGAGAGACTGAGCCGGCATATCATCTTGAGATTTACGAAGTCACCGTAGGCGCCTCGTCGTCGACGGGAACGTCTCCTCCCACTGAAAGCGCATCGCCAGAAATCCTGAAATAAATCCAGGAATAATGCGAGCACCAGGACTTGAACCCTGGTGGGCTAGGGATACCACTGTCCCTCTAACCATCCAACCACAGGTTGGTTCGCCGGGTGAACTGCGGTTAGGCCTTTTGGCGCCATGTGATGATTTTTTGTTTTTGTTTTTTTTGCGTGGGTGATGATTCGTTGTTTGTGTTTTGTGATAGAAAATGGTGGTGGTTTGAGCGTCTGAGGTGTCACGTCTCTTTCACGCGTGGCTGGTGGTCCAAGATGACCGGATGTGGTTAAGGTCTGGTTAAGGGGTTTTTCATTTGTGTGGCTGAGGTTGTACACTTGTTTCTAGAGACTTTAGCGAGCATCTGAAATAGATGATGTATATTTGGAGATGTAAAAATAGGTGTTGTATAATTTACATCATCAAAAAGTGTTTTTAATATCTCCAAAAAAGAGCCAACTCCAGCAGATGATGTATATTTGGTGATGCAAAGCTAGTGCTTCAACAGATGATGTATAATAGATGATGTAAAACTAGTTCGACGGCATGGCGGCGGCGGATCGAGACGAGCGGCGGGGCGACGACCGAGCTTGGAGACGAGCAGCTCGGCGGCTAGTGAGCTTGGAGACGAGCGGCGGGGCGGCGGCCGAGCTTGGAGACAAACGGCGGGGCAGCTAGTGAGCTTGGAGACGAGCGGCAAGGCGGTGGGCGAGCTTCAAATGGCGCGGCGGGCGGGCGGGCGGCGGCGAGCGTGCGGCGGGCTGGCAGCGTGGCGGCGGATCGAGGAAGGCGGCCGGTCGGCGGAGGGGAGGGAAAATTTCAGGACGGTTGGGTTGCCGCGCGGCTGGCCGTTTTGCATCTGGTTTACATCTCCGACGGTTGGAGATGCAAATTTGCATCTCTAAGTATTGTATTTTACATCAATTGAAGCAGGTGAATTAGTTTTTTTAATATCTACATCATCTGTTGAAGGTGCGTTTTTAGTCCTCGGAGATGTAAAAGTTAATTATTATTTACATCTACATCGTCTATTGGAGATGCTCTAAGAGTAACCTTTTTGTTGTTGAGAGTAACCTTTTTGTTGTTGAACATAGTAGAGACGCAAATGCTCATACATATGCACATACACTTACCTTTATGAAAGCGCGTATGTACACCCTAACCATATGAGCACCTTTGAGAGATTGTATCTTGAGATTGAAGGAAAATGCACTACTGGAATTTTCCTATACGCCGGGTGTTCGGCTCTTCGCCGAGCGCCAAAGAACGGGCACTCGGCAAACGTGAAGACGCCGAGAGTCACACTCGGCAACAATGGCTTCACGGCAACTAGCTGCCGTTGCCGAGAAGGAATCACGGCGAACAAACAACGTTCGGCAAACGTTCCAGACGCCAAGAGCAACACACGGCAAAGAGAAGCCACGTGGCAAGCCCGTCCGCAACTGATGGCGCCGTCACTTTCTGTTACATATACCGAGCGCCGTGGTAGCACACTCGGTAAACAACATGTCACAGAAACATTCAAACTGACATGTGGTCCCGCTGGACCCAGTTGTCAGTAAAATTTTCAAATTATTTGTTTAAAAAAAAAGAATTATATGGTGCGCTATCTTTACCGAGAGCTGCCTAATAACGCTCGGTATACGTCCGTTGACTGAAACCTGACCTGTGGGCCCAGGAGCCCCACATGGCAGTTGAAGTTTTGTCGAGTGTAAAGGCCCTCGGAAAAGAGTGGCACTACTGTACTAGGTAAAGTGCTCAGGTGACCCTTTTTCCGAGCGGGCCCTCGGAAAAGAGTGGCACTACTACAGCTAAAGTGCTCAGCTGACCCCTTTTCCGAGAGGGCCCTCGGAAAAGAGTGGCACTACCGCAGCTAAAGTGCTCAGACGACCCCTTTTCCGAGAGTTGCCCTCGGAAAAGAGTGTGTTTCCGAGTGTGGCTCTCGGAAATATGTCCCATTGCTTCTGTTGTGAAGCTGTTTCTTATCTAATCCCTGCAACTGAAAACAACTAGTGCATTTTTTGTCTATATATTCAGTGTAGAAAATGTTTCATACTAGTACACATCACACACATAGGCATAACTTAAAGTAGTTCACATAATCATAATTCAAACTAGTTCACATAGGCGAATGTTTCATACTAGTACACATCACACACAAGTTCACAAATTCATACATAGGGTTAACTTATGGAAGTTCACTACTTGCAAAACGTATGCACATCACAAATAAGTTCACATCTTCATACAACATCTGGAGGAGGAGGGGGGGCATCATTTCCATCGGGTTAGGCTTCCGGAGGAGGAGGAGGAGGAGGAGGAGGGGCATCATTTCCACCGCCTTGAGATTGCATAAGAGCCTATAAGAGTAGAGTCACGTGAGCATTGTACGTCGCTATATAATGAATGTTCTACCTCTAGTTTAGAGAATGTTTTACCTGTAGTTCTTTCTCGAGCAGCTTGAACCTTTCGTTCGTTTCTGCTCGTTCCTTCTCTCTGCTCTCCTGCTCAGCCTCCGCCTTTGCTCCTTCTCCTGCCGCCTTTGCTCCTCTTCAGCAGCCCGCTGGTCCGTTAAAGCCGCTCTGCTCTCGTGGAGCTTGCGATGCGAGGAGGCGGCGTTCGCACCGTTGCAAAGGAGGTGGCGGCCATGGCCCTTCCCCTCGCCAGCAATGATGAGCAGCTCAGGATCAAGGGGCTTGGACGTAGGTTCGGCGTCCTGCCCATGCACCTCCTGGAAGACCTCTTTGAAGGTCCCATACCTCTCCTCCGCCGACAGGCTGCAGAACTCGGCGCCATCCTTCCCCTTGTGGCCATCTTTCCAGGCCTCCAGGATGTGGACTGGGCGACCAAGCTCCGCCTCCTGCAAAAGTAACCATGAAGCTTAATGAACGGAGATGCACCGTGCGAAAAAGTTAACTTTTTAATCCACATACCATGTGTTGCTTCAGAGTGGTTAGGTTCCGGCTCCCCTGGACATGTGCCGGGCCTGGCATTTTGGCGATATCATTTCCCTTCTCCACATGTTGCGCCTGCCATGCCGGGTCACTCCACATGTCAACCAGGGCCTCCCAACAATCTTCCTTCATCCAGGGTTCCCTCACCTAGTCAGACAAAATCGAATCATTGACTTACAAGAGGCGGATGAATCAAAGTACTAGCAATCAATGTTGTCACTTACCACCGACAAGTATCCTTCTCTGTCCAAGTTGGTCCGGCAAGCAGACTTCCTCGTCATCTTAAGCCCCTTGTCATCAACCGGCCGACACTGCATCACGGCTTTGTACCGCAGCGTGTGCTTGACGTCGGAGAGTATCTTCCGGGCTGATTTCACGAGGGCTTTTGTCGCCTTCTCTTTCTCACCATCCACGCAAGAAAATGCTTCCTACAAGAAAGCATATGGCAGTTAATTACAAGAATTCGGATACGAAAAAATGCAGTGGCGAAGATACTTACATAAAAACCGTCGATGACCCGGGTGGCCATGGTGACATCGTGCTCATCCTTGGTGTGCTGGTAGTGCTCCCAGGTGAAAGCTGGCGACGGCGGGTGGTCATCACCCGGCTTGGCCAACCCGGGGAAGTACTTCCTCAAGAGGGAGCCGATGATGTGGTTCGGCAATCGCGCCCCCTTAGGCTTGGCAGGGACAATTTCCCACTGACTGCATGATGACAAAGACAAGCATATGTGAGTGGAAAAGCTGTGGTATCCAAAATAATTTGCAAATCAAATACTTACCACTCTCCCGTCGGTTTAATGACAGGACGGTCGCCGGCAGCCGTTGGTTCCGGGACCTTCCCCGGACCACGCCCGGATTTCTTCCTCTTGGAAGTGTTGCTCGAGGTAGACCCCGAGCCGTCCGAGGCCACCATGTCACCCGACTGGGTAGCGAGCGGATCCGGTACATCAAAGTCCACTCCGACATCGTCATCCGATGTCGACTCCTCGTCGGTATCGAGCTGAAGGGAGCCGGACGACTCGGTCGTGCCAGAGTTGCTGACGTGGGTCGCCCTACCGCTCAAGACTCTCCGGTACTTACTAGAGCCCCCCTCAGAATCTGAAAACAAAATAAAATATATTAGTAACTAAAACAGAGAGTAATCTGAAAATAAAATAAAATACAATTATAAATAACTATAGCAGAGCACTAATTTACTGGTTGAATGGTTAGCCGCTATCTAATAATATAATAAACTAAAACATAAGCATTAGACTAGCATAACACTATTGGCTAGTTAGGGCATACAATAAACTGATGAAGCATGCCATCCAAAGAAAGATATAATTTTTTTTATTCAAACTACTTAAATAGCAGCAGCTCACACTAAATCTCCACCAAATATGGATCATTCTGGTGAGTTGTCAAGGCGCAATTGGGTGTTCAAAAATTTATTGTTGCACCCTAATAGAAGAGCCCATTGGTTCATGGCAATAGAAATACAAAATATAAACTGTTCAGTAAGTTGTTGCTACTGGTAGGATTAGAACCAATTTGAGAAGCTTGTAAACAAGGTTATAAGGGATACTCCTGTTTGTCTCAACAAGCTTAGCATAATAGAAATGTCTACTTTATATTTGACCTTTGTAAACCTCTCATATCTACGCATATCAATAATAAAGTGTGTAAGTTGACAAGAGATATGCATCAAACCTTCCTCCGTGAAATCCATAGGATAAAGATATTCAAGCTAAACCAAGTGTCATCTACAGATTACAATTCAAAGATAATTCAAAGAATGCTCTACTGCCCTCAATTCAAAGATAATTCATTTGTTATTTTTTCTGCTAATGAAATCAAGCATATCCTCACTCCTCAGTGTCATCTAAAGCTACTTCTCTCTGAATCTGAATAACGCTACACATTCAGTTGGGGATTTCACAATACATCGAATCAAAGATTGCAATTTCAGACCTAGGTGGGGTGGGGGCAGTGGGGTGGGAGGGGGTGGTTGGGGGTGGGAGAGGAGGGCAGGGGAGTACCTAAGGGCATGTCGAGCTACCGCGCCACCGATGGCGCTCCGCGGCGGCCGCCGTCCTTGGGCAGCAAAGAAGAACCACCACGCCGGGCGCCGGCCATGAAGAAGACGACGGCAGTGGAAGAGGTGGCGGTGGCGGCGGCGGCAGATGGTGGTGGTGGCGATTTTGGCGGCGGCGCAGATGAAACGGAAACAGAGAGCGAAGTGAGTGAGAGAAAGAAAGGGGAACGACTAAGATCTAGGTTTAGATCCTTTACCGAGAGTGCCTCTCGAAAAAGGTGGGCATTACCGAGAGCCGTATATCGACGCTCGGTAACAACTGCGCCACTTCTTTATTTTCCTTCCTTTTGTGTTTTTGTTTGGCACTCTCTTTTTGTGTCTGGTATTTCATATCTTTTTGTGACTAAAGTTTCAAAATGCCATCACTTTTAATGACTTATGTTTTGGGCTAGACTTTATTGAAATCCCAACTTCTAAGCACTGTAAAGTAAAAAACCTGAGAATGGGGACCTGCCATAACACGGAGAAGCAGGTATTCACCGTGGCCTACCCCCTCTCAGTGCCGGTCAACGCCCTAGACTGCCGGGGCCACCGGATGGGTGCTCGATGTGGAAACCGCCCGAGGGGGGCCGGGGCGGGAACCACCCGTACATGTGTGTGGGTCGTGCATATGCATGAAAGGGTAGTGTGGTGTTTGAATACCCAACACACATCCTTGACGTGGAAGATGCCTCACAAACCGCACATACGGGCGGGAACGTCGAGGACCGGGTGCGTTCGTCCCCGAGATCGAGCCGACGGCGGGCGATCCTATGACAGAACGGGCTTAGACGTGGCCTGGCATCTCACGATGACCTGCCGTAACACGGAGAAGCAGGTATTCACCGTGGCCTACCCCCTCTCGGTGCCGGTCAACGCCCTAGACCGTCGGGGCCACCGGATGGGTGCCACACTACGGAGACGCCTCAGGGGCCACCGGATGGGTGCCACACTCTTCCAGACATGTATGAGGGCTCAACGCAAGATTTGGTGACATAGCTACCCCCGGAAGGCCCCCGACCACACTCGTGGCCATGCGAAGAACAATCCTCGGAAAATCATACGATGCCGGAATTTTTCGAGAGCTGGCACGGTGTAATCACATGGCCCCTGTAGGGTGTGGTAAAAGTTTGGGCGCGTTTCGAGTAAGCCTCCCCTGAGGCCGCTTGTAAACCGCACCATCTCCGAACTAGTCTCTGGGTATCGAGAGGGGACTTGTCCGGTTTGTGTAGGAAGCGCGGGTCCTGTTGCTCTGTTGGCCTCGAAACTTCCCGTGCTCTCAAAGGAGGCCATCACATGACACATGCCACGCCCCCTCATTTTTCGAACCCGCGTGCAATATTTGAGACATTTATTCCTCTGCTAGGGTTTCATCGCCGGAAATTGCAGATCTGCAAGGCGACACATGAAATCATGCCCGAGAGCGGCGTTGAAAATCCTTTCTGATGTCCTTGCGGCATGCGTAGGCCTTGTGCAGACGAGGGAGGGGCAGGCCCTACCACCGGGGGGCGAAAGTACCTCGGTGGCATGCCTGATGCAACCGGTTAAATCCTCGGAAAACAAAGTGTAACTATAATGGTAAGGTGGTTTGCCAATCATGTAAGAAAACAAAGAAGATGAAAACAACAACAAAAAAGAATAACACATATTACCGAGCACGGCTACCACGGGAGAAGAAACATGATCTAGGTTTAGGTCATTTACCGAGAGTGCCTCTCGGAAAAGGTGGGCATTACCGAGAGCCGTATATCGACGCTCGGTAACAACTGCGCCACTTCTTTATTTTCCTTCCTTTTGTGTTTTTGTTTGGCACTCTCTTTTTGTGTCTGGTATTTCATATCTTTTTAAGACTAAAGTTTCAAAATGCCATCACTTTTAATGACTTATGTTTTGGGCTAGATTTTTTTGAAATCCCAACATCTAAGCACTTTAAAGTAAAAAACATGAGAATGGGGACCTGCCATAATACGGAGAAGCAGGTATTCACCGTGGCCTACCCCCTCTCGGTGCCGGTCAACGCCCTAGACCGCCGGGCCACCGGATGGGTGCTCGATGTGGAAACCGCCCGAGGGGGGGCTGGGGCGGGAACCACCCGTACATGCGTGTGGGCCGTGCAAATGGATGAAAGGGTGGTGTGGTGTTTGAATACCCAACGCACATCCTTGACATGGCAGATGCCTCACAAACCGCACATACGGGCGGGAACGTCGAGGATCGGGTGCGTTCGTCCCCGAGATCGAGCCGACGGCGGGCGATCCTGCGACAGAACGGGCTTAGACTTGGCCTGGCATCTCACGATGACCTGCCGTAACATGAAGAAGCAGGTATTCACCAAGGCCTACCCCCTCTTGGTGCCGGTCAACGCCCTAGACCGCCGGGGCCACCGGATGGGTGCCACAAGACGGAGACGCCTCAGGGGGCCACCGGATGGGTGCCACACTCTTCCCGACATGTATGAGGGCTCAACGCAAGATTTGGTGACATGGTACCTCGGTGGCATGCCTGATGCAACCGTTTAAATCCTCGGAAAACAAAGTGTAACTATAATGGTAAGGTGGTTTGCCAATCATGTAAGAAAACAAAGGAGATGAAAACAACAACAAAAAAGAATATCACATATTACCGAGCACGGCTAGCACGGGAGAAGAAACATATTCTAGGTTTAGGTCCTTTACCGAGAGTGCCTCTCAGAAAAGGTGGGCATTACCGAGAGCCGTATATCTATGCTCGGTAACAACTGCGCCACTTCTTTATTTTCCTTCCTTTTGTGTTTTTGTTTGGCACTCTCTTTTTGTGTCTGGTATTTCATATCTTTTTATGACTAAAGTTTCAAAATGCCATCACTTTTAATGACTTATGTTTTGGGCTAGATTTTTTTGAAATCCCAACTTCTAAGCACTATAAAGTAAAAAACATGAGAACGGGGACCTGCCATAACACGGAGAAGCAGGTATTCACCGTGGCCTACCCCCTCTCGGCGCCAGTCAATGCCCTAGACCGTCGGGGCCACCAAATGGGTGCTTGATGTGGAAACCGCCCGAGGGGTGGCCGGGGCGGGAACCACCCGTACATGTCTGTGGGTCGTGCATATGCATGAAATGGTGGTGTGGTGTTTGAATACCCAACACACATCCTTGACGTGGCTGATGCCTCACAAACCGCACATACGGGCGGGAACGTCGAGGACCGGGTGTGTTCGTCCCCGAGATCGAGCCGACGGCGTGCGATCCTGCGATAGAACAGGCTTAGACTTGGCCTGGCATCTCACGATGACCTGCCGTAACACGGAGAAGCAGGTATTTACCGTGGCCTACACCCTCTCTGTGCCGGTCAACGCCCTAGACCGCCGGGGCCACCGGATGGGTGCCACACTACGGAGACGCCTCAGGGGGCCACCGGATGGGTGCCACACTCTTCCAAACATGTATGAGGTCTCAACGCAAGATTTAGTGACATAGCTACCCCCCGAAGGCCCCCGACCACACTCGTAGCCATGCGAAGAACAATCCTCGGAAAATCGTACGATGCCGGAATTTCTCGAGAGCTGGTACGGTGTCATCACATGGCCCCTGTAGGGTGTGGTAAAAGTTTGGGCGTGTTTCGAGTAAGCCTCCCCTGAGGCCGCTTGTAAACCACACCATCTCCGAGCTAGTCTCTGGGTATCGAGAGGGGACGTGTCCGGTTTGTGTAGGAAGCGCGGGTCCTGTTACTCCGTTGGCCTCAAAACTTCCCGTGCTCTCAAAGGAGGCCATCGCATGACACGTGCCACGCCCCCTCATTTTTCGGACCCGCGTGCAATATTTGAGACATTTATTCCTCTGCTAGGGTTTCATCGCCGGTAATTGCAGATCTGCAAGGCGGCACATGAGATCATGCCCGGGAGCGGCGTTGAAAATCCATTGTGATGTCCTTGCGGCATGCGTAGGCCTTGTGCAGACAAGGGAGGGGCTGGCCCTACCACCGGGGGGTGAAAGTACCTCGGTGGCATGCCTGATGCAACCGTTTAAATCCTCGGAAAACAAAGTGTAACTATAATGGTAAGGTGGTTTGCCAATCATGTAAGAAAACAAAGGAGATGAAAACAAAAACAAAAAAGAATAACACATATTACCGGGCACGGCTACCACCGGAGAAGAAACATGATCTAGGTTTAGGTCCTTTACCGAGAGTGCCTCTCGGAAAAGGTGGGCATTACCGAGAGCCGTATATCGACGCTTCGTAACAACTGCGCCACTTCTTTATTTTCCTTCCTTTTGTGTTTTTGTTTGTCACTCTCTTTTTGTGTCTGGTATTTCATATATTTTTATGACTAAAGTTTCAAAATGCCATCACTTTTAATGGCTTATCTTTCGGGCTAGACTTTTTTGAAATCCCAACTTTTAAGCACTTTAAGTAAAAAACATGAGAACGGGGACCTGCCATAACACGGAGAAGCAGGTATTCACCGTGACCTACCCCCTCTCGGTGTCGGTCAATGCCCTAGACCGCCAGGGCCACCGGATGGGGGCTCGATGTGGAAACCACCCGAGGGGGGCCGGGGCGGGAACCACCCGTACATGCGTGTGGGCCGTGCATATGCATGAAAGGGTGGTGTGGTGTTTGAATACCCAACGCACATCCTTGACTTGGCAATTGCCTCACAAACCGCACATACGGGCGGGAACGTCGAGGACCGGGTGCGTTTGTCCCCGAGATCGAGCCGACGGCGGGCGATCCAGTGACAGAAAGGGCTTAGACTTGGCCTGGCATCTCACGATGATCTGCCGTAACATGGAGAAGCATGTATTCACCGTGGCCTACCCCCTCTCGGTGCCGGTCAATGCCCTAGACCGCCGGGACCACCGGATGGGTGCCACACTACGGAGACGCCTCAGGGGGCCACCGGATGGGTGCCACACTCTTCCAGACATGTATGAGGGCTCAACGCAAGATTTGGTGACATAGTACCTCGGTGGCATGCCTGATGCAACCGTTTAAATCCTCAGAAAACAAAGTGTAACTATAATGGTAAGGTGGTTTGCCAATCATGTAAGAAAACAAAGGAGATGAAAACAACAACAAAAAAGAATAACACATATTACCGAGCACGGCTACCACGGGAGAAGAAACATGATCTAGGTTTAGGTCCTTTACCGAGAGTGCCTCTCGGAAAAGGTGGGCATTACCGAGAACCGTATATCGACGCTCGGTAACAACTGCGCCACTTCTTTATTTTCCTTCCTTTTGTGTTTTTGTTTGGCACTCTCTTTTTGTGTCTGGTATTTCATATCTTTTTATGACTAAAGTTTCAAAATGCCATCACTTTTAATGACTTATGTTTTGGGCTCGATTTTTTGAAATCCCAACTTCTAAGCACTGTAAAGTAAAAAACATGAGAACGGGGACCTGCCATAACACGGAGAAGCGGGTATTCACCGTGGCCTACCCCCTCTCGGTGCCGGTCAACGCCCTAGACCGCCGGGGCCACCGGATGGGTGCTCGATGTGGAAACTGCCCGAGGGGGGGACGGGGAGGGAACCACCCGTACATGCGTGTGGGCCATGCATATGCATGAAAGGGTGGTGTGGTGTTTGAATACCCAACGCACATCCTTTACGTGGCAGATGCCTCGCAAACCACACATACGGGCGGGAACGTCGAGCACCGGGTGCGTTCGTCCCCGAGATCGAGCCGACGGCGGGCGATCCTGTGATAGAACGGGCTTAGACTTGGCCTGGCATCTGACGATGACTTGCCGTAACACAGAGAAGTAGGTATTCACCGTGGCCTACTCCCTCTCGGTGCCGGTCAACGCCCTAGACCGACGGGGCCACCAGATGGGTGCCACACTACGGAGACGCCTCAGGGGGCCATCGTATGGGTGCCACACTCTTCCAGACATGTATGAGGGCTCAATGCAAGATTTGGTGACATAGCTACGCCCCGAAGGACCCCGACCACACTCGTAGCTATGCGAAGAATAATCCTCGGAAAATCGTATGATGCCGGAATTTCTCGAGAGCTGGCACGGTGTCATCACATGGCCCCTGTAGGGTGTGGTAAAAGTTTGGGCGCGTTTTGAGTAAGCCTCCCCTGAGGCCGCTTGTAAACTGCACCATCTTCGTGCTAGTCTCTGGGTATCGAGAGGGGACGTGTTCGGTTTGTGTAGGAAGCGCGGGTCCTATTGCTCCGTTGGCCTCGAAACTTCCCGTGCTGTCAAAGGAGGCCATCGCATGACAGGTGCCACGCCCCCTCATTTTTCGGACCCGCGTGCAATATTTGAGACATTTATTCTCTGCTAGGGTTTCATCGCCGGTAATTGCAGATCTGCAAGGCGGCACAAGAAATGATGCTCGGGAGCGGCGTTGAAAATCCTTTGTGATGTGCTTGCGGCATGCGTAGGCCTTGTGCAGATGAGGAAGGGTCAGGCCCTACCACCGGGGGGCGAAAGTACCTCGGTGGCATGCCTGATGCAACCGTCTAAATCCTCGGAAAACAAAGTGTAACTATAATGGTAAGGTGGTTTGACAATCATGTAAGAAAACATAGGAGATGAACACAACAACAAAAAAGAATAACACATATTACCGAGCACGGCTACCACCGGAGAAGAAACATGATCTAGGTTTAGGTCCTACCGAGAGTGCCTCTCGGAAAATGTGGGCATTACCGAGAGCCATATATCGACGCTCGGTAATAACTGTGCCACTTCTTTATTTTCCTTCCTTTTGTGTTTTTGTTTGGCACTCTATTTTTGTGTCTGGTATTTCATATCTTTTTATGACTAAAGTTTCAAAATGCCATCACTTTTAATGACTTATGTTTTGGGCTAGAGTTTTTTGAAATCCCAACTTCTAAGCACTATAAAGTAAAAAACATGAGAACGGGGACCTTCCATAACACGGAGAGGCAAGTATTCACCGTGGTCTACCCCCTCTTGGTGCCGGTCAACGCCCTAGACCACCGGGGCCACCGGATGGGTGCTCGATGTGGAAACCGCCCGAGGGGGGGCCAGGGCAGGAACCACCCATACATGCGTGTGGGCCGTGCATATGCATGAAAGGGTGGTGTGGTGTTTGAATACCCAACGCACATCCTTGACGTGGCAGATGCCTCACAAACCGCGCATACGGGAGGGAACGTCGAGGACCGGGTGCGTTCGTCCCCGAGATCGAGCCGACGGCGGGCGATCCTACAACAGAACGGGCTTAGACTTGGCCTGGCATCTCACGATGACCTGCCGTAACACAGAGAAGCAGGTATTCACCGTGGCCTACCCCCTCTCGGTGCCGGCCAACGCCCTAGACCGCCGGGGCCACCGGATGGGTGCCACACTACGGAGACACCTCAGGGGGCCACCGGATGGGTGCCACACTGTTCCAGACATGTATGAGGGCTCAACGCAAGATTTGGTGACATAGCTACCCCCTGAAGGCCCCCGACCACACTCGTAGCCATGCGAAGAACAATCCTCGGAAAATCATACGATGCCAGAATTTCTCGAGAGCTGGCACGGTGTCATCACATGGCCCCTGTAGGGTGTGGTAAAAGTTTGGGCGCGTTTCGAGTAAGCCTCCCCTGAGGCCGCTTGTAAACCGCACCATCTCCGAGCTAGTCTCTGGGTATCGAGAGGGGACGTGTTCGGTTTGTGTAGGAAGCGCGGGTCTTGTTGCTCCGTTGGCCTCAAAACTTCCCGTGCTCTCAAAGGAGGCCATCGCATGACATGTGCCATGCCCCCTCATTTTTCGGACCCGCGTGCAATATTTGAGATATTTATTCCTCTGCTAGGGTTTCATTGCCGGTAATTGCAGATCTGCAAGGCTTATGATAATTATATTGCTTTGATATATGTTTTTATGCAGGGATACATGAAAGCAGCCACAAATGATGTTGACTACACATTTTGCCGAGAGTGCCTCCCGGTATACCTTACATTTCCGAGAGATGCTCTCGGTATTATGTAAAACCTAGATCTATGGCTTTCCCTTTACCTAGAGTGCTCTCGGAAAAGCACCCAAGATCTAGGGTTACCATCTTTACCGACCATTGTTATGACTCTCGGAAAAGCCTGCAAGATCTAGGGTATGACCTTTACCGAGAGCTACTTGTACTTGACTCTCGGAAAAGTCTTCCGCGGGGACTTATCCAAAATTTCCAACTCGCGCGCTCACTCACTCTGTTCTCTGTTTCCTCTCACTCCCTCTCTTCCCCCCCGCGTCCGCCGCCGCCCCATCCACCGAGCTCTGCCGCCGCCGCCTGTAGTGCCTCCACCGAGCCTCCACCTCCACCTCCACCGAGCCCCCCCACCTCCACCGTCGTGGCCACCACCTCCGCCAAGCTCCTCCACCGTCGCGGCCTCGCCTCCACCAAGCTCCTCCACCTCCGGCGTCCACCTCCCCCGCCGTCCCCCCTGCCCCGTTGGTGAGCCCCTCCTCAATCTCATTTTTTTATTTTTTTATACATATATGTGTATATGCATATGTAGTGATTAATGTGTGTGTGAGTATGTGTGTGTGTGTGTGATGTGCTTGTGTGTGCGTGTGAGTGAGTGCTATTGGGGTGTGTGTGTGTGTGTGCTATTGGGGTGTGTGTGTGTGTGTGATGTGTTTGTGTGTGCGTGTGAGTGCTATTGGTGTGTGTGTGTGTGTGCTGTTGGTGTGTGGGTGTGGGTGTTGTTGTTGTGTGTGTGAGTGAGTGATATTGATGTGTGTGTGCTGAACAAATGATTGACACTACTTTTTTTTCTTGCAGGACATGCATCTATTTTCACACTAGAGAGTGAATTCCGTTCCGTCGCACGCTTCAAGGGTAATCTCTCTCCGTTCATGTGTAGGTTTCCATTATTTGTAGATCACCTAAATAGTCGCGTAACCTAGGCGTCTCCCGTTCGGAAGGGTTATATTTATAAATATGCAAGTCTTTGCATATTTATAACCTCAACTCTTTCGAATTGTCCACGTTTTCCATGGACAGCCCGAGGATGTGTAGGCTGGTCGTTTTCATGCCGTACTTCGATCTGAGACAGAATTTCGACATCGTCTCCTTGTTGTTCTCTGGATACACATCCTCTCGGCTTATTGTTGAGACGTGTATTTGGAGAACAGCAGGGAGGTGCTGCTGAAATTTTGTCTTGGATCGGAGTACGGCATGGAAGCGGACCCAGCCTACACATCCTCGGGTGGGATTAGGACCTATCTTTACCTATTAGATAGCTCAGTGCATGTCGGAAAACTTGATGGAACCACTTGTTACATAAAAAACATTATGTGTGTGTTTCCCATTAGATCAGAGGATGGAAGATCGTGAGTGGATGTACACTGGACATCCCAGCATGGAGGGTATGACCCCTGAGTGGAGATCGAAGACTAATGATTTCTTGGAATTAGTATTTGCTGGAGAAACGCCACCTCGTGGAATTTGGTGCCCCTGCGCGGAGTGCGATAACCATTTTGAAAGAGATAAGATTACTATGAGTAAACACTTGGGCAAAAATGGGTTTACGCCAGGCTATTACCGGTGGGTCTTTCACGGTGAGACAGAACAGTCCAGAGCGGAGGTGGTGCGACAGCGCACCGGCGATTATGATACTCGGATTGAAAACCTATTAGATGACATCCGCTGTGCAGATCCGCGGGAAGACCCGGACTCCGAGGAGCCGCCGAAAAGCCCAGAAGAGTATCATGCAGCTTTGTTTGTGGCACAGAAACCCCTTCACGCCCATACAGAGGTTACTCAACTAGATGGCATCGCGCACCTAATGGCCCTCAAGGCGAACCATTGCATGAGCATAGTTTGCTTCAATGACTTTTTGTCTGTTATTGCCAGCCTTCTGCCTAAAGAAAACATTTTGCCAAAGAACATGTACAAGTCGAACAAAATCCTCGGTTCACTTAAGATGCCGTATGAGCAAATACATGCTTGTCCAAACAGATGCATGTTATTTAGGAATGAACATAAAGATACAAACTACTGTGTCGAGTGCAAATCCTCTAGGTATATTGAGGTACAAAATGATGATGGTACCAAGAGGCAGCTCACAATTGCCGTCAATATCCTTCGGTATTTTTCATTCACAGAAAGGATCCAACGGCTTTACATGACCGAGGAAACTGCCCAATATATGAGATGGGCCGCCGAAGGGAAGATATACAATTCAAAAAAGATGCAACATCCACGGGATGGTGAAGCATGGAAGAAATTTGTTCAGATTCATAAAAAACGGATGACTGGAAGAGTGTAGCTATCGGGATAACAACCGATGGGTTCAATCCATATGGTTTGATGGCTGCCATATACAACTGTTGGCCCGTATATGTTATCCCCCTGAATCTGCCCCCTGGCGTTTGCATGCAACGTCATCACATGTTCCTGACGCTGATAATTCCAGGGCCTAACAATCCGGGGAAGCATATGAGTGTGTACATGGAGCCACTGGTGGACGACTTACTTGTTGCCTGGAACGATGGGGTAAGGACATACGATGCCGTTTCAAAGAAGCACTTCAATATGCATATCTAGTACCACACATCGCTACATGACCTACCAGCACGTGCGATATTTTGTGGCTGGTGTGTAAAGGGGAAGTGGCCTTGCCCAGTTTGCCGACAGCGTGTGACTTTCATTTGGCTGGCTAAGGGTCGCAAGTATGTATGCTTTGACCAACATCGGCAGTTCCTTCGTCTTGATCACCCATACAGACAAGACACTGTGAACTTTCGGAAAGGCGTTATTGTTGATGACCCGCCACCACCTATTATGACCGGTGCCCAGCTTAAGGATGAGTTAGATGCTCTCGAGAAAAATCCCAATGGGAAAGGTTTTGCGGGATATGGAGAGACACACCAGTGGACTCATATTCCAAGCTTATGGAGGCTCCCTTACTTTAAAGATCTCCTCCTTCCACACAACATTGATGTAATGCACACTGAAAAGAATATTACAGAGGCCCTTCTCGGCACACTCCTTGACACTGAGAAGTCAAAGGATAACATTCAGGCTAGGATCGATCAAGCCCAGCTATGCAACAGACCAAAATTAAAATTGGTGCCTCGTGCAAAAGGTAATTCTTGGAAGAAGCCACCGACCCCTTTCACCCCTTCAAAGCCCCAAAGGAAGGAAATTCTCCAGTGGATTGTGAACAAGTTGTACTTCCCTGATGGATATGCAGCTAATATCATGAGGGGAGTGAATATGGCTACACAGCGAATAGGAGGCCTCAAGAGTCATGACTACCACGTATGGCTTGAGCGGATAATGCCTGTGATGATTCGAGGGTATGTCAAAGAGGATATATGGCGAGTGCTGGCGGAGTTGAGCTTCTTCTTCCGCCAGCTTTGTGCCAAAGAATTAGATTATGAAGTGGTTGCAAAGTTGGAGGAACAAGCACCCGAGTTGCTATGCAAGTTAGAGAAGGTATTTCTGCCAGGTTTCTTTAATCTGATGCAACATATGATCTTGCATCTCGCGTACGAGGCACGAATGGGAGGACCTGTGCAGTTCCGATGGCAGTATGCACCTGAAAGGGAGTTCAAGCATCTTCGTGGCAAATGTAAGAATAAAGCCTGCATCGAAGCCTCCATAGCCGAGGCATACCTGAACGAGGAGGTGCAACGACCACGACAAAGTACTATCATGACAGTATTCACACTAGGTTAAATCCAACTCCTCGTTACAATGAAGAACCCACCAATAATGTTTCTGACCTTAGCCTCTTCGAAGGCCATGGTGGCAAAGCAAGTGGTCCGAAGCGCAAGTACTTTTCACCTACCGAGTGGTTGACTCTTATGATCTATGTCTTGACCAACATGGAAGAAGTGCAGCCGTACATACAGTAAGTGCACAACACCTTCATTGACAACTACTCACTAGTCTTGATTCCTAACTCGAATTCTTCTCATTGCTATAGGGAATTCAAGAACGAATTCTGGAAGCTACCATGGCCTCCTAGCGACGAAGAAGCAGCAAACCTTCTTGAAGATACCAATGCTGATGGCGGTTTCATTTCTTGGTTCTCAAGAAAAGTAACTTTCCTAACTTTATGTACACTTCAAGTTGTTCTTACTTGCCGGTAATGAACCAAACAATCTCCTATTAATCTTGTAGGCATACACGAAGGTTGATATGGATGCCAAATTGAGACAAGTAGCCTCAGGTTTTGAATACGAGGCCAAGTCATTTAAGGCTTACGACATGAATGGGTATCGCTTCCACACTGATAAACACATGCGTGAGAGGCCCAATCGAAGGGCAATAAATAGTGGGGTATATTGTCTAGGGACAGATGGACGTCACTACTATGGAACAATCGAAGAAATTTATGAGCTGCATTACTGTGGTCTACAAGGTGTGAAGCCCGTCGTATTCAGATGCAGTTGGCTCAATCCAGAGAAAGTGAGACGGACCCCTAGTATTGGTTGGGTCGAAGTTGAATGAGCATCGAAATATGCAGGAAATGATGTCTATATTATGGCTCAATAGGCTACACAAGTGTTTTATCTCCTGTATGTGTGCACATCTACGGAACATATCGATCTCTTGAAATGTGATGTTGTGTACAAAGTACCCCCGCATACCAAGGTACCTACCCCAAACAAGGACGATTACCACATAAACCCTGACACATACGAGGGACAGTTCTATCAAGAAGTACAGAATGAAGAAGACGAAGATGATGCGGAGGAAGATGAGGGCGTGCATCACGAAGATGATGCTATGGAACATGAGGCTATTAATGACATGGAAGTAGATAATGCGGAGAACAGATACGAGGATGTTTCTGACCCTCAAGATTTGGCATTACTTCTACGATGGCAAATGGGGCTAGATGATGATGATGAGGGCCCCCCTGAAGATTTCGAGGATGAATGTATGAACGGGCGTGATAGCGATGATGACAGTCCTGATCCAAATGTTGCACCTAATATTGACCCCTATTTCTAACAACTCCATGTATTCATGTAACAACTCTTCGTATTCGTATGTGCAACAACTCTATGTATTCGTGTGTGTAAGAACTCTATGTATTCGTGTGTGCAACAACTCGATGTATTCGTGTGTGTAAGAACTCTATGTACTCATGTGTGCAACAACTCTATGTATTCGTGTGTGCAACAACTCCATGTACTCTTCATATGTGATATATTTAATGTATTTACATCAAGTTGTATCATCTGTACTAATTGGTTTGTTGTTTTTCGTATCAGGTGATTGAAACATGACAGGTGGCAACAAGAATCCAAAGTAAAGTTTGAAAGATGTGGCAGCTCTGTACAATGATCAACCGGTGAAAGAGGTGGCCGCTCCTGCGTCGGTTGCCACAGTCGCCAAGAAGGCCAAATGACCGGCGGGTGTAGACCCCCCTCCCGCGAAAAACCAGGCGAAATGAGGTCGAGTAGGATGCGGGGGAGGAGGAGTAGGAGGCGGATGAGGTGGAGTAGGAGGAGGAGGAGGAGGACGAGGAGGAGGAGTGGTGGTCGACGGAGGAGACGGACACGTAGGAGGGTCCACGGCTGGAGGAGGTGGACGAGAAGGAGCATCCTTACGTAGAGCAACCCGTAGTATATCACCTCTTTCTTCTCCAGGGCCCTCTGATGTAGTGGTTTGCCAGCCTCAGGAGGAGGATGCATGATGGCTGGAGGAGGGGGACACAGAGGATGGGGATGAGGCGAGTGAGGAGGTGGAGGACGAGGAGGCTGAGGAGGAGACGGTGGAGGATGACGACGCCGAGAGGAGGCTGGTTGTTCGTCAGGTTTCTAAGGGTGGGGATGGACCCTCACGAGTGACGGAGAACCACGAGGTGAGCGGCTCACAGCCGGGCGGTTCGACTATCAGCACTACTTCGACAGGGAAAGTGTGGCTGCGTGGTCCTTCAAAGCTTCCTAAACGACCATATGTGCATAGAAACGTGTTGATTAAACCAGTGGGAGAGAAGTAAGTGGTTATATCGACTAATCCCATATAAATTGTACCTTTGTCATTTCATCACATATAAAATGACTTCACTCTTCCTAATGCAGGACCTTAATAAAAGCTGGTGAGAGGCATCCGCCATGTTCGCCGAGTGGCATCATTGGGGGTCTATGTTGGTTAAATTATCCTGGACTGGTCACTTTGCCAAACGGTACCATTGAGCCAGCTTGGTCATGGGATCACTACAAACACGCTCCGGATTTCCTGGATACATGTCAGAGGGTTTATGATAACAGAGCCTTGCGAGTGGTCAACGATTTCTGGGTAAGTCCTTTGAAACACCGCAATGTCAATACCAAAAGGTTTAAATTTGCCAAAGTCATGATTTTACCCTTCTCCCATGTATGCATGTTTGTAGGATTTCTTTACCTGCGCAAATGGTGATAAGGATCACGCCAATGTGGTGGTTGAGAATATTGCCAAGAAACTAGTCCACGACATGCACTATGAGGAGCGCGTCCGGTTAGTGGTCAAGTATCACGCGGACTATCTCAACGTGAAGATTTCCAAAAAGGATGCTCGAGGGGAGCATCTTACACGGGACGGATACTTCAAGGCAAGTGACGATGGATGCTTGTTATTCCCTACATTACCGCAAATTAGATTCCTTACTAAGATGCATTTGTTTACTTATTACAGGTGATTCCTCGGTGGTGCGCTGACAAACGTCCGTGCTGGGAGAAGATCGTCGAACGGTGGACAGATCCAGGTTGACAGGATGAACACAAGGTAATAGCGGATCGGCGTAAATTGATGGGTTGTCCAGGACACCGTCAAGGCAACCTCACCATCCCAGGTGTCATCTCCAAACATGTAGGCAACAACATCCTTTTCTTTTCATTATGTTCTCTTTCATTTGTGAGCATTCCCCTGGACAACATCCTTGGATTGCTTTCTTTTGCAGAAAGAAGACACTGGCGAGGATATCTCTTACTTCTCGGCGTGGACCAACAAACGCACCAAACCCGACAAGGACAAGGACCCTCTCCACCCAGAGAGGGACTGGATCAGCTCTAAAGCCCGGTCAGATGGGGAGAACTACACCAAAAAATTAAAGGAGACGTACGGGCAAGAGGCTGATCCTCACGTGTGCCGTTTGACCCTCTTGTGGCCATTGCCGCGGCAGGCGGTAGACCGAATGGCCGGATGGCGGTTCACCTCGATTCCGTCATAACCTCCTCCCTTTCGAGAGTCAGCACGCTCCGTGCTACGAGTACTAGCTCTAATCCTACCATAGAGCGTCACGTACCACATACCGTGGCCATTATTGAGAAAATTCAGGTCGGTGCTTCTTC
The DNA here is from genome assembly GCA_039707655.1 of Elymus sibiricus. NCBI lineage: Eukaryota > Viridiplantae > Streptophyta > Magnoliopsida > Poales > Poaceae > Elymus > Elymus sibiricus. Next base: position 277,924,822 of record CM077672.1, read on the forward strand.
ATTGATCCTTCATGGTCCTGCATGTTTGCATTTCAACATGATTGACATTTGCACTGCCATATTGTAGACCCGGCTGAATGACACCGAGAAAGAACGAGATGAAGACCGGGCTAAGCTGAAGGCACAAAATGATCTAGTGAAGTCTTTACAACATATGGTGGCCAATCTTTACTCCATGCAGGGCAAGCCAGTGCCAGACATGCCAACGACGCCAGAGTGGAACATTGTGAGTTCCGTTCGAACTATTTCTATCACCATTTTCGGCATTACCATATGCATTCATCTTATTGCCTCAAAACTCTTACAGCTCAATCCATCACAAGGGTCGAACAATGTTCCGGTAGTTCCACCTCAAGTTGGTGGAGTTGGGGAAGCAAACCAAGTGACGCCTTCTGATGTTGATGTTCCCACTCCGATCTCCAAAACCGTGTGAACTTCATGTTATGTTGATGTTTGAAACTCTTCCTTGTGTGTGCGTGAGAACTATTGCATCTTGTGTGTTCTTCAGACTTGTGAACTTGTGGTAGTCGAGTGTGCTTGACAAATATTGCACCTTTTATGCACTATTGCTTCTATGCAGGATGTGCTTGAGAATTATTGCTTTTTTTGTGTGCGATAGTGCTCATATGTGAGATGTTCTATGTGGGATGCACTACATACTGCTGTTGTATATGTTTTGTTGCAGGGATGAAACAAAAAAGACTGCTGGACAATCCTTTGCCGAGAGTGACTCTCGGTAAAGACCCCTGGACTGGAGCAGGATACAATCTTTACCGAGGTGACTCTCGGAAAAGGGTGGCAACCTGTAGAGCCTGATGTCTTTACCGAGAGCCCTCTCGTAAAAGTGTGCAAACCTGAAGAGACTGATAGGATTTACCGAGAGTGCTGCCTCTCGGCAAAAGTATAATGTTTGCCGAGAGTAGCTCTCGGCAAAACATAGACTCGGCCTGTCAGGTGGCCGACACGTGCCTGCTTCCTATTGGCCGTCTTTGCCGAGAGTGGCTCTCGGCAAATAGGGCTCTCGGCGTATGTTGCGGGCACAGGCTGTCAGGTGGCTGACACGTGCCTGCTTCCTATTGGCCATCTTTACCGAGAGTGGCTCTCGGCAAATAGGGCTCTCGGCGTATGTTGCAGGCCCAGGCTGTCAGGTGGCTGACACGTGCCTGCTTCCTATTGGCCGTCTTTACCGAGAGTGGCTCTCGGCAAATATGGCTCTCAGCGTATGTTGCGGGCCCAGGCTGTCAGGTGGCTGACACGTGCCTATTTCCTATTGGCCGTCTATACCGAGAGTGGCTCTCGGCAAATGATGGCTCTCGGCATATGTTGCGGGCCCAGGCTGTCAGGTGGCTGACACGTGCTTGTTTCCTATTGGCTGTCTTTGCCGAGAGTTGCTCTCGGCGTATGTTGCGGGCCCAGGCTGTCAGGTCGCTGACACGTGGCTGTTTCCTATTGGCCCTCTTTGCCGAGAGGAGCTCTCAGTAATGATGGCTCTCGGCGTATGTTGCGGGACCAGGCTGTCAGGCATCCGACACGTGTCTGTTTCCTACTGGCTGTCTTTGCCGAGTGTCACTCTCGGCAAAGAGACTCCTCCGTTTCCGTCTGCCTTCCGTGAGTCACTTTATTTTGCCGTGGTGCACTGTTTGACACTCGGCAAAGAGTTTGCCGAGTGCCCGTGTTTTGGGCTCTCGGCAAATTTATGTTTGCCTGAGAGTTGTACGCCGGGTGGCCTTTGCCGAGTGCAACTCTCGGCAAAGGCTTTGCCGAGGGTTTTAGGCCCTTTGCCGAGTGTTTTTGGCACTCGGCGTCTGTGACGATTCCAGTAGTGATGCGAGCACCAATATCAAATCTCCTAACAATCCAACCACAGGTTGGTTCAGAACGTAAAAGTAATAACTATGCCAAAGAGCAAACGAAAAGTAGTGGCGCGGCGCCGATCTGCGTTTGACAGGGGTGGCGTTGAAATGAGCAAACGGGGCCAGAAAAGCAACAGTCAATGGTAGAAAAGAGCGTGGACCCGCAAGACCGACTAGGCCAAGTAACGGTCAACCTTGGAGTATTTTGGTTCGGGAGTCAAACACTAACAAATAATCGGCGATGTGCAAACTACCAATGTCTGTTCCTCTAGAGCTTCCACTCTCCCACATCACCAAAAATCGCATGGGACGATGCTCGAGAGTTCACCGGCGTCACAGTTTTCGTACCACGCGATGACATGCAGTACCACCGCCAAGGAAAGGATCTAGCACCGGATCTACGGGTGGGCACCATTGGACGCGAACAATTGACCCTGGCACGTCCGTTTCACAGGACAGGTGCCAAACCATTGGTGACTAAACGAAGATCCGGATCACGCGATTCGTGGCGCAACACGACGATGGAAAAAGGAGGCTTGCGTGCTAGCGCCTGCGCACGCATTGATTCGGATCGCCGGCTTTATAGTGCCACCTCGCTTCAGTGAGCTCCCTAGCCTTTCCCGTACCCGCACCGCACGGATGCAGCATGCAAAGGAGAGAGAGGATCCCGTAGCGGGACACGCAATTGAGGCGCGCGCCATTATTTTGAGAGGCTGAGAATCGCGGCCGCGAGGGAATCGAATCAGACATACTTTAAGATGCCCATTGTAGTACCAACGAACGACACCGTAACAAAGTGTCTAATTTGAAATCGATTTGTGGTCACATTTTTTCGTAACCATTCGATCAATGGACATAATGTATGTAGTCAAATTAATCTTGAAGGTAGTTTTTGTTACAGATTCTATGCTTCACATCCGAGGTGAGACGTGAAGAGAGATGATGCAGGTTCGCCGAGTATATATAGTCCGGCCGACGATTCTCGTTTTCTCTCGCGTGCGCATGCATGAACCTGGAGCATGCACCAGTGGAAATACCCCACGTGTCGGCCGCGTCCTCCTCCCTCTCTCGTCCATGCATGAAGCAGAGCAATACATGCAACCACAAAGAGAGGATAAACGGAAACGGAGGGGGAAAGGGGACGAACCAACAAATCGATTGGCTTTGATAGTCACGATTTCCCGGCCGCAAAAGTCGATTCTGCTTGTCGATCGGCTGCTCGTTCTCTGCCGCGTCGGTCGTCTTCGTCGTCGGTGGATATCTGTTGCAATTGGTCGCCACCGGCATGCTGTCTCATGCATGCACTCCGTGGTGAGCGCCAAGTAATGATGAAGATGATGCCGCAGCATGCAGTCGCCTCCCCCCTAGCTCCCAGGGAGGAAGAGCATGTTCTCCGGCTGCGGCGGCGGCCATAGGTCCCCTTTCACCGGAGACAACGGTTGACGCAAGGACAAGTTCGTGAGGTTGGAGGATACGGTCAGCCCGAGGATCGCCGCCATGGACGGCCCCGGCAGTGGCCACCAGATGGACAGCTACTTCTCCCGCGGCCCCAAGATCCGGTCCCGATCCATCCGCATGGCGGCTGCCGGCGTCATCAACCAGTCGGAGCGGTTCAAGAACATCGGCCGTGTCTTCCAGGAGGACCTTAAGAGCATCTCCCTCAAGATCTACGACCCGCAGGACCCGTTCCTGATGCGCATGAACCGCCTCTTCGTCTTCTCCTGCATCATCTCTGTCGCCACCGACCCGCTCTTCTTCTACCTCCCTTCTGTCAATGTGACCCAGAGCAACACATGCATCGGCTTCAAACGTGAACTGGCCGTCGGTGCCACCGCTGTGCGCACCGCCATCGACTTCTTCTACCTCGCGCGGATCGTGCTGCAGTTCCACACCGCCTTCATCGCACCGTCGTCGCGGGTGTTCGGCCGCGGGGAGCTCGTCGTCGACCATAGTGCCATTGCGCGCCGCTACCTCCACCGTTTTTTTGTTGTTGACATCCTCTCTGTGCTCCCCCTGCCACAAATCCAGATGATCAAGTTCTTCTTGAAGCCCAAGAACGCAGACCTGCTTCCCATCAAGACGGCGCTCTTCTTCATCGTGCTCACCCAGTACTTGCCCCGCCTCCTCCGCTTCTACCCTATCACCTCCGAGCTTAGGCGCACCACCGGCGTCTTCGCAGAGACTGCCTTCGCCGGCGCCGCCTTCTACCTCCTCCTCTACATGCTATGCTCCCACATGGTGGGTTCCTTCTGGTACCTCCTCGCCGTCGAGCGCCTGGATGACTGCTGGCGCGAAAAGTGTGCGGGGCTCAAGTTCCACCAGTGCAAGAAATTCATGTACTGCGGGGGTAAACAAGGGGGCGATGAGGATGAGTTCATGCAGTGGCGGACCATGATCCGGCAGGTGCTCGCGCAGGAGTGCGCACCTGTGGACAACAACGGCACGGGCTTCAACTACGGCATCTATACCACCGCCATCACCTCAGGGGTCACCCACACCAACGACCTCGTCCCAAAGATTCTCTACTGCCTATGGTGGGGCCTCCAGAACCTCAGCACCGGCGCCCAGGGGTTGGAGACCACGCACTACAAGGGGGAGGCCCTTTTCGCCATCATCCTCGCGGTCTTCGGTCTCATCCTCATGGCACTGCTCATCGGCAACATGCAGACGTACCTCCAGTCCATGACGTTGCGTATGGAGGAGATGCGGCTCAAGCGACGGGACTCGGAGCAGTGGATGCGCCATCGCCACCTCCCCGATGACCTCCGGGAGCGTGTGTGGCGACACAACCAGTACAAGTGGCTCGAGACACGGGGCGTGGACGAGGACGGTCTCGTGCGCTGCCTCCCCAAGGACATCCGACGAGACGTCAAGCGCCACCTCTGCCTCCGCCTCGTCCGTCGCGTGCCGCTCTTTGCCAACATGGACGAGCGCCTCCTCGACGCCATCTGCGAGAGGCTCAAGCCCAGCCTATGCACAGAGTCCACCTACGTGGTGCGGGAAGGGGAACCCGTCGATGAGATGCTCTTCATCATCAGAGGCCGCCTCGAGAGCTCCACCACCGACGGGGGCCGCATGGGGTTCTTCAACAGGGGGCTCCTCAAGGAAGGGGACTTCTGCGGCGAGGAGCTCCTCACATGGGCACTGGACCCCAAGGCAGCGGCGAACTTACCGCTGTCCACTCGCAGCGTCAAGGCGCTCTCCGAGGTGGAGGGCTTCGCGTTGCATGCCGACGAGCTTAAGTTCGTCGCGGGGCAGTTTCGACGTATGCACAGCAAGCAACTACAGCAGACCTTCAGGGTGTACTCGCAGCAGTGGCGCACCTGGGCGTCGTGCTTCATCCAGGCCGCGTGGAGGAGGTACCAGAAGCGGAAAGCGGCGGAGCATCGGAGGCGGGAGGAAGAAGAGATGTACAACACCGAGATGGCATCTGTGTCGTCGTCGAGTCAGATCAAGACAACGTTCCTCGTGTCGAGATTCGCCAAGAACGCCATGCGCGGTGTGCAACGCCAGCGGTCGCTCCAGGAGGAGAGCCTCATTCTGTTGTCCAAGCTACCAGAGCCCGACTTTGGCAAAACCAACTATTAATTTTTTCTGTCCCGCACGTGCTACTACACTGGTCTTGAAACACATGTGTATCATTAAATTAAGACATGTACATGAATTACCAAACTGACATGATATATAAAGACATAAAGAGCAATGGGAGAATGTAATGCATATTGGCTTCACAGAGATACCTAATAAATTAATATGTGAAGAACATATGTGTATGAGTTAGGACGGCTTGGACTTCCATTTGTTCCCGGCAGAAGATGAAATTCAGAAAATATAATTTAAAAGAGGAAACTGCATTTTGGATCATAGTACAACACAACAACATTGAGGTCCACAAAAAAAACACCGCAACATTGAGTGTGCCGACTGTAAGGGCTACTCCAACATAGATAACCATATTGAGCGCAGTCCGAACCGGACGGTCAGGACACTTTTGGCCATCCAACTGGGGTCACCTAATTTATCTGGATAGATCAAGACGTCTAAAATCCCACAAACCGTCACCAAACTAGGGGGGGGGGGGTGGAGGGGGGCCGGACCTCCACCATGTCAGACTCCGACAACATGGACCCACCTAGAACCCCTGTTCCACCTCTCTTGCCGTGTTAGCTCTCTCTCCGTGATTGTAGGAACGAAGTATGTCTACCAGAGGGGGGGGGGGGGTGAATGGGAAATTTAAAAGTTCTTTCGGAAACTTCAAATCTCTCAGAACTCAGCAGCGGAACGGAATTAAACGGAGTACAGTGAGCGAACAAAAACTAGCAAGTGAGAGCTAAAGCATGCATCGAAAGGAATCACATGACCGAAATTCAACATATAAACTGAACCGAATGTAAATTGAGTATAGATGAAACCAGTGTTGCTCGATGGCGATGAATGATTTGGTAAACCAATTCGCCCTTCTTCAAAAGGACCATGTCTGGTTGGAGGGATTGTGATTGAACACAGAAGATAAACTCTCTTCATCCTATTCTCCTCGATAACTGATTCGTCAATCAGTGCCGATCACTCGTGGTAGATGCTTGAGGCGATCTCCGAACCTTTACAGGCTTCTTTTTCGTGAACCATAATTACTCTTGGTCACTCACTACTGCAGGCGACCGCTAACGCGACACATGAATCAGAGACCCCGCAACCAAACTGTGTGTGACGCATGAATCGCATACGGTGTCGTAATAAAACCGTCACCAATAAGACGAACTGTGTGCGATGCCGGAGACATCAAGCATGATTCATATTAGAGACGCATGTGCAATACGTGGCATACAGTTCATCCATACGAACTATTTGCGATGAGCCAGAACAACAGAAACGGGCAGCCAGTTCGAGGTGTGTGCGATATACGGCATACAGTTCACTCGGATGAACTGTTTGCGATTACCTAACACAACAGAAACGGTCAGCCAGATCAAGGTGTATGTGATATACGGCATGCGGTTCACTCGGATGAACTATTTGCGATGAGCCAAAACAACAAAAACGGTTCAACTTAACAAGATGTGTGTGATACGTGATACGTCCCAAACGTATCTACTTTTCCAAACACTTTTGCTCTGATTTTGGACTCTAATTTGCATGATTTGAATGGAACTAACCCGGACTGGCGCTGTTTTCAGCAGAATTGCCATGGTGTTGTTTTTGTGCAGAAATAAAAGTTCTCGGATGGACCTAAAAATTTACGAAGAATTATTTCAGAATATATAAAAAATACTGGCGAAAAGATCCACCAGAGGGGGCCCACCAGGCGCCACAAGCCTGGGGGGCGCGGCCACCCCCCCAGGGCGCGCCTGGCAGGCTTGTGGCCCCTTGCCAACTCCGTTTACCCTAATTCCAGTGCTATAAGTACCTATTCGTGGAGAAAAAAATCAGAGAGAAAGAATCATCGCGTTTTACGATACGGAGCCGCCGCCACCTCCTGTTCTTCATCGGGAGGGCTGATCTGGAGTCTGTTCGGAGCTCCGGAGAGGGGGATTTTGACGCCGTCGTCATCATCAACCATCCTCCATCATCAATTTCATGATGCTCACCGCCGTGAGTGAGTAATTTCTTCGTAGGCTTGCTGGACGGTGATGGGTTGGATGAGATTTATCATGTAATCGAGTCAATTTGTTAGGGCTTTGATCCCTAGTATCCACTATGTTCTGAGATTAATGTTGCTATGACTTTGCTATGCTTAATGCTTGTCACTAGGACCCGAGTGCCATGATTTCAGATCTGAACCCTTTATGTTTTCATGAATATATTTGTGTTCTTGATCATATCTTGCAAGTTATATGCACCTATTACGTGTTATGATCCGCATACCTCAAGGTGACAATAATTGGGATTCTTTCACTATGTGCTAATGCTTTGTTCCGGTTCTCTATTAAAAGGAGGCCATAATATCCCTTAGATTTGCTTATGGACCCCGCTGCCATGGGAGAGTAGGACAAAAGATGTCATGCAAGTTCTTACTATAAGCACGTATGACTATACGAAATACATGCCTATATTACATTGATGAATTGGAGCTATTGTGTATCGCCCTAGGTTGTGACTGTTACATGATGAATGTCATCCAACATAATTATCCAACACCGATCCAATGCCTACGACTTTCTCATATTGATCTTTGCTAAGTTACTTTTGTTGCTGTTGCTGTTACAATCACTACAAAACTGCTACTGTTACTGTCTCTGTTACTATTGCTGCTGTTACTATTGCTATCAAAATTATCATACTACTGTGCTACTAAACACTTTGCTGCAGATATTTAGTTCTCCAGGTGTGGTTAAATTTACAACTCAACAGCTAATACTCACAAATATTCTTTGGCTCCCCTAGTGTCGAATCAATAAATCTGGGTGAAATACTACCCGCGAAAACTGTTGCGATCCCCTATACTTGTGAGTTATCAAGACCTTTTTCTGGCGCCGTTGCCGTGGAACATAGCTCTATCTGTTGAGTCACTTGGGATTTATATCTATTGATCACTATGAAGAATCTGAAAGACGCTAAGACCAAGATCGTCCCCTCTATGACTAGAGGAGGTAAGGAACTGTCATCACACTCTGCACTTGATTCACCTTATGTTTTGAGTAGACTTGCGACACCACCACCTGTTATTCATTCTGATATGTCGCAAGTTATTGATGATACTACTTCTGCTATGAATGAAACTAGTGATGATGCTAGTACTATGCTTGATGATACTGTGCCACTAGGTGAATTTCTTGATGAACAAATTGCTAAAGCTAAAGAAATTGAAAATGTTGAAACTCTTGAAAATTATGATTCACCTGTTATGCCAAGTCCTCCTATTAGAGTTGAAATGCCTAAGATACCTGATGGTTATGTTTTCGATGGAGAGACAGTTAGGGCAATTCTTGCTTCTAATGATAGAGATGATGTTAGAAAATTGCTTGCTAAGTTAAAAGAAAAGTCTATGATGGAGAGAATGAAATATGATCCTAAGTTTGCTACTTCACCTATCTTTCTTACCGATAAGGATTATGAATTCTCTGTCGATCCTGAGTTGATTACTTTGGTTGAATCTGATCCTTTTCTTGATTATGAAACTGAAACTGTTGTGGCACACCTTACTAAATTGAATGATATAGCCACCCTATTTGCTCATGAAGAAAAAATTCGCTACTATTACATCCTTAAGTTGTTTCCTTTCTCATTAAAGGGTGATGCTAAAAATGGTTTAATACTCTTGCTCCTGGTTGTGTGCGTAGTCCCCAGGATATGATATATTACTTCTCTGAAAAATATTTTTCTGCTCATAAGAAACAAGCTGCTTTACAGGAAATATTTAACTTTGTGCAAATTGAAGAAGAGAATCTCCCTCAAGCTTGGGGGAGGCTTCTCCAACTACTTAATGCTTTGCCTGATCATCCTCTTAAGAAAAATGAAATACTTGATATCTTTTATAAGACTAACCGATGCTTCTAGGGACTACCTAAATAGTTGTGCTGGTTCTATTTTCAGGGAACGAACTGTTGGACAGGCTGAAGAATTATTTAATAATATGTTGAGAAATGCCGATGATTGGACACTTCCTGAACCACCACCCAAGCCAACTCCGAAGAAGAGATGTATTCTATTCCTCAGTCCAGAAGATATGCAAGAAGCTAAGAAATCTATGAAGGAAAAAGGTATTAAAGCTGAAGATGTTAATAATCTACCACCTATTGAAGAAATACATGGACTTGATATTCCGACACAAGTAGTGGAGGAAGGTGATATTCCTTACAATAAATCTGCTAGTCAATGCTTGGAGGAATTTGATAACTATGTTGTTAAGCAAGAGAATTTTAATATGCATGTTAGCAATCAGTTAAAAAGAAATGCCATCATGATTGATCGCTTGAGTGATTTGATGTTTAGAATTGCTAATGATGTTAAGGGTTTGAGTAAACATGCTTCTATGGTCCAGACTCAGTTAGAACAAATTGCTAAGTCACAAAATGATTTGCTATGTGCTAATGCTTTGTTACGGTTCTCTATTAAAAGGAGGCCTTAATATCCCTTAGATTTCCTTATGGACCCCGCTGCCTTGGGAGGGTAGGACAAAAGATGTCATGCAAGTTCTTACTATAAGCACGTATGACTATATACGGAATACATGCCTACATTACATTGATGAATTGGAGCTATTGTGTATCGCCCTAGGTTGTGACTGTTACATGATGAATGTCATCCAACATAATTATCCATCACCGATCCAATGCCTGCGCTTTTCGCATATTGATCTTTGCTAAGTTACTTTCATTGCTGCTGCCGTTACAAATACTACAAAATTGCTACTGTTACTGTTACTGTTACTACTGTTACAACTGCTATTGAAACTATCATACTACTGTGCTACTAAACACTTTGCTGCAGATATTTAGTTCTCTAGGTGTGGTTGAATTGACAACTCAACTGCTAATACTCGCAAATATTCTTTGGCTCCCCTTGTGTCGAATCAATAAATCTGGGTGAAATACTACACGCGAAAACTATTGCGATCCCCTATACTTGTGGATTATCAAGACCTTTTTCTGGCGCCGTTGCCGGGGAGCATAGCTCTATCTGTTGAGTCACTTGGGATTTATATCTGTTGATCACTATGAAGAATCTGAAAGACGCTAAGACTAAAATCGTCCCCTCTATGACTAGAGGAGGTAAGGAACTGCCATCACACTCTGCACTTGATTCACCTTCTGTTTTGAGTAGGCTTGCGACACAGCCACCTGTTATTCATTCTGATATGTCGCAAGTTATTGATGATACTACTTCTGTTATGAATGATACTTATGATGATGCTAGTACTATGCTTGATAATACTGTGCCACTTGGTGAATTTCTTGATGAGCAAATTGCTAAAGGTAAAGGAATTGAAAATGTTGAAACTCTTGAAAATTATGATTCACCTATTATGCCTAGCTCTCCTACTAGAGTTGAAATACCTGAGACATCTGATGGTTATGTTTTTGATAGGGAGACAGTTAGGGCAATTCTTGCTTTTAATGATAGAGATGAGGTTAGAAAATTGCTTGCTGAGTTGAAAGAAAAATTTATGAGGGAGAGAATGAAATATGATCCTAAGTTTGCTACCCCTCCCATATTTGTTACCGATAAGGATTATGAATTCTCTGTCGATCCTGAGTTAATTACTTTGGTTGAATTTGATCCTTTTCATGGTTATGAAGCTGAAACTGTTGTGGCACACCTTACTATGTTGAATGATATTGCCACCCTATTTGCTCATGAGGAAAAAATTCGCTACTACTATATTCTTAAGTTGTTTCCTTTCTCATTAAAGGGTGATGCTAAGAAATGGTTTAATACTCTTGCTCCTGGTTGTGTGCGTAGTCCCCAGGATATGATATATTACTTCTCTGAAAAATATTTTCCTGCTCATAAAAAACAAGCCGCCTTACAGGAAATATTTAACTTTGTGCAAATTGAAGAAGAGAATCTCCCTCGAGCTTGGGGGAGGCTTCTACAACTACTTAATGCTTTGCCTGATCATCCTCTTAAGAAAAATGAAATACTTGATATCTTTTATAATGGACTAACCGATGCTTCTAGGGACTACCTAGATAGTTGTGCTGGTTGTATTTTCAGGGAACAAACTATTGGACAGGCTGAAGTACTATTGAATAATATATTGAGAAATGCCAATGATTGGACACTTCCTGAACCACCACCTAAGCCAACTCCGAAGAAGAGAGGTATTCTATTCCTCAGTCCAGAAGATATGCAAGAAGCTAAGAAATCTATGAAGGAAAAAGGTATTAAAACTGAAGATGTTAAGAATTTATCACCTATTGAAGAAATACATGGACTTGACATCCCGACACAGGTAGTAGAGGAAAATTCTCTTCGTAGATTCAATGAAAGTGATATTCCCTATAATAAAACTGCTAGTCAATGCCTGGATGAATTTGATAACTACATTGTCAAGCAAGAGAATTTCAATGTATATGTTAGCAATCAACTAAAACGGAATGCCATCATGATTGAACACTTGAGTGATTTGATGTTTAAAACTGCTAATGATGTTAAGTGCTTGAGTAAACATGCTTTTATGGTTCAGACTCGGTTAGAACAAATAGTTAAGTCACAAAATGATTTGCTTGGTGAGATGAATAATAAAAAGAATTATCACGTTGTTAGAGTAGTTACTAGAGGAGGTAGAATGACTCAGGATCCTTTATATCCTGAAGGTCATCCTAAAAGAATTGAACAAGATTCTCAAAGAAATAATATTGATGCACCTAGTCCTTCTAAGAAGAAAAAGAAAAAGAAGAATGATAAAACTTTGTCTGCTTCTAGTGAACCTGAGACGGAAAAACCTCCTGAGAATCAAAATGATGTTTCTATTTCTGATGCTGAGACACACTCTGGTAATGAACATACACCTAATGATAATGATAATGATGATGTTCATGTTGATGCTCAACCAGATAATGATGTAGAAATAGAATCTGCTGTTGATCTTGATAACCCACCTCCTAAGAATAAAAGATATGATAAAAAAGACTTTGTTGCTAGAAAACATGGGAAAGAAAGAGAACCATGGGTTCAGAAACCTATGCCTTTTCCCACTAAACCATCTAAAAACAAAGATGATGAAGACTTTGAGCGCTTTGTCGAAATGCTTAGACCTGTCTTTTTGCGCACTCACTTTATTGATATGTTGAAAATGTCTCCTTATGCTAAATACATGAAACATATTGTCACTAATAAAAGAAAGATACCTGAAGCTGAAATCTTCACCATGCTTGCAAATTATTCTTTTAAGGGTGGAGTACCTAAGAAGTTAGGAGATCCAGAAATACCTAATATACCATGCTCCATTAAAAGAAGTTATGTTAAAACTGCTTTATGTGATTTAGGAGCCGGTGTTATTGTTATGCCTTTCTCTTTATATAGAAGACTTGATTTGAATAAGCTCACACCTACTAAAATATCTTTGCAAATGGCTGATAAATCCACTGCTATACCTATTGGAATTTGCGAGGATGTGCCCGTTGTAGTTGCAAATGTTACTATCTTGACAGACTTTGTTATTCTTGATATGCCCGAGGACGAAAACATGTCGATTATCCTTGGAAGACCCTTTTTGAATACTGCAAGGGCTGTTATTGATTGCAACAAAAGCAAGGTTACTTTTCATGTCAGTGGTAATGAGCATACGGTTTATTTTCCGAAGAAACAAAGGTCGGTGAATGGTATCAATTGTATTGAAAAAGTTTCAACAATCACTATTGGAGGTTTCAAATTTCCTCTTCCTACTATCAAAAAGAAATATGAAATTCTTATTATTGGGGAGATGCATATCCCCATTGAGGTAACTTAGTGATATACGAAGATTCTTCGGTTTCATGCCATTCGGAAATAGTTTGTTAATAAGACTTGATCAACCTTATTAATGGATTCTTTTTGAGGGGCATGTGGTCGATGAATTTAGTAAGCACAACTTTCTGTACCCACCTTTTGCTCTCTGTTATTTGTAGTTGAATAAAATAAAATGCCATGATTATCCTATTTTCTGAATTTCCCGTGCAATAAAAAATGGCCCAAAAATAAAAGTTCTCAGAATGCCATGAAAATTTAGTATGATTTTTTATGCAATATTTAAGAATTTTTGGCACTGAACACACCCCAGGGGGTTGCACATGTGAGCCACAAGCTCACAGCGCGGCCACCCCCCTGGGCGCGCCCAGTAGGCTTGTGGGTCCCACAGGGACCCACTCACTTATGCCAGCCACCCATCTCCTTCTTCTTCCTCCAGAAAAATCAAACTTGCTTCCAAGCCCGTGTTCTTGCTCATTTTGCTGTGATTTTTTATCTCCTTGATCGGAACTCCATTTCCAAAACTGTTTTGAGGAATTACTCCTTGGTATGTGACTCCTCCAATGCTCCAATTAGTTTTTGTTCTAGTGCTTTATACTTTGCAAATTTTTGCTGCTGTGGTGACCATGTTTATGAGCTTGCATGTTGAATTTGTATGGTCCAAAGTAGATTTGATGCATGATATAGCCCCTAGATACTTTTAGGAGTAGTTACTATGAATTTGTTGAGTTTCGTTCACTTTTATTTTGAGTCACTAAAAATTTCAGAAATTTTCAGAGAAAGAAAATGTTCAGGAAGATATTCCATGTGGGTTCCTCGAGCAAGAGTGCCCCTAGGCATGCGATACGCGAGCCGGATACCGAACCACCGCGGGAGGTTTCGGTTTTGCCATGCGAGTGGCCATCGGATGCCTTCATGATTCGAGCTGGCATCAAGGAAGAGTTTGATATGTACATGTGCAATGCCGAGCTCACGGAGTTCCTGACAGACAGGTGCCCGCAATACTATAACCTCACTGACTCCTTTGTGCAGAGATTCAAGTATGTATATCAGCGCACTGCACATGATGTTATTTTCAACTTATATGAAAAGCCTTTTCGCATGTCCGTTGAAGAATTTAGTAGTGTTTGTAAAATTCCATTCTGGGGGACTTGCACTAAACCTCGTAAATCTGACTGCAATGAATTTCTCATGAACATTACTAAGGGTGAAACTAGAGGCATTACGCAAGCTAGTATGGGGAGCATTCATTTTCCTGCAATACATTATTTTGCTCTGTTCATTGGTAGATGCATTAATGGTAAACATGACCCTAGTCATTTATGCACTCCTGATTTGAGCATTCTTAAGAGTGCAGTGCTGGGAGATAGACAATTTAACATGGGGGCTATTGTTGCACGTAGGTTACATAATAATGCCCTAGTTGGTGATTTCTTTGGTGGAATTTATGCTACTCGCTTAGCCGCTTATCTTGGTGTGCCCATAAAACGTAATGATACCCTGTTGCCACCGAGTTTTCTTGATTATGATGCTATGGAACGCCACTAGTTCCTTGAGAGGAGTGACCCCCCATTCAGATACAGGCTAATCTTTAATAGGCGTCGTGTTTTCCATATTGTTTTGCCTGCTCCTGCCTTCTTTGATTTCCAGGAAAAAACATAGACATTTCATACTTGAGGAGGAGGCTGAGGAGTACGAGAGGCCGGCGGAGACCGAGCGCCTCAATGAGACAGCTCGCCAAGCTGTGGCAGCTGCACTTCGGTATAACCCGGACTACCACCACGGGTATTATCCTGGCCAGGAGTGGCCATAGACCGACTTAGGCCAAAAGCCTAAGCTTGGGGGAGTACGTATTTCTCACCGACATTACATTCATGTTCACACACTAATTCCAGCTCTCGGTGTTCATCCTTTTTCATTGTATATCCATGTTAGTTTTATTTTCACTTTCTTCTTGTGTGTTTTGAAAACTTTCAAAAATCAAAAAAAAAATTAGTTGTAGTTTCTTTCCTGTTTAGTTAATTCGTAGAAGTAAAAGAAAACCCAAAAAGATTTCTCGTTTCTTCTTTTACTTGTTGGGAGCTTTCCCGTGTAAATAGTTTTTCTCGTTTTTCGTTGTTCCTTCGTTAATTTGCTTTCTTCAGAAAAATTAAAAACTCCAAAAATATTTCAGTGTGTTTCTCTGAATTGCTTTCGTTTTTGTTGAGTCGTAGTAAGGAGAAAGACCATGATGAAAATGTTGAGTGGCCCTCATATGCTTTATTGTTGATCTAACAAAGAGCCACTATTATTTTGTCTTCTCCTCTGAATAAATGTTTGCAGATTCCAGCTTAGTCCACGACACTCTTGTACTATTATTATTTTCACATCATTCGGTCGTGCAAGTGAAAGGCAATAATGACGATATTTGATGAAGTGATTGCGGTGAAGAAAAGCTGGTATGAACTCTTCTTGTTTTTGTCTTTGTAAATATGTTTAGCTCATTATTCATGATTCAGCATTATTATGAGTAAACATATTTGTGATGACAATTAGAGATTATAGTTGCTCATGCCATGCTTAAATAGCTAGGAGTGGATAATGATTTATCTTGAGTGTCAACATGCATTAAAATGGTTGTGATGTAGTATGTTAGCATGGTATCCTCCTCTGAGTAATTCGAGTGGCTTGACTTGGCACATGTTCATACATGCAGTTGAATCAAAACCAACATAGCCTCCATGATATTTATGTTCAGGGTGTTGATATCCTACTCATGCTCGTGTTCAATGTTAATTATTCGCAATGCATGTCTATGACCATTTTCGCTCTCTAGCTGGTCGCTTCTCAATCTATTTGCTAGCCTTCACCTGTACTAAGCGGGAATACTGCTTGTGCATCCAAATCCTTAAACCAAAGTTGTTCCAGATGAGTCCACTATATCTTCCTATATGCGGTATTACTCTGCCGTTCCAAGTATTTGCATGTGCCACCTCTAAATATTCAAATGAACATCTGTTTTGTGCGCCCGTACCGCTCATGGAGCGACAGGGGGCGGTCAGTATCTTCCATGCTAAGTGGGTTATTCTCGAGATGAGTGTTTATTCACTTGTCATTGCATGAGAGAGGCTGGTATTTGGGATGCCCAGTCCTATGCTCAAATCGAAAATACATAATGCAAACAAACTCCCCTGAAAAGTTGTTGGTCTGGAGGGCACCCGAGGATTTGGCTAGCCATGGCTTGTGTTGGTATGGTGGAGGGGGAGTAAACTTTACCTTTCCGGTTGGGAACCGCCTATAATTGTCGGGGAACGTAGCATGAAAATCAAAAATTTCCTACGAATCACCCAAGATCTATCTATGAGAAGCATAGCAATGAGAGGGGAGAGTGTGTCTACATACCCTTGTAGACCAAAAGCGTTAACGATCTAGAGATCGTGGTTGGCGTAGTCGTACTCGCGTCGCGATCCAATCCGATCCGAGCACCGCACGTGCGGCACCTCCGAGTTTAGCACACGTCCGACTCGGTGACGTATCCTCCTTCTTGATCCAGCAAGAGAGGGAGAATAGGTAGATGAGATCTAAACCAACACGACGGCGTGGTGGTGGTAATGGCAGCGGAACACCGACAGGGCTTCGCCAAGCGCTAATGGATCGAGGTGGAGGCTTATCGGGAGAGAGAGGAAGCTTGGGTTTGGTGTGTCCACCCCTTGCGCCCCCTCCCCACTATATATAGGGGTGTGGGATGGCTGGGGGCGCAGCCCTAGCCCCTCCTCCAAGGAGGGGAGGCGTCCAAGGGAGGAAACTTGCCTCCCAAGGCAAGTGGACTCCCTCCCACTTAGGGTTTCTCCTTCCCAGGCGCATGGGCCTTGTGGGGGCTGGTGCGCCTGGCCCAATAAGGCCAGAGCACCCCCTACAGCCCATGCATGCCCTAGGTGCTGGTTGAATCCACTTGTGGACTTCCGGACCCCTCCGGAACCTTCCGGAAGCTTCTGGAAGCTTCCCGGTACAATACCGAAAGAAACAGATTTTTCCGGAACTCCGACAACAACTTTCCATATATAAATCTTTACCTCCGGACCATTCCGGAGCTCCTCGTGATGTCCTGAATCCCATCCGGGACTCTGAACAACCTTCAGACTTTGCCATATGAATATCTCAATACTACCCTAGCGTTACCTAACGTTAAGCGTGCGACCCTACGGGTTCGGGAATATGCAGACATGACCGAGACTCTTCTCCAATCAATAACCAATAGCGGAACCTGGATGCCCATATTGATTCCCACATATTCAACGAAGATCTTTATCGGTTGAACCATGATGTCGAGGATTCAGTTAATCCCGTATACAATTCCCTTTGTCCGGCGATATGTTACTTGCCCGAGATTCGATCGTCGGTATCTCCATACCTAGTTCAATCTTGTTACCGGCAAGTCTCTTTACTCGTTCCGTAATACAAGATCACGTGGCTAAATCATTAGCCACATTGCTTGCAAGCTCTTTATGATGTTGTATTACCGAGAGGGCCCAGAGATATCTCTCCGTCATACGGAGTGACAAATCCCAGTCTCGATCCGTGCTAACCCAACAAACACCTTCGGAGATACCTGTAGAGCACCTTTATGATCACCCAGTTACGAAGTGACGTTTGGATACACATTAAATATTCCTCTGGTGTCAGGGAGTTGCACGATCTCATGGTCTAAGGAGCAGATACTTGACATGAAGAAAGCTGTAGCAAATAACTAAACGATCTGATGCTAAGCTTAAGGTTGGGTCTTGTCCATCACATCATTCTCCTAATGATGTGATCCCGCTATCAAGTGACAACTCATGTCTATGGTTAGGAAACTTTAACCATCTTTGATCAACGAGCTAGTCTAGTAGAGGCTCACTAGGGACACGGTGTAGTTTATGTATTCACACATGTATTTAAGTTTCCGGTCAATACAATTATAGCATGAATAATAAACATTTATCATGAACAAGGAAATATGATAATAACCAATTTATTATTGCCTCTAGGGCATATTTCCAACAATAATGTGTTTAGCATGGAATATATTGAAAAATCTCGGTCGTAACGTTGACAGGAAAAGCATACCTCTCAAAATTATTTTCATCTCTAATTTAAGCTTCAAGCTCTGGCACCGCTACAAATCCATGCTTCCCTCTGCGAAGGGCCCTTCCATTTACTTTTATGTTATTTTACTTTTATTGTTGAGTCATCACCCTCTCATTTAAGCACCAGTTGGAGAGCACTATTGTCATTTTTATGCATTGAGTATAGTTAATGTTGGGTGTGACCATGACTGGATATCCTCTACCCTGAATTACAATGTTTAGTCATTTCTTGAATCTCAGAGGTGCTCTGCATTTATGTTTTGTGGTCTCAGAAAGGGCTAGCGAGATACCATGTTATCATATTATATCATGATTTTTTTGACAAAGTGTTGGCATCCGAGATATCTTATTTTTGCTCGCTAGTTGGTTATGTTATTGCCATGAGTAAATGTGAGACCTAAGTATTATCATTCATATGGTTAGTTCATAATCTTTGCTGAAAACTTGGATGCTAGTTAAGTATATATACAGGCAACAAGAACAAAAGAGTTTGTAAAAGTTTTTCTTTTTCACTTTCAGTTTGTCAACTGAATTGCTTGAGGACAAGCAATGAGTTAAGCTTGGGGGAGTTGATATGTCCCAAATGTATCTACTTTTTCAAACACTTTTGTTCTGGTTTTGGACTCTAATTTGCATGATTTGAATGGAACTAACCCGGACTGACGCTGTTTTCAGCAGAATTGCCATGGTGTTGTTTTTGTGCAGAAATAAAAGTTCTCGGATGGACCTGAAAATTTATGGAGAATTATTTCAGAATATATAAAAAATACTGGCAAAATGATCCACCAGAGGGGGGCCCACTAGGCGCCACAAGCCTGGGGGGCGCGGCCACCCCGCCAGGGCGCGCCTTGCAGGCTTGTGGCCCCCTGCCAACTCCGTTTACCCTAATTCTAGTGCTATAAGTACCTATTCGTGGAGAAAAAATCAGAGAGAAAAAATCATCGCGTTTTACAATATGGAGCCGCCGCCACCTCCTGTTCTTCATCGGGAGGGCTGATCTGGAGTCCGTTCGGGGCTCCAGAGAGGGGGATTCGACGCAGTCGTCATCATCAATCATCCTCCATCACCAATTTCATGATGTTCACCACCGTGAGTGAGTAATTTCTTTGTAGGCTTGCTGGACGGTGATGGGTTGGATGAGATTTATCATGAAATCGAGTCAATTTGTTAGGGCTTTGATCCCTAGTATCCACTATGTTCTGAGATTTATGTTGCTATGACTTTGCTATGCTTAATGCTTGTCACTAGGGCCCAAGTGCGATGATTTCAGATTTGAACCCTTTATATTTTCATGAATATATTTGAGTTCTTGATCCTATCTTGCAAGGTATACGCACCTATTACGTGTCATGATCCACATACCCCAAGGTGACAATAATTGGGATTCTTTCCGGTGATTATCGTAGTTTGAGGAGTTCATGTATTCACTATGTGCTAATGCTTTGTTCCGGTTCTCTATTAAAAGGAGGCCTTAATATCCCTTAGATTTCCTTATGGACCCCGCTGCGATGGGAGGGTAGGACAAAAGATGTCATGCAAATTCTTACTATAAGCATGTATGACTATATACGGAATACATGCCTAAATTGCATTGATGAATTGGAGCTATTGTGTACCGCCCTAGGTTGTGACTGTTACATGATGAATGCCATCCAACATAATTATCCATCACCGATCCAATGTCTATGCTTTTCACATATTGATCTTTGCTGCTGCCGTTACAAATACTACAAAACTGCTACTGTTACTGTTACTGTTGCTACTGTTACAACTGCTATTGAAACTATCATACTACTGTGCTACTAAACACTTTGCTGCAGATATTTAGTTCTCCAGGTGTGGTTGAATTGACAACTCAACTGCTAATACTCGCAAATATTCTTTGGCTCCCCTTGTGTCGAATCAATAAATCTGGGTGAAATACTACCCGCGAAAACTGTTGCGATCCCCTATACTTGTGGGTTATCAAGAATACGCGGCAAACATGTCAATAATCAGAAATGTGTGGGAAGACCAATAATAACACAGACGATTGCTCCAAATAAGCCGTGTGTGATGTAGGCAAACGCTTGTTGGTAAACAATTGTCAGCGATTGATAAAATCATCACCGACGGGTTCCGTAGTTTAATCCGTGTGCGATGTGATTTGCTTAGTCCGCACAACATTTATGCTCTCTGTGTATAGAACAATATTATTTTGTGTGAATAGTGTGCTCTGTTTGGCACACGAGATATATGGATAACACTCGTGGGCAAGCAATGTGCACGCACGCGTCATGCTAGCTCGCGCTTCCTTCTATGCTAAGTTTCCATTAATTGATGTCGTTTTATGAACACGCCACTGTTTCCCGCCATTTCCCCATCGGTTTCCCGCCGCCACCCAGCGATTGCGCAAAAGCCTAGGCGGCGCGCGACACACCGAGGCACAAGCGCAACCTATAGCCCCTCTAGCTACCTTTTCCAAGCATGCCAACCGACCAAAGCGCCGCCTCTGCCATCAACCTCCTCGACGAGGTAAACGAGTAGGCGCCACGGCCCGTCGAGGCCAAGGGCGTCCCCGGCAACGCGATGGATGATACGTCTCCAACGTATCTATAATTTTTTATTGTTCCATGCAATTATAGTATCAATCTTGGATGTTTTTATATGCAATTATATATCATTTTTTGGGACTAACCTATTAACCCAGTGCCTAGTGCCAGTTGCTGTTTTCTGCTTGTTTTTGGCTTTTCAGAGAAACGGTACCAAATGAAGTCCAAATGCCACGAAACTTTTTGGAGATTTTTTTCTGGACAAAAGAAACCTGGGAAGCTTCGGGAGGAGGCCAGAAGCCTCACGGAGGCTTCACAAGGCACTAGGGCGCGCCCCAGGGGGGGGCGCCGTGCTACCTTGTGGGGCCCACGTGACTCCGTTTAACCTAATTCCACTTCTATAAATTCACAAATATTGAGAAACCCCCAGAGAGCCAGAAGAGAAAACCTTTCCGCCGCCGCAAGCCTCTGTTCTTCCGTGATCCCATCTGGAGGCCTTTTCCGGTACTCTGCCGGAGGGGGAATCGATCACGGAGGGCTTCTACATCAACCTTGCTGCCCTTCTGATGATGTGTGAGTAGTTTACCACAGACCTACGGGTCCATAGCTAGTAGCTAGATGGCTTCTTCTCTCTCTTTGATCTTCAATACAATGTTCTCCTCGATGTTCTTGGAGTTCTATCCGATGTAATCTTCTTTTGCGGTGTGTTTGTTGGGATCCGATGAATTGTGAGTTTATGATCAGATTATTCATGAGAAATATTTGAGTCTTCTCTGAACTCTTTTATGCTTGATTGTTATAACTTTGTATTTCTCTCCGATCTATCGGTTTAGTTTGGCCTACTAGATTGATTTATCTTGAAATGGGAGAGGTGCTTTGTGATGGGTTCAATCTTGCGGTGCTCAATCCCAGTGACAGAAAGGGACATGACACGTATTTGTATTGTTGCCATTAAGGATAAAAAGATGGGGTTTATTCAAATTGCTTGAATTTGCTTCTCTACATCATGTCATCTTGCTTAAGGTGTTACTCTGTTTCATACTTAATACCCTAGATGCATGCTGGATAGCGGTCGATGGGTGGAGTAATAGTAGTAGATGTAGGCAGGAGTCAGTCTACTTGTCTCGGACCTGATGCCTATATACATGATCATTGCCATGAATCTGTCATAATTATTCGCTTTTCTATCAATTGCCCAACAGTGATTTGTTTACCCACCGTATGTTTATGTGCTCAAGAGAGAAGCCTCTACTGAAAACTATGGTCCCCGGGTCTATCTTTATTATAAAAAACCTAAAAATACCTTGCTGCAATTTATTTACTTTTATTTTAATAGTAGTTTAGTTTATCAATTTACCTCGATAAGATTTAATCCTTGCAAATAACTGCTAAGAGGATTGACAACCCTCTTATTTGCGTTGGGTGCAAGTGTTTGCTCTTGTGTGTGCAGGTGCGCTTAACGGAATTTTTCTTGGTTCTCATACTGGATTGATAACCTTGGTTCTTAACTAAGGGAAATACTTATCTTGACTGTACTGCATTATCCTCTCCTCTTCGGGGAAATACCAACGCAGACTACAAGTAGCAATGGACGACGCCGTGCTGTGCGTCATCGCCAGGGTTGAGCAGACCCTTGGCGGACGGCGCTTCAGCGCCGTGGATCAAGATAGGCAACTCAGCGCCGAGAGGCTGTAGCTCGACGCACACCATAATCGGTGGTGCGCCGCTGGGCAAGATAGGCGCATCCGCACCGATAGGCTACGGCTCGCCGCATAGCGAGACCGATGGACCGCCGCAGAGTGAGAGGCGCGGCGCGCCGCACAACAAGAGCAATTACATCGATGCTTGACTGCTATCGACAGGGTGTTGCAGCTGGGTACACGGCCCATCAGTAGCCCCATTCCTCGCCAGGAGTGGGCAGAGGCCGTTCGCGCCGTACTAGCACCAGAGGCCGGCCTCGCCGTGCTTGCACCGGACGCCGGCCGCGCCGTACGCATGGGTCGCGCCATTCGCCTTGTTCGCGGCCCGCTCGATGCCAACGCACTGGTCGCTAGGCTCGAGCGCCTCCTTGGCCTAGGTGTCCACATAGGCGCAGTAGAGGAACATGGCCGTCGCATCCTCGAGCTGGTGATCTCCGATGAAATAGCCAACTTGGAGCTCGAGATCGCGCTCCAGATGTACCGCGAGCGTGTCAACCACTTGGACGAACGCCTGCACTAGTTCAGGCAGAGGCAGGAGCTACCGTAGGCAGGGGCGGTGGTCATGGACGCGTTTTATTTTGTTGAGTCATTTCGACGTTGATCGCTATGTATTCCCAGCAATCATAATATTGCTCTGTTTCAATGTGTGTACTCTGTTTTTTGTTCTTATATATTGTTTGGTTTCAATGTGTATGTTTTCCATTCTGTACATGTGGATGGTAAACAGCTAGATAGAAATTAGTATGAAAATGAACAATACGTGATGATACTTAACTGGGATCCCATACTTAACTACTAAGTACAATGCATAAAATTAAAAACGAACAATACTAAAACTAATAATCCCTCCTTATGGGGCCAGTATTCCAGCAACCCCACGCTAGCAGCTCCTTGGTGTGCGGCGGCTTCCCAGCGCGGAGGGAGTTCTCCGCTTCCTCCACCTCGCAGCGCTTGACGTGCCGATCTGCCTCTTGCTGGCGGACGCGCGCGAACGATCTTGGCATTTTGTTGGACTCCCACCAGAGATCCTTGTCGGTAGCACGCTGGAGCTTATCGGCCCACCTCCATGCAGCGATGAGGCGCCTAGTGCCTTTGGCCTTCTGGCGAAGTACCGACCGTCATCGTACACCTTGTCCGTATGTCGACGCGCCCGCCGCCAAAGCTCCAGCTTCTCCTTTTCCCAGGCGGCCTCACGGGCTTCACAGGCCGCCTGGTACCTGGCGCGCTCCATCGCCAACTCCTTCTTGAATGCCACTTGCCTGGCTTTCTCAGCTGGCGGCAACGCTTTCCACAGACAAAAATTGTACTGGCCCCAAAATCACTCCAAAGTTAGGGGTTCCGGTGCAACCTCATCTGGTGGCGCGTAGGGGTCCTCCTCGTCGCTGCTCTGCGCCTGGACATCCTCGCGGGGAGGTGCCTCCACCTTGATGGGTGGGCAGATCGTCGGCGCCATGGCAGAGTTTTGTGAGAGAGAGGGGGGCGAGCGAGGAGAGAATGTAGATGAGAATGCAGGCGGGACGATGTGGGCGGGTAAGTATTTATTGGCGGCCGGAATCTAGATCGACGGGAGCAGTACAAGCGCCGGTGGCCGGAATTTACGAGTACTATAGCTTCAATTACACACGATTCCCGGAGCAAACTCCGTGTGTGAAATAAATCACTGATGGTTCCCAGGACTGAACCGCGTCTGATTAATAACCCGCGCCACTCACCTTCCAAACCTCGCGGCCCGAAACAGAGTGCCAATCATGTGGGGCCCAGTTGTCTTGCCCGATATTTACATTTTCTTTTCCAAATGTTTTGCATGAATGCTTATTTTGTGTTACCATGATATTGTTGGAAAATGTATTACATAAATGATTTTTCCAACCCATGATGATATTCTGTTGCATGTACATGTAGTTCAAATTTGAAATACGGCCATTAAATGGTTAGAAACTCACTTAATGTCTTAAAAATGTCAAATAACCCCTGAAAATTTCCAAATTTTAACATGAAAGTTGTATTCGTGCATGTTAACGGTAGAAAATAATGCCAAGCCATAAGAGGAAGCGACTATCGGTTCGTCATCAAACATGCATATTCTTCCCTCTCGGAACCATGAGTCTTCTCGTGAGATGCTCCGATTTGTGAGAGGTGTGTGCCAAAACTTTCAACAAACATGCCAGTTCTTTTACCACGTCATCTTGGTACCATTTCATGACATCAAGCAAGGTTTCATGTTATTTTGATCATTTTAGAATTTCTTGGATTTTAAAAGCCATGGTTCTTAATGTTTGTGTCCAAGCCATGACACCAATATGTTTGAAAATTCCTTCCAATTTACTGCACAGGGCATTAACTTGCACACAAGGAAACAAATATGACTTTCCAACCCATGATGGTTTGCCATTGCTTGTACATGTAGTTCAAACTTGAATTACGGCCATTATATGGCTAGAAACTAACTTAATGTCTTAAAAAGGTCAAATGAACACTGAAAATTTCAAAATTTTAACATGACCGTTGCATTAGTGCATGTTAACGATAGAAAAAAAAATCCAGGGTCATACGAGGAAACGAGCGCCAGTTCGTCATCAAACATGCATTGTTCCCTCTTGGAACAACGTCTCTTCTCGTGAGATGCTCCGATTTGTGAGAGGTGTGTGCCAAAACTTTCGTCAAAGTGGCCAATTCTTTTACCATAACATCTTGGTGCCGTTTCATGACATCAAGCAAGGTTTCATGTATTTTTGATCATTTTTGAATTTTTTGGAATTTAAAAGCCATGGTTTTGAATGTTTGTGTCCAAGCGGTGACACCAATATGTTTGAAAATTCCTTCCAATTTACTGCACAGGACATTAACTAGCACACAAGTACACAAATATGATTTTCCAACCCATGATGGTTTGCTGTTGCTTGTACATGCAGTTCAAATTTGAATTACGGCCATTATATGGCTAGAAACTCACTTAATGTATTAAAAAGGTCAAATGAACTCCGAAAATTTCAAAAATTTAACATGACCTTTGCATTAGTGCATGTTAATGGTAAAAAAAATCAGGGTCATACAAGGAAGCGAGCGCTGGTTCGTCATCAAACATGCATTGTTCCCTCTCGGAGCCATGTGTCTTCTTGTGAGATGCTCCGATTTGTGAGAGGTGTGTGCCAAAACATTCGTCAAAGTGGCCAATTCTTTTACCACAGCATCTTGGTGCCATTTCATGACATCAAGCAAGGTTTCACGTATTTTTTATCATTTTTGAATTTATTGGAATTTAAAAGCCATGGTTCTCACTGTTGGTGTACAAGCCGTGACACCAATATGTTAGAAAATTCCTTTCAATTAACTGCATGATACGTCTCCAACGTATCTATAATTTTTGATTATTCCATGCTATTATAGTATCAATCTTGGATGTTTTATATGCAATTATATGCCATTATATATCATTTTTTGGGACTAACCTATTAACCCAGTGCCCAGTGCCAGTTGCTGTTTTCTGCTTGTTTTTGCCTTTTCAGAAAATCATTATCAAAAAGTGTCCAAACGAGAAAAAAAACTTTGGATTAATTTTTTCTGGACCAGAAGAGACCCACGAAGCTTCGGGAGAAGACCAGAAGAGCCACGAGGAGGCGACAAGCCTGGAGGGCGCGCCCAGGGGGGTAGGGCGCGCCCCCAGGCTTGTGGACCCCTCGTAGCCCCTCCTGACCTAATTCCAGCGCTATAAATTCCCAAATATTCCCAATATACCAGAGAGACAGAAGAGAAAACATTTCCGCCGCCGCAAGCCTCTGTTCTTCCGCGATCCCATCTGGAGACCTTTTTCGGTACTCTGCCGGAGGGGGAATCGATCACGGAGGGCTTCTTCATCAACCTTGCTGCCCTTCCGATGATGTGTGAGTAGTTTACCACAGACCTACGGGTCCATACCTAGTAGCTAGATGGCTTCTTCTCTCTCTTTGATCTTCAATTCCATGTTCTCCTCGATGTTCTTGGAGTTCTATCCGATGTAATCTTCTTTTGCGGTGTGTTTGTTGGGATCCTATGAATTGTGAGTTTATGATCAGATTATTCATGAGAAATATTTGAGTCTTCTCTGAACTCTTTTATGCATGATTATTATAGCTTTGTATTTCTCTCCGATCTATCGATTTGGTTTGGCCTACTAGATTGATTTATCTAGCAATGGGAGAGGTGCTTTGTGATGAGTTCAATCTTGCGGTGCTCAATCCCAGTGACAGAAAGGGACATGACACGTATTTTTATTTTTGCCATTAAGGATAAAAAGATGGGGTTTAATCATATTGCTTGAGTTTACTTTGTCTACATCATGTCATCTTGCTTAAGGCGTTACTCTGTTTCATACTTAATACCCTAGATGCATGCTGGATAGCGGTCGATGGGTGGAGTAATAGTAGTAGATGCAGGCAGAAGTCAGTCTACTTGTCTCGGACGTGATGCCTATATACATGATCATTGCCATGAATCCGTCATAATTATTTGCTTTTCTATCAATTGCCCAACAGTAATTTGTTTACCCACCGTATGCTATGCGTTCGAGAGAGAAGCCTCTAGTGAAAACTATGGCCCCCGGATCTACTTTGTCATATATAAAAAAACCTAAAAATACCTTGCTGCAATTTATTTACTTGTATTTTAATTAGTATTTTAGTTTATCTATCTATCACTATCAGAATTAATCCTTGCAAATAACCGCTAAGAGGATTGACAACCCTCTTATTTGCGTTGGGAGCAAGTGTTTGCTTTTGTGTGTGCAGGTGCGTTTAACGGAATTTTGCTTGGTTCTCCTACTGGATTGATAACCTTGGTTCTTAACTGAGGGAAATACTTATCTCTACTATACTGCATAATCCTCTCCTCTTCGGGGAAATACCAACGCAGTCTACAAGTAGCAGGAAGAATTTCTGGCGCCGTTGCCGGGGAGACATCATCAAAATTACCAAGTACCTTCGCACAAACTATCATCCACTTGCATTTATTTTATTTTCCTTTTATTTGCATTTGCCTCTCGTTTTCATCTCCCCCACTTCTAATTTTTTTTACAAAAACACAAAAATATTTTTATTTGCTTGTTTGCGAGTTTACTTGTCTTGCCATTATGTCGTTAGAGGGATTTCGCGATAGTTTTTATAACAAAATATTGTCTGAAATTGAAAATGTCACTAAGAGTTTTATGTCTTCACAATTTGAGCAAAATAAATTCTTTTCTGAAGAACTTAAGGAACACTCTAGCTTGTTGGATGCCATTAATAAACAACTTGAAGATGTTAATTTAGAAGTATCCAACCTTCAGGCTGAACTTGCTAATACTGAAAATTTACTAGGAATTTTTTTGGATAAACAAACAACTCTAGTGAATAAGATGGCCGCTAAACCTGAGTCACAATCTAGTAATGATGAAGATATTAAAATGATTGGTTTCACTCCTATTGAATCAATATTTATTAACATAAAACTTGATGAAAAAGGGACTGAAGAAGAGTCAACTTCAGATAGAAGGAGTCCCAATTGCTTGGAGGGTGATAATCTTAATGAAAAAAAAATCAAAAAAGTGGGTTTAGAGAGGTCAAAACTTTAAATAGTAATGCACCCACTACTTTGGATTACAAGGACTTTAATTATGATAGTTTTCCTTTAATTGAGTGTATTTCCTTGTTGCAATCCATGATTAATTCACCAAATTCATATGAACAAAATAAAGCTTTCACTAAACATATTGTAGAAGCCATGATGAAAGCGCATGAAGAAAAACTTGAGTTGGAAGTTTCAATTCCTAGAAAATTACAAGATGAATGGGAACCTACTATTAAAGTCAAAATTAAGGATTATGAATGTATTTCCCTTTGTGATCTTGGTGCTAGCGTTTCCACTATACCTAAGTCTTTGTGTGATGTGCTAGGTCTCACCGACATGGATCCTTGTTCCCTTAATTTGCATCTTGCGGATTCCACTATTAAAAAGCCATTGGGTAGAATAAATGATGTGTTTATTATTGCAAATAGAAATTATGTGCCCGTGGATTTTATAGTTCTTGATATTGAATGCAATCCATCTTGCCCCATAATACTTGGTAGGCCTTTTCTACGAACAATAGGTGCTATTATTCATATGAAAGAAGGTAATAAAAGATTTCAATTTCCATTAAAGAAATGGATGGAACACTTCCCTAGAAAGTGAATTAAGTCACCTTATGAATCTATTATGAGGTCCACCTATGGAATTAACTTGAAGGATGACAATACTTGAAACTATGCATTATGCCTAGCTAGGGGCATAAAACAATAGCGCTTGTTGGGATGCAACCCAATGAATAAAATAAATTTTTATTTTTACTTTCTGTTCTTGTGTGTTTAAAAAATTATAGCCTCTGTTATGATTGTGTTTTTATCTTTTAATTAGTGTTTGTGCCAAGTAATGCCTTTGGGATGATGTTGATGATAGAATAATTGATGTTGTTTGGAAAACAGAAAGTTTTGCGTCCAGTGCTGGAATTTTAATTCTGTACTGGAGCGTCAGAAAAACCTGAAATTTTTACACAGTATTGGTATATTAATTTTTTACGTTGTAATAATTTTTCAGAATTTTTGGAATTACAGAAGTATGTCTTTTATATAGATCTTTACAGACTGTTCTGTTTTAGACAGATTCTGTTTTTGTTGCATAGTTTGCTTATTTTGATGAATCTATGGATCGTATCGGGGGATATGAGTCATGGAGAAGTTGGAGTACAGTAGAATTATGCCAATATTAAATATGAATCAATTTACAGCAGTACCTAAAGTTTAAGATTTGTTTGTTATACTAACGGATCTCACGAGGTTTCTGTTGAGTTTTGTGTGCTGAAGTTTTCAAGTTTTGGGTGAGACTACGATGGATAAAGGAATAAGGAGCGGAAAGAGCCTAAGCTTGGGGATGCCCAAGGCACCCCAAGGTAATATTCAAGGAAGACTCAAGCGTCTAAGCTTGGGGATGCCCCGTAAAGCATCCCCTCTTTCGTCTACAATCTATCGGTAACTCACTTGGAGCTATATTTTTATTCATCACATGATATGTGTTTTACTTGGAGCGTCTTGTGATATAGTTTTTTTTGCTTTTGTTTGATTTTTAGTTTGTCACAATCATCTTTGCTGAACACACTTTTTTGAGAGGGACACACATTATTCGTGATTTGTTAGAATACTCTATGTGCTTCACTTATATCTTTTGAGCTAGGCAGTTGCTCTAGTGCTTCACTTATATCTTTTAGATCACGGCGGTGGTTATATTTTAAAGAAATAGTTGCACTCTCATGCTTCACTTATATCTTTTTGAGAGTCTAATGATTAGCAATGGTACTATGCATGGGTTATGAATTTGGTCCTGATATGATAGGTATTCAAGAGGGATATAATAAAAACTTTCATGTAGATCACTGAATATGATAAGTTTGATTCCTTGCAATAGTTTTGCGATATTAAGATGGTAATATGTGGGAGGTGCTAGTAGATAATTGTGGTTTAGTAAGAATATTGGTTTCAAGGTTTGTGATTCCCGAAGCATGCACGTATGGTCTGTCTTTATGCTAAGAAGTTGGAGCATGATTTATTCTTGATTGTCTTCCTTTGTGTGGCGGTCGGGGGCAAGCGATGTTTAACTCCTACCAACCTCCCCCCTAGGGGCATGTGTAGTAGTACTTTGCTTTGAGGGCTAATAAACTTTCACAATAAGTATGTGAGTTCTTTATGACTAATGTGAGTCCATGGATTATAGGCACTCTCACCTTTCCGCAATTTGCTAGCCTCTTCGGTACCGTGCATTGCCCTTTCTCACATTGAGAGTTGGTGCAAACTTCGCCGGTGCTTCCAAACCTGGGAGAAGTCTGATTTAAACCGTGTCTTCGTTCGACCCGGCCAAATCGAACCCCAACCTTCAAATCCCTGAAATCGGCACCCCCACCTCTCTAATCCCAGTTGTTAGCGCCCTTGAACCCGTTTTAGCAGGGGGATTCACTGACGTGGCAGAGCGGGAGGACAGGTTAGGTGAGTAATAAGGATAAGTGGCGCCATGTGTGCATCCCATGCCCCTCTCTCTCTCTCCATACCTCTCTGGACCGAAGCGCAGTCTTACCAGCACAAGGTGGGGAACAAAATTAGGGTTCCGCCGGCGATTTAGTTGGCGATTGGCGGCGGCGATTGGCGATGTCGTCCAGTGCTTCATCTTGTTCCCGCAGTGGAGGGATTCGAAGGATAGGCGGAGGCGGGTTAGCTCGGTCGCCCGTGCCATATCGGGAGCAGCCCATGGATTATGAGCCGCCGAAGATCTGTAGCTTGTGAGGGAGGAAAGCGGCACGGTGGATATCATGGAGTCCAACAAACCCTGGAAGGAGGTACTATGCCTGCGTGGATAACCAGGTAAGCTAAAATTGGCCTCTTCTTTGCTGTCTCTCTTCCCCTCTTCTATTTTTTCTTGTTCTAAAATTTGTTTTTCAATTGTACAGCATGGGTTCATTGACTGGCATGACGGCCCAATAACACCATTTATCCGTGATTTGTTGGGACAAAGTGTGGATGCTTGAGGCTGCTGTTGCTAGTCAGTCCAGTGTGAGAGAAGTTGCTGCGTTAAGAGAGTAATTGGACAAGAAGAATGAAGTAATTTCAGAAATTAGTGCTTGGTGTGACAGGAAAGATGTGATTCAGATGTATAAATTTGTAGTTTATGGTTTGATGATCTTTGTAGCTAGTTTAGTTGGAGGGTTAATGCTATCTTAGTTTTAGGAGTGATGCAATGTGATGCTATCTTAGTTGCAATGTAATGTATCTGACTCATATTGGAATGAATTTGGAAAACCCAAATGTGCTGTGTATGTCTGAATTCTTAGTTTGCACAGCCCAAGTTTGCACTTTTTGACAGTTTGTATAGCAATTTTTGACTGGCAGCAGATGTTTATAGTACAAATGCATTGCACTGCACTACCATTTTTTTGACAGCATGAACAACTACATGGACATACTTGCCAGAGGAACAAACACAGTAACAATGCTCAATTGACAGTAGCAGTACACTACACTAAACACCAAATTTAAAAGTGGTCATTTGACAGTAACAGAGACCATTTTGCAGCAAACATGCAGTGCACTCAAGGATCAGAAGCATCAGTCTAAATTTTGAACATGAACCACACATAAATATTGGTTATTTGACAGTAACACTTAACTGCACTGAGGATCACAAGAATCAGGCAATATTAAACATAAATAGTGATCATTTGACAGTACCACAAGGACCATGTTCACATAGTTTTAAACATAAAACTAGAGTATTGACAGTACCATCATAAGCACTACTTCATACTGACACTTCCATCACAAGCACTAGTTCATTCTGACATTTTCCAAAATAACCACATCATCAAACACCTCTAGTAATTCCCACTAGCTGTGAAATATGGCATGAATCTAGAAACTGATCATGTCCCTCTTCCAGCTCCTCTCCCTCTGCCAGCAGTTGTACTTCCTCCTGGGACATCAGTTTGAGTTGTTGCTGAACTTCTAGTCACTCTGGGTGGTCTGAAGCTAGATGCAGCAGCTTGGGAGCTTGAACCTGCAGCTTGAAAGCTTGGTGCTGCTGAAGCCCTGCTTGTTGATGCATCTGTTTGTGCTTGCTCCTAATAAAATAGAGAAATCAGTGCATAATCAGTGCATAAATAGAGAAACAGAGCAAACATAGTAATAAATTACCTCTGTTGCCCTCTGTTTTCTCCCTCTCTTGCCAAGATGTGATTTTGTTTTTTGGGTTCTATCTCCATTCTTAGAACAAGAAGTTTTATTGTGTCCCATACCACCACAAGATCCACAAGTTATCTGAATCCCATGCTTGCTCATTTTCTTACCCTTTGGTGCTTCCCCCTCTTCTCTCCTCCTGTCATTGTTCTTTTTCCTTTGTCCTAGCATGGCAATGTAGCCAGGTGCTACTGGCCTAGGGTTTTGAGACACATGCCAGTTTTCCTCTCCTTCAACAGGTTGCAGGCAATGTTCATAAATCTTTTTGAAAGTTTCAATGGAGTAGCAGTTGTCAATGTAATCTTCCAACTTTCTCCCACATTTGTAGATAGCACATATGGCATGAGTGCAAGGCAGTGCTGCCAACTGGAAGTACCACAGGAACAAGTCATGTTCTCAAGATTTACTATGTAACTCCTTCCTCTCCCTCTCATATGCTTGACCTCAAAGCCCTCCTTGCCATTCCAGAGGACCTCACAGAATTGAGTTCTCTTGATACTAACCTTCAGTTTTTTGAAAATGTTTGGGTAAATTGTGCCCTTCCAGTTGTCACTTTTGGCTCTCTGCTCTTGAACTCTGACATACACTTTCTTCCTGATCTTCTCTTGCTGTGAAATAATGGGGTAGAACCTAGCTTCTATAATTGCATTGTTGAAAGATTCACAAAGGTTGTTGTCAACTGATTCACATTTTGCCCCAACT
Organism: Elymus sibiricus; assembly: GCA_039707655.1. Lineage (NCBI taxonomy): Eukaryota > Viridiplantae > Streptophyta > Magnoliopsida > Poales > Poaceae > Elymus > Elymus sibiricus. Next base: position 277,957,865 of record CM077672.1, read on the forward strand.
GGAAAGAAAGCCCTAGCCCAATGCTTTGGCTTTGTCCTCATGATGTCCTTTGCACCTTCAGGAGTAAGTTGAGCTAGCTTGGCCCTGCTGTAGTTAAAGTCTTCCCTGTTTGAAGCCTTTGCAATGGCCCAGAACCTTTTCTGCAACTCATGGTCTCTGTGTTTCTTTCTCCAATTAGCATAAATGTGCCTAGCACACATCCTGTGCTCTGCCCTCGGCAAGTAGTCTCTCATGCTTATAATTAGGCCCTGCAAAAGGAGACAAATGTTACAGTAAATAACAAATGCAACAAATAATAATTATATAGGACCAGGACAACTACCTAACCATAGGACCAGGACAACTACTTAACAAATAATAATTTAAAAGGAAACTTACCTAACCCTAGGTATAGTTGTTGCTCCGACGAGATGACCGAACCTTTTCGAAACTTACCTAACCCTAGGTATAGGTGCTGCTCCGACGAGATGACCGGACCTTTTTGACACTTACCTAACCCTAGGTATAGGTGTTGCTTCGACGAGATGACCGAACCTTTTCGACACTTACCTAACCCTAGGTATAGGTGTTGCTCCGACGAGACGACCGAACCTTTTCGACACTTACCTAACCCTAGGTATAGGTGTTGCTCCGACGAGATGACCGAACCTTTTCGACACTTACATAATTTTTACCTAGGGATTAAATAACTTTTACCTTTTGTTGGTCAGAAATGAAGACCCATCTAGCACCTTGATCATTAATGTCCAAGTCTTTGATAAGAAGTCCAATAAACTAGGCCCATGTATCCTTGGTCTCCTTCTCCACAACAGCCCATGCAACTGGATACATTTGGTTGTTGGCATCCCTAGCAATTGCAGCTAGCAGCTCACCTTGGCATGCTCCTTTGAAGAAACACCCATCTAGCCCAATCACTTTCCTGCATCCTGCTTTAAACCCTTGCTTCATTGCGTTGAAACAAACATAAAATTGCTGAAAGATGTTCTGGTCCATCACTTTTGGATCCAAGCAAACAGCCACTGTGCTCCCAGGGTTGCTCCTAAGCAGTTCCAACTGATAATCAAACACCTTTGTGTACTCATTTTTCATACCACACAAAAGCTTATCCAGTACAATTTTTTTTGCTGCCTTGCACTTTGAAATTGATACATCAGCAAACATGTCTTTCATTACTGTGGATTTCATGTTGTCAATCTTCCATAGAGGATTTGCCAAGATGAAATTCTCATACCTTTTGGCAATGACCTTAGTAGTAACCAGTTTATTGTCTCTGTTTTGTGCACATTCATGTTCATCTTCATATGTGATGATTTGAAACCTAGAACACCTGCTTGTCTTTGCTGCATACACCAACCATGGACAACCAGGCCAGTCACATTTTGCTCTAACTCTGTGCTCCTAAGATTTTAAGAAGGAAATGCTCCTTTTGGTAGCAAGTCCATACCTCTTTATAGCTTTGGTTAACTGCTTCTTGCTTCTAAAGACCATTCCCAGACTAAAGTGTGGAATGTCAGAGTCAGGGTTAAACCTAACATATTGGCTCTTCCTCCTAACCATGTTACCATCTTCATCTTCATCATATGAGTAGTCCTCATCAGATGATTCAAACTCCATATCCTCTACAGCCTCCTCCACATTTGCCACCAGCTCAATAGGCACTGCCCCAGTTGGATCTGTATCAGCCCACCTCTTGGAATCTCTCATCTTTTTCCTGAATTTTCTTACATGCTTTCTCAGCTCAACAACCTCTGATTCTTCCCCACTATCATCTGTATGTGGCACATACTCAATGTCCTCTGAATCTGATGAATCTGCAACATCTGCTACAACTTCTGCAGCATTTTCAGAAACTACTGCAACACCATTTTGTGCAACTACAGCAGCATTTTGTGCAACTGCTGCAACATTTTGTGCACCTTCAGAAACTTTAGACATATCTTTTGTAGTTTCATATGCTTGAGTTGGATCAACTACTTGAGAACTCTGACTAACATAACCAGTTCTCACATTTTTTTTCAATGGACTGCTTATCACTTGTGTGATCACACCACCTACATTGGGAACAAGGATATTTTCAAAAACCTCTCCTCTTGCACCACCACTCTGTACATTTCCATTGTCTTGCTCATCTTCTATCGTGATAACTAAATCAGGCTCATCTTCACTGCCAATGCACATTAGGTCCTCAAGCTCATCTCCTTCAAAATCAGACCCAATATCTTCTTCATGTTGTTCATCCTCTTCCCCATTATACTCCACATATACTCCAGCAACCCCCCCATCTGTAATGTAGTCAGACATCTTCATGCAACCAGCATCATCATATAAGAAAATCAATCCATTTATCAACACCTTGCCAGGCAATAGGAAATGGTACTTCATGCTCTCCTTCACTGTCATATGATCTCTTAAAAAGCCTTTCAGCTCCGGCAACGAGAGCTTGTCCCGCTCAATCTCTGACATTCCAATTTCTCCCCCCACACAATCAAGCGATGGACCAATCCGTATGAACTCGCCCCCAAAGTGAAATATGACCTTCAACACTTCTGCTGGATCCATGTTTTCAACGGAAAAAATCCTACATTACAAGAAATATATAAGCATAATTAAACTCAGGCTAGAAATCAAACCATCTTAGCACAGCTAAAATCCCCCCCCCCCAAAAAACCCAACTTGCCCACGTGTAGAACCCTAAACCTAGCGCCCGCAAGGAGGCTAAATTTCCCCCCAAAAAAAACACCGAACGAACACTAGGGAAGAACATCGTGTACCTGCTCTTTTTCTGCAGTATTGCTCATCGGAGGTCGCTGCGATCATCCGCCGTTCGCCATTGCAGCCGCGGAGGAGAAGTTGATGCATCAGGGGAGAAGGGAGATGAATGGGCGAACAGAGCAGCTGGGACGCGAGCTGGTCTGGCTCAACCAGTTATCCCCGCGCCTGACCCACGACCACAGCTGAGTCAGCAATCCTGGTCACACGTCAACGAATCCCTGTTTGGGAACGGGTTCAAGGGCGCTAACAACCGGGATTAGAGAGGTGGGGGTGCCAATTTCAGGGATTTGAAGGTTGGGGTTCGATTTGGCTGGGTCGAACTAAGACAAGGTTTAAATCAAACTTCTCCCTCCAAACCCCATGATATGATACGCTCTATCACACATAAGCCTCCTTATATCTTCCTCAAAATAGCCACCATACCTACCTATCATGGCATTTCGAAGATAACAGTATCTTCGTCATCAGGTCAAAGGAAACAAACCTTGGAAGTAATTCCAGAGTTTCCTACTGCGACTGATACGGAAGTCTCTACAATAAAATGTATGGACTTCGGTCGAACTTGCAGCTGAACCACGTAGGCAAGACTCGTGCAAACCTCTCAGGTGCGCTAACGAGATATTGTTGTTGGATAACAGTATACCTACTATACACAAGGAAGCGATGATGGGCCCTGACTCCGGAATTGGCTAAAAGCCAATATAATCCGAGATAGTTTCCATATAAATGATTCAAGATTATATCTTGATAAACCCTTCGGAAGACTTAGAGTCTAACGAACATTAATGGAACTATAAACTGATGTGGATAAAATGTTTTATCCATAAAGCTCGACTTATTGCAATAACAAATTCAAGGAGTTGACAACGATGAGATTGTCTCACCATAGCGATGCTTAAAGTCAGATCGGTTAAACTAGCAATTAATACATATTTCAATCATGAGATATGAAACATGGATGCCAAAAGAATTTCCATGAAATGGAAATACAACCTAGGACTTGCATGTGATACAGTCCGAAGTATTTTGTCAATCCAGAGGATGCTAGTGAGTGTGCAATCTTCAGAGTTCCAGCAATGGACAGAAGAGAGCAAAATGGAGTTGGAATCTTCGTTTTTGATGAAATAGTCAAAAAAGTTTGATTTCATCAATGGATAGCGAAGATGCTTGTGATTACAAGAAAGTAAGTGGGAGCAAAATAATATTTCTAAAACTTTGTGTGCTTGACACATTGTTGATTGGAAATAATATAAATTTCTTGACACGAATTAGGACTTCATTGAAAAAAAGTTTTTTGATGAAGTGCTCGGGCTAAGTAGCCTTGATATTAGGCATAACTATCTACGGAGATAGTATTGCCTGATAAGGGCTAAGCCAAAATACATATTGACAAGATGCTAAAAATAGTTTAGCATTAAAAACGCCAAGGAGTGATTCTTGCCGAAGTCACATGGAAAGTGTTTTTGCAAGACTCGGTGTCCCAAAACACTGATGAGAAAAATACATGATGGATTTTCCACACACCTTTGTGTTTGGATTAATCATGTATTCCATGGTATGTAAAACAACCAGATATGTCCAATACTCCCAAGTTGTTGCGAGTATAGATACCAAAGTGATCAAAGTACTGATCATGGGACAACAGTGAAAAATGTCATTGACTACTAAAGTAGCACTGATGACATGTTTTCTCGCAAGCAGAGATTATGAAGTGCTCTTTGTAAGTAATTACATCAATATGGTCTTCATCAATGCTCCATGCGATTTTCAATTTAAGTTAAGGGTTTTGTGTAATACACGATATGGTGGCACGGTAGTTGGAAATTGTTCCAAACAGGTTACTGTGGCGAATTCTATAACAAAGGCTAAGTATGTTGACGCTTTGGAAGCAACAACGAAGATGTTGAATCATATAGTTCATTCATGAACTTAGTATGGTTCCAAAATGGCTTTGGTCAATGGAACACTATTGCAGATAGTTGCTCCATAGCTCAGTCTGAGGAATCAAGGTTTGACCTGTGATTCACATATATACAAAGCCAAGTCCACACAAAATATGAATTTTGTGAAAGCGTGAAAACGCGAGGATATGCAAAGATACACACGGAGCTGAAGTTGTCAGATCCGTTGGACATCAGGCTATACCACAAGCGAAGCATATTTTACAACAGTATGCCATAGGTGTAAAGTGCATTAGCATTGACTAGATATTGACTCTAGTGCAAGTGGGAGTCTGTAGGAGATATGCCCTAGAGGCAATAATAAATGCTATTATTTATCTCCATGTTCATAATTATGTTTATGTTCCATGCTATAACTGCTATGGTTCTCGAGTCTACAATAACCACGAGGCTCGGAGGGAAACTCATATGCACGTGTGGAATAATAAACGGTAAAATGTATTCCTAGTCTGGCCTCTAAGACTAGCTCAAGTGTTGCATGATGGTTCTGTTTTCCTGATCATGGGCATAACTATGCCGGCAACTTTGAGGGCACAATGTTAGGAGAACACTTGTGTTGAATCGACCCGATTGATGTTATGCTATGAGATACATTCGTCACAAGTTAATGGTTAATAACACAGAGAAAGTTAACGTTTGCATAATTCCTTAGATCATCAGAGTGTCGAGTTTCTTCATGCTTGCTTCATGAACTTTGGGGTTTGTTAAACGTCATCCGTAAATAGGTGGCTATTACGGCGGCTTACGGGTTCATGGAAAAGTGTGTCAAGGGACTTGATAGCTCAAGATTGGGATTTGCTCCTTCGACGATGGAGAGATATCTCTGGGCCCTCTCGGTGTTATGGTATCCATCATCGTCTGGCCAGACACATTGTGATTTGATCACAGGGATGCCGGAACACGGGAACGAGAAAAGAGAACAAAAATCGGTAACGAGGTAACTGGCATAGTGGACAAGTTGTTGATCCACGGGGATGCCGATAAATCTCACCTCGAGTATTTGTAACATATCGCGAAGCAACAAAAATAGCACACGGCAACTGGAGGTTCACTCGAATATTTATTCGTGTGGGTATAGGGGTCAATATGGGTGTCCACGGCTCCGATGTTGATCATTGATCGGAAAGTGTTCCGGTCATGTCTATACTTCACCGAACCTATAGGGTCACACGCTTAAGGGTCATCTATCTGCTGAATTGTAGACAAGGAGTCTGAGAGAAGTCACCGGAAAAGTTTCGGAGACAACGGAAGAGTTCCGGAGATAGAACACCGGAATAGTTTCGGTAAAACCGAAAAGTTGTTTCGGAGTATACCATTGAGTCAAAATGGTTTCGGCACATGCCTGGAAATTCTTGGAGGGTGCCAGAATTGTTCTGGGAACTTCTGGGATTTTTCCGGAGAAAAAACCTGGAAATGTTCCAGAGCTGCCGGAACCGTTTTGGTTGCTTTTCGCAGATGAAAATCACTAATCCGGAATTGTTTCTGAACACTTCCAAAATTATTTAAGTGGGTACTGGAAATGTTCTAAGACCTACAAAAATATTTTTGGATTTAACGGTCGCGGAAAAATGTTTCCGTGAATAGTGAAAGTGCTTTTTGGGTTACTTTATGGAAAGCCACCTTTTAGTGCTTTTACCAAAAGGCTTCTAGAAGGGATTGGGTACCAAGGAACCCCCTTTGGGGGGGCACACATGGTGGCCAACCAAGGAGGAGTCCATCCTTGGTGCTCCTCTAGCCTTCCCATTTTACCCTTGTGGAAAATTCATATGATGGGTTTTTGGTATTTTTGGAGCCACCCTACCCCATGGGTTTTCCTATAAATAGAGGTGGAGAGGCACTCTCCACACTCACTCTTTCTCACATACAAGTGCCATGCAATGATCTGGCTTCTCTCTCCCTCCCCGCGAAATAGTTTCGTAGAGCCGAAAGGCTGTCTGGGTTCCGGTGGGAACTAGTTCTGGACGGCGAAGCCCTGCCGGATAGATGACACCGTATGTGTGCAACCCCGTAGAGAGGTCGTAGGTTCGTTCTTTTTGCCCGAGGGGCTGTTCGGGGGTGCCTCCCGAAGGGCTGTTCGAGTGACCGTCCGAGTTTCTGTGAGGTCCTCGGGCTGTCCGTGACACCGTCCGGGGGACTGTCCGACCGCCTCCCGGAGGGCTGTCCGAGGAGCTGACGAGGGAGTACATCCTCGCGGTTGGGAGGTTGTAAATCCTAGCTGCGGGGATCTGCACCAACGATCTACATCGACTCTACTTCCGCTGCGCTACGAGTCGGTAACGATCAGATCAAACCCTGTATGCATCTCCATAGTGATCCTGGGCGTGCTCGCAGTTCCGGAAATTTTTGTTTTATGCAGCGTTCCCCTACAGTTCATGATAAATATTTTGTGTTAAGAAGATGGAGCATGACAGGATTATATGATTTTGTAGGGATAACGTTCTTTAGCATTTTTATTTTGAAAGACATGATTGTTTATTAGTATGCCTGAGTATTGATATCTTTATATCAAACTATAGACTATTGCTTTGAATCATTCTGATCTTATTATTCATACCGTAAGAGAGAGATTACATGATGAAACATGATAGGTAGCATTCCACATCAAAAATTCTGTTTTTATCATTTACCTACTCGAGGACTAGCAGGAATTAAGCTTGGGGATGCTTGATATGTCTCCAACATATCTATAATTTTTTATTGTTCCATGCCATTATAGTATCAATCTTGGATGTTTTATATGCAATTATATGCCATTATATATCATTTTTTGGGACTAACCTATTAACCCAGTGCCCAGTGCCAGTTGCTGTTTTCTGTTTGTTTTTGCCTTTTCAGAAAATCATTATCAAAAAGTGTCCAAACGAGAAAAAAAAAACTTTGGATTAATTTTTTCTGGACCAGAAGAGACCCACGAAGCTTCGGGAGAAGACCAGAAGAGCCACAAGGAGGCGACAAGCCTGGAGGGCGCGCCCAGGGGGTAGGGTGCGCCCCCAGGCTTGTGGGCCCCTCATAGCCCCTCCTGACCTAATTCCAGCGCTATAAATTCCCAAATATTCCCAATATACCAGAGAGACAGAAGAGAAAACCGTTCCACTGTCACAAGCCTCTATTCTTCCGCGATCCCATCTGGAGGCCTTTTCCGGTACTCTGTCGGAGGGGGAATCGATCACGGAGGGCTTCTTCATCAACCTTGCTGCCCTTCCGATGATGTGTGAGTAGTTTACCACAGACCTACGGGTCCATAGCTAGTAGCTAGATGGCTTGTTCTCTCTCTTTGATCTTCAATACCATGTTCTCCTCGATGTTCTTGGAGTTCTATCCGATATAATCTTCTTTTGCGGTGTGTTTGTTGGGATCTGATGAATTGTGAGTTTATGATCAGATTATTCATGAGAAATATTTGAGTCTTCTCCGAACTCTTTTATGCATGATTATTATAGCTTTGTATTTCTCTCCGATCTATCGATTTGGTTTGGCCTACTAGATTGATTTATCTTGCAATGGGAGAGGTGCTTTGTGATGGGTTCAATCTTGCGGTGCTCAATCCCAGTGACAGAAAGGGACATGACATGTATTTGTATTGTTGCCATTAAGGATAAAAAGATGGGGTTTAATCATATTGCTTGAGTTTACTTTGTCTACATCAAGTCATCTTGCTTAAGGCGTTACTCTGTTTCATACTTAATACCCTAGATGCATGCTGGATAGCGGTCGATGGGTGGAGTAATAGTAGTAGATGCAGGCAGGGGTCGGTCTACTTGTCTCGGACGTGATGCCTATATACATGATCATTGCCATGAATCTGTCATAATTATTTGCTTTTCTATCAATTGCCCAACAGTAATTTGTTTACCCACCGTATGCTATGCGTTCGAGAGAGAAGCCTCTAGTGAAAACTATGGCCCCCGGGTCTACTTTTTCATAAATAAAAAACCTAAAAATACCTTGCTGCAATTTATTTACTTTTATTTTATTTAGTATTTTAGTTTATCTATCTATCACTATCAGAATTAATATTTGCAAATAACCGCAAAGAGGATTGACAACCCTCTTATTTGCGGTAGGTGCAAGTGTTTGCTTTTGTGTGTGCAGGTGTGTTTAACGGAATTTTGCTTGGTTCTCCTACTAGATTGATAACCTTGGTTCTTAACTGAGGGAAATACTTATCTCTACTATACTGCATCATCCTCTCCTCTTCGGGAAAATACCAATGCAGTCTACAGGTAGCACTGGACAGGGCATTAACTCGCACACAAGGACACAAATATGATTTTCCAACCCATGATGGTTTGCCATTGCATGTACATGCAGTTCAAATTTGAATTACGGCCATTATATGGCTAGAAACTCACTTAATGTCTTAAATAGGTCAAATGAACCCTGAAAATTTCCAAAATTTAACTTCTCTGTTGTATTAGTGCGTGTTAACGGTACAAAAAAATTCAAGGTCATACGACGAAGCGAGCGCCGGTTCATCATCAAACATGCATATTGTTCCCTCTCGGAACCACGTGTCTTCTCGTGAGATGCTCCGATTTGTGAGAGGTGTGTGTCACAACTTTTGTCAAAGTGGCCAATTCTTTTACCACTGCATCTTGGTGCCATGACATGACATCAAGCAAAGGTTTCATGTATTTCTGATCATTGTTGAATTTATTGGAATTTGAAAGCCATGGTTCTCATTGTTTGTGTCCAAGCCGTGACACCAATATGTTTGAAATTTCCTTCCAATTTACTGCACAGGGCATTAACTCGCACACAAGGACACAAATATGATTTTCTAACACATGATGGTTTGCTGTTGCATGTACATGTAGTTCAAATTTGAATTACGGCCATTATATGGCTAGGAACTCACTTAATGTCTTAAAAAGGTCAGATGAACCCTGAAAAATTCCAAATTTTAACATGACAGTTGTATTAGTGCATGTTAACGGTACAAAAAAATTCGAACAATTTCCATCACCATACGTTGCCACTGTACTCCAAATTAGTCTGTCGCAGGTAACAAAAAAATGGACTACATCGCACACAGTTGGTTATAGGAACCGTTTGCGATGAAAATTCGCGGGTCTTTTTATGTCTTCCTCCATAAGCTTCACCGGATTCGTCTGCTCAAGCGTCGTTCACCCCCGAATCCTCGAGTCCCTGATACCCATTCTCCATCCCCTTCTTGCAAAGAATGACGCCGTGGAGACGCTTCATGAGGGCCCGTACGGTCGCCGGGTGATACGTTTCCAACGTATCTATAATTATGAAGTATTCATGCCATGTTTATAACAATTCTATATGGTTTTGGTATGATTTGATTAGAACTAACCCGGACTGACGCTGTTTTCAGCAGAATTGCCATGGTGTTGTTTTTTGTGCAAAAATAAAAGTTATTGGAATTGGATGAAACTTTTTGGAGATTTCTTATGGAATAAATAAAAAATACTGGAACCAAGACCCACTAGAGGGGGGCCACCCAGTGCCCACGAGGCACCAGGGCGCGCCACCCCCCCAGGTGCGCCCTGGTACCTCGTGGGGCCCACGTGGCTCCGTCTGACCTGATTCCAACGCTGAAAAATCCTATAAATAGAGAAACCCCCAGAAATAACCCTAGATGAGTTTTTACGCCGCCGCAAGCCTCTGTACCTCCATGATCTCATCTACAGCCCTTTTCCGGCACCCTGCCGGAGGGGGGGAAGCATCACCGGAGGCCATCTTCATCATCCCGGCGGTCTCCATGATGAGGAGGGAGTAGTTCACCCTCGGGGCTGAGGGTTTGTACCAGTAGCTATGTGTTTTATCTCTCTCTCGCGCGCATTCTTGATTTGGCACGATCTTGATGTATTGCGAGCTTTGTTAATATAGTTGGATCATATGGTGTTTCTTCCCTCTGTATCTTTGTTGTGACGAATCGAATCTTTTCCCTTTGAGGTTTCGTTATTGTCGGATTGAATATTCAGATTTGAGAACACTTGATGTATGTCTTGCATATGAATACCTGTGGTAACAATGGGGTATTATATTGATTCACTTGATGTATGTTTTGGCACTCAACTCGCGGATTCCCGAGGTTGTAGGGTAACGCAGCAGAAAACAAAAAATTTCCGACCTACGTACCAGCCCAGGATCACTATGGAGACTGCATACAAGGTTTGATCTTTTTCGTTACCGACTCGTAGCGCAGCGGAAGTAGAGTCGATGACGATCGGCGGTGCAGATCCCCGCAGCTAGGATTTTACAACCTCCCAACCGCGAGGATGTACTCCCTCGTCAGCTCACCGGACGGATCTCCGGGCAGCCCTTCGAGAGGCCTCGGGACAGTCCCTCGGATAGTCCCATCGGACGGATCCTCGGACAGCCCTCCGGGAGGCCTCTGGACAGTCTTTCGGATAGTCCCACCGGACGGATCCTCGGACAGCCCATCGGGAGGACCCCCGAAACTCGGACAGAAACTCGGACAGCCCTTCGGGAGGACCCTCGAACAGCCCCTCGGGCAAAAAGATCGAACCTACGACCTCTCTACGGGGTTGCACACATACGGTGTCATCTATCCGGCAGGGCTTCGCCGTCCAGAACTAGTTCCCACCGGAACCCAGACAGCCTTTCGGCTCTACGAAACTATTTCGCTGGGAGGGAGAGAGAAGCCAGAAATGTCATGGCACTTGTATGTGAGAAGGAGTGAGCTTTGGGCTGCCCCCTCCACCTCTATTTATAGGAGAAGGAGGGGTGGAGGGGCTGAAATTTCAGCCACATCCATCCATGTCATCTCCAAGATATTTTGGAGCAAAAGCCCAAAAAGGTGGCTTTCCAAAAAGTAATCCAAAAAGCACTTTCACTATTCACGACGACATATTTCAGCGTCCGTTCGAACTGAAAATATTCATGTGGGCTTAGAACATTTCCAGTACCCACTAAAATAATTTTCAACGCGATCCGAAACAATTCCGGTTTAGTGATTTTCATCTGCGAAAAGCATCTGAAGCGGTTCCGGCAGCTCCGGAACATTTCCGGTTTTCATCCCGGAAAATTCCAGAAAGTTTCCAGAACGATTCTGGCACCCTCCAAGAATTATCAGGCATGTGCCGAAACCATTTTGACTTTATGGTGTACTCCGAAACAACTTTTCGGTTTCACCGGAACTATTCCGATATCCTCTCCGGAACGTTTCCGTTTCGTCCGAAACTTTTTCGGTGATTTTCTCTCAGACTCCCCGTCTAGTATTCAGCAGATAGATGACCCTTAAGCGTGTGACCCTATAGGTTCGGTGAAGTATAGACATGACCCGGAACCCCTTCCGATCAATGATCAACATCGGAGCCGTGGACACCCATATTGACCCCTATACCCACACGAATGAATATTCGAGTGAACCTCCAGTTGCCGTGTGCTATTCCTGTTGCTTCGCGATATGTTACAAATACCCGAGGTGAGACATGTTGGCATCCCCGCGGATCAACAACTTGTCCACTATGCCAGTTACCTCGTTACCGGTATTGTTCTCTTTTCTCGTTCCCGTGTTCCGGCATCCCCGTGATCAAATCACAAAGTGTCTGGCCAGACGATGATGGATACCGTAACACCGAGAGGGCCCAGAGATATCTCTCCATCGTCGGAGGAGCAAATCCCAATCTTGAGCTATCAAGTTACTTGACATACTTTTCCATGAACCCGTAAGCCGCCATAATAGCCACCCATTTACGGATGACGTTTAACAAACCCCAAAGTTCATGAAGCAAGCATGAAGTAACTCGATACTCTCATGGTCTAAGGAATTATGCAAACGTTAACCATCTCTGTGTTATTTACCAGTAACTTATGACGAATGAATCTCATAGCATAACATCAATTCGGGTCGATTCAACACAAATGTTCTTCTAACATTGTGCCCTCAAAATTGTCGGCATAGCCATGCCCATGATCAGGAAAACAGGATCATCATGCAATACTTGAGCCAGTCTTAGAGGCCAGACTAGGAATACATTTTACCGTTTATTATTCCACACGTGCATATGAGTCTTCCTCCGAGCCTCGTGGTTATTGTAGACTCGAGAACCATAGCAGTTATAGCATGGAACATAAACCTAATTATGAACAGGGAGATAATCAATAACATATATTATTGCCTCTAGGGCATATCTCCTACAGAGGTGACATTGGGGTAATCTATGCATAGGGGTTGATGCACGTTTTCATTATCTTTTCTCCGATAGAAACTTTGGGGTGCTCCTTGAAGTTCTTTGTGTGGGTTGAATATTATGATCTGAAGTTGTTTGATGCATATCGTATAATCAACTCACGGATACTTGTGGTGACATTGGAGTATCTAGGTGACATTAGGGTTGGTTGATGTGTTTCATATGGTGTTATTTTAGTACGAACTCTAAGGCTATTCGTGACACTTATAGGGATGGCTCAATAGATTGATCGGAAAGGAAAACTTTGAGGTGGTTTCGTACCCTACAACAATTTCTATCTTATGTTCTCCGCGAATAGGAACTTTAGAGTGATTCTTTATCGCACGTTGAGGGATTGTTATATGATCCAATTATGTTAGCATTGTTGAGAGATTGCACTAGCGAAAGTATGAACCCTAGGCCTTGTTTCTAAGCATTGCAATACCATTTATGCTCACTTTTGTTACTTGCAACCTTGCTGTTTTTTTATTTTCAGATTATAAAAACCTATATCTACTATCCATACTACACTTTTATCACCATCTCTTCACCGAACTAGTGCACCTATACAATTTACCATTGTATTGGGTGTGTTGGGGACACAAGAGATTTCTTGTATTTGGTTGCAGGGTTGTTTGAGACATACCATCTTCAACCTACGCCTCCCACGGATTGATAAACCTTAGGTCATCCACTTGAGGGAAAATTGCTACTGTCCTACAAAACTCTGCGCTTGGAGGCCCAACACGAGTCTACAAGAATAAGTTGTGTAGTAGACATCATCGGGTCCTCCCCGAGCGGCTCCGCCTATGCCGAGAGCGCGGTCGCATCTGCATTGAGCGCGGCCGCATTCGCCGAGAGGGCGTCTGCGGTAGCCGACAGGGCAGCTGCAGCAGCCGAGACGGCTGCAGCTGCTGCAGCGACGGCGGCTGCAAACGTCGAGAGCGCTCGAGCAGCCGTCCATGCCGCGGAGGTCGCCCTGGCCCGGGTCGAGGCCACGCCCAGATCGAGGACGCCCACGCCAAGATATTCCAGGCCTCCTCGAAATCCAGCATGCACCCCACGTCCGAAAAGGCGGCGGAGATGCTTGTTGACAATGCGGCGGCGGAGGCCATGGAGCCCCTGCTTCCTCATGAGATCACCGGGCGGGATCTGGAGATGCAGGAGGCGGCGGAGATCGAGGAGCGTCGGGAGGAGGAATTGCGCGTGGCTAAGGAGGAGGTAGAGAGATGCCTGTTCGTCGAGGAATCGGCGGTGGAGTACCAACGCGAGCTCTGGCGCCGCCACTACTACTAGTACTACAACCTTGAGGGCGGCGCCGAGGACGAGGATGAGGACGACGACGCGGTCGACTTCATCCTGGGGGACGCGGAGTCCACCAGCGGCGGCATGTCACTAGGACAAGTCATCGACATCTCATCTTACACCGGCGAGGCATAGGGCGGCGGCGTGTCGGCGGCTTTGTTTAAATTATGCGTACTTAGAATTTGTTTATAACGCTGGTCTTTTGTTAGAGCAATGTTTAGGTCAACTGGCTCTGTTTAATTACTAAAATTGCTCGATTTAGTAAGTGTGGTCCGTGTGCTGTAGGCTCTTTTGTGTACCCCCCAAATTAGCAAGTGATGTTAAATTTGCAATGATGTGGATGAGCACTGTACCCAGGGAAATTTCCACCAAAATTTGAGTGCTCAAACTAATTGCATGCGCATAAAGCAGAAGAATCATTTGCGATGCACACATTTGTTCAAAGTGAATGGCCTCCGATGACACTGCACGCCAAGTTCCCCCCCCCCCCACCTTTCGAAATTTTTTGCCTACCGCCGAAATATCTAACTCTTCCCCCCTCCCCACCCCCTTTTATCCCCAACCACGAGCCACATTTCCCCTATTTACTCCTTCCTTCCTTCCCAAGCTATAGCCGCTTCCTCGCTTGCTTTCCTCGCTCTCGCCGTCTCGCATCCAACCACCGCGGACGCCATGGTCTTCTTTGACCTCTCCAGTGGTTCCTCCTCCGACGACGACTATGTCACCAGCCGGGTATGCCTCTCTCCTCTCTCTAGCCCCCCTAGGCTTAGGGTTCTGATTTGTAATAAAGGATTTTAACCCGGCGGTCAATTTGAGCCATTTGTTCCTCTTGTAGCTCCCTATGACCATCACTTGCAAGGAATGGAGTGGGGTAGCTGAAGATCTGCCTGCTCGTTGTCACCATCAATCTCCATGCGTGAAGTTAGTGACTTTTCAATCTGTGGACAGTGGGAGGAAGTTTCTGGCATGTGCAGAGAAGGTTAGCCCCACTTTCGTTGTTGCAAATCATTTGTTAGATGTGATTCAGACACTATCACTGTGCTATGTTAATATGGATGTGATTAAGACACTGTCAAAGTTTCTACCTAGTATCTAAAAATGTTGCCATCTCATCAGCGGTGCCCTGAGAAAATTATTTGGCACCGCTTCAGCAGTTTGTGCACCCAACTTTGCTCCACACATCCGAGCAGCCAAGCAGTAAAATACTAATACTTTATGGCACGAAGGAACTGGGCATCGGAGCAACTAGGTGCTCTGGTTCCCTGAATTTTTCCTCTGGCAACGACTCGGTAGTGCAGGGCACCGGTGCCAAATGTAGCAACAGTTGATTTGACACCGGTATTGGCCTACATAGTGGAGGGCCTTTATTGGTATTAGTTCAATGTTATTAAATTTGTGCATGTACATACCTGTTAGTATTAATTTGATGGCATTGAAACACTATCACTGTGTTGTTGCAGTTATATTTAGCTTCCTCATAAAATGGTCAATTTGTTACTATAGTACCTGGCTAAGAACTAAATTATAGCTTGTGATGTTCCTGAATTTGGTTGTTGTCTCAGTAGCAATTAATTCATTTGCACATTGAACTTTTTGAGAAGATATGTCATAATGAACGTGTTTCTTCAATTTTTCAAAATATGTATGTGGTGATTTTCTATGTTGCTAGAAACCCATTTTCCCTACAACTGTAACTGATTTAGTTTTAAATATTATAGGATGAACGGAAGTGTTCTTACCTGGAGTGGGTTGATCAAGAGTGGCCACCGTCTTTGAAGATGTGCCCAGCAAAGCTCTGGTGCATGTATGAGGAAGAGAATAGAGATAGGCTTAGAGAAAATGTTGTCAACGCTAAAGAATATTTCAAGGTACTGGAAAAAAGAGGAAGATGGAGAATGAGCTCAGATTTTTTTTAATTAGAATTTGCTAAGATGGTGTTTGTGAAGGAGGAGGCACTTTCCCAGTTGGTCAGTGCAAAACAGGTTCTTACTAAACTGAAAGCAGAGGTGGAGAAGACTAATTTGGCTGATCATGCATCAGTCGATTAGGGAAATGAATATATTGTTCTAATATTGTGCTCAACATACTTTGTGCTTATGAAGGTGAACTAGCTATATGTTGTACTGTGTTGTATTCTCGTAAGTATCGTACAGTGATGTCAAAATATATTTGTGTGCCTGATATTAAAGTGGTAAACAGCTGTTCGATATGAAATTGGAATTTTCTTAATACTGGAGGTATTAATAGTAAACTAATAAACCTGCTAAATGGGTCATGGATTTTAGTAAAAGCGTGTGTGATGGATAGCCCAATGGCATACAGTTTTCTTCATCGAATCATGTGTGATATACTTGAACAACGCAAACATTTGTTGCATAATTACTGTGTGGGATGGCAAGACGATCTCCCACGGCTTATCCTATGAAAGCGTCTGCGTTATCTCCCCCGATCGCACACGAACGAAAAATTGTGTGCGATATACATATGAACGGAAATGTTTGTCTGGGATTCACTGTGTGGGATCTACATACGAACGAAAACGTTTGTCTCGGATTCACTGTGTGGGATGTACATACGAACGGAAACGATTGGGCCAGTATAATTGTCTGCGATGGATCGCCCAATCGCACACGGGCTCTTTTTGCCCTGCGTGTGTGACCGGAGGCCCTATCGCCGACGGTTTCTGGGTGGTGTGGGAAGGACCCCCCTATCGCACACACACAGGCAAGGCGACGGTTTAAAAGTCTGTCGCGGAAAGGGGGTAAAAACCGTTTGTATAACACGTCGCTGCACCAGTGACTGAAGAACTTGACATCTAATCATCTAAAGAGTTCGCAGCTCTCAAGAGTAATAGGCAGAGCGTACTGGATGTAGATTCGAGTGATGCTAAACCACTATCTAATTTTTCGGCTCTGGGGTTTTTCTCTCGGTGGATTTTAAACTCAAATCACTCGGGAGAGACGGTGCTCACTTAATCTTCTCAGAATCTCATGGAGCAGCCAACGATGCACATTGGACGGGGTGGGATATTTATAGCTGCGGTCTTCCCGATGGGAAAAGACCATTTTGGACATGACCACTCAGCCAATGTCCAACCGACGCGTATCAAACTGTCAGATTTTTTAGCACAACGGTAACATTACTTGCGGAGCAAGAAATGCTAACTCCTTGGTCCGAATCAAATCTCTCGCAGTGAAGAAGAACTTTGTCTCTTGCTGATAGGTATTTATTTGGAACACAAAGAGATTTCTCTCGTCTCACTTAGGTTTCGGATTTAGCATCAGAGAACCGTAAGCTTCGAACACTATACCCCTCTTAATAGTATTGTGGTCCTATGACTCAAGAAAGAGAAAGATGAACTACGAAACAAATACTACGTCTTTGCTTCGTCTTCAATCCTCTCGGCTACAGTCATTTTCTTCGGATAGCACCAAACCAATTACTTCACGTCAACAATTTTGAGGGGTCACTTTCGACAGGCATAATCTTCGGTGATAATCTTCGCTGCCTCGTAGGAGATTGTCTTCGCAGTTTTGTACCAAACTCCTCATGACTTCAGGGACTTGTTACTCTGTGTGCAGTAGCAAGCACATTAGTCCCCACACTTTTTATGACAACAATCTCCAAAACACAAGGAGGCAAATTATTGCACCAACAATCTCCCCCTTTTTGGATGACTGTTGACAAAACAGATAATCATCGAAGTAAGGATAGATAAGCAAAAAGAATCAATCGAAAGTGAACAAGTGTTACTTGACTTCGAAAGTAAATGGTCTCCCCCTAAATTTATGCAGGGATACAAGATTTGAGATGCAATTTCTTGCATCTGTGAGAATAGTTTCATTGGAGGCACCCCAAGATAATATTCAAGGAAGAACCAAGCGTCTAAGCTTGGGGATGCCCCGGATGGCATCCCCTCTTTCGTCCACAATTCACTGGTATGTTACTTGAAGCTATATTTGTATTCATCACATGATATGAGTTTTACTTGGAGCGTCTTGTACCATAGTTTCGTTTTGCTTTTTAGTTTGCCACAATCATTGTTTGTTGGACACACCTTTTGAGAGAGACACACATTCATCGTGATTTGTTAGAATACTCTATGAGCTTCACTTATATCTTTTGAGCTATGCAGTTGCTCTTGTGCTTCACTTATATTCTTAGAGCACGGCGGTGGTTATATATTTTATAGAAATTATTGCACTCTCATGCTTCACTTAAATCTTTTTGAGAGTCCTAAATAGGAAGTGGTAACATGCATGGGTTATAAGACTAGTCTGAAAATGACAAGTATATAAGAGTGATATAATAAAACTTTCATGTAGATCACTAAATATGCAATGTACGATTTAATTATATTGATGTCGTAAAATGAAAGGGTATTAGTTCATGATCATTGGTTAGTAAAAATATCGATATTAAAGCTTGTTATGTACTACTCATATAAGTGTCTGTCATGGCATGGCGGGGATGTTAGAGCATTCTTATTCCTCAATGAAATCCTTGTGTTGTTTGAATCGGGGGCACGCGATGGCTAACTCCTACCAACCTCCTCCCTAGGGGCATGCGAGTAGTACTTTGCTTCGAGAGCTAATAGAACTTTCACAATAAGTATATGAGTTCTTTATGACTAATGTGAGTTCATGGACAAATACAACACTCCCACCTATCCACATATTGATAGCCTCTTCGGTACCGTGCATTGCCCTTTCTCGCCTCGAGAGTCGGTGCAAACTTCGCCGGTGCATCCAACCCCGTGATATGATACGCTCTATCACACATAAGCCTCCTTATATCTTCCTCAAAACAGCCACCATACCTACCTATCATGGCATTTCCATAGCCATTCCGAGATATATTGCCATGCAACTTCCACCGTTCCGTCTTATGACAAGTGTGTTCATCATCATATTGCTTTGCATGATCATACAGAGATGACATGATATTTGTGGCAAAGCCACCATTCATCATTGTAATACATGTTGCGCTAGATCATTGCACATCCTGGTACACTACCAGGGGCATTCATATAGAGTCATTTTGTTTCAGTTTTATCGAGTTGTAAGTAAATAATAGTGTGATGATCATCATTATTAGAGCATTGTCCCAGTGGGGAAAAGAATGATGGAGACTGATGAGTCCTCCAAAATGTGGGAATGAGGTCCATGAGATTGTTCTAAAAAGAGAGAAGGGGCAATGCTACTATCCTTTTACCACACTTGTGCTTCAAAGTAGCACCATGTTCTTCATATAGAGAGTCTCCTAAGTTGTCACTTTCATATACTACTAGGAATTTTTCATTATAGAACTTGGCTTGTATATTCCGATGACGGGCTTCCTCAAATGCCCGAGGTCTTCATGAGCAAGCAAGTTGGATGCACACGCATTTAGTTTCAGTTGAGCTTTCATACACTTATAGCTCTAGTGCATCTGTTGCATGGCAGTCCCTACTCCTCGCATTGATATCGATTGATAGGCCTCTCCATTGCCTATCGATCTGCCGAGTTGATGCGAGACTTTCTTCCTTTTTTGACTTCCCTTATTAATCTCTACCACTGCATTCTATTCCACCTTAGTGCTTTGTCCATGACTCATGCTCATGTATTGAGTGGAGTTAAAAATGTTGAAGCGCGTGAAAAAGAATGATCCAATTGTTTGGTTTGACACCATGGTGCTCATGTTTTGTATTTATGTGGTGAAGACAGAGTCATGCCATGCTTACATAATTCAATGAGTAGGGATACCATTCATTGAGCATCATATATTTTGAAAATGTAATGATTATGTTTTTGTATTCATGGATATTATTTTGTTGATATCAATTACTTCATTGTTTCTCAATATTTATACCCTAAGAAGATTACATGATAAACATGCTAGGTAGCATTCAACATCAAAATTTATTTTGTTTTATCATTTACCTACTCGAGGATGAGCAGGAATTAAGCTTGGGGATGTTGATACGTCTCTGATGTATCTATAATTTTTTATTGTTTCATGCTATTATATTATCATTCTTAGATACTTTATATGCAATTTTATATCATTTTTGGAGACTAACCTATTAACTCAGTGCCTAGTGCCAGTTGCTGTTTTCTGCTTGTTTTAGGTTTTACAGAAAATCTATACCAAACGGAGTCCAAACGCAATGAAACTTATTGACAATTTTTTTCTGGACATAAGAGACCCTAGAAGCTTCGGGGGAGGACCAGAATACCTACGATGAGACAGCAAGGCAACAGGGCGCGCCCTGGGGGGTAGGCGCGCCCTGATGCCTTGTGGGCCCCTCGTGGCTCCGTCTGACCTAATTCCAGTGCTATAAATTCTCAAATATTCCAAAACCCCCAGAGAGCCACCCGAAATAACTTTTCGGCCGCCGCAAGTCTCTGTTCTTCCGCGATCCCATCTGGAGGCCTTTTCCGGTACTCTGTCGGAGGAGGAATCAATCACGGAGGGCTTCTACATCAACCTTGCTGCTCTTCCGATGATGTGTGAGTAGTTCACCACAGACCTATGGGTCCATAGTGATTAGCTAGATGGCTTTCTCTCTCTCTTTGATCTTCAATACAATGTTCTCTTCGGAGATCGATCTGATGTAATCTTCTTTTGCGGTGTGTTTGTTGGGATCCGATGTATTGTGGGTTTATGAGCAGATTATTCATTGAAAGTAATTGAGTCTTTTCTGAACTTTATTATGTATGATTGTTATAGCTATGTAATGATTTCCGATCTTTGGGTTTTCTTTGGCCAAGTTGATTCATTGATCTTCAGTGGAAGTGGTGCATAGTAGTAGGTTCAATGTTCCGTTGTCCTCACCTTGTGACAGAAGGGGTAGCGAGGCACGTATTTGTATTGTTGCAATTAAGGGTAAAACGACGGGGTTTAATCATATTGATTGGTTTTATTCTATCTACATTATGTCATCTTGCTTAAAGCCTTGCTCTGTTCTTCATGAACTTAATACCATAGATGCAGGCAGGAGTCGGTCGATTGGTGGAGTAATAGTAGTAGATGCAGGCAGGAGTCGGTCTACTTGTCACGGACGTAATGCATATATACATTATCATGCCATGAATAACGTCATAACTATGCGCTTTTCTATCAATTGCCCAACAGTAATTTGTCTACCCCTCGTATGCTATTTTTATGAGAGAGATGCCTCTAGTGAAAACTATGGCCCCCGGGTCTACTTTAATCATATTACTAAAACCAAAAATACCTTGTTGCAATTTTATTTCTTTTATTTTACTTTGCAATTTATCTATCTACCACTATCAGATTAATTTGATCCTTGCAATTAACGAGTACATGGGGATTGACAACCCTCTTGCCAGTGTTGGGTGCAAGTATTTGCTCTTGTGTTTGCAGGTACTCCTAAGGAGTGTTTGCGTGGTTCTCCTATTGGTTCGATAACCTTGGTTCTCTACTGAGGGAAATACTTATCCACTACTATATTGCTTCACCCTTCGTCTTCGGGGAAAATCCCAACGCAGCTCACAAGTAGCATGTATCTCACCGGATCCTTGAGGGAAGGTGTTTGATCGGCGGAGATCCAGCATGGAGGCTCTCGGCGACGACGTCCTGCAGGCAGAGGTGCTCAAGCGGGCTCGGCTGTCGGGTAGAGGTAGGGGTGGCGGAGTGTAGGGTGGCTCCGGTGGCGATGAGCAAGAGGGGCGGAGGCGCGCGGTGGGCGGGATGACCTCGCCGACAGTGGTTGAAGACCGGCCACCGCGTACAAGGCTAGCCGTGTGATGGACGTGGCGACCAGCCTTTATAACACGCACCCTGTTGCGCTCCTTGCTTTGCAACAGGGGTCAAGTTGCAAAGGTTGAAGATGGCTGTGGGTTGTCTGATCAAAAAGATTCGACTACCGCGAAGGCAGTCGATGCATGCGACTTCATCCATCGGGTGGACGGTAGCGTTTTAGTTATTATCTTATAGGCATTGGTCAATTTTTCATTGGGGACACTAAGGAGTGCACATATCTGTTTCCAATTGCTTTTGCTTGCCATAAAAACCAAGGTCGCAAAATTTTGAACCACAGGTGTGTATATGCCACAAACTTATGTAAACTGAATACATTCAAAATAAAAAGGAGATAAAGATCATCTTTTTTTTGTGGAAAGTGATAAAGCTCATGTAATAAACTCAACACAAATGAAGTTTTGTTTGGAACTTTCATGGAAGTGAATTATTGAGTATATTGATTATTAGGAAAGATAGGATAGCGTAGGATATTATTCTACCTTGTCTTGTACTCCAAGTTGGTCATTGTACTCCTATATATATGCCCATGAGGCTCAAGCAATAAACATTGATTCCACCAATCTCTCTATCCCTTCTAACATGGTATCAGCCTAACCGATCCAACCCTAGCCGCTGCCCGCCGCTTCTGCCCCGCGCGCCGCCCCCGGGGCGGTCGGCCTCCATGACCATCGCCGGGGGCCGCGCCGCCCGTACCTAGGGTTCGTCCGCCAGTCGTGTTGACCGGCTACCCTAGAGAGTCTTTTTCCCGATCTCTTGATCCGGGTTTTTCTCTCTCCCGCCGGTCGCTTTGATTGGCATTTTTCTTTTTGGTTCACCGATCATAGAACGGATTGCGTCGCCCGCCGCCGCCGTCGACCCAGCGCCTCTACTCCGACATCGGCGCGACCACCCGGCCTCCTCTCCGACTCGGCGGCCTCGCGTGACGCGGCGGCCTGTCATGGCCGTCGGTGCACGCCCCCGCCCGTCGCTTTGCGCCGGCCGTCGTCGCCCTGCTCCGAACAGGATTCCTGCATCACCACCCCGCCTTCGCCGCATATGTATGGCCGCCTTCATACGGCGTTGCGTTCGCCGCTCGAGGCTGGCTGCTCGGGCGCTGCTTCTGCGTTGGCCGCCCGGGCGCCAGCGCTGACGCGCTCGTCCGCCCGTCATCGCACGCCGGCCGTCGTCGCCGGTTTCAGCTCGGACTCCGCCACCACCCCGCCTCTACCGAGCGACGTCCACTACCTCGCGTGCAATCGGATTGATCACCCGCCCGCGCCGTACGACCGATCGGGCCCATCGGTTGAGCGCGCCTCCGCAGGTCCTGTGAAGGTCGTCCCCGAGTTTAACGCGCCCCTCCACCGACCGAGCAACAGGCCGCCGTTGCGTCGTCCCTTCGGACCGCTGCATCGCCGCCCCGAGGTCTTCCCGATGGCTGCTCCGACCCGCGCGCCGCTCCCGCCGACGCCCCTTCGGGTTGTCGCGCCGCGGCACGTGGTCCACACCGCCGCCCCGAGATCCTCCCGCCGGTTACCCCCGTAGACGCCATCGCCTTTGCGTCGCCCCTTAGGGCTGTCGCGCTGTGGCACGTGGTCGACGCCGCCTCCTGTCGGGCCGTCGCCCCCGGCCAGTGGTTCTCCCTGCGGCTGCCCCGACCCGCAAGCCGCCGCTACACCGCCTCTTCAGGCTGTAGCACCGCGGAACGCGGTCACCGTCACCGCCCGAGGCCGTCCCCATGGCATCACCGACCCGCGCACTGCCGCTGCGCCGCCCCTTCCGGCCGTAGCGACGCGGCACGCGGTCCACGCCGCCGCCCGAGGTCTTCCCGCCGTCGCTCCGACCTGCCCGCTGCCGCTGCGTCGCCCCTTCGGGCCGTAGCGCCGTGGCCCACGGTCCACTCCGCCGTCACCGCGCGTCGACTTCCCGTGGTATGCGCCGCGCCGCCTCCCTCGGCGCGGGAACACCATCGTCTGCGCCGATCTTCGTCACACTGTCGGGTTCCCCTCGCCAACTTCGAGCACGCCGCCGCGCTCCTAACCTAGCCGCCGCCTCCTCAGGCCGCTGTCGCCGCTCTACTTCCTCGGCGCCGCTGCCGCTTGCTCACCCGAGCAGCGCCGCCAGTCCAGCCCCTTCGTCTTCGTCCAGCACCAGCCCGTCGCCAGCATCGCCGTCATCTTCCCCGACCACTTTGTCTACTCCGACCACCGTTGGTGACATCGGCCCCACGCTGATTGGCGCCACAACCTTCGTCGAGTCTCCTTCTCTGCTGGCCCCTCCGACTCCTCGACATGGCGTACAGCTCGTGCAGGTCCCTCATCCACGCATGCCCGGGGCTGGCAACACCGATGCATGCCTTCGTCCATGACGTGTCCCCGGGCCTGGCAAGCCTGGTGCGGTGCTTCGTCAACTTCGTCTTCGTCCGTCTATGCATGCCCGGTGCTGGCAACACCGACGCGTGCCTTCGTATACGACGTGTCCCCGGGTTTGGCAAACCCGGCGCGACGCCTCATTGATACGTCTCCAACGTATCTATAATTTTTGATTGTTCCATGCTATTATAGTATCAATCTTGGATGTTTTATATGCAATTATATGCCATTATATATCATTTTTTGGGACTAACCTATTAACCCAGTGCCCAGTGCCAGTTGCTGTTTTCTGCTTGTTTTTGCCTTTTCAGAAAATCATTATCAAAAAGTGTCCAAACGAGAAAAAAACTTTGGATTAATTTTTTCTGGACCAGAAGAGACCCAAGAAGCTTCAGGAGAAGACCAGAAGAGCCACGAGGAGGTGACAAGCCTGTAGGGCGCGCCTCCCAGGCTTGTGGGCCCCTCGTTGCCCCTCCTGACCTAATTCCAGCGCTATAAATTCCCAAATATTCCCAATATACCAGAGAGACAGAAGAGAAAACCTTTTCACCACCACAAGCCTCTGTTCTTCCATGATCCCATCTGGAGGCCTTTTCCGGTACTCTGCCGGAAGGGGAATCGATCACGGAGGGCTTCTTCATCAACCTTGCTGCCCTTCTGATGATGTGTGAGTAGTTTACCACAGACCTACGGGTCCATAGCTAGTAGCTAGATGGCTTCTTCTCTCTCTTTGATCTTCAATACCATGTTCTCCTCGATGTTCTTGGAGTTCTATCCGATGTAATCTTCTTTTGCAGTGTGTTTGTTACGATCCGATGAATTGTGAGTTTATGATCAGATTATTCATGAGAAATATTTGAGTCTTCTCTGAACTCTTTTATGCATGATTATTATGTCTCTCCGATCTATCGATTTAGTTTGGCCTACTAGATTGATTTGTCTTGCAATGGGAGAGGTGCTT
Source organism: Elymus sibiricus (assembly GCA_039707655.1). Classification (NCBI taxonomy): domain Eukaryota; kingdom Viridiplantae; phylum Streptophyta; class Magnoliopsida; order Poales; family Poaceae; genus Elymus; species Elymus sibiricus. The sequence goes on from CM077672.1 coordinate 277,983,144, forward strand.
TGTGATGGGTTCAATCTTGCGGTGCTCAATCCCAGTGACAGAAGGGGACATGACATGTGTTTGTATTGTTGCCATTAAGGATAAAAATATGGGGTTTAATCATATTGCTTGAGTTTACTTTGTCTACATCATGTCATCTTGCTTAAGGCGTTACTCTGTTTCATACTTAATACCCTAGATGCATGCTGGATAGCGGTCGATGTGTGGAGTAATAGTAGTAGATGCAGGCAGGAGTCGGTCTACTTGTCTCGGATGTGATGCCTATATACATGATCATTGCCATGAATCCATCATAATTATTTGCCTTTCTATCAATTGCCCAACGGTAATTTGTTTACCCACCGTATGCTATGTGTTCGAGAGAGAAGCCTCTAGTGAAAACTATGGCCCCCGGGTCTACTTTATCATATATATATAACCTAAAAATACCTTGCTGCAATTTATTTACTTTTATTTTTATTAGTATTTTAGTTTATCTATTTATCTCTATAAGATTTAATCCTTGCAAATAACCGCTAAGAGGATTGACAACCCTCTTATTTGCATTGGGTGCAAGTGTTTGCTCTTGTGTGTGCAGGTGCGCTTAACGGAATTTTGCTTGGTTCTCCTACTGGATTGATAACCTTGGTTCTTAACTGAGGGAAATACTTATCTCTACTGTACTGCATCATCCTCTCCTCGTCGGGGAAATACCAACGCAGACTACAAGTAGCAGGAAGAATTTCTGGCGCCGTTGCCGGGGAGACATCATCAAAATTACCAAATACCTTCGCACAAACTATCATTCACTTGCATTTATTTTATTTGCTTTTTATTTGCATTTGCCTCTAGTTTTCATCTCCCCCACTTCTTATAAAAATTACAAAAACACAAAAATATTTTTTTGCTTGTTTGTTTGCTTGTGTTGCCATGTGCTTCTTATTTGCTTGCATCTTTGCTTGCTAAAAAACTATTGATATGGATCCTCATCCACTTGCTAATCTTTTCAAAAAATCCAATTATGATGAACCAATTGCTAGTGAGTTGAGTGCTCTAGATTATCTTTATGAAGTTTTGCTTGAAAATCATGAATCTGAAAATTATCTTTATGAAGTGTTAGAAGAAGAAATTTATAAAGTGATTCATGATAGCTCCTTGAATTAAAAGCATAATTGCAATGATTTTATTATTAATTCTATTAAAGTCAATTGTGTTAATGATATGCAAAACCACAAGCTTGGGGATGATGATTTTGTTATGTCCACTACTCATTGTAATGATCATGATTGGGGTGATGCTTCTTATGATCTTGAAAATTTATTTAATCCTCATGATGAATATGATATTGATAATAATGTTTGCAATAATATTGAAAGTGGGTTTGGAGAGGTCATGACTTTAGTTGATATTAATCCCACTATTTTGGAAGATTATAAAACTTTTATGCATGTGGATCATGTAGAGACTATATTATGTGAAGGCTATATTATTGAATTTGATTATGATCCTACATGTAATTACTATGAGAGAGGAAAATATGGTTATAGAAATCTTCATGTCACTAAATTACCTCTCTTTGTGTTGAAATTATTAATGCTTCATTCTTCCTATTTGCATATGTTAGATATTGGTTGTCTTGATAAAAAAATCCTATAAAATGCCTATGCATAGGAAGTAGGTTAGACTTAAATGTGTTTTTCATATGCTTCATGATACTCTCTTTGTGTTTTAATTATTATCTTTCATGTGAGCATCATTGAAATCTCAAGCCTATCTTAATGGCTATAAAGAAAGAGCTTGTTGGGAGACAACCAAATAAACTTTTTAATTCTGTTCTTGAGTGTTTACACAATTATAGCCTATGTTATTATTGTATTTTTATCTTTTAATTAGTGTTTGTGCCAAGTAATGTCTTTGGGATGATGTTGATGATAGAATAATTGATGCTGTTTGGAAAACAGAAAGTTTTGCGTCCAGTGCTGGAATTTTAATTCTGTACTGGAGCGTCAGAAAAATCTGAAATTGTTACACAGTATTGGTATATGAATTCTTTACGTTGTCCTAATTTTTCATAATTTTTGGAGTTACAGAAGTATGGATTTTAAATAGATCTTTACAGACTGTTCTGTTTTAGACAGATTTTGTTTTTGTTGCATAGTTTGCTTGTTTCATTGAATCTATGGATCGTATCGGGGGGTATGAGTCATGGAGAAGTTGGAGTACAGTAGCATTATTCCAATATTAAATATGAATCAATTTACAACAGTACCTAAAGTTTAAGATTTGTTTGTTATACTAATGGATCTCACGAGGTTTCTGTTGAGTTTTGTGTGCTGAAGTTTTCAAGTTTTGGGTGAGACTACGATGGATAAAGGAATAAGGAGCGGCAAGAGCCTAAGCTTGGGGATGCCCAAGGCACCCCAAGGTAATATTCAAGTAATACTCAAGTGTCTAAGCTTGGGGATGCCCCGGAAGGCATCCCCTCTTTCGTCTACAATCTACCGGTAACTCACTTGGAGCTATATTTTTATTCATCACATGATATGTGTTTTACTTGGAGCGTCTTGTGATATAGTTTGTTTGCTTTTGTTTGCTTTTTAGTTTGTCACAATCATCTTTGCTGAACACACCTTTTTGAGAGGGACACACATTATTCGTAATTTATTAGAATACTCTATGTGCTTCACTTATATCTTTTGAGCTAGGCAGTTGCTCTAGTGCTTCACTTATATCTTTTAGAGCACGGCGGTGGTTATATTTTAAAGAAATGGTTGCACTCTCATGCTTCACTTATATCTTTTTGAGAGTCTAATGATTAGCAATGGTAATATGCACGGGTTATGAATTTGGTCCTGATATGATAGGTATTCAAGAGGGATATAATAAAAACTTTCATGTAGATCACTGAATATGATAAGTTTGATTCCTTGCAATAGTTTTGCGATATTAAGATGGTAATATGTGGGAGGTATTAGTAGATAATTGTGGTTTAGTAAGAATATTGGTGTTAAGGTTTGTGATTCCCGAAGCATGCACGTATGATCTGTCGTTATGCTAAGAAGTTGGAGCATGATTTATTATTGATTGTCTTCCTTTGTGTGGCGGTGGGGGGGCGCGATGGTTAACTCCTACCAACCTCCCCTAGGGGCATGCGTAGTAGTACTTTGCTTCGAGGGCTAATAAATTTTCGCAATAAGTATGTGAGTTCTTTATGACTAATGTGAGTCCATGGATTATACGCACTCTCACCCTCCCGCAATTTGCTAGCCTCTTCGGTACCGTGCATTGCCCTTTCTCACATCGAGAGTTGGTGCAAACTTCGCCGGTGCATCCAAACCCCGTGATATGATACGCTTTATCACACATAAGCCTCTTTATATCTTCCTCAAAACAGCCACCATACCTATACTTATCATGGCATTTCCATAGCCATTCCGAGATATATTGCCATGCAACTTCCACCGTTTCGTTTTTATGACACACATCGTCATTGTCATATTGCTTTGCATTATCATATAGCTGACATAGTATTTGTGGCTCAGTCACCGTTCATTATTTTTTATACATGTTACGCTAGCATCATTGCACATCCTGGTACACTGCCAGAGGCATTCATATAGAGTCATATTTTTGTTCTATTATTGAGTTGTAATATTGAGTTGTAAGTAAATAAAAGTGTGATGATCATCATTATTAGAGCATTGTCCCAGTGAGGAAAGGATGATGGAGACCATGATTCCCCCACAAGTCGGGATGAGACTCCGGACGAAAAATAAATAAATAAAAGAAAGAAAGAAAAAAAGAGGCCAAAAAGAGCCATGAAAAAAAAAGAAAATAAATAAATGAGAGAAAAAGAGAGAAGGGGCAATATTACTATCCTTTTTCCACACTTGTGCTTCAGAGTAGCACCATGTTTTTCATATAGAGAGTCTCCTATTTTGTCACTTTCATATACTAGTGGGAATTTTTCATTATAGAACTTGGCTTGTATATTCCGATGATGGGCTTCCTCAAATGCCCAAGGTCTTCATGAGCAAGCAAGTTGGATGCACACCCACTTAGTTTTCATGTTGAGCTTTCATACACTTATAGCTCTTAGTGCATCCGTTCCATGGCAATCCCTACTCCTCGCATTGACATCAGTTGATGGGCATCTCCATAGCCCGTTGATTAGCCTCGTTGACGTGAGACTATCTTCTTATTTTTGACTTCTCTTATTTATCTCTACCACCACACTCTATTCCACCCATAGTGCAATATCCATGGTTTGCGCTCATGTATTGCGTGGGGGTTGAAAAAGCTGAAGCGCGTTAAAAAGTATGAACCAATTGCTTGGCTAAAACCGGGGTAGTGCATGATAAATATTTTGTGTTAAGAAGATGGAGCATGACAGGATTATATGATTTTGTAGGGATAAAGTTCTTTAGCATTTTTATTTTGAAAGACATGATTGTTTATTAGTATGCCTGAGTATTGATGTCCTTATATCAAATTATAGACTATTGCTTTGAATCATTCAGATCTTATTATTCATATCGTAAGAGATAGATTACATGATGAAACATGATTGGTAGCATTCCACATCAAAAATTCTGTTTTTATCATTTACCTACTCGAGGACGAGCAGGAATTAAGTTTGGTGATGCTTGATACGTCTCCAACGTATCTATAATTTTTTATTGTTCCATGCTATTATAATATCAATCTTGGATGTTTTATATGCCATTATATATCATTTTTTGGGACTAACCTATTAACCCAGTGCCCAGTGCGAGTTGCTGTTTTCTACTTGTTTTTGCCTTTTCAGAAAATCATTATCAAAAAATGTCCAAACGAGAAAAAAAAACTTTGGATTAATTTTTTCTGGACCAGAAGAGACCCACGAAGCTTCGGGAGAAGACCAGAAGAGCCACGAGGAGGCGACAAGCCTGTAGGGTGCGCCCCCCAGGCTTGTGGGCCCCTCGTTGCCCCTCCTGACCTAATTTCAGCACTATAAATTCCCAAATATTCCCAATATACCAGAGAGACAGAAGAGAAAACCTTTTCACCGCCGCAAGCCTCTGTTCTTCCGCGATCCCATCTGGAGGCCTTTTCCGGTACTCTGCCGGAAGGGGAATCGATCACGGAGGGCTTCTTCATCAACCTTGCTGCCCTTCCGATGATGTGTGAGTAGTTTACCACAGACCTATGGGTCCATAGCTAGTAGCTAGATGGCTTCTTCTCTCTCTTTGATCTTCAATACCATGTTCTCCTCGATGTTCTTGGAGTTCTATCCGATGTAATCTTCTTTTGCAGTGTGTTTGTTGGGATCCGATGAATTGTGAGTTTATGATCAGATTATTCATGAGAAATATTTGAGTCTTCTCTGAACTCTTTTATGCATGATTATTATGTCTCTCTGATCTATCGATTTAGTTTGGCCTACTAGATTGATTTGTCTTGCAATGGGAGAGGTGCTTTGTGATGGGTTCAATCTTGCGGTGCTCAATCCCAGTGACAGAAGGGGACATGACACGTATTTGTATTGTTGCCATTAAGGATAAAAAGATGGGGTTTAATCATATTGCTTGAGTTTACTTTGTCTACATCATGTCATCTTGCTTAAGGCGTTACTCTGTTTCATACTTAATACCCTAGATGCATGCTGGATAGCGGTCTATGGGTGGAGTAATAGTAGTAGATGCAGGCAGGAGTCGGTCTACTTGTCTCGGACGTGATGCCTATATATATGATCATTGCCATGAATCCGTCATAATTATTTGCTTTTCTATTAATTGTCCAACAGTAATTTGTTTACCCACCGCATGCTATGTGTTCGAGAGAGAAGCCTCTAGTGAAAACTATGGCCCCCGGGTCTACTTTATCATAAATAAAAAACCTAAAAATACATTGCTGCAATTTATTTACTTTTATTTTAATTAGTATTTTAGTTTATCTATTTATCTCTATAAGATTTAATCCTTGCAAATAACCGCTAAGAGGATTGACAGCCCTCTTATTTGCGTTGGGTGCAAGTGTTTACTCTTGTGTGTGCAGGTGCGCTTAACGGAATTTTGCTTGGTTCTCCTACTGGATTGATAACCTTGATTCTTAACTGAGGAAAATACTTATCTCTATTGTACTGCATCATCCTCTCCTCTTCGGGAAAATACCAACGCAGACTACAAGTAGCACTCGTCAACACCATCTTCTTCCCGGCGCACCCCTACTTCGACACCACTGCGCCCATGACTAACTCGGCGCCTCCTTGCGCCCGCGGCTCCACGGCGACTACCTCGACACCGGCCACCCCGACTCGACATCGACCACGGCGTTCTTCGCACGGCTACCTCGACCACGGCTACACCACCCTACGCTCTCGGCTACCTCGACATCGGCACAAAGGGCTATCGCCTTGCTTGAGCAACTTCGTCGGTTACCATTCCAGTCACAACTTCCGCGATGCATCGACCGTTACGATTGTGGGGGGATGTCTGTCGGCTTACCTTCGGATTCTTCTCCAGTCTCACCGTCTGCGTCGCTACCGTTGTGACTGCGGGGGGATGTTGAGTATATTGATTATTAGGAAAGATAGGATAGCGTAGGATATTATTCTATGTTGTCTTGTACTCCAAGTTGGTTATTGTACTCCTATATATATGCTCACGAGGCTCAAGCAATAAACATCGATTCCACCAATCTCTCTATCCCTTCTAACATGAATTTAGGCAGTTCACGTGTGTCACTGGTTGGACCTCCTCCTGCCCTCTCTGTTGGTTCGGCATGTTCGATTGCCGATCGCTGGTGTCGCTGCTGCCTATTGGCATTTGTAGGAATGTAAATGGTACGGATAATTTCCGCTCCGAATCCACATCCACATCCGTTTTTAAGGATATTGTGTGTCCTTGCACGAATCCGCTGGATATGAATGCAGTTACGGATTTTGATCAACCGGATATCCGGCGGGTATAGTATCGGTAATATATGGCGGATGTGCATTATCCGAGGTTACCAAATAGGAGTATGCGATAATTTATCCCTTGACAAGCCCAAATACCAAATTAGCCCACAAATTGGAATCACCGCATATACTCCCTCCGTACCGTTGCATAAGTCATCTTACGAAAACCAAATAATCCCAAAACACTTAGGCGCAGTGCATTAACTCCCACCTCGTTTCTTGTTTCTTGACATTAATGAAGGAATCAACCAATAAGAAACGTGGGGTGTGGATGTTTTTAATGACTTGAGACTACCTAGCACGGCATGCAGTGGTCAGTTTATTGCATTCAATGGTATTAGTTAGCAAATAAACATTAAGTTTTCTTGTTTTCTCCTCCGTATTGGTCGCGGTGCACAACGTAAGATGACTTATACACTGGTACGGAGGGAGTATATAAAAATTATTACCCCATTGGTGTGTGTTATGACTCCAAACGCTTGCCCACTCTCTAGTGTTACGTGGTTGGATAAAAAATATTTGCATTCATATTATCTGCATACTAGAAATAAATCATGTGTCATTGCAGGGATAGCTCGGTATATTTTTTTTATCCGTTTCCGATCCGTGTCTGCTTCGTTTCCGCTCCGAATCCGTAATCAGAAAAAATCCACGCTCCAATCCGCGTTCTATCACTATCCGCTCTGCTGCTGCGAATCTGATAAAAAAATATGATAAAGGATACAGGAAAGCATTATCCGATACGTTTTACATCCCTACCGTATTGGTCTCTCTCTAGTTTACTCCATGCCACAAACAAAGATAATCAACACCGGAACGATGATCAATGGCTGCCATATGTTGGCACGCGGCTTTGGACCCCAGCATTAAAACGAGCTAAAAAAAAGGAGATCGGGTATCTGTCTAATCAATGGCTGCCGAATCTGCGACCAGACACGCACCTCGCCCCGTGAAACACATCTGGTGCCCGGTCCGTTTCCTCTCCCCCGTCCCCGTGCGAAGGCATGTGTCGCGGAAGGAAGGAAAGAGCAGCACGAGCGGAAAGGATCCCGCGAAATAACAGCACGAATGGAAAGGATCTTGGGACGTAATAAAGCGTGATAAACTTCAGGCGAATGGTGCAGCGGCGGTTCTGTTGCTGTTTCGGCCGAGTCAGCCTCCACACTAACCTAACCTAACCCCCACCTGGCGGCGACAGCTGGTCGCACGCGAAGCGGAGGCCCCACCCGCCCGAGAACCCAAACCCGGCCGCCGTCCACCGGTAAAAACAGCTTCCTCGCCGTCCGATCAGGCCGAGGGCTCCCTCGCCCCGGTGCGCGGGCGTCACGTCGCGCTTTCGTTGGGTGCGACCGCGACGCGGCCCGACCGGACCCGTTCGTTCGTTTCTGTAGCGGCCTGGCTAGGTGGCCGGGTCTTCCCTAGGAAGGCAGCGTCGCGGTCGCGGTCGCAGTCGCACCGCAGCTGCCGCGTCCGAATCGCCGGGGCTCTCTTCCCCTCTTTCCCCGTGCCTCGTCTCCCTCGCCTCCACTGCTCGATCGCTACATAGCATACCATACATAGGCCGCTGCCGCGTTGTTTTCCTCGCCCTCCACTCCCGCACGCCGCGGCGACCATGGCGTACATAGGACGACAGGATCGGCAGCAGTGGTAGGCACGGCAGCTGGGGGGTGGTACGGCGGACTGGCTATGTTGGCTTGGAAGGCGGGTCAGTAAGGTAGCAGCGTCGTCGTCGTCGTCGGCCATGGATGTCGTCGGGGAAGGAGCCCGCGCCGCCGCGGCGGCTGGTGGCGGTGGCTCAGGCGGGTTCATCCACTCCGTCGTGGGGCTCTCCTCCGCCTCCACGCCCCTCCTCTTCTGGCTCCTCACCGTCGCGCTCGTCGCCGCCATCCATGTCGCCTCCGCGTACATGTCGTCCTCCTCCCCAAGGTAAGACCATCTCCCGTGGGTTTGGGGTTTCTGAATTCCCGATCGCTCGCCGCTCTTTCGCCTGGTTGTTTGTTGGTGGCACGACTGATTGGTGGGTTTCCTTGTTTTTGTTGTCATCAGGGGCGAGGATAAGGAGACGGAGAAGAAGCCGCGCCGCGGCGGTGGCTTCCCCGGCGACGAGAGGGACGGGGAGGCGGACGTGCACGACGACAGGGTTCTCCAGATGATGCGCAGCTTCAGCTTCGTGCACGCCAGCGAGGAGGATTTCGTGGAGGGCATGGCCACGTATGAACGCGCTTTCGACGACACGCCGCCCGAGCCGGTGGCCCCGGCTTCGCCGCCACCGGCTCCGACCTCTCCGTCGAGCCTCAGCTTCAGCTTTCAGAATCAGATGCCGGAAATTCCGCGAGAGGCCCCGCTGGTTTCGAGAGCCGTACCAGTCCAAGAGGAGGAGGAACACGAACAAGAGAAGCAGGACAAGGAATCGCCGATTCCGTTCGTTCCGGTGGCCACGCATGAGCACGAACACGAAGCAGAGGAAGCAGAGGTACTAGTGGATGAAGAAGACGATGAGCAGAGCGGAGAGGCTGTGGACGCAGAGCCGAAGATCGTTCCAGCCACGCACAACTACCGCTTCCTGACGGAGCGGGACTTCCGTGGGTTCGTCAGGGAGCCGGAGACCATGACGGTGCGCGTCCAGGAGTCCTTCGTGCCGCCACCGGCGCCGCCGGCGCAGCCTGAGGAGCGAAGAGTGGTCGACGGGTCCTTCCGCCGCGGCGGCTTCGTCACGGCGAACGACCTCCGGCCCGCGGACAAGCCCGTCGCGTGCGACAGAGTGGCGTCGCCGACGAAGAGGGCGCCGTCCCGGCGGAAGCCGGCGAGCTCCGTGTCCAAAGGCAGTGCCGCGAGCGGGAGGACGAGCTTCGCCTCCGAGTTCTCCGGCTTCGGCGACTCTGACTCAGAGTCCAGCGCCAGCGACGACGGGTACTCGGTGAAGGAGCTCGTCGTCGACTCCGACAGCGACTGGTTCCTCTCGGAGAAAGACTTCCCGGCGGGGGTGCACGACGCGGCCAGCCTGCGGAGCTACAAGGCCAAGGTGCTCAAGGCCATGGAATCCCTGGAGGAGGCGGACTTGCTGCAGCTGTCTTTCCAGGACTCGTCAGCAACCACGGTGTCGCCGGGCTCAGTCGCCCAGGCCTCGCCGGACAGCGTCAAGTACCCCGAGGACATGTGGTCACGGACCCCTTCCACGGAAGCCGAGTACAAAGAGGATGACGAGACGGGAACACCCAGAGAAGCCGAAGAGGCCGAGGCGAAGATCATCGAAGGGGAGGGGAGCAGCATCGACATGAGCGACGACGACGACGAGCGCTCCTCGAGCAGCAAGACGAAGATGATCGCGGCACCGGTGTATGACACGGAATTCGCCGGTGAGAACAGCTTGGAGCATTCGGAGAAGGAAATTATCTCCATAAACGATCATTCATACGAAGCCATTTCTGATGCCAAGAGCAGTCCAGAGGTAACCACTGACAGAGAATTGGTTGCTTCGTCTCATCAAGCAGTTGATGATACCAAGATGAGCCCACAGCCATCAGAGAGGGAACTTGTTGGTACGACTGGTCATTCACCTGAGCTTGTTTCTCTTGACAGAGAAGAAGCAGCCAGTACAAATGGTCAGTCAGACGCTGATGACAAGAGAAGCCCAGCGCATTCGGAGCAGAAATTTGTTTGTATAGAAGGTCACTCGCATGAACTTATATCTTATGTTTGGAAAGAAATTGCTGGTACAGAAGAAGAAGAAGAAGAAGGTGAGGTTGCTTATGATTTCATTGGAAGCCCTGAGCCTTCAGAGAAAGAATTCGTCAGCAGAAATGCCCATTCAGATGAACTCAGCTCCGATGATCACAAAGCAATTGCTCGCACAAATGATTGGTCATATGCAGTAACTTCTGACGATCGTACCATCCCAGAGCACTCAGAGCAGGAGTTCAGTAGAGATGATCATCAATATGGAGTAATCCCTCACGGCGAGAACATTTCAGAGCCAGCAGAAGATAACCATGCTGGTGCAGATGATCATCCAGCCAAAGCCCCACGACACGTCCACTTTTCAGTTACCGAGAAGGCCAAGTCGCTGGACGAGGAGGAGGATAAGGAAGGCAAGTGGAAGGACTTGACAGAGGAAGAAGAGGACGAATTGGAGTCACTGTGGGAGCACCAAGACCTGATCGAGCAGCTGAAACTAGAGCTCAAGAAGGTGCGGTCAGCCGGGCTGCCGACGATCCTGGAGGAGTCGGAATCACCAAAGGCGCCGATGGAGGACCTCAAACCATGGAGGATCGATGCCAAGTTCCTGCGCGAAGACCCGATGGATGAGCTGAACAAGTTCTTCAAGAGTTACAGGGAGAGGATGAGGAAGTTTGACATCCTGTGCTTCCAGAAGATGTATGCCATAGGTATGGCCTAACTTCACATTTCCAGTTTACTCCAACTTCTTTTTGATTCCACTTTTCCTTTTTATTACCTAAATTTGACTATACATGTATTCTAAAAGGAAAAAATTAAGGTGCACTTTCTCTGAACCGATGACACTTTATGCTCCATGATCTAGTATTCAATTGGTTCATTATAGTCGCAGATATAGCTAGTATTTATTATGCAGATAATGGTTAAACATTTATTTGTTCCTCGATACATACTAATAATAGAATTAACCTATTATTAGGAAAGCATAAATATTTCATCGTCGAGGGGAATATAATGATGACTATTTTTTGCCCAAACTTCCTTCTAACGAGGCAACACTCAAAGTGATCTTAACGTGCTTAGAATTTTAAACTGGCACCAAAATTTTCTAACTAAAACTTATCGAAGTTGCGGGGCAAAAGGGATCTCAGTAATTAAACAATTATATTTATATATGAAATTGTTCAATTTTGTTTATTTCAATCTAGGTCCAAATGTAAACTTTTGTTTAGAGTATGTGAGAATTTAATTTAACATTTAATACAAGGGAATTAACTGATTGGGATCACACGACCCATAATCCCAAAAACCTATCTTCTCTTGAAAGCTATGGTGACTGGTAAAAGCAGGTAAAGTACTACCGGTAAAAGCTACGGTGATCGATTAGGGGAAACTGATCGCCACATTTAACGACCCAGATTCAGTACTTGGCCTTGCCCAAAGAGATTGCATGGGCAAAGAGAGATGTTCTTCAATTGGTTGTTCAACTCTGGGAAGAATGCAGAACTCCGTAGTAGATTCCTTTAGGATACTAGTTAAAGAAAAGACTGCAGAAATGCTATTCACATCGCCTGCAACTTTTGTGTCTATGAAGCATTGCATCTACTAGCTTTTTAAAGCAGTTTAAGGACAGACGAACCTCTTTCTTGCTTTATTGGCACAATATTTCGTCCAGCTCAGCATGCTCCGTGAAATGGATTTATTGCCTTTTTTTCTTTTTTTCCCTTTAATTAACGTGCTGATGTACTGAATGTCACTGCAGATTTTCTCCAGCTCAGAGGGCCCCAACAGTCCACGAACTCTCTGAAGGCCTTGTCGCCGACGGCACTATCCATCCTGTCACACAATTTCCGATCGGCTCGCTGGAGATCCCCCGAGGACCCATCGGACCGGCTCCTCAAGGACCTCCGGTGCGACTTGGAGACAGTCTACGTCGGGCAGATGTGCCTGTCGTGGGAGTTCCTCCGGTGGCAGTACGAGCAAGCCTGTGACCTGCCGGAATCCGACCCTTACCACAGCCACCACTACAACCAGGTGGCCGGAGAGTTCCAGCAGTTTCAGGTGATGGTGCAGAGGTTTGTGGAGGACGAGCCCTTCAAGGGCCCTCGGCTGCCAGACTACGTCAAAGAACGATGCCCCTTTCGCAATTTCTTGCAAGTGCCCGTGATAAGAGGTGAGGATTCTGAAATTTTAGCAGCCAATCGTACGATGTCTGCTACTGGATTTAGCTTGAAATGGTGAGCTCTAACGTGAAGTTTGGATTGCAGAGGACAGCCTGAAGGACAGGATGGAGGACCAGCGCAAGGGGAACTACGTGATAACGAGCGAGGAGCTGGAGGTCGTCATGGAGGAGTCGATGCACATTCTGTGGGAGTTCATCAAGGCCGACAAAGAGCCGCAGACATCGGTCCTGAAGGGCTTGTCGACCGCCCACGTCGAGCTCCAGGACCCAAGGGACGAGGCTCTTGTGAAGGGCATCCATGCCACGTTACAGAAGGTAAGCTTTACTTTACACAATGCTAGTACACAGCCGGCAAGGAGATGATTTGCTACAGTGCGTTAGAAGTAGTGTTACTCAGTTGCGAAACTACTTACTGATGCAGAAAGAGAAGAGGCTGAAGGATCTGCTGAGGACAGGAAACTGCATCGTGAAGAAGTTCAAGAAGCCCAAGGAGGACCGGTCGGACCAGAACCTCTTCTTCTCGCAGGTGGACATGCGGCTGGTGGCGCGGGTGCTGAGGATGCCGAGGATCACCGGCGACCAGCTGCAGTGGTGCAAGGCGAAGCTGGACAAGATCATGCTGGTAGACAACAGGAGGATCCACAGGGAGGCTTCGTTTTTGCTCTTCCCCTGCTTAGAGTACAAAACATAAATCATCTTTGATTTTTTTGTCTCTCACTGTTCTTTTCTCCCTCCACAAAGCAATCTTCACCATGTAATCCACGGCTTGTAGGTATTTTTCTTCTTCTTCTTCATCAGTTTCTTAGTAATCCGGTTCTCTACAGCTTACACAGGTCGGGTACCTATAATTGTAACCTGATAAACATGGCATAGGCCACAGAGCCATCCATGGTATATAAGTTTACTTGCAGCCCCTAGCCTAGCTAGCTAGGAAACAGTAGATTTGTAATGAAGCCATACATCACCTCAGAACGTACAACTACTTACTACATCCCCTAGCTAGCTAGCAAAATACTACTAGTAGAGTTGTAATGAAGCCATCCTGCATCCATCAGAATGTACAGATTGCCGTTTCTGAAACCAACTGTTGCTGCCTCCGTCGCCACATGCCCATGGCACAAGGCATGCTTGCCACTTCGATCAATGGCAGTAAACAGTTGCGTGCTGAAAGAAGCGGCAATAAGGTGTGTGCGGGATTGTGCCGCTGCTGGCAGCCACGAGCATTGATCGCTCTGACCTTCCCTCTGGCCTCTGGGTGAACAGTTGTCGTGCTCTTTTGTTTGCCACATGAGGCATCTAATGGCGGCCTTACTCATCCTAACAACCCAAGTACCAAACCGGAAGCGATGCATGCATGCCCACCGCAACCAGAAACGGAGCATTTCATTACTCAGGAACTGGCCGGCTTGTGTCCTAGTTTTTTCACTTTCGACTCTCTACGGTGAGGTAGTTTCCTCACTTATTCAAAAGGTAAATGTGGTGGTAGCGTCTTTTGTTCGTGGAGAATTCTCTGCTTTTCCGGCGGAGTTCGAATGTTTGCTGTGGAGCGGAGAGGGGGGCTCACCGTTGAAAGCAGCAGCCAAATACATACAGGTAGGCACCATGCATGCATTCAGTGGCGTGACAACGATGGGGCCGAATGGGTTGGATCGGGGGAGGCCACCACCACGGAAGAGCCCCAGAGAGCGGCCCCGGGATTGTGGGCCGATCCTCCATTATCGGCAGCACGTGTGAGGTGGAGGACGGCGGGAACTGCAAGATGCATGTAGCTGTGCTGAAACCATCCTCCGACTCCATTCAGGTGTCGTCTACCACAATCAGCTGTTACGACTTACCACCCGTTCCTTTTTCTTCAGACAGAGCACTTACGACCCGTTACCTGACGGAGGCGCTCAACGTCCGCGGGAGCTGTATGTCGCCCGTACCGAGACGTAATAGGGCGGTGTTATTGCACATGCCCAATATTACAATTATGCGTGTGTTTTTTATGTGGTTTTTTATAGGGTTTTCCATTGTATTCTACGGGTTTCTCTGTTTTTTTCGTTTTTTCCCTTCATTTTCTTTGTTTGTTTGTTCCGTTTTCTTCAGGTTTTCCTTTTCCTTTTTCTTTTCCTTTTTTTTTTCAACACATTGTCTCATTTTTGTACATCACGGACATTTTTTATACACGTTTAACATTTTTTTAAATACATGATTAAAAAATTCAAATATACGCTTGATACCTAATTTTTTTCATAAAAATATGTTTTTTGCGTATACATCTAAAACATATTTTATATACATTTCAAAAATTAAATACATGATTTTTTTCAAATACTAGGTTTGAATATTTGTTCTTATACCTGTTAAGCATTTTTAATAGACACGTTGAAACATTTTTTATATGATACGAAATACCTTTTTAAACTATGCAATTTTTTTTACATTGGATATTTTTTTAATAATGTCACAATATTTTTTTGAGATGCATGGACATTTTCTAAATGTAACGTTCATTTTTAAGGGTAAGAATTTTTTTATTTTTATTACACGAACATTTTTTTTACATTGTCTAATTGTTTTTTAAAAACTGTCACGTACATTTTTTAAAGGCATGAACATTTTTTAAATGACACATACATCTTTTTAAGGAACAAAACATTTTCTAAAAGTTGGTAAACATTTTTTTACACTCCATGAACATTTTTTAAATGTGCGATAAACACATTTAAATAATTAACTAAATTATTGTTTTCGTCATATATGTATTTATTTATTTTTAAATATATAAAAAAAATAAAAAACATGCGCACAACGTCAGCATGACAAAACCACATGGTTACTGGGTCAGTCCACTACCGACTCCCTGCAGGTGATGCGTTCTTATGTCTCGCATAAAGCGAGATGTAGACTCGCCCCTCAACGTCTCGAGGAGGAGGAGGCGATGCATTCAGGAGGCCCACCTCAAGGCCGAGGAAATGGAGGCGGCAAATCAAGGACGGGATGTCTCACTTCTGTTGAGGCGGCAAATCAAGGGCGCCTTCCCGTTGCTATTATAGGGCCGACCCAAGTAGTTTCCTGCAGGTTAGTTCATTTTTCTTCTTTGAATTTCAATTCGTTCATTTTGTTATTTTATTTTGTTATTCATATATTAAAAAATATTTAAAATAGGTATATTCCAAAAACTTAAATTTACATAGAAATTTAGCATTCAAAAAATTATTGTGACATTTAAAAAGTTTAGAAAATGTTCACGCGTTTCAAAAAAATGTACATTACCCTAGAAAAAATGTTTATATACTGTAAAAACTGTTCATGATGTTAAAAAAAGTTCCATACCATTCAGAAAAAGGGCGTTACATTTGAAAAAATCACACATTTCAAAAATATTATGAGAATAAAAAATAATGTAAAAAAATGTTAGCGTACTTTTAAAAAGTTATATCATGAAAAAATGAACTCCCTCCGTTCCATAATTCTTGTCATGGTTTAGAATTTGAACTAAAACCACAACAAGAATTATGGAACGGAGGAAGTACGTTATATTTAGAATATTGTTCACATGTTTCCAAAAATGTTTATACAATGTAAACAAATCTTTGCGTAGTTTTAAAAAAAAATTCAACGTGTATTTCGAAATGTTTAACACGTATTTGAAAAGATATTCAAAAGATATATTTGGAAAATGTTCAATGTGTATAAAAATATTTTAGATGTACACGAAAAATGTATAACGTTTGTTCAAAAAAGTAACATGTATTGAAAGCAAAAGGAAAAGAAAAATCAAAGAGAAAAACAATAGGAAACACATAGAAACGAGCGCCTTATATAGTGCAAGCGGGCAGAATAGGGTTTCAAGGCGCCTTTGATGGGTATCAACCCTGGGTCCCTTCACAAAAGTTGTCAGATCTGATGTCATGGTGACGGTGCCGCACGATACAAGCAATAGTACGAGTGGTTGATGCTCGCACCACACGTCGTCTTCTCCTTTGGTGGCTGTTGCGCGTCCAATTAATTGACATAGGTCCTCACGCCCAATATATTACATTTATAGTTTGATTTTGCACCTAAAATAGCTCATTTTTGCATGGATCAAAATAAAACAAGAATATTTGCAATCCTTTACACCATCAGTCATTAGTAAGCAAAGTGAAGTGATTATCTCAAAATTGACTGAGAAAATCTGGGTTAAACACGGGGAAAATGAGTGAAAGATCCACTAATTGCTTAAAAAAGTGAAAGAACCACTCATCTGCTATTAGGAAGTAGATGAATTTTGGGGCATGGCAACATGATCATAAAGGCATATTTACCATTCGCTAGTGAGCCTTAAGGACTGGAGGGAAGCTTGGCTCGAGGGAAGGGCAAGCACGTCAAATATAGTGAGGGGGGATGGACACCCCTATGGCAAACACATGTCCCTTCCAAATCACTTTTCTTTGGGGATTAGTGAAACGGTCGATTCTGACTAATGATATTAGACACCATCATAACATGTGTGCTGATGATTAATGTGCGTAGTGCAAGTCACAGGACAACTGGCGCCATTCCCTCATCGAATGCACCATGGCGCAAGTGTATGGGCAATTGTGGACGAGAACATTATTGAGCATATATGTAGAAGTGTAGAGATGAATGCTCGGGATTTCATTAACACTATGATCGGTACACCTCCACATGATGATCGGGTGCAAGTGTTTGTGACATTGCGGTGCGGGCTATCTGGTATGCTCGTCGGAAAGCAATACATGAAGAAAGCTTCCAATCACCACTATCAGTGCATGCGTTTGCTAGGTCTTTCATTGGGGATTTGGTGAGTGTGAAGGAGCTCGTAAAGAAGGATGTGAGGCAGACGAGGTCGTACTTGGAACAGGAAGTAGGTCAGTTCCCTCTGTCGTCCTCGATGGGAAATGTGAATATGCATGGATGGATCCACAAGGAAAAACAGGGACATGAGCTCTGTCGTAGCGGTAGTAAGAAGTTTCGATGGATCATTCCTAGGTTCCTTGGATGTTGTGTTCATATGAATGAGTAACCTAGATACACTGTACAAAGATGGGGTAGCTCTTCGGCGTGATTTGATGATCCTTTCCATTTGTTGGCACAAGTGATTGCCTACTTGTTGTTAGTAGTCTAAATGAAGGAACTATGGGTGAATATGACCATGTGGTAAGAGATCGTAACTTCGATGAGCTTATCTTTCGTCATGGGAAGAGAACAACAAAAAATAAACAAACTCTTTGGCTAGAATTGCGTTGTTTGAGGATGAAGGTCGGCGTCCTTGGCTGATGTCTCCGCCCACGAGCGTTTGTATCCATGCAAAATTTGAGTTTCAATAATTTTTCATCCCCTCCCCCCAACCCCCGCGTCGCCCCGTCCAGGCGACTTGGGGGTGAAACCCTAGCCGTCACAGAGCTCTTCACTATTGCAGCGACCTGCTACACAAACGGTTTTTACCCCCTTTTAGCGACAGAGTTTTAACCCGTCGCCTTGCCTGTGTGTGCGATAGGGGGGGTCCTTTCCACACGACCCAGAAACCGTCCGTGATAGGGCCTCCGGTCACACACGCGGGGTTAAAAGAGCTCGTGTGCGATCGGGCGAGACATCGCAGACAATTATACTGGCCCAATCGTTTCCATTCGTATGTACATCCCACACAGTGAATCCAAGACAAATGTTTCCGTTCGTATATATATCCCACACAGTGAATCCCAGACAAACGTTTTCGTTAGTATATACATCCCACACAGTTTTCCGCATCACGTCGTCTGTGATAGCGTTGTCATTGCAGACGATAGTAATAATTGTATGGTTTGTGTTATTGAATGCATCACGCACGATGTCTAGAAGAAACTGTGTGGCATAGGTTGTCCATCACACACACTTTTTATGTGGAAAACGTTTGTGCAAGGTGGCCTAACGCAAACAGTTGTCCAGAGGAAGTCGTGTGTGATTGTTCATTGATCCAACACGTTTACTTCCTAGAAACTGTGTGGGTTGTCTGAGATCATCGCCCACGGTATTGTCTCAATAACCGTTTGCACTAGAAAAACCCAATAAGCAGGCTAATTGGCCTATTATTATTAATCCATTTAGTAATCAAATTTACATTTCATATTAAACACACAATATATTTCATTTTCGTATTACGGAACCAGGATTTCATAATTGAAATACATCAGAGTACAACATCATATAGCTTCAGCACTCACTCACACCATATAGGCATATAGCTAGCTATCCCATTACACAACAGCGCCAAGTTTCACATGCAACATCTAAAACCTTTGAAATTTAGCATCATAGACGATAGATAGACAGATGAATCTCATCTGGAAAACTGCTGAAGCGGAAGGCGAATATTGAGCCTTCAATGCTGTTGAAGGTCTTTGCAACTTTAGGCCAGTGCCTGTGGATGATTGACCGCCCATCCTTCGTCCTCTTGAGGAAGACTTCAATAATGTACCGTGGGTGTTGTATGAACACATTCCTCGCCTCTTGACCAAACAGGTGGTTTGAGAGGTAATCATCTGTGAACTGCTTTGGAAAGGCCTGAAAACAAAGATATGCATAAATATCTTCTCTGAATATTGAAATGGCGCAAAGGAATAAAAAACAAGGTACTCCCTCCGGTCCTTTTTACTCCGCGTATTAGATTTGTATCAAGTCAAACTTTGTAAAGTTCCACCAAATTTATTTTAAAAAATATCAACATCCACGATACCAAATATGTATACTATAAAATTGTATTTCATAATACATCTAAAAATAATGATTTGGCAATTTGAATGTGCTACTTTTTTCTATAACTTTGGTCAAAGTAGAGATACTTTGACTTTGGACAAAACTTATATGCAGACTAAAAAGGACCGGAGGGAGTATAAGAGTTTGTACCATCCTGTAGTTCACTGATGCCTTCTTCATTGTGCAGATAAAGGTCTTGTTGTTTTTCGTCGCTAGTTTCTTTATCCTAACAATCTTTCTGAGTTTATTGACTTGACTGATATTCATGGACATCTCATTTCCCCATATGCAAAATGGGTCGAACAGTGGGTCAAAACCTCTGACAGCAAGACCTACATGTGCAAGACCAAATTGTTAAAAACCTAAATACTAGAATGGTTCTTGCAATTGCACAATAATATGTTATTAGACAAAGGATCATGCATGTGCGAACCTCGATGGTAAACCTCAGTGCCTCCCATTGTTCCCCTGCAACACATATAAGGTAGTTATTGATCAGGTTAAGTGAAGGCTGGCATACTATCAGTAAAATATGTTGATGAAAAATAAACACATTGCAGATTCAACAGATTAATTCGAGCCACATGGAAAAGTCATTTATCCAAACCAAGCATGCTTAAGAACTAGGAAATATAGCAATTGTATATGTTTCTCATGTATTTAGTACAGCTAAATTCGATTTATTTCTCACATGCATAACAATACAAAATTGTACCCACGATAATTGAACATCGCATTGCAGAATTGAACCAAACAGTTAACTAAGCACCACAACAAATGAACCAAACAGTTAACTGAGCAATACATTGCACAATAGAACATACTAGAAGATCAGACAGTTAACCAAACCTAGTATGCTTAACAACTTGGAAATATAGCAATTGTATTTGTTTCTCATGTATTTTGTACAGCCAAATTCGATTTATTTCTCACATGCAAGAGAATACAAAAATGCACCCACAAGAATTGAGCATCACATTGCAGAATTGAACCAAACAGTTAACTGAACATGATAACAAATTAACCAAACAGTTAACTGAGCACCACATTGCACAATATATAGAACATATATACTAGAGGATCAGATTGCATAGTAACAGTACATAGGACAATTCACTAGAATTTGTAAAGGAAAGGCAGGAGCAGCACATGCAACAGGTAAACCGAACATGCTTAACCGGCGTAGCTAGCTAGCTAAACATAGGTCCTTGTAGTGAGCTAAAAAAGACAAGCTACTCCTCATCGTCGGAGATATCGATGATGATGGGCTCCTTAGACTTGGAAGAGGACGAGGCCTCCACATCGTGGGTGCCCTCCTTGTGGTGGTGAGTCGCCTGAGCCGCTCCGGGCACCAACCTGCTGGCTCTGGAGTTGAGGTAAGCACGGGCACGCTGAGAAAACACCTCGTAGTCTTCGTCGAAGGCACCGACGGTGGCCTCGAGAAAACGCCACGAACTGTCGTTTAAAGCAGCCTGATGTCTACTACACAACTTATTCTTGTAGACTCGTGTTGGGCCTCCAAGCGTAGAGTTTTGTAGGACAGTAGCAATTTTCCCTCAAGTGGATGACCTAAGGTTTATCAATCCGTGGGAGGCGTAGGATGAAGATGGTCTCTCTCGAACAACCCCGCAATCCAATACAAGAAATCTCTTGTGTCCCCAACACACCCAATACAATGGCAAATTGTATAGGTGCATTAGTTCGGCGAAGAGATGGTGATACAAGTGTAGTATGGATAGTAGATATAGGTTTTTGTAATCTGAAAATTAAAAAAACAGCAAGGTAGCAAGTGATAAAACGGAGCACAAACGGTATTTCAATGCTTAGAAACAAGGCCTATGGTTCATACTTTCACTAGTGCAATCTCTCAACAGTGCTAACATAGTTGAATCATATAACAATCCCTCAACGTGCGATAAAGAATCACTCCAAAGTTCCTATTAGCGGAGAACATAAGATAGAAATTGTTGTAGGGTACGAAACCACCTCAAAGTTATCTTTTCCGATCAATCTATTGAGCCATCCCTATAAGTGTCACAAACAGCCCTAGAGTTCGTACTAGAATAACACCATATGATACACATCAACCAACCCTAATGTCACCTAGATACTCCAATGTCACCACAAGTATCCATGAGTTGATTATACGATATGCATCAAACAACTTCAGATTCATAATATTCAATCCAACACAAAGAACTTCAAAGAGTGCCCCAAGATTTCTACCGGAGAAAGTAGGACGAAAATGTGCATCAACCCCTATGCATAGATTACCCCAATGTCACCTCGGGAATCCGCGAGTTGAGTGCCAAAACATACATCAAGTGAATCAATATAATACCCCATTGTCACCATGGGTATTCATATGCAAGACATACATCAAGTGTTCTCAAATCCATAAAAATATTCAATCCGATAATAGTGAAACCTCAAAGGTAAAAACTCAATTCATCACAACAAGATAGAGAGGGAGAAACACCATATGATCCAACTATATTAACAAAGCTCGCGGTACATCAAGATCGTGCCAAATCAAGAACACGAGAGAGAGAGAGATCAAACACATAGCTACTTGTACATACCCCTAGCCTCGAGGGTGAACTACTCCCTCCTCGTCATGGAGACCGCCGGGATGATGAAGATGTGCCTGGATCTTTCCCCACCACATGATGCTTGCCAACTAGAGAATAATTAAGATTGAAATGACAAGTAATACTATTGACTCTTGCATAAAAGTACATACATAAAGTAAAAGATAGGCCCTTCGCAGAGGGAAGCAGAGGTTGCCATGCACTTTTTATTTTTGGATGTGCAAGCCCTTAATGCAAAGGAACGTCACGTTATATTGCCCCTTGTGATAGCAACCTTTATTATGCAGTTCGTCGCTTTTATTTCTTTACCATCACAAGTTCGTACAATGCTTATTTTCCTTTGCAATAAAAGATTATACATATTTTAGGAGCAATTTTTATTGCTTTTTGCACCGATGACAACTTACTTGATGGATCTTATTCAATCCATAGGTAGATATGGTGGACACTCATGGGAAGAAACTGGGTTTAAGGGTTTTTGGATGCACAAGTAGTATCTCTACTTAGTACAAATTTTTGGCTAGCAAAAGATCCTAAGCAAGCACCACATGTTGGAGGATCCATAACAATATAACTTCTATGCAAATATACCCAAACATAACTCATTACATTGTCTTCCTTGTCCAACTTCAACTAATTTGCTCAAGTTTGAAAATAATTAATGGGTATTCACAATCATAAAAGATGTCCAAGATAATATATTTATATGTGAAAGTTCTCTTCCTTATACTAATCATTCATGAATTGCTTGTATGACTAATATTGTGATTGTCAAACTTCAATAGATTTTGCTTTCTAAACCCAATGCGAAGCTACTACTAGGTATGAGACTAGTATATGAAGCACATATAATTTCAACTTTATGATATTCAACTCATTCAACAATTTACTCTTAGGATATAAGTGAAGAACGAGAGTAAATTACAAACTACTCTAAAAAGATATAAGTGAAGATCAAATGAGTAGTTAAGTAAATAGGTAGCTATGTGAAGACTCTCTCTCAATAAAGATTTCAGATCTTGAAAATTTTATTCAAACAGCAAACAAAATGAAAATAAAAGGACACTCCAAGAATAGCACATATCATGTGAACAAGTAAAAACTTAGGCTAACTGATAGGTGTTGATGAAGAAAGGTGGGATGCCAACCGGGGTATCCCCAAGCTTAGTTGCTTGTGACTTCTTGGAATGTTATCTTGGGGTGCCTTGGGCATCCCCAAGCTTGAGCTCTTGTGTCTCCTTAATTCCTCTCATATCATGGCTTCTCCTAAATCTTAAAAACTTCATCCACACAAAACTCAACAAGAACTCGTGAGATAAGTTAGTATAAATCAACTCAAAACCTTAACATTCTCTACTGTAACAAATCACTAAAATTATAACTGAACATTGCATACTAAATGCCTCTGCATATTTAATACTCCTATCCTCAAATAGAATCATTAAACAAGCAAACATATGCAAACAATGCAACCATAACCGAAATCTGCCAAAACAGAACAGTCTATAAAGGGGGATTTAAAATTCATACTTCCCTATCTCCAAAAATTCTGAAAAATTACCACGTGACAGATAACTCATGCATTCTTACTGTGTAAAAATTTCATATTTTTATCATGTTCTGACTATTCAGGAATATTCTGGACATAATAGAAAACTTTCTGTTTTCAAACAGCAACACATAAACTTGCAAACTGAGCATGGTAAAGGCTATAATTGGAATTTTATTGAACTAAAAGATACAAAACATGATTATTGATAACAGCAAGCAAAGCAAACTAAAATAAAATGACGCTCCAAGCAAAACACATATTATGTGACGAATAAAAATATAGCTCCAAGTAAGATATACCGATAGTGTTGAAGACGAAAGAGGGGATGCCTTCCGGGGCATCCCCAAGCTTACTTGCTTGGGTCTTCCTTGAATATTACCTTGGGGTGCCTTGGGAATCCCCAAGCTTAGGGTCTTGCCGCTCCTTATTCTCCTCATATCGAAATCTCACCCAAAACTTGAAAACTTCAATCACACAAAACTTAACGGAACTTGTGAGATAGGTTAGTATGATAAAAATAAATCATCCACTTAGGTACTGTCAAGACAAGATTCATAATTGTTCTCACATAATTCCTACTGTATTCTATCATTTCCACAATTTATATTACTCAATATAAGCTATGGAAACACTAAAACAAGCAAACTATGCACTAAAAACAGAATCTGTCAAAAACAGAACAGCGTGTAGTGAGCGATTTAAAAACCATATTTCTGTACCTCCAAAAATTATGAAAAATTAGGACAACGTAAAAAATTTGTAACCCAATACTGTGCAAAAATTTCAGAATTTTCTCATGCTCCAGTACAGAATATAAATTCCAGCACTGGATGCAAAAGTTTCTATTTTTGCACAGAATCAAATCAACAAGTATCCACACTATCCCAAAGGATTTACTTGGCACATTATTGAAAGAAAACATATGAAACATGATTACTATAGTAGCTTAATCATGTGAACACAAGAAAAACAGTAGGTATAAATATTGGGTTGTCTCCCAACAAGCGCTTTTCTTTAATGCCTTTTAGCTAGGCATGATGATTTCAATGATGCTCGCATAAGAATAAAGAATTGGAACATAAAGAGAGCATCATGAATCATATGACAAGCAAATTTAAGCCTAACCCACTTCCTATGCATAGGGATTTTGCGAGCAAACAATTTA
Source organism: Elymus sibiricus (assembly GCA_039707655.1). Classification (NCBI taxonomy): domain Eukaryota; kingdom Viridiplantae; phylum Streptophyta; class Magnoliopsida; order Poales; family Poaceae; genus Elymus; species Elymus sibiricus. Next base: position 278,007,951 of record CM077672.1, read on the forward strand.
TGGGAGCAAGAATCAACTAGCATAGGAAGGCAAAACAAGCATGACTTCAAAACTTTCAACATAAAGAGAGGAAACTTGATGTTGTTGAAATATGTAGAAGCATATATTCCTCTCTCAAAATAATTTTCAGTCGCATCATGAAGAAATTCAATAATATAACTATCACAGAAAGCATTCTTTTCATGATCCACAAGCATAAATTTTTTGTTACTCTCCACATAAGCAAATTTATTCTCATCAATAGTAGTGGGAGCAAACTCAACAAAATAACTACCATGAGATAATTGATTGGCATAATCCAATTGAAAATTAAAATCATGATGAAAAGTTTCATAGTTATCATTATTATTTATAGCATACATGTCATCACAATAATCATCATATATAGCAACTTTGTTGTCATAATCAATTGAAACCTCTTCCAAAATAGTGGAATCATCATTAAATAAAGTTGTGACCTCTCCAAATCCACTTTTATCAATATTGCAATAAGATTCAACACCCTCCAAAATAGTGGGATCATTAGTACCTAGAGTTGACACTCTTCCAAACCCACTTTCATCAATATAATCATCATAAATAGGGGGCATGCTATCATCATAATAAATTTTCTCATCAAAACTTGGGGGACTAAAAATATCATCTTCATCAAACATAGCATCCCCAAGCTTATGGCTTTGCATATCATTAGCATCATGGATATTCATAGAATTCATACTAACAACATTGCAATCATGCTCATCATTCAAGGAACTCACATTAAACATTTTATTAAATTCTTCCTCTAACAATTGAGCACAATTTTCCGATCCATCATTTTCAAGAAAGACATTATATAGATGAAGTATGTGAGGCAACCTCAATTCCATTTTTTTGTAGTTTTCTTTTATAAACCAAACTAGTGATAAAACAAGAAACTAAAAGATTCGATTGCAAGATCTAAAGATATACCTTCAAGCACTCACCTCCCCGGCAACGGCGCCAGAAAAGAGCTTGATATCTACTACATAACTTATTCTTGTAGACTCGTGTTGGGCCTCCAAGTGCAGAGTTTTGTAGGACAATAGCAATTTTCCCTCAAGTGGATGACCTAAGGTTTATCAATCCGTGGGAGGCGTAGGATGAAGATGGTCTCTCTCGAACAACCCCGCAATCCAATACAAGAAATCTCTTGTGTCCCCAACACACCCAATACAATGGCAAATTGTATAGGTGCATTAGTTCGGCGAAGAGATGGTGATACAAGTGTACTATGGATAGTAGATATAGGTTTTTGTAATCTGAAAATAAAAAAACAGCAAGGTAGCAAGTGATAAAATGGAGCACAAACGGTACTGCAATGCTTAGAAACAAGGCCTAGGGTTCATACTTTCACTAGTGCAATCTCTCAACAGTGCTAACATAGTTGAATCATATAACAATCCCTCAACGTGCGATAAAGAATCACTCCAAAGTTCCTATTAGCGGAGAACATAAGATAGAAATTGTTGTAGGGTACGAAACCACCTCAAAGTTATCTTTTCCGATCAATCTATTGAGGCATCCCTATAAGTGTCACAAACAGCCCTAGAGTTCGTACTAGAATAACACCATATGATACACATCAACCAACCCTAATGTCACCTAGATACTCCAATGTCACCACAAGTATCCATGAGTTGATTATACGATATGCATCAAACAACTTCAGATTCATAATATTCAATCCAACACAAAGAACTTCAAAGAGTGCCCCAAGATTTCTACCGGAGAAAGTAGGACGAAAATGCGCATCAACCCCTATGCATAGATTACCCCAATGTCACCTCGGGAATCCGCGAGTTGAGTGCCAAAACATACATCAAGTGAATCAATATAATACCCCATTGTCACCACGGGTATTCATATGCAAGACATACATCAAGTGTTCTCAAATCCATAAAAATATTCAATCCGATAATAGTGAAACCTCAAAGGTAAAAACTCAATTCATCACAACAAGATAGAGAGGGAGAAACACCATATGATCCAACTATATTAACAAAGCTCGCGGTACATCAAAATCGTGCCAAATCAAGAACATGAGAGAGAGAGATCAAACACATAGCTACTTGTACATACCCCTAGTTTCGAGGGTGAACTACTCCCTCCTCGTCATGGAGACCGCTGGGATGATGAAGATGGCCTCCGGTGATGATTCCCCCTCTGGTAGGGTGCCGAAAAAGGGCTGTAGATGAGATTGTGGAGGTATAGAGGCTTGCGGCGGCGGATTCAAAGTTCTAGCGTTATTTCTGGGGGTTTCTCTATTTATAGGATTTTTTGGCGTTGGAATCACGCGAAGAGGGGCCACAGGGGGCCCACGAGGCACCAGGGCGCGCCCAGGTGGCTTGTGGGGCCCCTGTGGGTCTTCTGCTGCTCCCCCAAAGCTTCCTGGGTCTGTTTCCTTCCAGAAAAAATCGTCAAAAAGTTTCGCTGCATTTGGACTTCATTTGATATGGATTTTCTGGAAACCCAAAAACAAGCAGAAAACAGCAACTGGCACTAGGCACTAGGTCAATATGTTAGTCCATAAAAATCATATAAAATCCATATAAAAGTGCACAAAAATCATACAAAACTATAATAAACATGTCATGAATACTTCATAAATTATAGATACGTTGGAGACGTATCATAGCCAACATCGTGGCGGCGTCCGCGCGCGAGGCGTCGACGGTGGCCTCGACTGCGAGGTGCTCCTCCAAGATCTGGGGGTCAGCACGCATGGCAGCCATCGCGACCTCATCTGCGCGTGCGGCCACGATTTGCTTGTCCGCTGCCAAATGCTCCTGGAGCTCCTGGCTATACTGCGTGCACCCTGGCTTAGTGCGGCGCTTATTTGGAGGATGGGTCGGTGATTTGGGTGGAAGGTGTCGCGCCGGCGGTCGGGGCATGTGGGATGTAGAAGGAGGTGGGGGATGGGGGTCGGGTGTGGATTACCTGACTAGATCGACGAGGCCGAGCAGTAGGAAGGAGCGTCGCCGGCGAGGCGGCAGCGCTGCAAGCAAGCAGTAAAGGTTTGAACTTGAAATGGAAGGCGGAAACAGGGGAAATGTGGCTTTTGGTAAGGAGGAGGGGGCATGGGAGGTAGATATTTCCACGGATGTCGAAATTTTTCGCTCCGTGCAGCGAAAAACTGGCGCGCAAAGTGTCATCAAACACGGTCCCTTATTCGGCACTGTGTACGATATCTGAACATCACAAACGGTTCATATGGCTTACTCCATGTGTGATGAGTTTGAACGTGCAAATTTTGGTTCGAATTTCCCTGGTTACAGTGGTCGTCCACGTCATTGCATAATTTCGGTACACAAAAGAGCCTATAGCACACCCACACTTCTTAATCGAGCAAGTTCAGCAATTAAACAGAGCTTAGCTGACCTAAACATTACTTTACCAAAAGACCGGCGCTCTAAACAAAGACTACTACTCCACCTGGCGCTCGTCGATCTCCGCCGCCTCCTCCATGTCCAGCTCGCGCGCGACGATCTCCTGGGTAAGGGGCTCCATGGCATCCATCGCACCATACTCGGCAAGCATCTCACCATCCGCGTCCGCCATCTCTTTGGAAAAGGCCGCCACGAGCTGGGCGTGGGCGGCCGCGGTCTGGGCTTGGACGGGCTCCATCGCGGCAAGGTATGCTGCGAATGAACGGATGGCTGCTCGAACGCTCTCGGCGATTGCCAACTCTTCGGTCGTGGGTTGCCAACCGTTGTCGGAGAAGATTCGTGCAATTTTTGCGGTGACCGCCAGGAGCTGGGCGTGGGCGGCCTCGACATGGGCGCGGGCGGCCTCCATCAGGGCTAAGGCGGCCGCCGCGGAACGGACAGCTGTTGTCCCGCTCTCGCCATTTGCTATCCCCGTCACAGATGTTGCTGCCGCCATCTGAGCTGCAGTAGCGGTCGTTTTGGCTGCCGCAGCCGCCCGGTCGTAGATTGCGGCCGCACTCATGCAGGTTGTGAGCACGCTCATGGCGGCTGCGGCCGTGCTCTCGCCGGAGTGGGCCGCAGAAGTTGCACTCACGACGTGGGTCCACGTCCCCATCTTTGACCGACGACGGTTGAACAGTGAAATGATATTTGGGGAGCTAGTTTGCTTGACGCGCCGGCTGTGGACTGTAGCCGGCGAACCTTCTCGCGTAAGCCATATATGACGGTGCTCGAAGATATTTTGTACTGCATCTCACACGGTTGGTGATAATAAACTGTGTGTGATGTACTTGATTTTTCGTCTTGATTTGAAATACGGAATGGGGTAACAGCGGCAAAGGACGGTGTTTGAATTGCTAGAACATTTATCTGCAGTGAACATTTATCTGCAGTGAACATACAACTATAGGAGTGTCGTGATAAAATTTGGAATTATTCGGGGTTCGTTTGGACATTTTTATACATTAACTGAGTTTTCTAGGCATTTTATGTGCATAATTCAAATTTGAACTACATGCACATGCTCCGGTGCACCAAAATAGGTTGAAAAATCATATATGTGTCCTTGGGTGCATGCTTAGGTCCCATGCAAGAAATGGGAATGAATTTCAAACACCTCGGCATCGTGGCTCCACCGCAAACGTTGAGATACTTGGTTTTGAAATTGTAGTAAATCCAAAACTCGTCTGAAATTCATGAAACTTGGCATGCTATCATGAAGTGGCACCAACATGCCGTGGTAAATTTTTTGTCCCATTTGGGGCAGGTTTTGGTATAAGCTTCTCACAAACCAGAGCTTCTCACAAGAAGCCTCGTGGTTCCGGTAGGGAACGTGTCACCTTTGTGGACGAAACGACATTCGTTGCCTCCTCTTGCCTTGATTTTTTTTGTAGAGGCAACATAGACCAATTGGAGTGTCCTGTTAAATTTTGGAATTATTCGGGGTTCGTTTGCACATTTTATACATTAACTGAGTTTTTTGGACATTTTATGTGCATAATTCAAATTTGAACTACATGCACATGCTCCGGTGCACCAAAATGGGTTGAAAAATCATATATGTGTCCTTGGGTGCATGTTTAGGTCCCATGCAAGAAATGGGAACAAATTTCAAACACCCAGGCTTCGTGGCTCGGCCGCAAACATTGAGAAATTTGGTTTTTAAATTCCTGTAAATCCAAAACTCGTTTGAAATTCATGAGACTTGGGATGGTGTCATGAAATGGCACCAACATGTTGTGGTAAAAAAAAGTCCAATATGACAGAGGGCGCACACACTAACAGCCACATCCAACATAGCCATTTTGGAACAAATAGCTGTTACGTTATCATCACAAACAGTTGTACAATATTATTTAACTCGTGGGCATTCTACTGACCATTTACGTGCCACCACGCGTCCCACTTTTTTATTGGCAAGGAGGTGTCGTGCGGGTAGCTGTTTGAGTCGACGGGAGGCGTGCGAGCGAAGTCCGCGGCGCAGGCTGACCGGGAGGCGTGCGGCCAGTCCTGTGCTGCGCAGGCTGACCGGGAGGCGTGCGACCAGTCCTCCGCTGTGCAGGCTCACCGGGAGGCGTGCGACCAGTACGCTGCGCATGCTTACCGGGACGCATGCGAGCAGTACGCTGCGCAGGCTCACCGGGAAGCGAGCCCTTTGACCTCCACCGCCGCCCGCCTCGCTCTCAACCTCTCCATTAATGGCGCTCGAGCCACTGTTTAATAGGCAGCCTTCTTGGTTTCTCTTCGCCTCCCATTCCCCTCTCTCCCGAATCTTATTTTCCAGAGCTCCACCTACGCCATGGCGCACAAGGATCATCTGCCACAAGTCTTCCGGTTTGGTGAAGTTGACTTCGAGCCGGAGGAGATAGAAAATAAGGAGGAATGGGACCTCAGGCACATGGCCCTGAACGAGCTGGCCGCGGAGGATGCTGCCCCCGCGCCCGTCCCAGCTCCCATCCTCGCGCCCGCGCCAGCAACCATTCCCGTGGCATTGATGGGCTGGTCGCCGAGCACCATCGCAGCACTGGAAGCTGCAGGCGTCAGCGAGGTCCCCGCGGGCCCACTCGAGCTCATGTACGTGCCAGCGCCCCCGCCTGTGCTTGTGCGCGCCCCAGCACCCACCGCGGCGCCGGTCCCCGTGCGCTTGCCTGCACCTGCCGCGCTCGTGCTCGTGCGCGTGCCTACACCCGCCGCGCCCGTGCCCGTGCGCGCGCCTGCACCCGCCACCCCCCCTCAGCGTCATGGGACGCCGCCGTCGACCGCTACCTCGCAGCGCCGCGAGTCGCCATCCCCCCGCCCCCGCCCGTCGATCGCACGACGAACGGCTCTTGGATTTGCAAGTCCAGAACATTCTGGGATGGCTTGAAGACTTGAACAATGGTGTCCCGGGGGACGACAACGTCGGCGCAGCACGCCGCCGCCACCGCCGCCGCAATTAGTTTTTTAGTTTAATATTGTAACTTGATCGTATGAATGTAAAATCACAGTGTCACTGAGTGAAATCTATGGTTTTGATCAACTTAGCGTTTTTTCTCTGAATGTACAGACTTATCAAAGTAAAAAAATATATCAATGTTTTTCTCTGAATAAAACACTCATCGCAAACGTTTCAGACTGAACACCCGTATGCAAAGCGAGAGCTGGGTTCCTTCGCAGCTAAGCCAAGGGAAAAATGTGGCGCGCAGGTTTTGTGCATCTCTTCATCGCAAACGTTTCAGAATGAACACCCGTATGCAAAGCGAGAGCTGGGTTCCTTCGCAACGAAGCCAATGGAAAATGTGGCGCGTAGGTTTTATGCATCTCTTCATCGCAAAATTTTTTGTATGATGACCCGTGTGCAACGACGTACAAACAATGTGGTAAGATTTGCATCTATCATATTGGGTATATTTACCATTTGTCAAATTGGAAAAATTGGCATTTGTCAATCTAGTAACATTGCCATTTGTCAACCTTGTAACACTGCCATTTGTGATCCTCAGAAAAAAAAAGCACTGCCATTTGCCAAATTTTGCAGCTAAAAATCACTAGTACTGTAATTTTTGCAAATGAAATTCAGTAAGCATAGATTTCATTCATAGATTAAGCAATAGTTCTTTATACAAACAGTTCAACTCGACAGCTGAACCGAACAAACTTTTACCCAATTGTTGCCAACCACGTACTGAAATAGCTAGTTCAACTATCTATACTAGCTAAATTTAAGTACGTAGTACAGTTCAACCATATCTACAGTAAGATGAACTGAACAAAATAGCCCCTAAATACTACTACTACGGAGGGGCTTTGTACTACTTCCAGCAGCCTCTCCTCTGCCGAGCGCGCTCAGTAAGAGGCCGAGGAGGAGGAGCCTACCGACGAGCTGGAGAAGTGGAATCCGGCGCCTGCCGCTGCTGCACCTTTAGCGATGCCCAGCTCAAACGCCCTCTGCCGCTCTAGACGATCCCTCTCGAAGCGGCAGAACTTCTCGTATATCTCCGCATTCCGCGCCACTGCGGCAGCTTCTGCTGCGGCCACGGCGGCGGTAAGACGCTTTGCGTGCTCGACCAGGCGCTCCTCCTCCTCCCGCAGGAACTCGATGTAGCGCACGACAAGGTCGCTGATGCTCGTGCGGGCCTCCACATTCCACCTTCGGGCCACGGTGGCAGAGCGGGTGATGACCCCGGCAGTCGACGGTGGGGTGGCGGCCACGGCGGCCAACGGTGGGGTGGCGGCCACCTCCTGCCTTCCGGCCGCGGTGGCGGAGCGGGTGATGGCCACGGCGGCCAACGGTGGGGTCGCGGCCACGACGGTTGATACGTCTCCAACGTATCTATAATTTTTTATTGTTCCATGCTGTTATATTATCAATCTTGGATGTTTTTATATGCATTTACAGTAATTATATATCATTTTTGGAGACTAACCTATTAACTTAGTGCCCAATGCCAGTTGCTGTTTTCTGTCCTGTTTTTGTTTTACAGAAAATTAATACCAAACAAAGTCCAAATGCCACGAAACTTTTTGGAGATTTTTTTCGGGACAAGATAAACACTAGAAGCTTCGGGAGAAGACCAGACGCCAGAGGAGGTGGCCATGAGCCACCAGGGCGCGCCTGGGGGGGCAGGCGCGCCCTGATGCCTCGTGGGCCCACCTCAGCTCCATTTGACCTAATTCCACCACTATAAATTCAAGAAAAATCAGAAACCCTCAGGGGAGTCCACGAAATACTTTTTCCGCCACCGCAAGTTTCTGTTCTCAAGAGATCCCATCTGGAGGCCTTCTCCGGTACTCCGCCGAAGGGGGAATTGATCACGGAGGGGCTCTACATCAACCTTGCCGCCCTTCCGATGATGCGTGAGTAGTTTACCACAGACCTTCGGGTCCATAGTTAGTAGCTAGATGGCTTCTTCTCTCTTTTTGATCTTCAATACAATGTTCTCCTCGATGTTCTTGGAGTTCTATCCGATGTAATCACTTTTTGCGGTGTGTTTGTTGGGATCCGATGAATTGTGAGTTTATGATCAGATTATCCATGAATATATTTGAGTCTTTGTTGCACTCTTTTATGCATGATTATTATAGCCTCGTATTTCTTCTCCGATGTATTGATTTGGTTTGGCCAACTGAGTTGATTTATCTTGCCATGGGAAGAGGTGCTTTGTAATGGGTTCAATCGTGCGGTGCTCAATCCCAGTGACAGAAAGGGACATGACACGTATGTATCATTGCTATTAAGGGTAAAAATATGGGGTTTATTCATGCGTGAGTTTATCTTGTCTACATCATGTCATCGTTCTTAAGGCGTTACTCCGTTCTTTATGGACTTAATACACTAGATGCATGCTGGATAGCGGTCGATGTGTGGAGTAATAGTAGTAGATGCAGGCAGGAGTCGGTCTACTTGTCTCGGACGTGATGCCTATATACATGATCATTGCCTTGGATATCGTCATGATTATTTGCTTTTCTATCAATTGCCCAACAGTAATTTGTCTACCCACCGTATGCTATTTTCTTGAGAGAAGCCTCTAGTGAAAACTATGGCCCCCGGGTCTATCAAAATCATATTACTAAAACCCTAAAAATATTGCTGCCATTTTCTTTTATTTATTTTATTTTGTATTTTTGTTTCAATCTATCTATCTATCACATACAATTTAATCTTGCAATTGACCGCCGAGGGATTGACAACCCCTCGTTTGCGTTGGGTGCAAGGATTTGTTGTTTGTGTGCAGGTGCTGCTAACGAGGTGTTGCGTGATTCTCCTACTGGTTCGATAACCTTGGTTTCATAACTGAGGGAAATACTTATCTCTACTGTGCAGCATCATCCCTTACTCTTCAGGGAAAATACCAACGCAAGCTACAAGTAGCAACGGCCACCACCCGCCTTCGGGCCACGGTGGCGGAGCGGGCGATGGCCCTGGCGGCTGCTACTTGTAGCTTGTGTTGGTATTTCGCCGAAGAGGAAGGGATGATGCAGCACAGTAGAGATAAGTATTTCCCTCAGTTATGAAACCAAGGTTATCGAACCAGTAGGAGAATCACGCAACACCTGCACACAAACAACAAATCCTTGCACCCAATGCAAATGAGAGGTTGTCAATCTCTCGGCGGTAAATTGCAAGATTAAATTGTATGTGATAGATAGATAGATTGAAACAAAAATACAAAATAAAATAAATAAAAGAAAATGGCACCAATATTTTTAGGGTTTTAGTAATATGATTTAGATAGACCCGGGGGCCATAGGTTTCACTAGAGGCTTCTCTCAAGAAAATAGCATACGGTGGGTCGACAAATTACTGTTGGGCAATTGATAGAAAAGCAAATAATAATGACGATATCCAAGGCAATGATCATGTATATAGGCATCACGTCCAATACAAGTAGACCGACTCCTGCCTGCATCTACTACTATTACTCCACACATCGACCGCTATCCAACATGCATCTAGTGTATTAAGTCCATAAAGAACGGAGTAACGCCTTAAGAACGATGACATGATGTAGACAAGATAAACTCACGTATGAATAAACCCCATCTTTTTACCCTTAATAGCAGGGATACATACGTGTCATGTCCCTTTCTGTCACTGGGATTGAGCAACGCAAGATCGAACCCATTACAAAGCACCTCTTCCCATGGCAAGATAAATCAATCTAGTTGGCCAAACCAAATCAATAGACCAGAGAAGAAATACGAGGCTATAATAATCATGCATAAAAGAGATCAGAAACGACTCAAATATTTTCATGGATAATCTGATCATAAACTCACAATTCATCGGATCCTAACAAACACACCGCAAAAAGTGATTACATCGGATAGAACTCCAAGAACATCGAGGAGAACATTGTATTGAAGATCAAAAAGAGAGAAGAAGCCATCTAGCTACTGCCTATGGACCTGAAGGTCTGTGGTAAACTACTCACGCATCATCGGAAGGGCAGCAAGGTTGATGTAGAACCCCTCCGTGATCGATTCCCCCTCCGGCGGAGTACCGGAGAAGGCCTCCAGATGGGATCTCTCTGGAACAGAAACTTGAGGCGGCGGAAAAAGTATTTCGTGGACTCCCCTGAAGGGTTTCTGATTTTTCCTGAATTTATAGTGGTGGAGTTAGGTCAAACGGAGCAAAGGGGGGCCCACGAGGCACCAGGGCGCGCCTGCCCCCCCCCCCCCCCCAGGCGCGCCCTGGTGGCTCGTGGCCACCTCCTGGGTCTTCTGGCCCTCTCCCAAAGCTTCTAGTGTTTATCTTGTCCAGAAAAAAATCTCCAAAAAGTTTCGTGGCATTTGGACTTCGTTTGGTATTGATTTTCTGTAAAACAAAAATAGGGCAGAAAACAGCAACTGGCACTGGGCACTAAGTTAATAGGTTAGTCTCCAAAAATGATATATAATTGCTGTAAATGATTATAAAAACATCCAAGATTGATAATATAACAGCATGGAACAATAAAAAAATCATAGATACGTTGGAGACGTATCAGCATCCCCAAGCTTAATTCCTGCTCGTCCTTGAGTAGGTAAATGATAAAAATAGAATTTTTGATGTGGAATGCTGCCTATCATATTCATCACATATTCTTTTCTTTTGTAGCATGGACATTGGACTTGAATGATTCAAAGCAATAATCTATAATTTGACATGAAAATATAAATACTCAAGCATGCTAACAAGCAACCATGTCTTTCAAAATATCAACGCTAAAGATGTTGGAAATATGCCCTAGAGGCAATAATAAATTGGTTATTATTATATTTCCTTGTTTATGATAATCGTTTATTATCCATGCTATAATTGTATTGATTGGAAACTCAAATACATGTGTGGATACATAGACAACACTGCGTCCCTAGTAAGCCTCTAGTTGACTAGCTCGTTGATCAAAGATGGTTAAGGTTTCCTAGCCATTGACATGAGATGTCATTTGATAACGGGATCACATCATTAGGAGAATGATGTGATGGACAAGACCCAAACTACGAACGTAGCATATGATCGTGTCAGTTTATTGCTATTGTTTTCTGCATGTCAAGTATCTGTTCCTATGACCATGAGATCATGCAACTCCCTGACATCGGAAGAGTACCTTGTGTGTATCAAACGTCGCAACGTAACTGGGTGACTATAAAGGTGCTCTACAGGTATCTCCGAGGGTGTCTGTTGGGTTGGCATGGATCAAGACTGGGATTTGTTACTCCATATGACGGAGAGGTATCTCAGGGCCCACTCGGTAATGCAACATCACAATAAGCCTTGCAAGCAATGTGACTAAAGTGTTAGCCACGAGATCTTGTATTACGGAACGAGTAAAGAGACTTGCCGGTAACGAGATTGAACTAGGTATAGAGATACCGACGATCGAATGTCGGGCAAGTAACATACCGAAGAACAAAGGGAACAGCATACGGGATTAACTGAATCCTTGACATAGAGGTTCGACCGATAAAAGATCTTCGTAGAATATGTAGGAGCCTATATGGGCATCCAGGTCCCGCTATTGGTTATTGGCCGTAGAGGTGTCTCGGTCATGTCTACATAGTTCTCGAACCCGCAGGGTCTACACACTTAACGTTTGGTGACGATTAGTATAGTTGAGTTATGTTGGTGACCGAAGGTTGTTCGGAGTTCCGGATAAGATCCCGGACATGACGAGGATCTCCGGAATAGTCTGGAGGTAAAGATTGATATATGTGATAATAGTGTTTTGATCTCCGGAAGGGTTCCGGAATTCACCGGAAGGGGTTCCGGATGTTTACCGAAGTGTTCAGGTACAGCAAACACTTTATATGGGCCAAAGGGATAAAGCCCATGAGGTATTGGAAAGTGCAAAAAGTAGTTTTGCTGCCGCGTAAGCGGTACTACCGTTTTGTGAAGCGGTACTACCGCCCAAGCGGTACTACCGCTTGGTGAAGCGGTACTACCGCTCAAGCGGTACTACCGCTTGTGCGCGGCTGTGCACGGTTCGGCAGGGATCCGAGTTGGACTCTTTCCCTGCGGGCCAAACCGACCTTGTGCGGGCAAAACTGACCTGGAGGAGGTTTTTACTCCAAGTTTAGACCCCAAGGCTCAACATATAAATAGAGGGGCAGGGCTAGCACACGGGTGACATCAGGATTTCCCAAGCCGTGTGCCGGCAACCCTAGCCCTCTAGTTCCTCCGTCATAATCTCCGTAGCGCTTGGCGAAGCCCTGCAGAGATTGTTCCTCACCACCATCACCACGCCGTCGTGCTGCTGTAACTCAACCACTACTTCACCATCGCTCGCTGGATCGAGGAGGTGAAGGCGTCATCAAGCCGTACGTGTGTTGAACGCGGAGGTGCCGTCCGTTCGGCGCTAGTTCGTGATCGGTTCGAGGGACGACTTGCGATTTGGATCGCGAAGACGTTCGACTACATCAACCGCGTTTCTTAACGCTTCCGCTTAGCGATCTACAAGGGTATGTAGATTTACTCTCCCTCTCGTAGATGCTCATCACCATGGATAGATCTTGCATGTGCGTAGGAAATTTTTTGTTTCCCATGCAACGTTCCCCAACAAAAGAAAGTTATCCCTAGCCCATTATGCTCAATCATTGATCCATTCATGAAACACACTCAAATATTAGCTACACACAATGCACAAGTATGACAATAGTGCTCTCTAGTTGGTGCTTTATAAGAGAAGGTGAAGACTCAAAGTAAAAATAAAAATTGCATAAAAGTAAATAGATAGGCCCTTCGCAGAGGGAAGCAGAGATTTGCTAATGTGCCAGAGCTCAAAGCTTAAATTAAAGAGATAAAAATATTTTGAGAGGCATGCTTTTCCTGTCAACGAAAACGACCGAGAATTCCCAATATTTTCCATGCTAGACACATCATAGGCGGTTCCCAAACAGAAAGTATAGTTTATTTCCTTTCCACCATTTCTTTCACAATCCATGGCTAGCCGTATCCATGGGTGCCCTCCAAACCAACACTTTCCAAGGAATTTTGTTGTTATTAATTTTTGATTTCATTGTGGGACTGGGCATCCCTATTACCAGCCACTCTCTCGTGCAATGACAAGTGAATAAACACTCGTCGTGAGAATAACACACCGAGAATGGAAAATAATGGCCACCCCCTACCGCTTCATGAGCGGTACGGGCACACAAAACGGAAAAATTATTTTGAAAATTATAGTTGGCACACGCAAATTTACTTGGAACGGCATTGAAATACCGCATATAGGTAGATATAGTGGACTCATTTGGCACAACTTGGGTTTAAAGGTTTTGGATGCACAAGCAGTATTTCCGCTTAGTACAAATGAAGGCTAGCAAAAGATTGAGAAGCAACCAACCAAAAAACGAAAACGGTCATAAACATGCATTGAACATAACTAACACCGAATAATGCACCATAAGTAGGATATAATTTCATTGCATAACTATTGACTTAACGTGCATGCATAGGGAATCACAAACCTTAATACTAATATTCTTACTAAATCACAATTACTCACTAACATGACTCACATATTATCATTTCCATATCGCAAAACTATTGCAAGGAATCACGCTCATCATATCCAATGATCTATATGAAAGTTTTTATTTATATCCCTCTTGAATATTCATCACTTTGGGACCAAATTCATATCTTGTGCAAATTACCGTTACTATTATCAACTCTCAAAAATATATAAGTGAAGCATGAGAGTGCAAATATTTCTTCAAAATTTTAATCTTATCAATTCTCAAAATAATATAAGTGAAGCATGAGAATTCATTTCTTCAAAATTTTAATCAACTCTCAAAATAATATAAGTGAAGCAAGAGAGTTTATTTCTTCAAAATATATCCACCACCGTGCTCAAAAAGATTTAAGTGAAGCACTAGAGCAACTGCCTAGCTCACAAATGATGATAAACGTGTGGCTCTCTCATAATAGGTGTGTTCAGCAAAGATGATTGTGACAAACTAAAAAGCAAACAAAGCAAAGACTCATATAATACAAGACGCTCCAAGCAAAACACATATCATGTGACGAATAAAAATATAGCTCCAAGTAAAATTACCGATGGTTGGTAGAAGAAAGAGGGGATGCCTTCCGGGGCATCCCCAAGCTTAGACGCTTGAGTCTTCCTTGAATATTACCTTGGGGTGCCTCGGGCATCCCCAAGCTTAGGATTTTGCTACTCCTTATTCCTTCATCCATCGTGATCTCACCCAAAAGTTGATATTTGATTCGGCGGTACTGTGAGATGAAGCGGCCCGGACCGACATTACGCGTACACTTACGCGAGACAGGTTCCTTCAACTAACATGTAACTTCGTTGCATAAAGATGGCTAGCGGGTGTCTGTCTCTCTCACTTTAGTTGAATCGATTTCAATGAAGAGGGTTCTTTTAGAAGATCAAAAAGCAATCACTACACCACGTTGTGGTTTTGCGTAGGTAAGAACGGTTCTTGCAAACCCGTAGCAGCCACGTAAAATTTGCAACAACAATTAGAGGACGTCTAACTTGTTTTTGCAGGGTATGTTGTGATGTGATATGGCCAATTACATGATGAGATATATGTGATGTATGAGATGATCATGTGTTGTATAGAATATCACGACTTGCATGTCGATGAGTACGGCAACTGGCAGGAGCCATAGAGTTGTCTTTAATTATTGTATGACCTGCGTGTCAATCATTAAGCGCTATGTAATACTTTACTTTATCGCTAAACGTTAGCAATAGTCGTGGGAGTAACAGTCGGTGCGACAACCTCATGGCGACACGTTGATAGAGATCAAGATGATGGAGATCATGGTGTCATGCCGGTGACGATGGAGATCATGCCGGTGCTTTGGAGATGGAGATCAAAAGCACAAGTTCATGGCCATATCATGTCACTTATGATTTGCATGTGATGTTAATCCTTTTATGCATCTTATTTTGCTTAGGACGGCGGTAGCATTATAAGGTGATCCCTCACTTAAATTTCAAGATAAATTGTGTTCTCCCCGAGTGTGCACCGTTGCGAAAGTTCGTCGTTTCGAGACACGCCGTGATGATCGGGTGTGATAGACTCCACGTTCACATACAACGGGTGCAAGCCATGTTGCACACGCAGAACACTCGGGTTAAACTTGACGAGCCTAGCATGTACAGACATGGCCTCGGAACACAAGAGACCGAAAGGTCGAACATGAGTCATATAGTAGATATGATCAACATGAAGATGTTCACCATTGAAACCACCTCGACTCACGTGATGATCGGACTTGAGTTGGTGGATTTGGATCATGTTACACTCGAATGACCGGAGGGATGTCAATTTGAGTGGGAGTTTTTAAGTAATATGATTAATTAAACTCATTATCTTGAACAATAGTCTAAGTTGTCTTTGCTATATTTATGTTGTAGATCATGGCTCGCGCAGTAGCACCCCTGAATTTTAATGCGTTCCTAGAGAAAGCTAAGTTGAAAGATGATGGAAGTAACTTTGTGGACTGGGCCCGTAATCTGAGGATTATCCTTACGGCTTCCCAGAAGGCTTATGTCCTTGATGCACCGCTTGGTGATCCACCCGCTCCAGTTGAATCTCTAGACGTTGTGAACGCCTGGCAGGCTCGTTCTGATGATTACTCAATAGTTCAATGTGCAATGTTGTATGGCTTAGAACCGGGACTTCAAAGACGTTTTGAATGTCATGGAGCATATGAGATGTTCCAGGAGTTGAAGTTTATCTTTCAGAAGAATGCCCGGATCGAGAGATATGAGATCTCCGATAAGTTCTATGCTTGCAAGATGGAGGAGAACGGGTCTATCAGTGATCACGTGCTCAGAATGTCTGGGTACTCCACCCGTCTGGCTGAGTTAGGGATGCCCCTTCCGCCAGAGGCTATCACTGACAGAGTTCTTCAATCATTGCCACCTAGCTACAAGAGCTTCGTGTTGAACTATAACATGCATGGGATGAACAAGTCAGTCGCCGAGCTGTTTGCGATGCTGAAAGCCGCTGAGTCTGAAATTCAGAAGGAGCATCAAGTGTTGATGGTCAATAAAACCACTAGTTTCAAGAAAACTGGCAAGGGTAAGAAGGGTAACTCCAGAAGAGTGGCAAAGCAGTTGCTCCTCTCGTGAAGAAACCCAAGGCTGGACCCAAACCAGAAACTGAGTGCTTTCATTGCAAGGGAACTGGACACTGGAAGCGGAACTGCCCCAAGTATTTGGCTAACAAGAAGGCGGCCAACAACAAACAAGGTATATATGATATACATGTTATTGATATGTTCCTTACCAACCCTCGTTGTAGTGCCTGGGTATTTGATACCGGTGCGGTTGCTCATATTTGCAACTCTAAACAGGAACTGCGGAATAGACGGAGGCTGGCGAAGGACGAAGTGACGATGCGCGTGGGAAATGGTTCCAAGGTTGATGTGATCGCCGTCGGCACGCTCGTTCTTCGATTACCGTCGGGATTAGTGATGAACCTAAATAAGTGTTATTTGGTGCCTGCGTTAAGCATGAACATTATATCTGGATCTTGTTTATTGCGAGACGGTTACTCATTTAAATCAGAGAATAATGGTTGTTCTATTTATATGGGTAATATCTTTTATGGTCATGCACCCAATGTAAGCGGTTTATTCTTGTTGAATCTCGATAGTAATGATACACATGTTCATAACATTGATGCCAAAAGATGTAGGATTGATAATGATAATACCACTTTCTTGTGGCACTGCCGTTTAGGTCATATTGGCGTAAAACGCATGAGGAAGCTCCATGCTGATGGACTTTTGGAGTCACTTGATTTTGAATCACTTGACACATGTGAGCCATGCCTCTTGGGCAAGATGACTAAAACGCCGTTCTCTGGAACAATGGAACGGGCAAGTGACTTATTGGAAATCATACATACTGATGTGTGCGGTCCAATGAGTATTGAGGCGCGCGGTGGTTATCGTTATTTTCTCACCTTCACTGATGACTTAAGTAGATATGGGTATATTTACTTAATGAAACACAAGTCTGAAACGTTTGAAAAGTTCAAACAATTTCAGAGTGAAGTTGAGAATCATCGTAACAAGAAGATTAAATTCCTACGATCTGATCGAGGAGGAGAATATCTGAGTTATGAGTTTGGCAGTCACTTAAGACAATGTGGAATTGTTTCACAACTGACACCGCCTGGAACACCACAGCGTAATGGTGTGTCCGAACGTCGTAATTGAACTTTATTGGATATGGTGCGATCTATGATGTCTCTTGCCGATTTGCCACTATCGTTTTGGGGTTATGCATTAGAGACAGCTGCATTCACTTTAAATAGGGCACCATCGAAATCCGTTGAGACAACGCCATATGAACTTTGGTTTGGCAAGAAGCCAAAGCTGTCGTTTCTTAAAATTTGGGGATGTGATGCTTATGTCAAAAAGCTTCAGCCTGAAAAGCTGGAACCCAAAGCGGAGAAATGCGTCTTCATAGGATACCCAAAAGAGACAGTTGGGTATACCTTCTATCTCAGATCCGAAGGCAAAGTGTTTGTCGCTAAAAACGGAACATTTCTTGAGAAAGAGTTTCTCTCGAAAGAATTGAGTGGGAGGAAGATAGAACTTGATGAGGTTGTTGAACCTTTACTTCAACCTGAGAGTAGCGCAGTGCAGAAAGTTGTTTCTGTGGAGCCTACATTAGCTGAAGAGGAAGTTAATGATGATGATCATGAAGCTTTGGATCAAGTTGCTATCGAACCTCGTAGGTCGACAAGGACGTGTACTGCTCCTGAGTGGTACGGCAACCCTGTCTTAGAGGTCATGTTGTTAGACAATGATGAACCTATGAGCTATGGAGAAGCGATGATGGGCCCGGATTCCGAGAAGTGGTTAGAGGCCATGAAATCCGAGATGGGATCCATGTATGAAAACAAAGTATGGACTTTGGAAGTATTACCTGAAGGGCGTAAGGCCATTCAGAACAAATGGATCTTTAAGAGGAAGACGGACGCGGACGGTAATGTCACCGTCTATAAAGCTCGACTTGTGGCAAAGGGTTTTTCACAAGTTCAAGGAGTTGACTACGATGAGACCTTCTCACCCGTAGCGATGCTTAAGTCCGTCAGAATCATGTTAGCAATAGCTGCCTTTTTCGATTATGAAATTTGGCAGATGGATGTCAAAACAGCATTCCTTAACGGTTTCCTTAAGGAAGAGTTGTATATGATGCAACTAGAAGGTTTTGTCGATCCAGAGAATGCTGACAAAGTTTGCAAACTCCAGCGATCCATTTATGGACTGGTGCAAGCATCTCGGAGTTGGAATCTTCGCTTTGATGAAGTGATCAAAGCGTTCGAGTTTATACAAGTTTACGGAGAAGCTTGTATTTACAAGAAAGTGAGTGGGAGCTCTATAGCGTTTCTAATATTATATGTGGATGACATATTGCTGATTGGAAACAATATAGAAATGTTGGAAAGCGTGAAGGAATATTTGAACAAGAGTTTTTCAATGAAGGACCTAGGAGAAGCTGCTTTCATATTAGGCATCAAGATCTATAGAGATAGATCAAGACGCTTAATAGGACTTTCACAAAGCACATACCTTGATAAGTTTTTGAAGAAGTTCAAAATGGATCAGTCCAAGAAGGGGTTCTTGCCTGTTTTGCAAGGTGTGAAGTTGAGTAAGACTCAATGCCCAGTGACTGCAGAAGATAGAGAAAAGATGAGTGTCATCCCCTATGCTTCAGCCATAGGCTCTATTATGTATGCAATGCTGTGCACAAGACCCGATGTCAGCCTTGCCATAAGTATGGTCGGAAGGTTTCAAAGTGATCCAGGAATGGAACACTGGACGGCGGTCAAGAATATCCTGAAGTACCTGAAAAGGACTAAGGACATGTTTCTCGTTTATGGAGGTGATCAAGAGCTCGTCGTAAAGGGTTACGTCGATGCAAGCTTTGACATTGATCCGGATGACTCTAAGTCTCAAACCGGATACGTATTTATTCTTAATGGGGGTGCGGTTAGCTGGTGCAGTTCCAAGCAAAGCGTGGTAGCAGATTCTACATGCGAAGCGGAGTACATCGCAGCCTCGGAGGCGGCGAAGGAAGGTGTCTGGATGAAGGAGTTCATGACAGATCTTGGAGTAGTGCCTAGTGCGCTTAACCCAATGACTCTGTTTTGTGATAACACTGGTGCCATTGCTCTAGCCAAGGAACCAAGATTTCACAAGAGGACCAGACACATAAAGCGACGTTTCAATTCCATCCGCGATTACATCAAGGAGGACGACATAAATATTTGCAAAGTACACACGGATCTAAATGTTGCAGATCCGATGACTAAACCTCTTCCAAGGGCTAAACATGAACAATACCAGAACTGCATGGGTGTTCGATTCATTACAATGTAAATCACATAGTGATGTGAACTAGATTATTGACTCTAGTGCAAGTGGGAGACTGTTGGAAATATGCCCTAGAGGCAATAATAAATTGGTTATTATTATATTTCCTTGTTTATGATAATCGTTTATTATCCATGCTATAATTGTATTGATTGGAAACTCAAATACATGTGTGGATACATAGACAACACTGTGTCCCTAGTAAGCCTCTAGTTGACTAGCTCGTTGATCAAAGATGGTTAAGGTTTCCTAGCCATTGACATGAGATGTCATTTGATAACGGGATCACATCATTAGGAGAATGATGTGATGGACAAGACCCAAACTACGAACGTAGCATATGATCGTGTCAGTTTATTGCTATTGTTTTCTGCATGTCAAGTATCTGTTCCTATGACCATGAGATCATGCAACTCCCTGACATCGGAAGAGTACCTTGTGTGTATCAAACGTCGCAACGTAACTGGGTGACTATAAAGGTGCTCTACAGGTATCTCCGAGGGTGTCTGTTGGGTTGGCATGGATCAAGACTGAGATTTGTTACTCCATATGACGGAGAGGTATCTCAGGGCCCACTCGGTAATGCAACATCACAATAAGCCTTGCAAGCAATGTGACTAAAGTGTTAGCCACGAGATCTTGTATTACGGAACGAGTAAAGAGACTTGCCGGTAATGAGATTGAACTAGGTATAGAGATACCGACGATCGAATCTCGGGCAAGTAACATACCGAAGAACAAAGGGAACAACATACGGGATTAACTGAATCCTTGACATAGAGGTTCGACCGATAAAAGATCTTCGTAGAATATGTAGGAGCCTATATGGGCATCCAGGTCCCGCTATTGGTTATTGGCCGTAGAGGTGTCTCGGTCATGTCTACATAGTTCTCGAACCCGCAGGGTCTACACACTTAACGTTTGGTGACGATTAGTATAGTTGAGTTATGTTGGTGACCGAAGGTTGTTCGGAGTTCCGGATAAGATCCCGGACATGACGAGGATCTCCGGAATAGTCTGGAGGTAAAGATTGATATATGTGATAATAGTGTTTTGATCTCCGGAAGGGTTCCGGAATTCACCGGAAGGGGTTCCGGATGTTTACCGAAGTGTTCGGGTACAGCAAACACTTTATATGGGCCAAAGGGATAAAGCCCACGAGGTATTGGAAAGTGCAAAAAGTAGTTTTGCTGCCGCGTAAGCGGTACTACCGTTTTGTGAAGCGGTACTACCGCCCAAGCGGTACTACCGCTTGGTGAAGCGGTACTACCGCTCAAGCGGTACTACCGCTTGTGCGCGGCTGTGCACGGTTCGGCAGGGATCCGAGTTGGACTCTTTCCCTGCGGGCCAAACCGACCTTGTGCGGGCAAAACCGACCTGGAGGAGGTTTTTACTCCAAGTTTAGACCCCAAGGCTCAACATATAAATAGAGGGGCAGGGCTAGCACACGGGTGACATCAGGATTTCCCAAGCCGTGTGCCGGCAACCCTAGCCCTCTAGTTCCTCCGTCATAATCTCCGTAGCGCTTGGCGAAGCCCTGCAGAGATTGTTCCTCACCACCATCACCACGCCGTCGTGCTGCTGTAACTCAACCACTACTTCACCATCGCTCGCTGGATCGAGGAGGTGAAGGCGTCATCAAGCCGTACGTGTGTTGAACGTGGAGGTGCCGTCCGTTCGGCGCTAGTTCGTGATCGGTTCGAGGGACGACTTGCGATTTGGATCGCGAAGACGTTCGACTACATCAACCGCGTTTCTTAACGCTTCCGCTTAGCGATCTACAAGGGTATGTAGATTTACTCTCCCTCTCGTAGATGCTCATCACCATGGATAGATCTTGCGTGTGCGTAGGAAAAATTTTGTTTCCCATGCAACGTTCCCCAACAAAAGAAAGTTATCCCTAGCCCATTATGCTCAATCATTGATCCATTCATGAAACACACTCAAATATTAGCTACACACAATGCACAAGTATGACAATAGTGCTCTCTAGTTGGTGCTTTATAAGAGAAGGTGAAGACTCAAAGTAAAAATAAAAATTGCATAAAAGTAAATAGATAGGCCCTTCGCAGAGGGAAGCAGAGATTTGCTAATGTGCCAGAGCTCAAAGCTTAAATTAAAGAGATAAAAATATTTTGAGAGGCATGCTTTTCCTGTCAACGAAAACGACCGAGAATTCCCAATATTTTCCATGCTAGACACATCATAGGCGGTTCCCAAACAGAAAGTATAGTTTATTTCCTTTCCACCATTTCTTTCACAATCCATGGCTAGCCGTATCCACGGGTGCCCTCCAAACCAACACTTTCCAAGGAATTTTGTTGTTATTAATTTTTGATTTCATTGTGGGACTGGGCATCCCTATTACCAGCCACTCTCTCGTGCAATGACAAGTGAATAAACACTCGTCGTGAGAATAACACACCTAGCATGGAAAATAATGGCCACCCCCTACCGCTTCATGAGCGGTACGGGCACACAAAACGGAAAAATTATTTTGAAAATTATAGTTGGCACACGCAAATTTACTTGGAACGGCATTGAAATACCGCATATAGGTAGATATAGTGGACTCATTTGGCACAACTTGGGTTTAAAGGTTTTGGATGCACAAGCAGTATTTCCGCTTAGTACAAATGAAGGCTAGCAAAAGATTGAGAAGCAACCAACCAAAAAACGAAAACGGTCATAAACATGCATTGAACATAACTAACACCGAATAATGCACCATAAGTAGGATATAATTTCATTGCATAACTATTGACTTAACGTGCATGCATAGGGAATCACAAACCTTAACACTAATATTCTTACTAAATCACAATTACTCACTAACATGACTCACATATTATCATTTCCATATCGCAAAACTATTGCAAGGAATCACGCTCATCATATCCAATGATCTATATGAAAGTTTTTATTTATATCCCTCTTGAATATTCATCACTTTGGGACCAAATTCATATCTTGTGCAAATTACCGTTACTATTATCAACTCTCAAAAATATATAAGTGAAGCATGAGAGTGCAAATATTTCTTCAAAATTTTAATCTTATCAATTCTCAAAATAATATAAGTGAAGCATGAGAATTCATTTCTTCAAAATTTTAATCAACTCTCAAAATAATATAAGTGAAGCAAGAGAGTTTATTTCTTCAAAATATATCCACCACCGTGCTCAAAAAGATTTAAGTGAAGCACTAGAGCAACTGCCTAGCTCACAAATGATGATAAACGTGTGGCTCTCTCATAATAGGTGTGTTCAGCAAAGATGATTGTGACAAACTAAAAAGCAAACAAAGCAAAGACTCATATAATACAAGACGCTCCAAGCAAAACACATATCATGTGACGAATAAAAATATAGCTCCAAGTAAAATTACCGATGGTTGGTAGAAGAAAGAGGGGATGCCTTCCGGGGCATCCCCAAGCTTAGACGCTTGAGTCTTCCTTGAATATTACCTTGGGGTGCCTCGGGCATCCCCAAGCTTAGGATTTTGCTACTCCTTATTCCTTCATCCATCGTGATCTCACCCAAAACTTGAAAACTTCAATCACACAAAACTCAACAAAACCTTCGTGAGATCCGTTAGCATACCAAAATAAATCACTACTTTAAGTACTGTTGCAAACCCATTCATATTTTATTTTTGCATTATACCTACTGTACTCTAACTTCACCATGGCTTATACCCCCCGATACAATCCATAGATTCATCAAAACAAGCAAGTAGTGCATCAAAAACAGAATCTGTCAAAAACAGAACAGTCTGTAGCAATCTATTTAAAAGCCATACTTCTGTAACTCCAAAAATTCTGATAAATTAGGACAACGTGGGTAATTCATATACCAATAATGTGTAAAAATCTCAGATTTTTCTTATGCTCCAGTACAGAAAAAAAATCGGGCACTGGATGCAAAACTTTCTGTTTTTCAAACATCATCAATTATATTATCTTCCAAATCATCCCAAAGGCTTTACTTGGCACAAACACTAATTAAAAACACAAAAACACATTCATACCAGTAGCATAAATGTGAAAACACACAATAACAGAAAATTTTATTTTATTCATTGGGTTGCCTCCCAACAAGCGCTATTGTTTTATGCCCCTAGCTAGGCATAATGCATAATTTCAAGTATTGTCATCTTTAGTTTTAGTCCTCGCAACCCCTTTTTCACTTTCTTTACCATTATCAATAATATGCACTAGATGATCAAGCTTAGTGCGAAGGATTTTCATTTCTCTCAAAACACCAAGAGAGACTTTGTGATCTAAAGCATCAACCCTCCTATCTTGTGACACCACATTGCCATTTATTTTTGAGGCAAGATTGAATATTTCTCAAAAATTAGAATCCACACTAGCCTTAATTTCTTTTATTTGCTCAGTTTGACAAAAACATTCTAGAGTGATAGGTTCGATAGTTTCAACTTTTGGCTGTCCAAATATACTTTTCATCTTTTCGTAGGTTGCAAAGGCATCTCCCCCAAGAAAATCGTTTTCAAATATAGAATCCAAGACACGCCTATGAGCAAGGGGTAGACCAACATAAAAACCTTTAAGGAATAATTTAAGGTGAAACTGATGCCTAGCATTTGTTGGGGAACGTTGCATGGCAAACAAAAAATTTCCTACGCACACACAAGATCTATCCATGGTGATGAGCATCTACGAGAGGGAGAGTGAATCTACATACCCTTGTAGATCGCTAAGCGGAAGCGTTAAGAAACGCGGTTGATGTAGTCGAACGTCTCCGCGATCCAAATCGCAAGTCGTCCCTCGATCCGATCACGAACTAGTGCCGAACGGACGGCACCTCCGCGTTCAACACACGTACGGCTTGATGACGCCTTCACCTCCTCGATCCAGCGAGCGATGGTGAAGTAGTAGATGAGTTCCGGCAGCACGACGGCGTGGTGATGGTGGTGAGGAACAATCTCTGCAGGGCTTCGCCAAGCACTACGGAGATTATGACGGGAGAACTAGAGGGTTAGGGTTGCCGACACACGGCTTGGGAAATCTTAATGTGTCACGTGTGCTAGCCCTTCCCCTCTATTTATATGTTGAGCCTTGGGGTCTAAACTTGGAGTAAAAGCCTCCTCCAGGTCGGTTTTGCCCGCACAAGGTCGGTTTGGCCCGCAGGGAAAGAGTCCAACTCGGATTCCAGCAGTATCGCGCACAAGCGGTAGTACCGCTCACGAGCGGTAGTACCGCTTGAGCGGTAGTACCGCTTCACAGCGGTAGTACTGCCTTACCAGCGGTAGTACCGCTTAAGGCAGCAGCAAAACTTCCTTTTGCACTTTCCAATACCTCGTGGGCTTTACCCCTTTGGCCTATATAAAGTGTTGCTGCATCCGAACACTTCGGTAAACATCCGGAACCCCTTTCGGTGAATTCCGGAACCCTTCCGGAGATCAAAACACTATTATCACATATATCAATCTTTACCTCCGGACTATTCCGGAGATCCTCGTCATGTCCGGGATCTTATCCGGGACTCCGAACAACCTTCGGTCACCAACAAAATAACTCAATTATACTAATCGTCACCAAACGTTAAGTGTGTAGACCCTGCGGGTTCGAGAACTATGTAGACATGACCGAGACACCTCTACGATCAATAACCAATAGCGGGACCTGGATGCCCATATTGGCTCCTACATATTCTACGAAGATCTTTATCGGTCGAACCTCTATGTCAAGGATTCAGTTAATCCCGTATGCTGTTCCCTTTGTTCTTCGGTATGTTACTTGCCCGAGATTCGATCATCGGTATCTCTATACCTAGTTCAATCTCGTTACTGGCAAGTCTCTTTACTCGTTCCGTAATACAAGATCTCGTGGCTAACACTTTAGTCACATTGCTTGCAAGGCTCATTGTGATGTTGTATTACCGAGTGGGCCCTGAGATACCTCTCCGTCACACGGAGTAACAAATCCCAGTCTTGATCCATGCCAACCCAACAGACACCCTCGGAGATACCTGTAGAGCACCTTTATAGTCACCCAGTTACGTTGCGACGTTTGATACACACAAGGTACTCCTCCGATGTCAGGGAGTTGCATGATCTCATGGTCATAGGAACAGATACTTGACATGCAGAAAACAATAGCAATAAACTGACATGATCATATGCTACGTTCGTAGTTTGGGTCTTGTCCATCACATCATTCTCCTAATGATGTGATCCCGTTATCAAATGACATCTCATGTCCATGGCTAGGAAACCTTCACCATCTTTTGATCAACGAGCTAGTTTAACTAGAGGCTTACTAGGGACACAGTGTTGTCTATGTACCCACACATGTATTTGAGTTTCCAATCAATACAATTATAGCATGGATAATAAACGATTATCATGAACAAGGAAATATAATAATAACTAATTTATTATTGCCTCTAGGGCATATTTCCAACAGTCTCCCACTTGCACTAGAGTCAATAATCTAGTTCACATCACTATGTGATTTACATTGTAATGAATCGAACACCCATGCAGTTCTGGTGTTGTTCATGTTTAGCCCTTGGAAGAGGTTTAGTCATCGGATCTGCAACATTCAGATCCGTGTGTACTTTGCAAATATTTATGTCGTCCTCCTTGATGTAATCGCGGATGGAATTGAAACGTCGCTTTATGTGTCTGGTCCTCTTGTGAAATCTTGGTTCCTTGGCTAGAGCAATGGCACCAGTATTATCACAAAACAGAGTCATTGGGTTAAGCGCACTAGGCACTACTCCAAGATCTGTCATGAACTCCTTCATCCAGACACCTTCCTTCACCGCCTCCGAGGCAGTGATGTACTCCGCTTCGCATGTAGAATCAGCTACCACGCTTTGCTTGGAACTGCACCAGCTAACCGCACCCCCGTTAATAATAAATACGTATCCGGTTTGTGACTTAGAGTCATCCGGATCAGTGTCAAAGCTTGCATCGACGTAACCCTTTACGACGAGCTCTTGATCACCTCCATAAACGAGAAACATGTCCTTAGTCCTTTTCAGGTACTTCAGGATATTCTTGACCGCCGTCCAGTGTTCCATTCCTGGATCACTTTGAAACCTTCCGACCATACTTATGGCAAGGCTGACATCGGGTCTTGTGCACAGCATTGCATACATGATAGAGCCTATGGCTGAAGCATAGGGGATGACACTCATCTTTTCTCTATCTTCTGCAGTCACTGGGCATTGAGTCTTACTCAACTTCACACCTTGCAATACAGGCAAGAACCCCTTCTTGGACTGATCCATTTTGAACTTCTTCAAAACTTTGTCAAGGTATGTGCTTTGTGAAAGTCCTATTAAGCATCTCGATCTATCTCTATAGATCTTGATGCCTAATATGAAAGCAGCTTCTCCTAGGTCCTTCATTGAAAAACTCTTGTTCAAGTATTCCTTCACGCTTTCCAACATTTCTATATTGTTTCCAATCAGTAATATGTCATCCACATATAATATTAGAAACGCTATAGAGCACCCACTCACTTTCTTGTAAATACAAGCTTCTCCGTAAACTTGTATAAACTCGAACGCTTTGATCACCTCATCAAAGCGAAGATTCCAACTCCGAGATGCTTGCACCAGTCCATAAATGGATCGCTGGAGTTTGCAAACTTTGTCAGCATTCTCTGGATCGACAAAACCTTCTGGTTGCATCATATACAACTCTTCCTTAAGGAAACCGTTAAGGAACGCTGTTTTGACATCCATCTGCCAAATTTCATAATCGAAAAAGGCAGCTATTGCTAACATGATTCTGACGGACTTAAGCATCGCTACGGGTGAGAAGGTCTCATCGTAGTCAACTCCTTGAACTTGTGAAAAACCCTTTGCCACAAGTCGAGCTTTATAGACGGTGACATTACCGTCTGCGTCCGTCTTCCTCTTAAAGATCCATTTGTTCTGAATGGCCTTACGCCCTTCAGGTAATACTTCCAAAGTCCATACTTTGTTTTCATACATGGATCCCATCTCGGATTTCATGGCCTCTAACCACTTCTTGGAATTCGGGCCCATCATCGCTTCTCCATAGCTCGTAGGTTCATCGTTGTCCAACAACATGACCTCTAAGACAGGGTTGCCGTACCACTCAGGAGCAGTACGCGTCCTTGTCGACCTACGAGGTTCGATAGCAACTTGATCCAAAGCTTCATGATCATCGTCATTAACTTCCTCTTCTGCTGATGTAGGCTTTACAGAAACATCTTTCTACGCTGCGCTACTTTCAGGTTGAAGTAAAGGTTCAACAACCTCATCAAGTTCTATCTTCCTCCCACTCAATTCTTTCAAGAGAAACTCTTTCTCAAGAAATGTTCCGTTTTTAGCGACAAACACTTTGCCTTCGGATCTGAGGTAGAAGGTATACCCAACTGTCTCTTTTGGGTATCCTATGAAGACGCATTTCTCCGCTTTGGGTTCCAGCTTTTCAGGCTGAAGCTTTTTGACATAAGCATCACATCCCCAAACTTTAAGAAACGACAGCTTTGGCTTCTTGCCAAACCAAAGTTCATATGGCGTCGTCTCAATGGATTTCGATGGTGCCCTATTTAAAGTGAATGCAGCTGTCTCTAATGCATAACCCCAAAACGATAGTGGCAAATTGGCAAGAGACATCATAGATCGCACCATATCCAATAAGGTTCGATTACGACGTTCGGACACACCATTACGCTGTGGTGTTCCAGGCAGTGTTAGTTGTGAAACAATTCCACATTGTCTTAAGTGACTGCCAAACTCATAACTCAGATATTCTCCTCCTCGATCAGATCGTAGGAATTTAATCTTCTTGTTACGATGATTCTCAACTTCACTCTGAAATTGTTTGAACTTTTCAAACGTTTCAGACTTGTGTTTCATTAAGTAAATATACCCATATCTACTTAAGTCATCAGTGAAGGTGAGAAAATAACGATAACCACCGCGCGCCTCAATACTCATTGGACCGCACACATCAGTATGTATGATTTCCAATAAGTCACTTGCCCGTTCCATTGTTCCAGAGAACGGCGTTTTAGTCATCTTGCCCAAGAGGCATGGCTCACATGTGTCAAGTGATTCAAAATCAAGTGACTCCAAAAGTCCATCAGCATGGAGCTTCCTCATGCGTTTTACGCCAATATGACCTAAACGGCAGTGCCACAAGAAAGTGGTATTATCATTATCAATTCTACATCTTTTGGCATCAATGTTATGAACATGTGTATCATTACTATCGAGATTCAATAAGAATAAACCCCTCACATCGGGTGCATGACCTTAAAAGATATTACTCATATAAATAGAACAACCATTATTCTCTGATTTAAATGAGTAACCGTCTCGCAATAAACAAGATCCAGATATAATGTTCATGCTTAACGCAGGCACCAAATAACATTTATTCAGGTTCATCACTAATCCCGATGGTAATCGAAGAGCGAGCGTGCCGACGGCGATCACATCAACCTTGGAACCATTTCCACGCGCATCGTCACTTCGTCCTTTGCCAGCCTCCGTCTATTCCGCAGTTCCTGTTTTGAGTTGCAAATATGAGCAACTGCACCGGTATCAAATACCCAGGCACTACAACGGGAGTTGGTAAGGTACACATCAATAACATGTATATCATATATACCTTGTTTGTTGTTGGCCGCCTTCTTGTCAGCCAAATACTTGGGGCAGTTCCGCTTCCGATGTCCAGTTCCCTTGCAATGAAAGCACACAGTTTCTGGTTTGGGTCCAGCCTTGGGTTTCTTCACGAGAGGAGCAACTGCTTTGCCACTCTTCTTGGAGTTACCCTTCTTACCCTTGCCATTTTTCTTGAAACTAGTGGTTTTATTAACCATCAACACTTGATGCTCCTTCTGAATTTCAAACTCAGCGGCTTTCAGCATCGCAAACAGCTCGGCGACTGACTTGTTCATCCCGTGCATGTTATAGTTCAACACGAAGCTCTTGTAGCTAGGTGGCAATGATTGAAGAACTCTGTCAGTGATAGCCTCTGGCGGAAGGGGCATCCCCAATTCAGCCAGACGGGTGGAGTACCCAGACATTCTGAGTACGTGATCACTGATAGACCCGTTCTCCTCCATCTTGCAAGCATAGAACTTATCGGAGATCTCATATCTCTCGATCCGGGCATTCTTCTGAAAGATAAACTTCAACTCCTGGAACATCTCATATGCTCCATGACGTTCAAAACGTCTTTGAAGTCCCGGTTCTAAGCCATACAATATTGCACATTGAACTATTGAGTAATCTTCAGAACGAGTCTGCCAGGCGTTCACAACGTCTAGAGACTCAACTGGAGCGGGTGGATCACCAAGCGGTGCATCAAGGACATAAGCCTTCTAGGAAGCCGTAAGGATAATCCTTAGATTACGGGCCCAGTCCACAAAGTTACTTCCATCATCTTTCAACTTAGCTTTCTCTAGGAACGCATTAAAATTCAGGGGTGCTACTGCACGAGCCATGATCTACAACATAAATATAGCAAAGACAACTTAGACTATTGTTCTAGATAATGAGTTTAGTTAATCATATTACTTAAAAACTCCCACTCAAATTGACATCCCTCCGATCATTCGAGTGTAACATGATCCAAATCCACCAACTCAAGTCCGATCATCACGTGAGTTGAGGTGGTTTCAATGGTGAACATCTTCATGTTGATCATATCTACTATATGACTCATGTTCGACCTTTCGGTCTCTTGTGTTCCGAGGCCATGTATGTACATGCTAGGCTCATCAAGTTTAACCCGAGTGTTCCGCACGTGCAACACTGGCTTGCACCCGTTGTATGTGAACGTAGAGTCTATCACACCCGATCATCACGTGGTGTCTCGAAACGACGAACTTTCGCAACGGTGCACACTCAGGGAGAACACAATTTATCTTGAAATTTAAGTGAGGGATCACCTTATAATGCTACCATCGTCCTAAGCAAAACAAGATGCATAAAAGGATTAACATCACATGCAAATCATAAGTGACATGATATGGCCATGAACTTGTGCTTTTGATCTCCATCTCCAAAGCACCGGCATGATCTCCATCGTCACCGGCATGACACCATGATCTCCATCATCTTGATCTCCATCAACGTGTCGCCATGAGGTTGTCGCGTCGACTGTTGCTTCCACGACTATAGCTAACTCATAGCGATAAAGTAAAGCAAAAACGGCGAAAATAATTAAAGACAACTCTATGGCTCCTGCCAGTTGCCGTAGTCATCGACATGCAAGTCGTGATATTCTATACAACACATGATCATCTCATACATCACATATATCTCATCATGTACTTGGCCATATCACATCACAACATACCCTGCAAAAACAAGTTAGACGTCCTCTAATTGTTGTTGCAAGTTTTACGTGGCTGCTACGGGTTTGCAAGAACCGTTCTTACGTACGCAAAACCACAACGTGGTGTAGTGATTGCATTTTGATCTTCTAAAAGAACCCTCTTCATTGAAATCGATTCAACTAAAGTGAGAGAGACAGACACCCGCTAGCCATCTTTATGCAACGAAGTTACATGTCAGTTGAAGGAACCGGTCTCTCGTAAGCGTACGAGTAATGTTGGTCCGGGCCGCTTCATCTCACAATACTGCCGAATCAAGTATCAACTAGTAACGGCAAGCAATATGTATACACCCACGCCCACAACTCGTTTGTGTTCTACTCGAGATCTCATCTACGCATAGACCTAGCTCAGATGCCACTGTTGGGGAACGTCGCATGGGAAACAAAAAATTTCCTACGCACACACAAGATCTATCCATGGTGATGAGCATCTACGAGAGGGAGAGTGAATCTACATACCCTTGTAGATCGCTAAGCGGAAGCGTTAAGAAACGCGGTTGATGTAGTCGAACGTCTCCGCGATCCAAATCGCAAGTCGTCCCTCGATCCGATCACGAACTAGTGCCGAACGGACGGCACCTCCGCGTTCAACACACGTACGGCTTGATGACGCCTTCACCTCCTCGATCCAGCGAGCGATGGTGAAGTAGTAGATGAGTTCCGGCAGCACGACGGCGTGGTGATGGTGGTGAGGAACAATCTCTGTAGGGCTTCGCCAAGCACTACGGAGATTATGACGGGAGAACTAGAGGGTTAGGGTTGCCGACACACGGCTTGGGAAATCTTAATGTGTCACGTGTGCTAGCCCTTCCCCTCTATTTATATGTTGAGCCTTGGGGTCTAAACTTGGAGTAAAAGCCTCCTCCAGGTCGGTTTTGCCCGCACAAGGTCGGTTTGGCCCGCAGGGAAAGAGTCCAACTCGGATTCCAGCAGTATCGCGCACAAGCGGTAGTACCGCTCACGAGCGGTAGTACCGCTTGAGCGGTAGTACCGCTTCACAGCGGTAGTACTGCCTTACCAGCGGTAGTACCGCTTAAGGCAGCAGCAAAACTTCCTTTTGCACTTTCCAATACCTCGTGGGCTTTACCCCTTTGGCCTATATAAAGTGTTGCTGCATCCGAACACTTCGGTAAACATCCGGAACCCCTTCCGGTGAATTCCGGAACCCTTCCGGAGATCAAAACACTATTATCACATATATCAATCTTTACCTCTGGACTATTCCGGAGATCCTCGTCATGTCCGGGATCTTATCCGGGACTCCGAACAACCTTCGATCACCAACAAAATAACTCAATTATACTAATCGTCACCAAACGTTAAGTGTGTAGACCCTGCGGGTTCGAGAACTATGTAGACATGACCGAGACACCTCTACGATCAATAACCAATAGCGGGACCTGGATGCCCATATTGGCTCCTACATATTCTACGAAGATCTTTATCGGTCGAACCTCTATGTCAAGGATTCAGTTAATCCCGTATGTTGTTCCCTTTGTTCTTCGGTATGTTACTTGCCCGAGATTCGATCGTCGGTATCTCTATACCTAGTTCAATCTCGTTACTGGCAAGTCTCTTTACTCATTCCGTAATACAAGATCTCGTGGCTAACACTTTAGTCACATTGCTTGCAAGGCTCATTGTGATGTTGTATTACCGAGTGGGCCCTGAGATACCTCTCCGTCACACGGAGTAACAAATCCCAGTCTTGATCCATGCCAACCCAACAGACACCCTCGGAGATACCTGTAGAGCACCTTTATAGTCACCCAGTTATGTTGCGACGTTTGATACACACAAGGTACTCCTCCGATGTCAGGGAGTTGCATGATCTCATGGTCATAGGAACAGATACTTGACATGCAGAAAACAATAGCAATAAACTGACACGATCATATGCTACGTTCGTAGTTTGGGTCTTGTCCATCACATCATTCTCCTAATGATGTGATCCCGTTATCAAATGACATCTCATGTCCATGGCTAGGAAACCTTCACCATCTTTTGATCAACGAGCTAGTTTAACTAGAGGCTTACTAGGGACACAGTGTTGTCTATGTACCCACACATGTATTTGAGTTTCCAATCAATACAATTATAGCATGGATAATAAACGATTATCATGAACAAGGAAATATAATAATAACTAATTTATTATTGCCTCTAGGGCATATTTCCAACAGCATTTACTTGTATTTTTAATAATCTATCCCATGCTTCTTTTAAAGATTCGTCACCAAAATATTTAAAGTTTAAAATTCCTGGATCGTCTCCTAAGTACGGAGGGAAAGGCATAACGGGAATAGAACTAGCCATAACGATAAGGCAAACAAGCAAACAAGCAAACAAGAAAAAGGCAAACAGAAAATATTTTGTATTTTTGTAAAAACTTTTTAGAAGTGGGGGAGATGAAAACGAAAGGCAAATAAAGTAAATGCAAGGAGATGAGAGTTTGTGCAAAGGTACTTGATAGATGTTGATGATGCCCCCCCGGCAACGGCGCCAAAAATTCTTCCTGCTACTTGTAGCTTGCGTTGGAATTTCCCCGAAGAAGAAGGGATGATGCAGCTGTCGGTTCTAAATCTGGCATATCTCGAGGTAGGGGTCCTAAGCTAGGCATCTTGGAGCGATGGTAACATGGACACATGATTTTACCCAGGTTCGGGCTCTCTCGAAGAGATAATACCCTACATCCTGCTTTTGATTGTATTCATATGGGGTGCAGTACAGAGTACATGTATCTACCACGAGATTGTTCTAATGAATATGAGATGATCTATTGACTAGCCTGGCCTCGGTTTATATATGCACCGGAGGCCTAGGGTTTAGAAGAGTCCTCGTCTTGTGCGCCAAGTCTTGTGGAGTCTTCCTTGTATGCGTCATGGGCTGCCCAAAGTGGCCCATGAGTGAACTGCCATGGGGGTCCTCGGCTCAACCCACCTGGTCGGGAGACGATGTGGTGAGTACCCCCTAGTCCAGGACACCGTCAGTAGCCCCCTGAACCGGTCTTCAAGTTGGGGACGCTCCTCGGTTCTTCCGAACTGTTCTTCGTCTTCGGTCGTCGGTCTTGAAAACTGGTTCAACAAATCTTCCCATCTCCGATCCTGAGGATCGTCGAGGTGTATCCGAAGAGTTCACACGTCGGGCATCCGAGGAGCCCCTTTTTAAATTCTTGGCCTTTATCAATGCTTTGTTATTTTTACGCCGCACCTCGGGTTCAAAGTTTTTCCCATGCAGCGGTGTCCTCTTGCATCCGGGCTCCAACGCCGGAATGCATCCGAGGTGTCTTTTGCAGCCGAGCTCCAACGCCGGTCTGCATCCGAGGTACATTTTAGCAGCCAAGCTCCAACGCCGGTCTGTATCCGAGCTCCAGCGTCGGACTGCATCCGAGGTGTCTTTTGCAGCCGAACTCCAACACCGGTCTGCATCCGAGGTACATTTTAGCAGCCGAGCTCCAACGTCGGTCTGTATCCGAGCTCCAGCGCCGGACTGCATCCGAGGAGGCATAGAGTACCTCATCTTTGAAAAAGTTTGAAGGAGGTTATCTGAGCTTAACGCCGAAAAAGTTCTCTATGGAGCCAGCCACTCACAGCCGAGTTTTATGTCGGACTGCTTCTGAGGTGGTGCACCACCTCGGCCTTGGGCTAAAATATTTTTTCGATTGGTGCAATTTATTATCTACCGAGATATATAGCCAGTAGCCCTCAAGGTGTGTGTCGGCCTAACATCCGGGATGCACCTGATGGATAAAATAATACCGCTGATCCCAGTAGCCCCTGAGACTCAGGTCGATTTGCAAAATCGGCCTGAGGATTGATTCCTTGCTCGGCAGCATACTTAGGAACAGAAACACGGTGTGCATAGTCCTCGAGACTCGGGTTGGGTGCGGCCGACCAACCCGAGGATCGTAATCTCCTCGGAAACTGTTTTGCACTTTGAATTTTCTGCATTGAATCATCAATGCAGTAGCCCCCGAGCCACTGGTCAGATGGCAACACCAGATCAGGGGGTCGATGTAACCCGTTAATGGCTTTTAAGTGAGAAGCGCGAAGCCCAGTAGCCCCCAATCCTTAAGTTGGGCAAGGGTGGCCGAATTAAGGATCGATATCCGGGGGAAATTGACTTTAATCACAATTTATGTGTAATGATTCTATGTAGCCTACTTTACATCATTAATGCTCGGATCCGCATTGTACAAAACTTTGTCGACCAACCATCGGCTTCAACCTCCTCGGCCAATAGCCGAGGAGTGTTTGTCCTACTTTATAAAGCCTTTACAAGGGCAAAGATTTACGACAAACATGGCAATCCGTCCATACGGTTTTAGAAACAAAGGTACGAGGAGAGATATGTTATATTACTATTTAACGTAAGAAACATCTTCTGGGAAAAATAGTTCCTTTATAAGTTCCTTTTCCCAGGCTATCATGTTGACCATGATCGTGAAACCTCATCAACTCCAATCAATGTGGGAGGAAAATATTGAGGATTTAATTTGGGGAAAGTTCCCGAACTCTGTGGTCTTAATGAACCAAAATTTTCACTTCCGTCGTTGCCGACCAATTATATTCTTAAGACAGCTAGCTTTTGGCTTCACTCAGTCTGAGGTACGAACCCGGATGACCCGGTAGTAACAATCACAGAGGTGCTCCCTTTACCCCCTAGCCGAACAATCGGGAACGTAGGGGGTAAGCACAGGAGCCAGGCAACCCAGCTTGGCCAAAATCTTAAGTCAAATTGATGCATATTTATGGCTTTATAACGATGATTACGGAAGGCAGCACTTGTATATTAAATACAAACGCTTTATGCTATATGTTATTTTGACTCCGTTTTGACCGTTTATCATTTGAAAGTGGCCCATCATCGGCTTCCACCCCTTTGTAGATGCTACGCAGGGTGTTTCCGTACTAACAAGACAACCCTTAGCCGACGTCTCGGTGCCCGAAGGCGGTTGTGTTAGCGGAAACGAGGCAATCAGATATGCAGGCTTTATAACTTTCACTTAGTCATAGGAGCTTAAAGTTGGGAGGCCAGTTACTAGCCGCCGGTTAGTGTTCGGCGTCAGCCGAGGTCAAGCCATTAACACTTCGGCCAATTTTATGAAAGGCCCACGGGGTAACCTCTATCGATCTATAGTTTGACACAGTCATCGGATCGCTGACCAGTTTGCGCTCATTGTGACAGTCAGTTTTCGGCTTTCTCCACTGAGGTACTTGACCAGTTAAATCGGAAGTACAATCGCAGTGGTTCTCCCTTTGCACACCTAGCCAAACAAAGCGGAACATAGGAGGCAAGCACAGGAGCCGGGCAACCCAACTATTGACCGAAGACACAATTCGAAACTGATGCATATAAAGCAATATCCGAGAACGTTTTGCCGAGGACTCCTCGGAGTACCTTGGCTTTTGGTGGTTTGGCTCTAGTCGCGGCCCCCCGTTGATATTGCCGATGCTTTAAAGGCATCCGACGTTGTACTGCGAGAGTTATGCTGGAGACACACAGTATCCCCCGAGACTCAGGTTGGGTGTGGCCGACCAACCTGAGGATCGAATCTCCTCGGGAACTAGTCCAGATGTCATGTGAGTTTCACCAACGCCGAGGTGTAGGTCGGCAGGAAAGATGCCGAGCTGTGGGTCGGAAAAGATCTCCCGAGCTGAATTATTACGCAGGGCACCTCGGTCATGAGGATGTCCCGCCCCCTGAAAGAAAAATATACAAATAGCTTAAAAGTGCCATAAGCTCGAAAAGCCAAAAAACTTATGTAAAAACTTGACGTCCGAACTAAATGAAGTTTTTTGGTGCCAATCCGAAAATTGGTCTTAAAATAAATTTTTCCTTCCATCGTGCTTTAACATGACACATCCGATCTCTAAACTTCAAGTAGGTCAGCCTTCGGCTTCAACCTCCATATCCCGAAGGCGGAGTGCTTCTCAGAGGCCAGCTTAGCGAACTAAACTCGAGCGGCTTTAGAGAGAAACCAGGCCATCTGGCTATTGACCGTACACTCGAGTCGAAAAAGGAGTGGTAGAAAAAAACTTTGCAACGACTTAGAAGAAAACACTTATTACAAAACAACTCATATAAATTTAAGAGCCCCCAGTTAACTTGGGTAAAAGAAGTGTTTTTAACAAACAGAGTTTTTGTCTAACACAAATATAATGCTTGGTCAAACCGAACAAAAATTAAACATTTAAAAAATTTGAGCATGAAAGCGACTTAGCTGGTTAATGTGCTCGGCATTGATGACGTGGTGCGGGCTTGTGGCGGGACGAGGACGCAAAGTCCTCGGCTTGACCGAGGTCCCAGCCCCCAAGCCCGAGGTGGCCGAGCGAAGAGCTCGGCTTGATGAAGGAGCGACGCGACACGGTTGATGTGGCGAGGCGAAGCCCCCGGTCCAGCCGAGGTGACGAAGCTGGTCGGCTAGTGACGCCGAAGTCCCTGGAGTAGG
Source organism: Elymus sibiricus (assembly GCA_039707655.1). Lineage (NCBI taxonomy): Eukaryota > Viridiplantae > Streptophyta > Magnoliopsida > Poales > Poaceae > Elymus > Elymus sibiricus. The sequence continues at coordinate 278,045,551 of CM077672.1, forward strand.
TTGATGAAGAGATGACGAAGCCCCCGGTCTAGCCGAGGTGTCGGAGCAGGTCGGTAAGGTGACGTTGCAACCCCCATGCCAGCCGAGGTGTCGAAGCAGGTCGGCGAGGTGGACATCGGCTCGAAGAAGCAACGGCGCGGCGATGCCGACGCAGGTCGAAACTTTGTGACGTGCTCAATGCTGGCTTGAGAAGTGACCGCGCGGCGATGCTGGCGCGCCCGACCCGTGCAATCTGTAAGGTGACGATGTTATCTTGACGATCATTAGGGAGAGCGGTGCCGAACTCTTGGTCGGCTCGCCGAGGTGATGATCCGAGGTGGTTGTCGTCGGCTCGATGAAGCGACGACGCAGTCGATGCTGGCGCAGGTCGGCAGCCATGGAGCAACATGGCCAGGCTGGTTTGACACCGGCGCGACGACGAAGATCGCCTCGGAAAAGGCTTAAAATTTGCAGACACGTGCTTGAAAACAAAAAACAATACCCTATAAAAAATTCCCTTCAAAAAGGATGTCCGATAATCTGTTCATGAAAAAGATGAACTCGGGCCGGATTCGTTTTCGCGCAGAAAACAGATCCGAAAATTGATGCACTCATCGGACGCTTCCTAGAGTTTGAACGGTCGGATCGAGCTGAAATTTTGAGGGGTGGTAGATATGGGAATTCCGCAGCCGATGAACGGTTGGATCTTCCAAAGGACGTCCGAGCTGACTGCTGGACTCCTCGTCCTAAACTCGTCCAGATTCCCGTCCAGATTCGACAGGGCTCCAGTATATCAGAGATCGCCGAAGATTCCTCCATCGGAACGCGACGAAATTTTGCAGGGTTGTTCTAGACTCAATTCCGCACAATTCCACCGAAGCAATCGTCAAAGCAACGCTCGAGGAGACGGGGACGGCGAACACGAATCCGCTGTCCAGAAAAAAATTGCATGATCGCGCGAGGGCAATGTTGACGTTGAGCCCCCGAGCACCATGGACGATTTTTCCATGATCCCGGATGAGATCGGAGTTGATGATGATGAAGACATCCGTCCGATCTTGACGATCCGAAAAGAAGCCTAGTCCTCGGTCTAGCCAAGGTGACCGATCGGGCCGGCAACGAAGATGCCGACGTTGACGATGTAGTTCGGTTTCGACGCGTAGATCGCGGTGGAGCCGATCCGAATTCCCATCGCACCGTGGCGACTACCTAGCAGGCTCTCAATGAAAGCACCAATGTCGGTTCTAAATCCGGCATATCTCGAGGTAGGGGTCCTAAGCTAGGCATGTTGGAGCGATGGTAACATGGAGACAGGATTTATCCAGGTTCGGGCTCTCTCGAAGAGATAATACCCTACGTCCTGTTTTTGATTGTACTCATATGGAGTGCAGTACAGAGTACATGTATCTACCACGAGATTGTTCTAATGAATATGAGATGATCTATTGACTAGCCTGGCCTCGGTTTATATATGCACCGGAGGCCTAGGGTTTAGAAGAGTCCTCGTCTTGTGCGCCAAGTCTTGTGGAGTCTTCCTTGTATGCGTCATGCGCTGCCCGAAGTGGCCCATGAGTGAACCGCCATGGGGGTCCTCGGCTCAACCCACCTGGTCGGGAGACGATGTGGTGAGTACCCCCTAGTCCAGGACACCGTCAGCAGCACAGTAGAGATAAGTATTTCCCTCAGTTATGAAACCAAGGTTATCGAACCAGTAGGAGAATCACGCAACACCTCGTTAGCAGCACCTGCACACAAACAACAAATCTTTGCACCCAACGCAAACGAGAGGTTGTCAATCTCTCGGCGGTAAATTGCAAGATTAAATTGTATGTGATAGATAGATAGATTGAAACAAAAATACAAAATAAAATAAATAAAAGAAAATGGCAGCAATATTTTTAGGGTTTTAGTAATATGATTTAGATAGACCCGGGGGCCATAAGTTTCACTAGAGGCTTCTCTCAAGAAAATAGCATACGGTGGGTAGACAAATTACTGTTGGCCAATTGATAGAAAAGCAAATAATAATGACGATATCCAAGGCAATGATCATGTATATAGGCATCACGTCCAATACAAGTAGACCGACTCCTGCCTGCATCTACTACTATTACTCCACACATCGACCGCTATCCAACATGCATCTAGTGTATTAAGTCCATAAAGAACGGAGTAACGCCTTAAGAACGATGACATGATGTAGACAAGATAAACTCACGTATGAATAAACCCCATCTTTTTACCCTTAATAGCAGGGATACATACGTGTCATGTCCCTTTCTGTCACTGGGATTGAGCAACGCAAGATCGAACCCATTACAAAGCACCTCTTCCCATGGCAAGATAAATCAATCTAGTTGGCCAAACCAAATCAATAGACCAGAGAAGAAATACGAGGCTATAATAATCATGCATAAAAGAGATCAGAAACGACTCAAATATTTTCATGGATAATCTGATCATAAACTCACAATTCATCGGATCCTAACAAACACACCGCAAAAAGTGATTACATCGGATAGAACTCCAAGAACATCGAGGAGAACATTGTATTGAAGATCAAAAAGAGAGAAGAAGCCATCTAGCTACTGCCTATGGACCTGAAGGTCTGTGGTAAACTACTCACGCATCATCGGAAGGGCAGCAAGGTTGATGTAGAACCCCTCCGTGATCGATTCCCCCTCCGGCGGAGTACCGGAGAAGGCCTTCAGATGGGATCTCTCTGGAACAAAAACTTGCGGCGGCGGAAAAAGTATTTCGTGGACTCCCCTGAAGGGTTTCTGATTTTTCCTGAATTTATAGTGGTGGAATTAGGTCAAACGGAGCAAAGAGGGGCCCACGAGGCACCAGGGCGCGCCTGCCCCCCCAGGCGTGCCCTGGTGGCTCGTGGCCACCTCCTGGGTCTTCTGGCCCTCTCCCAAAGATTCTAGTGTTTATCTTGTCCAGAAAAAAATCTCCAAAAAGTTTCGTGGCATTTGGACTTCGTTTGGTATTGATTTTCTGTAAAACAAAAACAGGGCAGAAAACAGCAACTGGCACTGGGCACTAAGTTAATAGGTTAGTCTCCAAAAATGATATATAATTGTTGTAAATGATTATAAAAACATCCAAGATTGATAATATAACAGCATGAAACAATAAAAAATTATAGATACGTTGGAGACGTATCAGCGGCCGACGGTGTGTGGCGGCCATGGCAGTCGACGGTGGGGTGGCGGCAACGGCGGCCGGCAACAGCTGTCGTCGGGCAGCGGCGGCGGAGCGTGTGGCGGGTATTGTGCGCACACCCAACAGGGACGCCACGCGCAGTACACACCGTCGGGGACTGCGCCGCCGCCGCGGTGTAGCCTCCTAGCTGGAGCTGTCCTCAGATGACGACGGAGTGGCTGAGCGACGACGACGGACCGATGCCATTGGCGATGGTGGGAGAAGCAGACGAGATAAGCTACGGGGGGGAGGGGAAAATGCGATGCCGACTCGCCGGCCATGACTGTTTATATAGCAGGCCGGTAAGCACTGTGGTTTTTTGGGATTTCACCGAGTCGGGCAGGAAGTTTGCGCGGTTCCGCGCGGGAACCTGCACGGTTACGCGGGAACGGACTCACCGACGATTCATTGGCGCCTCTTCGAGCTAACGTTTGGCCAAAAGAACGCCTGTGCGGTGCTCAAGCTTGCGCTCGAAGCCTTCTGCGGCAGCGCGGTGACAAGACGTGCGAGAGGAGGACGAAATGACACGTACACAAACGTTTAATAAAAAAATATTTACGATTTAATTACCTAGCACACGGCTGCTCTCTACGCAGTGTCGTGAACGGCGTGATGTGGAACGCGATGTAGTTTCACATCACGCTGCCAGCTCGCAACTGCCGGCCGACTTGTAGACGGCCATTCCCTGCATGTTCAACTGCTCTATGCGTGTGGTTGCTCGCGGTTGAGGTGGCTGCGGCACGCTCTGCTCGCGTCCCGCCGCGCGCGCTGCAAGCGTTTCGGGCCGGTGCACGATCACGTACGTTCGGGGTGCCATATGCATGCGGTTACGCTGGACGCGGCACCACAACGCAGTTACGTGCGGCAAAAACTGCCATGCGGACGTGCCGAGAATCCCGGCCGCTCGACCCTCATTTATTCCCGCGGCCATTTACCTTCATCTCTCATGCCCCACGACACAATAAGCACACCCACGACGACACATACAGAGAGGATATCCAGCGGCTGACGATGACGACGGGCGGCAGTTCACCACACCTCACGTAGTGGACACCCACGTGAGGGGAAGGACCTCTCGGTGGTGTACACCAACGAGCCGGTCTCGATGGAGAGCTCCATCCACACTATGGAGCAGTTGCTTGCTGAGGACAGGTACCAAGTGGTTGGCTTCGACCTTGAGTTCACCGGCGGTCATGCCGGGTATGATCAGAAGGTTGCCGTTGCCCAGTTGTGCGTGCGCCATCACGTCCTCGTCTACCACTACTCCCTGGCCACAAGGCCTTGCGAGCGTTTCGCCAGGTTTATCAACAGCCCTGACTACAGGTTCGCTACGGTGGACACCATGAACGATCTAAAGGTGCTCGAGACTACGGGCTTGGCCTGCCAGAAGCTTGTCGACATCCAAGGCCAGTACAGGGTCTGGGGCAGAAAGAAGGTGAAGGACTCCCTGGTTGACCTAGCCGTGGCCATCATCGACCCCTACTACAGAGGCATGAAGGATGAGTGCAACAAGAACAAGGATGCCTGGCATGAGGCCTGGGTGCGGAGACTGGATGAAGAACACGTCAAGTACACGACCAAGGACGCGTACACAAGCTACGAGATGTACAGGCGGATCGTTGACATGAGGAAGTGCCTCCTTCCTGTGGACGACGAGGGCTCGAGCCACAAGTAGAGTAGTGGCAGCAGCGTCACAAGAAGTAGATGATTAAATGATCGTTTCTCCTAGTTTAGAATGGATGTAATTGTTTATTGAGGTGTGTGCGAATGTTTTGTATAGTCACCTATGTAATTGGATGTTTAATTTGGTTATATATGTTGTTCTTCTGTAGACTGAGCAAATCACATCGTCTATGGGCTAAACTAGGGAACTGTAACGCCCCAGACACACCCGCTGGTGGTCGTTACTCATTTATTCCCGCGGCCATTTACCTTCATCTCTCATGCCCCATGACACAATAAGCACACCCACGACGACACATACAGAGAGGATATCCAGCGGCTGACGATGACGACGGGCGGCAGTTCACCACACCTCACGTAGTGGACACCCACGTGAGGGGAAGGACCTCTCGGTGGTGTACACCAACGAGCCGGTCTCGATGGAGAGCTCCATCCACACTATGGAGCAGTTGCTTGCTGAGGACAGGTACCAAGTGGTTGGCTTCGACCTTGAGTTCACCGGCGGTCGTGCCGGGTATGATCAGAAGGTTGCCGTTGCCCAGTTGTGCATGCGCCATTACGTCCTCATCTACCACTACTCCCTGGCAACAAGGCCTTGTGAGCGTTTTGCCAGGTTTATCAACAGCCCCGACTACAGGTTCGCTACGGTGGACACCATGAACGATCTAAAGGTGCTCGAGACTACGGGCTTGGCCTGCCAGAAGCTTGTCGACATCCAAGGCCAGTACAGGGTCTGGGGCAGAAAGAAGGCAAAGGACTCCCTGGTTGACCTAGCCGTGGCCATCATCGACCCCTACTACAGAGGCATGAAGGATGAGTGCAACAAGAACAAGGATGCCTGGCATGAGGCCTGGGTGCGGAGACTGGATGAAGAACACGTCAAGTACGCGACCAAGGACGCGTACACAAGCTACGAGATGTACAGACGGATCGTTGACATGAGGAAGTGCCTCCTTCCTGTGGACGACGAGGGCTCGAGCCACAAGTAGAGTAGTGGCAGCAGCGTCACAAGAAGTAGATGATTAAATGATCGTTTCTCCTAGTTTAGAATGGATGTAATTGTTTATTGAGGTGTGTGCGAATGTTTTGTATAGTCACCTATGTAATTGGATGTTTAATTTGGTTATATATGTTGTTCTTCTGTAGACTGAGCAAATCACATCGTCCATGGGCTAAACTAGGGAACTGTAACGCCCCAGACACACCCGCTGGTGGTCGTTACTCCTGGCGTGATCTAGACTGGCCCCACAGATCAATACTAGTCTTTCCCGCGCACTTTGTCCTCACTCGTGCGCACCTGGGAGTAACTTCCCGGTCGGTCACCCATCTTGAAATTACTCCAAGCTGAGCACGCTTAACTTTGGAGTTCTGTCCGAATGGGCTCCCGGAAAAGAAGGAATTCCTTATTGATATGAGTAGTCTATCATCCCTATTAAGCCAGGCTATCACAGGAACCCGTCGGTGATGATTTCATCAATCGCTGACAATTGTATACCAGCAAGCATTTGCCCACAACACACACGGGTTATTAGCAGGAATCGTCTGTGTTGTTATCCGTCTTCCCACATATTTCGGATTACTGACCTGTTTGCCGCGTATCACACACATCTTGTTAAGTTGAACCGTTTCTGTTGTGTTGGGTCATCGCAAACAGTTCATCCGAGTGAACCGTATGCCGTGTATCGCACACACCTTGATCTGTCTGACCGTTTCTGTTGTGTTGGGTAATCGCAAACAGTTCATCCGAGTGAACTGTATGCCGTGTATCGCACACACCTCGAACTGGCTGCCCGTTTCTGTTGTTCTGGCTCATCGCAAACAGTTCGTATGGATGAACTGTATGCCACGTATCGCACACGCGTCTCTAATCTGAATCATGCTTGATGTCTCCGGCATCGCACACAGTTCGTCTTATTGGCGACGGTTTTATTATGACACCGTTTGCAATTCATGCATCGCACACAGTTTGGTCGCGGGGTCTCTGATTCATGTGTCGCGTTAGCGGTCGCCTGCAGTAGTGCTCCCTCCCCGTCTCCCTTCCCCTCGCCGTCGCCTGAGGCCGCTGCCGGGCAAGCCCGGAGCGCCGCCGAGGAAGGTGGCGGCAGAGCATCTGCTGCTCTGCTCTCTCACAGGGGGCCGCGGATCTGGGACGGCAGCCTCGGTCGGAGTGGCGCCACCGGCTCTGCGGCGGGCGGTGGCGCAGGTGTGGTGGTGGTCTCCCTGGCCGTGTGGACGGCGGGGATCCGGTGGACGTGGAACTGGCGCGGTCCCGGTGGCCGGCGGCACCAGATCTGGCTGCCCCCTTCCATCTCTGACGCGATGCGATCCCACCCCTTGGGACCTGGGTCGGCGTCTTCTTCTTCGATCTTCGTTCTCTGTGCTGCGGGTGGGATGGTGATGTGGAGCCAGACCAGGAGAAATCCATGGCCGGCCATGGCTGGCCGCAACCGTGTCGGCGCCCGAGGGCACCGTTCTTCCTCCTTTGGGGCGTTTGTCACGTCTGCCTCTCTCCACCCACTATCCTCTAGCCTCCCTGGTGAAAGCCCTAACCTCGGTGGGCGGCGACGGCGCTCTCGGCGCTGTTCTCCTTCTTGAAGGCGCCACCTTTGGGAGTTGTTTGGTTGGTGTGCGCTGTTGGGGTGCGTTCGGCAGCGGCAGTGGTGTGTCCTCTTCGTCCAAGATTGATGCTATCCCTAATCTGTGATCGGGCCTTGGTCAATTTTGCTTGAAGGAAGCTTTGGCGGCTCGTCGGGAGTGTGTGGATCCTCCCTATGTGGCCATCCTCCAGCGGCAACCATTCTTGTTCTAGGTGGAACATTCTATCTTCCGACGGTGTGGCGCCTATCAAGCCAGCTGAGGAGGTTGTGGCCTCCTTCGGAGATGGAATTGGATGTTGTGTCGTGCCAGGGTCCATAGCTATTTGGTGACCACACTCCCTGCTGATGCCGGTCATCCTTCTCCTCTGTGCGAGCATGGTCCTGGTTCCCTGGTGCTTCATTCTCGGAGAAGGGCCTCGATGTCTTCAGCTGTGTGCTTCTCTTATTTATCCTTCTAGTTTGTAGCATTTGAGGCTTTTTAGCTGCTTTCCAGCGCCTATGTATCTTGCCGTGTTGTATTTTCTTTCTTTGGTTCCATGTGATTTGTAATCCTGGCCGGTTGATGGCTTTGTTAATTCAAAGTTGGGCTAGGCTCGAGCCCCATCTCGGGCTCGGCTGTTGCCTTTTCTCTAAAAAAAGTAAGTAAACCTAGAGCTCGGCTCATCCTCTCTCCCCCTTCTCGTGTAAATCTCAACATAATTCCATGCTCTTAGGGTGACATAGGACTTTTGCTACCTTACTGTAGCAAATTCATCTTTCATGCTTTCTTTTGATAAAGTGCCAAGTTATCTGATAATTCAATCCGGAGCTCGGGCTCATCTACACCCGGTGAAAAGTAAAGTAAAAACAAATAGTAAAAAAAATCAAAAACTTGGTTTTTTTGCATGCAAGATGCTTCAGTACGTCAGGTGCGTGCAAAATTCGTGTGTAACAACATTCGAGGAGCGCGCGCCAAAAAAGACAAAATCGTTTATGAATAATGCGTTTTTTCAAACTTTCTCACATGCCCAGAAATTGTATTTTTATCCACAAGCTCCTCGAATGTCCTAACTCCATAAAATTTGACGCGGGCCTCACGCATTCGGCAATCTTGCATCACAAAAAACCAGAGTTTGTTTTTTGAATTTTCTGCTATTTTAAATGTTTTACTGTTCACACATGGGAGCATCTGGACCTGGGTGTAGAATCGTCACGTTCCAAGTTATGCAATTAGTTTCAATGACTAGACTTCATGGTGTTTGTTGTTCTATTTTTTGTTGTTTTCTAATTTCGCATAGCTTTCCATGGCTTATGGGGGAATGACATTGAGTTGTTGTTTTTCACAACAGACCTATGTATGTCTATAATTTTTTGTAATTTTTTAGATATTTTCTAAGTTTTGTAGGTATCATTAAAAAATTTGTTTCTACATGCTGTCCTGTTTTGGCAGATTCTTGTGCAAGGGTTCTATTTGTTATAGGACTGCAGAGTTTTTAGTTTCTTTTTCATCAAAAGATCCTATGATTGTGTCCTTTATTGTAGCTACCATTATGCCATGTTGCCTTCATTTATATACAACAAGTGGAACATTTATTTTAATTTATGGACTAACCCGAACTCACCGCCTCCCTTGAGCTTTATTGTGTTATGAGGTTAATTTCACTAGGAATGTCATCACAATCAGAAACAGCCAGAACAGTTTGAGGTTCAAGCTTGGGATGCCCATGGCACCCCCAGTTTAATTCTAAGAAGAACCAAAAGGCTAAGCTTGGAGGTGCCCAAGGCATCCCCGTTCTACATCAACAATCATTGTATGATCCCTTTTGATCCCTTATTTCTAGTTTTGCTTTGTTTGCATGATCTTGGAGTGTAATTTTATTTTTTTGCTTTTGAATAGATGAGACCATCACCTCTGGTCATTTCATTTACATCTTTATGGACAGGTTGTGCTTGGCTTGGCTATTTTGCTCGTTGTGTTTCACTTCCATCAGTTTGAGCACTAGGACTGGCAATAAGCGGTTATAAGTTTACGGGCTTCACTTATATCTTGATAGAAAGTTATGAGACTTGAGTGGCACGTGTTTAAATCATATATCTTGAGATTATTATATTGGGTTTAGTACTGGACATTTAGTCTTGCATGCTTAGGATGGTAATTAACTGTAAGGAAATACTAAAGGAGAACCCATTTCAATAGTTGTGATTTTTTGGCTTAAGTTTTGAGACATTCTTAACATTAAGGATTTGTATGCGGAGTAGCTACTGTTATTTCTTGAGATAAGATGATCTTCTCAATGTTAAATGAATCTTTGCCTCTCTTTTACCTAATAACAAAATCTGGGATTCAATTGAGAAGCTAAAACTTCTTAGTTTTATTGCATGCAACCATTATAGACTAGCGTCATTAATGCGGCCGGTGCGAACAATGATCTTTGACCTACCAATCAAACCCATGGGACACTTGGCTTGTTGTACTATGCTCTAGTAGTGCCATGACACACTTATTTGGTTGATGAGTTCTTTATATTAATGCAAGTCTTTGAGCTATGTGCTTCCACCCCATAAAACTTTTATTGCTAGCCTCTTTGGTACTGAGCATTGCCTACTCTCACATTGAGACCTGGAGCATCCTTTTCTAGTACATCCAAACTCGTGTGAGAACTTTCTCCTGTTCTCCTACACATAAACCCAACCATCTCCTCAAAACACAATGCTAGTTATAAATTATCTTTTTTTGTCATCTACATGCTTGAGGACGAGCATGGATTAAGATTGGGGATGCTAATACGTCTCAAATGTATCGATAATTTCTGTATGATTCATGCTATATTGCTATCAATTATAAACACTCAGAGCATAATTTTTATTGAATTTTACTGGATTAACATATAATCCAGTGCCCAGGGCCAGTTTTTGTTTTCAGGTGTTTTTATATTTTCGAGAAAAACATCCAGGATCCAGATCTGGGGCATTATACATGCCATCCCCGGCGTTTTGTTCCCCGAGGCGGCGATTTGCTATGCACATTGTGGTCGCCGACAACTTGTGGTCTACATTGACGACTTTCCGACCGCTGCTTCTACAAACTCCTCGGTTTAAACAAGTGTGCTTTGGGAGACAGAGGCCCAGAGGCAGCAACAAGCTTTGCTCACGGCGTGCTGCTGGTGGATGCATGAGAAAGAAGACTTAGGTACCCCAAGGATTTGTATGCATTTTTCAATTTTTGTAAGGGTGTTTTTGTAAAAGTATGTGCTACTTTTTTATATAAAGCTCACCATTCATGCCGAATGGTAAGGTATGCGCTACTTAATATATGACCTTTGCCCTTTTCGTAAATAGCATCATCTTATAATTTCTTTATAACCAAAAGATGGTGTTTGTGTGGATGGTTCTGTTTTTTTTTCATGTCAATGGCTCTTTTCCCATTCTATATTATTTTGCCATTGATCAACTCATGGGCAAACTCATTCAAAAGTTTCTTTTGGGACATATGTAACTTTACTCATACTCGCAACCATTACACGTACGTTGATTTGAATTCTAGATTCAAAAAATTACAAAGCAACTCTTAGAACTAGGAATTACAATGTTAGTTAGCCAAATATTTGTCGGGCTAGAGCTTACTCTCGTTTTTTTGAGGCAATAGAGCTTACTCTGGTTTTTTTTTTGGAGACAACATAGAGTTTTTTTTTTGAGACAAGAGACAACATAGAGCTTTTTTTAGGGGAAAGGCCAATTCTTTATTGATCGAAATCCACAGATAGTGGGATAATGTTTACATCATGTGGTTGGCCAAACCAGACATGACGCCCAGGGGCTAAATTAAGTGCATAACTAGCTAAACTATGAGCTTCTACTTTACTATCTCGACCTTCAAAAATAAAAATGCAAGAAAAAACGGTAGAACGAGCTTTGATCTCGCTGATAATTGCACCATGTTTGCCTTGAGAGCCTTGAGCAATGTCCCGCACTACTTGTTTGGCATCTGATGCTACCACAAACTGCTACAGAAGGAGGTCCTCGGCTGCACAAAGTGCTTCCCTGCAGGCCAGTGCCTCCAGTCATTGGGTCATCCACTCCTTGCACTACCAAAGCAGTACTACCCAAGTAGTCTCCATCAGCATCCCTGCACACCACCACTGCAGAACCGCCTCGACCTGGTCTTACGGCAGCATCCACGTGAAGCTTTGCATGGTTCGCCAGTGGGGCTCTTGGGCGAGTTCTTCTGTGTTCGCCCACGTCTACCCTTGAGACCCCAACCGGTTTACTTTCTTTAATACTTTCCAGCTCTCCAATGAACCTCGTGGTGAAAGAGAAAAGTGATTGAGGACTCTGAAAAATCCCCTCGTGGATAGCCTTGCTCCTCGCCGACCAGATAGCCCTTAATGTGACAGGTAGCTTCACGAACTGAGCATGTGTTAATGCCTCCATTTGTGCAAATAGCCACTGTTTTGCATTTGGTTCCCCGTTGTCCACCAGTGACTGCCCAATCTCCTCCTCGACCATCACCCAAGTGCATCTGGAAGTGGTGCATTCCAGGAGGGAGTGACGCCACGAATCCGGAGCCCCACATAGTCCGCATGCCGAAGAGTTTGACATGTGGCGATGAGAACGAACATCTTTGGTCGGCAAAGATTGCTTTGAGAGTCTCCATAAGAACATCCTAATTTTCCCTGGCACTTGCGTTTTCCACAGATCTTTCCAATCTCTTTCCTCGCCTCTAGTGCCTGGCGAACTAGCAGAGCCGTCCAACCAAGCCTCATGGCGTTGCCTCGTGGATACTAACATATTACTAGGCCAATACCCGTGCGTTGCTACGGGCTGAAACCAAATGCCCGTGTGTTGTGTTGAAATATGAGTTGGGCCTTGGGCCCATCTAACAATTTCAGATTAATATCTAAGGGCCCATGTGGGATTATATGGCACTAGGTGTGGTGGGAAGTTTAGTCCCATACCGCTAGTGGAGAAGGAGTTGGACCTCCTTATAAGGGATTCTCTTCCACATGCTATTGGAGCTTGAGAAGAGAAGTGATTCCCGCGCGCTCCTCCTCCGCCGCCCGCCTCGCCTCGCCACGACGCGCCGCGGGTTGCGGGATTGAGCCGAGCTCACACCTATGCGTTTGTTTTTGCCGGTCAGGAACGGAGAGTCTTTGACAGATGGGGCCACGATCTGAGACGTCAGATCGTGGGCTGTCACCAACTTGGACGTGGGTTCAGCCCACGTCTCTCCACGCGGCCGCGCCTATATATGTGAGGCGCTGCGAACCCTAGCTGTCACGCGAAATAGATCGCATCTGCCTCCACGCCCACGTCGTTCCATTGCTGCTGCTGCCGCCGGCGACTCCATCCCGTTCACCGCGTACACGGTTGACGAGAGAGCAGGCCTCCAAAACCCCGCCTCTCCGGATCCTGTACGGGAGAGGGGCGATTAGGTTTTTGGGGAGCGATTACGCGACCGCTCGCCACCGATCCACTGCTTCCCCTACGTCTTCGTCATCACCATGTCTCAGCCAACCGACGCCGACCGTCTCGCCGCCGACAAGCTCGAGGCCGAGAAAAAGGCCGCCGAGGACGCCGCTGCTGCCGCCGCCGCCGCCGCGGCCTCTGCCTGGCCTACTGGAGGGTATAACTCGTTTATCCCGCTCCTGTTTATTTCTGTGTTAGCCGTACTAGCATTATGTGTAGATGTGTCTGCTGTTTGCGTAGTACGTGCATGTCTAGATCGTAATCAGTATGTCATTAATTCTGTCAATGCCATGTTCATGATTATTTCCTGGATTAAATTAATCGAAAAATTGCCTATTTACTCAACAATCCAAAAACCTAATGTCTGTAGGAATTTTTCGGCTAGTGGTTTTGCTGCTGCACTGAAACCGGATAAGTTTACCGGTACGTACTTTAAGCATTGGCAGACCAAAACCACCTTATGGCTCACGGCTATGAACGTGTTCTGGGTCGCCGGTGTCCCTTCCACGGGAACGATTGCTCCTGAACAGGTGAAGGCGTTCAGGGAGGCCACCGTCGTATTCCTTGGAGCAGTTCTGAGCATGATCGGAGATAAGCTGGTTGACGCATATTTACATGTGCGGGTTGCCAAGGACTTGTGGGAGGCGCTCGAATCTAAATTCGGGGCCACCGATGCTGGGAGAGAGATGTATGTTATAGAGCAGTTCCACGATTACAAAATGGTCGAGAACCGTTCTGTATTGGAACAGGCTCATAAGATAATATGCATCGCTAAGGAGCTTGAGCTTCTGAAGTGCGATTTACCGGGCAAATTTGTCACGGGTTGTATAATCGCTAAGCTCCCTAATTCCTGGAGGAATTTTGCTACCACTCTGAAACATCAGAGGCGTGAATTCTCAGTAGAGGATGTCATCAGCCATCTGAGTGTTGAGCAGAACTCGAGAGCAAAAGACTCGCATGGAAAAGGGGTCAAAGGAACTTTTGTGGCTAATATGGTGCGTCAGAAGAACTTCAATTCCCACAAACCCAAGGGAAAGAACGGTGTCCAACAGAATACCGACTTTAAGAAGAAAGGTAAGAAGACCTTCAAGAAGAACAAGAAGGGAGATGACTGCTTTACTTGTGGTTCAGAGGAACACTGGGCCAACAACTGCCCAAACAAGTACAAGAAGCCAGGGCAGGACTCCAAGTCTGCCAATATGATTGTGGGCAACAATGAAAGTGGTGCATCTGGGTACGGTAATTTATTTGCTGTATTTTCAGTTTGTTAGTCCACCGATTGGTGGGTGGACACAGGTGCAGGTGTTCATGTGTGTGCTGACATTTCATTGTTTTCTTCTTACCAGGCCACAGGTCACGGGTCCGTATTGATGGGGAATGGCGCAAGTGCTTCTGTTCATGGTGTTGGAACGGTCGATCTGAAGTTTACTTCGGAAAGGATCGTGCAGCTGAAGAACGTGCAGCATGTCCCCGCCATCAAGAAGAACCTTGTTAGTGGCTCCCTTCTATGTAGAGAAGGGTTTAAGTTGGTCTTCGAGTCTAATAAAGTAGTTGTTACGAAATATGGACTATTTGTTGGAAAGGGTTATGAATGCGGAGGAATGTTCCGCCTTTCTCTCGCTGATTTTTGTAATAAAGTCGTGAACAATGTTCATTCGAGTGTTAATGAATCTGAAGTTTGGCACTCACGTCTTTGTCACATTAGTTTCGGTGTTATGACGCGGCTAGCAAAACTGAATTTAATTCCGAGTTTCACTTTAGCCAAAGGTTCTAAGTGCCTTACGTGTGTGCAAGCTAAGCAACCTCGCAAGCCTCACAAGGCTGCGGAGAGAGACACTTGGTGCCATTAGAACTCATACATTCTGATCTTTGTGAGATGAATGGTGTGTTGACTAAAGGTGGAAATAAATACTTCATGACATTGATAGATGATTCCACTAGATATTGCTATGTGTATCTGTTAAATACTAAAGATGAGGCTCTACACTACTTTAAAATCTATAAGGCAGAAGTTGAGAATCAACTTGAAAAGAAAATTAAACGAGTCCGGTCAGATCGTGGTGGAGAGTACTTCTCGAGTGAGTTTGATTCCTTTTGTGCGGAACATGGTATTATTCATGAGAGGACGCCTCCCTATTCACCCCAGTCAAACGGGATTGCCGAACAGAAAAACCGTACTCTAACTGATTTGCTTAACGCCATGTTAGATACATCGGGTTTATTCAAGGCATGGTGGGGGGAAGCTATGACATCATGGCATGTCCTGAATAAAGTTCCGACAAAGGATAATGAGATCACTCCCTATGAGAAATGGGCGAAGAGAAGGACAACACTCTCATACTTGCGTACTTGGGGCTGTTTGGCGAAAGTCAACGTGCCGATCCCCAAAAAGCATAAGCTTGGACCAAAGACCGTGGACTGCGTTAATTTGGGCTACGCTAAGAATAGCGTTGGCTATAGATTTCTAGTAGTGAAATCTGAGGTACCTGACCAGAAGGTCGGTACAATTATGGAGTCTAAGGATGCTACATTCTTTGAGGATATTTTTCCTATGAGAGATATGCAAAGCACTTCTAGACAGGAATCTGAGAAGACTCCTGAACCTGCCATTCCGATGGAATATTATGAACAAACACATGATGAAAATCCTGAGGAGGATGACGAGGAAGCCCTTGGTAGGGGCAAGAGACAAAGGACTGTAAAGACCTTTGGTGATGATTTCCTCGTGTACCTCGTGGATGATACCCCCACTTCTATTTCAGAAGCTTATGCATCTCCAGAAGCTGACTACTGGAAGGATGCGGTCTGTAGCGAGATGGATTCCATCATGGCTAACGGGACTTGGGAGATTACTGAACGTCCCTATGGTTGCAAACCATTGGGATGTAAGTGGGTGTTCAAAAAGAAGCTTAGGCCTGACGGTACGATTGAAAAGTACAAGGCTAGGCTTGTGGCCAAGGGCTATGCCCAGAAAGAAGAAGAAGATTTCTTCGATACTTATTCACCTGTGGCCAGACTGACCACCATTCGAGTATTACTCTCGTTGGCGGCCTCGCATGGTCTTCTCATCCACCAGATGGATGTTAAGACGGCTTTCCTGAACGGAGAGCTAAAGGAGGAAATCTACATGCAACAGCCTGATGGCTTTATGATAGATGGTCAGGAAGGAAAGGTGTGTAAGTTGTTGAAATCTTTATATGGTCTGAGACAAGCACCTGAGCAATGGCATGAAAAATTTAATGAAACTTTGACATCTGTTGGCTTCTTTGTTAATGAAGCTGACACATGTGTATACTATCGCTATGGTGGGGGCGAAGGAGTTATACTGTGCTTGTATGTTGATGACATACTGATATTTGGAACTTGCCTCAAAGTGATTGAGGAAGTTAAGTCCTTTTTATCTCAGAACTTTGAGATGAAGGACCTTGGAGTGGCTGATGTTATCTTGAACATCAAGCTATTGAGAGATGATGAGGGTGGGATTACACTTCTGCAATCCCATTATGTTGAGAAGGTGTTGAATCGTTTTGGATATTCGGACTGTAAACCATCTTAGACACCATATGATCCTAGTGTGCTGATTCGAAAGTTCGAAGGCATACCTAAAGATCAATTGAGATACTCTCAAATTATTGGTTCACTCATGTATCTAGCGAGCGCAACGAGGCCTGACATCGCGTTTGATGTGAGCAAACTGAGCCGGTTTGTTTCCAAACCGGGTGATGTACATTGGTATGCTATTGAAAGAGTTATGCGCTATCTGAAAGGTACTATGAACTATGGACTTCACTATACCGGATACCCGTCGGTACTTGAAGGGTATAGTGATGCGAATTGGATCTCTGATGCTGATGAGATGAAGGCCACAACTGGGTATGTGTTTACTCTTGGAGGTGGTGCTGTTTCCTGGAAGTCTTGCAAGCAAACGATCTTAACGAGATCGACAATGGAAGCAGAATTAACAGCATTACACACATCTGGTGGCGAAGCAGAATGGCTTCGAGATCTTTTGATGGACTTGCCAGTGGTTGAGAAGCCGGTTCCGGCCATCCTTATGAACTGTGACAATCAGACAGTTATTATCAAGGTGAAGAGTTCAAAGGACAACATGAAGTCCAACAAACACATAAGAATGAGATTGAAAGCTGTCAGAAAATTAAGAAACTCCGGAGTGATAGCGTTGGATTATATTCAAACGGCTAAGAATCTGGCAGATCCCGTTACTAAAGGGCTATCACGTGTTGTGATAGATAATGCATCGAGGGAGATGGGTATGAGACCCACATGAGTTGCCATGGTAGTAACCCAACCTATGTGATCGGAGATCCCGTGAATTAGGACCTGGGAAAACAAGTCAGTGGTGAACTGAGGAGAGTAATTTTACTAACCCACTCCGTTGGAGATGCAATACTCTCGAAAAACTGTATGGTAGGATGACTACTGTCTTAATGTGTTCCAAGGCTTATATATATATAAGCAAGATGCTGTCCTACAGAGCGATCTTTGGAGGAACACACCTATATGAGCCCGACTGCTGGTCACAGTCTATGAGATTGGGGTGATCTCTAGCAAGCTCATGAATAGGCCAGGAGTGTGACTAATATGCTCCACCCGAGGGGACAGCCTTCGACAGCCTAGTACTAGTAAGACCTGTGGTGAAACTTCTTTACGCCAAACTGACAATTCAAGGCATAGTCCATTGTTCAGTTGTGAAGGAGTATAGCTACTTGCTCTAGGTGAAGTTCAACCTTAACCGGTCTTCGCTGAAATACTGGTATATCAAAACAGTGTTTGAAACAAAGGACAAAAATGGGCCCTTGAGATCTGGTGGGGGATTGTTGAAATATGAGTTGGGCCTTGGGCCCATCTAACAATTTCAGATTAATCTCTAAGGGCCCATGTGGGATTATATGGCCCTAGGTGTGGTGGGTAGTTTAGTCCCATACCGCTAGTGGAGAAGGAGTTGGGCCTCCTTATAAGGGATTCTCTTCCACATGCTATTGGAGCTTGAGAAGAGAAGTGATTCCCGCGCGCTCCTCCTCCGCCGCCCGCCTCGCCACGCCACGCCTTGTCATGACGCGCCGCGGGTTGCGGGATTGAACCGAGCTCACACCTATGCGTTTCTTTTTGCCGGTCAGGAACGGAGAGTCTTTGACAGATGGGGCCACGATCTGAGACGTCAGATCGTGGGCTGTCACCGACTTGGACGTGGGTTCAGCCCACGTCTCTCCACGCGGCCGCGCCTATATATGTGAGGCGCTGCGAACCCTAGCCGTCACGTGAAACAGATCGCATCTGCCTCCACGCCCATGTCGTTCCATTGCTGCTGCTGCCGCCGGCGACTCCATCCCGTTCACCGCGTACACGGTTGACGGGAGAGCAGGCCTCCGAAACCCCGCCTCTCCGGATCCTGTACGGGAGAGGGGCGATTAGGTTTTTGGGGAGCGATTACGCGACTGCTTGCCACCGATCCACTGCTTCCCCTACGTCTTCGTCATCACCATGTCTCAGCCAACCGACGCCGACCGTCTCGCCGCCGACAAGCTCGAGGCCGAGAAAAAGGCCGCCGAGGACGCCGCTGCTGCCGCCGCCGCCGCCGCGGCCTCTGCCTGGCCTACTGGAGGGTATAACTCGTTTATCCCGCTCCTGTTTATTTCTGTGTTAGCCGTACTAGCATTATGTGTAGATGCGTCTGCTGTTTGCGTAGTACGTACATGTCTAGATCGTAATCAGTATGTCATTAATTCTGTCAATGCCATGTTCATGATTATTTCCTGGATTAAATTAATCGAAAAATTGCCTATTTACTCAACATGTTGTCACAAAATAATAAAAATATAGACACATTGATCAAATTATTCATTTAATTCAGAAATACGTGTCAAGCATGGTGACATTTGGTTTCCATCATACAAAGATAAATACAAACTCTCTTTCGTTTCTTTCCTTCTCGGCAGTCCTCACATCTCCTTAACCAGCCAAATCGCTCGCCACCAAAGAACTTATAACTGGATATATGTCGTCCATGAAAATAATATTAGTATCACTCAACTTCACGTGTCCATATGTGTCACTATTACAAGGTACACAAAGCTTGATTAAATAGGAGATCGAGCTTGCAGGAACTGAAAGACTGAATTCTGAAACTACCTAGCCACGACATTCACGGCTGGCTTGTCTTATGAAATGAATCACAAATGTCCAAACCATGTAGTGTGCAGTATGGTTGTTCATGGTGGTCTGGGTTGACCGCATAAGAAAAGATGTCAATGCTTTTGAAGCTAGCGAATATGTATAAAGTTAGTATCTTTCTTACGTCGTGGTCGCGACAGGAGGCGTTGGGGTCTTCACACCGCCACCGCTCTCCTTCCGCATCTCCACCAAGTTCAGAGGCGGTGCGGCGGTGGCGGAACCGTCACCAGTCTTCATGTCCGTCAGCTTTCACGCCGGCCAACCTCGGCCCGGGCTTCGACTTCGCTGGTTGCACCATGGCGGATGCCTTGCTCTCACTCGGAAACACTGTGAAGGTCTCCATCGCCGATGTCACTTTCCCGTCCAGCTCGCAGCTACCCGTCCTCCTCTCCCGTGACCCGCTCCATAACTGTGTGGAGGGCATAGCCAACCAACCATTGTTGATTGTTGATTTTCTGAACTGTTGATTGTTGAATTTACCTTGAGGAGAGTGGCAAGTGCAGACTTGAATTCTGTCCTGACGGCGTGAAGATCATCTATGGTAGATTCATCCTCTGACGCAATGGCCTCCTGCACTCGCTCTCGGATGCCAGGGCCGAGGTTGGGCTTCACCATGTTCACCCACTCCGCGTGGTTTGCTTTGAATTCAGACCTGAAAAACATGTGGTACATCTTCACAAATTTAATCTCATCCATGTGCATACATACAATTTGGAGTAAACTGCTGGCATTTCCATCACAAAGACGATCGAGTTCATCTGACTGTGGAATTATGAAAACGGCATGGCTTCAACTAAGGGGCACACAATTTTATGATATCTGTGGTTGCGCTTAGTGTGAGTAAGTAGGTATGTAAACAACTGACAGAAAGGCAGCATACCTTTGAAGGATACGCATGACACGCGAGATGGCAGACAGAGAGGGCACACAAGATGATGATGCTCCGACCGCAGACAAGTCGGTCATGAACTTGCCGATGATCGGAACGTTGCTGGAGACGAAATCACCAATGTTGCCATTGTTCACCACTGCATCATCTGCCAGTCAGTCAGCAAGTACACCTCACAAGGTTCAGAGACTCATATATGTAAGCTGCCTAGCCCAGCCCTGCTCTGCTCTACTCTGCATCAAGGGATACCAAGGATGGATGAGTTCGAGTTTATGGTAGATACTTACTTCTGAATACCTTGGCCGCTGAAGCATTGAGGATTTCGTAGGTGTGGTCTTCCACGGAGCCCAGGATCTTGAAACAGTCTGCAGGAATGATGACACGGCTTGGTGGTCGCAGCTCCGCATCGGAGGCGTCGGCAGGCACAGGCGGCAGCAGCACGTCGGTGACACGGGACAATGTAGCCAGATCTCTGGCAAACCACCCTGTAAGCAAAAACACAATCAGGCGCTCTCATACAACTGAATGAACACTTGAACAGATGAATAATTTTGTCTGCTGAACACTGACAGTAGCACGGCTAGACTGAAATCACCAACGGTGTGGAACATCTGCGCCATGGGGACGACGCTCTCGGTGGAGACCAGTCCATGTGAAGGGCAGAGGCCGAAGATGCCGCAGTAGGCGGCAGGCACCCTGACGCTGCCGCCGGTGTCGGTGCCGAGGGCGAAGTCGGTGAGGCTAGCGGCGACGGCGACGCGCTGGGGACGCGGCCGGGAGCGCAGGGGTTGGAGGAGTGCCGTAGTGCGCGTTTTCGCCGTTGATGCTGTAGGCCATCTCGTCCATCACGGTCTTGCCCACGCCCGTGGCGCCGGCGGCGAGCGCGGCCAGCACGATGGGCGCCGTGGCGGCGGCCGGCCCGTGCGTCCGGGCCCAGTCCGGGGTGCCGAACCCGGTGACGCGGCCAGCGACGTCGAAGCTGCAATCGACCAGTCAGTCAGTCAGTGAGATTGCTGAATATCGATGTGATCGAGGGAGGGAGCGAGCGAGCGGGGTCGCAGTACATCTCCTTGACGGCGAAGGTGAGGCCGTGCAGGGGGGAGCTGCTAGTGGTGGTCGGAGAAAGGAGGCGGCAGCCATGACCCAACCGCCACCTGACTCTGCTAGAGGAGAGGAGGCGACCGACCGCGTTCCCAACTACACCAGCAGCCTCCCCACCTCTTGGTCACGACTCACGACGCGGTCAGCATCCACCATCACGGTGCCGGCGCCCCTCTCGCGCTCCAACCATGCCGCCACAGGCCACACACATCCGTCATCCCATCAGCATCGTCCCCGGTCAGCCGCTCTATATCTCGATTTCGATATGGAGAAAGAAAAAGGGTGAGAGATGAACGATCCCGTGGGATAGAGTCATCCGGCCACCTGCTGCTTGCCACCGTTGTCGTCCCAATGCTACTTCGCGTTGCTCTCCCCCGCTGCTGCTGCTATCAGGAGGAGGGGAGGGAGAGTAGGACTGGGGCGGCGGCGGAATCGATCACGTGTGCTCTCTTTTTCCTAACGGATCGTGGAACTCCATACGAGAGGGGGGAGGAACGGGTGGGGTGGGCTGATATTTCGGGAGTTCGTTTTGGCAGAAAATCGTAGGGAGATAAAAATGGGCATCCATCAGTCGGCGCAAGAAAACGAACGAAACCAAACCAAACGAACGACGTACCTACTTATCATCACCACCGCAGACTCCCTCTTTATAAGAGTATATATATATATATATATATATATATATATATATATATATAAAGAAAAGATATGCTTACTCTGGTGAGTTTTTTTTTTTTAAGGGGACTCTGGTGAGTTTGTTTGCGCCCTTTTTCTTTCCACAGGGCTATGCTAGTTGCGTTTTTCTTACGGAGGGCCTTGCTATTTGCGTGAGCCTCGGGACTGACTGGCTGACGTAAGCCATCATAAGACAGCCCATACGGCCCAACTGAACGGAGGCTGGTCTGGCCCATTTACCCCATCAGGCAAATCCTAGCCGTCGGTGCTAGGTCACGGCGACGCGAGGAGACCATTTATACCCGTCCCAGCCGCCACGCGCTCGCCCTCCTCTCTCCCTCCCCACTCTTTGCCCAAGCCCCCCTACTGCCGGCGGCGCAGACGACGGAAACATGGTGCAGCGTCTGACCTACCGGAAGAGGCACAGCTATGCCACCAAGTCCAACCAGACGCGGGTCGTCAAGACCCCAGGTCTGGATCCCCTCCTCCCCCCCTTCTCCAGACGATTTCCCCCCATTCTTTGGCGGCTTCTGATTTGTTCGTGCTGAGATCTTCGCTGAAATCGGTCGGTTTTTTTCCTTGTGTACCGCAGGTGGTAAGCTCGTGTACCAGTACACCAAGAAGAGGGCGAGCGGCCCCAAGTGCCCTGTGACCGGGAAGAAGATCCAGGGGGTGAGTTGCCGCTAAGCTTTGCATATCTATGAAAATTCTTGATTGTTCGCTTGTCATGATAGGGGTATTTGATATCTCAGTTTGTATGGTGGATGAGTTGGATTCTTGTGTTTGTGTATGATTTATGTGTGGTAAATGTGGTTTATCTCCATCTTACACATGTATGGTTATCAGCTTTTAGAGGATCTCTTAGGCTTTACCACACAAATTACCGACTTGATTGTGGTGAGATGCACAATTAGCAGATGCCGGTTTGACATTATTGGGCATCAGATTTATATTTAGACCGTTTCCTCATATCATTCCTAAGAAGTTATTCCTTTTGGCGGTTTGCATTAGTGCATGAGTATCAAATTCAGAGTTGGTTGTCCGACAGTTGGTATGATGTGTACGTGGACAGCTGGTTGTGCAGAGTAGCAATGCTGCATTTCAACAATAGTTCAATCGTAATATTTATTTTGATGGTTCAATCATTCTTATTTGTTTCTAGTGGTGCCTTTAGACTATAATAAATTGTTAGATCAGTAATGTTGTTTAAACACTTGGGTTGCTCAGTTGCGTTGATTGTATTATACGGTCAGATTGGAAGCGGTGCATGATTTTACTACGAGCAAAGCAAACTCTCGTAAAAGGGAATGAATGTCACAGCTCATTTGGTCCTTTTGTGACTTTAACAGCTCCACTTGCTGGCTTGGCTTGGCTTGTTTTTATTAGTGAAATGAGATGCTTCTTCCATGCTTGTTTTAAGTTGAGAGAACATTTAGTGTTTGAATTTTGCCTTTTTATTTGTCTTAGTTTGAAGAATATTGCAACCTGATGGCTCATGATCTGATACTTCCATTTCCAGATTCCCCACCTCAGGCCTACTGAATACAAAAGATCAAGGTTGTCTAGGAACCGCAGGACTGTGAACCGTCCCTATGGTGGAGTGCTCTCTGGAACTGCAGTGAGGGAAAGGTGAGCAAACTTTGCCTTACAACCATCTAATCTCATTACCTCAAACCTATCCTTAGTCTCATTTGATTCGTGTTCTCCTTCAGGATCATCCGTGCTTTCTTGGTTGAGGAGCAGAAGATCGTGAAGAAGGTGTTGAAAATACAGAAGACCAAGGACAAGACGACCACAAAGTAGTCTGTTTGAAACGGAAGTGCGAAGTGAGATGGTGTTCTGTAAACAAGGAAAATATTTTTGTGGGTGGTTATGATCAATGGTTTAGTCCCTTCTAGCTAAATGTTTTAGAGTACTTGAAATCCTTCTGCCGCTGTGACATCAGAGATTGTGAAACATTTGATACCCATTTGCAATTTCATTTCTGAATGCATGTTGAATCTACTTATGTTAATTTGGTTTCACCTAGCGTTTGTGGTTATTGATCTTTAACAATCTTTGGGTTCCTCACTCTCATGCCTTCGCTGCCCTGCTCCTTGGAGCAGAAAGAAACTTAACCCATTGCACCACTAGATTTTTTACCAGGCCTGTAAATTTTCAAGGAACATTTTTGTTTGAGAAGGCTGAAAGATTCTGGTAAATAATGCATATGTTCTAGTAGGATACGCTGCTGCAATCTCGATGTATGCAAAAGCTCTGCTTGAACGCCATATTAGATACAGAGATCGTCCTGGAAGTATATATATGGTACCCACATTCTAATGAGATAGACATAACGTTTAATAAGCTGGAGATGGACAGGGCAGTGTTCATATAAACAAGGCGTGGAAGAACATTTGGGGCCTTCGGATTCCAGGAAAGATAAAACACTTTGCGTGGAAAGTTCTTCATGGAGTGCTTCCTTGCTTTGGGGTTTTAGCTGGGCGCAACCGTGCCATATCCTAGATTCACCAAAATGGCCGATCTGCTCGGTTGGTGTTGAGGATGTCCAACATTGTCTTTTCAAATGTAGGCGAGCAAAGGAGGTCTTGTCGTATCTTGGCATGTTGGAAACGATAAAAGGCTGTGGCCGAAGATAGGTCAGGTTCTATCACAATGGAGATTCTTTCAAAGATGAGTACAACCTTGGATAATCTGCCTATGGCGGAGCAGGCTGTGGTGGGCTGGTGGCAACCTGGTATATCTGGTGGCAAAGGCGACAATTTGTTAGAGGGTGACGTTCCAAACACCGGAAAAAACTGCTCTAGTCACTAACTTTATCAGAGCAAATTTGCTGAAGACGCCAGCCCGGAAGATTGATCATATGTGGAAAAGGAACTGTCATGATTCTGTCAAGGTGAACGTTGATGCTTCATTTCATGCTGAGACACATGCGGGTGCTACTGGTACACTTATCCGAGATAATAAAGGTGATTTTATAGCAGCAACAACTTGGTTCCTACCACGTGTTAGCACTGCCGATTCTGCGGAATTGATAGCAATTTGGAATGGTATGTTCTTGGCGGCTAACATGGGGTGCAACAGTATAGAGATTGAGTTTGACTGTAGTTTTGTGGCGGACTCTGTGCAACTGATGGACGAGTACTTGGGTCCGGATGTGGCAGTGATAATGGAGTGCAAGCAAATGGCGATGGAGTTCTGAAGATCTACTTATATGCACTGTTGCCGTAAAGCTAATCATGTTGCTAATGAATTAGCAAAACACTCTTTTAGATTTAGATCTTCCAGCCTTTGGGATTCTTCTATTCCTGATTTTGTTTCTCATCATCTTGTAAACGATATGACGATAATATGAGAAATAAAGTCTTTTGCCGTAAAAAACACTGGAGTTTGTTCTATTTGATTTCGAGGACACCCGTATGCCCTAGTTGTAAAGTGCATGTTGTGATTGTTGAGGCCTTGGGTCAAAGATACATAGTACCTCGTTTCAATCTACTTGTTTGCCATTTGGACACCACTTCCCTTTTTACCCCTCCATTTGTTTTTTTTATTTGCATGAAATTCAAATGCAATCTCTTTATCCCAACATAATTAGTTTACCTTTATAAGAAAAATGTATGCGCTTACATGGGCTCTACACTGGATTTATCATCTTAGCTGGCCAAGCACCGAAGGCAACAACTTTGGTAGATCAGAAGTTGGAACTATTCTGCATGATGTTAAGGTGCTATCTAGAAATTTCACTAGTTTTCATTTGAGCTTTATAGGGGGGGAGGCTAATAATGCGGCACATCTTTGTGTTAAAAAGAGCGAGCGAGTGAAGGTGTAGATGCCTTTGGCTTAATTACATTCCTCCTTTCCTTGCTGAAACTTTGCAGCAAGATTGTAATCAAATTACTTGATCAATAAAGCTCATTGATTCGCAAAAAAAAAAAAAAGCACCAAAGGCATGATAGCTTAACCACCAGTATCACGTACCTTATGTTATGGTGAAAACCAATCTGGTTAAAATATCTGTATACAAAACATATGTTGGGAATCCATCTGTTAAATTTCTTTCCAGGGAAAACGGTTAAATTGTTGATCTTATGCTGTGCAAAGATACTTGTGTGATGTTTTGTTCTCCAAGGCTTATTTGTGATGTGATTTCTTCTCTTCAGGAAAAATGATTATTTAAAAAAAATCATCTAGAAATTTGTTTTTTCAATCAAGGCAAGGTGATCGCTGGTTGATCTTCAAATTTGCATTACCCTCTGTCTGTCTGTTTATTTCTTCTGCCATTTGCTAGGGATGCAGGCGGACGGTGTCGCATCTGCAAGTGTATAATTAGAACTGCACAATTATTAAAGCAGCAGGCCGTCGCGGACAACGTGGATGCGTCCGCTTGCATCTCTTTCACTTTTACTAGTTTGTGAAATTCCGCTTGTCCTTTGCTTATCAACTTGTGAATTTTGGCAGGAAATGGATGGAATTGTGATCAGAGAATGCTTAGCTCGCAATAGCTTGAACTGCGATTAGAAAATACTTTATTCTAGAAGTTGAAAGAAATAGCTCTGATGGATATGAAGTTGTACATGAGTGCCTCCTCACAACATATCTCAATCTCAACCCAACCAAAAGTTTCCTACGTTGAATTGCACCACTAGAATAAAGTCGTCCCCATTGCAACACACGAGTATTTAGCTAGTATTATTGATCACACAATTAAACTATTTTATATTTAATAATATAATTTCTATTTAGTATTGTAGTTGTTGATAGCTTTTATCTAAATAAACTTGGTAAAACTTTACACCATTTTATTTTAGACAAAATTTGTAGAGCTTATTTTTGGAGACAGATGAAATAACATTTAAATATGACTATCTAATCTGCACTGTGATGCCCAGAACTAACTTCTGAAAATGGATAACATCTTCAGATAAGAAAACTCTCAAAGGCCATTTGTTATGAAATTTAGTAGACAGAATTGTGAAAACAAAACTCTTATAGACTGTAATGGATGAAATTGGGATGAGAAGCTGCATTCTTTGAAAGAGTTTGAGAAATAGCTCTCATGGAGATGAAGTTGTCCAAGTGGAAGGTGTATTAACTTCTGAAAAAATATATCCAACTAAAAAAAACTTCTGAAAAATATATAGCATCTTTGAAAAAAGGAAAACCTTTTGAAAAGTTATGTTACGAATTTTCGAAGATGGTACTGTTAAAAGAGAACTCAGAGATATAATAGATGAAACTAGGATGAGAAAGTGCATATTAATTAGCTTTCAAAAAATAAAATAAAAACGTATGTCAAGAGTGGGATTTGAACCCACGCCCTTTCGGACCAGTACCTGAAACTGGCGCCTTAGACCAACTCGGCCATCTTGACTTGATGACAGTTCCTTGGAATCAAGATTAACATTCTTGGAAGCAGCATTCAGAGGCTAACATTCTTATAAGCAGCAAGCACACAGGCTAAACAAACTACAAACACCTGTGTTTTGGATCTAGGCTCGTTGAGAATTTCAAATCCAGCACCAGGCTAGACTTGCATGGTTTAACAGCCAGGAGTACAAACCATAATGTTTCTGCTGTGCAACATCACACAGACACTCCCATCGCCGTGAAAAATTCAGGTGCAAAAGTTCACCGGCGACAGCGCGCGCTCAACCGCGCCCCTCCTCCCTCCGATTGCATCCCGACGCCTTCCCTCCCCCGCCCTTCACCGTCTCTGCCCTCCACCGTCTCGATGCCTCCACGCTTCTCCCCCGCCCTCTCCGCCCACATACGCACGCTCTCTGCCGCCCGAGCCGGTGCCCCCCACCTGCTCGACGGAGTGCCGCGCCCGGACCGCCTCGGGCGGCTCCCGCCCGAGCTCGCGGGCTTTGTCCGCTCGCGCGCCGCGGGGCACACGCCCAGCCAGTTCGCCTACGGGAACGCGCTCGCGGCCTGCACCCCGGCCGCCACAGGCGCCGGGGCGGGCAGCGTCGCCTTCGCGGAGCAGGTCTACTGCGCCGCCTGGAAGGACGGGCTCGCGGGCGACGCCTACGTCTGCAGCGGCATGGTCGACCTGCTCGCCAAGAGCGGCCGCCTCGGGGACGCGCTCAGGGCGTTCGCGGACGGTGACCGCGGGAGCGTGGTCTGCTGGAACGCGGTCATCTCCGGGGCCGCGCGCAACGGCAAGCACGGGCTCGCCGTCGAGATGTTCGGCGACATGGCGTGGGGCTCCTGCGAGCCCAACTCGTTCACTTACTCCGGGGTCCTCAGTGCCTGTGCGGCGGGCGCGGAGCTGTGGGTAGGGAAGGCAGTGCACGGGCTGGTGCTTCGGCGTGACCCCGAGTACGATGTGTTCATTGGAACGTCGATTGTCAACATGTACGCGAAGTCGGGTGATATGGTCGCTGCCATGAGGGAGTTCTGGAGGATGCCGGTCCGGAATGTGGTTTCCTGGACCACCGCGATCGCTGGTTTCGTGCAGCAGGAGGAGCCAGCAGGTGCTGTTCGGCTGCTCAGAGATATGGTCCGGACCGGCGTGTTGATCAACAAATACACGGCTACTAGCATCTTGCTCGCCTGCTCCCAGATGTACATGATACGAGAGGCTAGCCAGATCCATGGAATGATCATAAAGACAGAGCTGTACTTGGATTACGTTGTCAAGGAGGCTTTGATCTGCACGTACGCTAATATTGGGGCTATTGAGTTGTCCGAGAAGGTGTTTGAAGAAGTTGGCAGAGTAAGCAACAGAAGTATCTGGTCGACCTTCATATCTGGGATTAGTAGCCATAGCTTGCCAAGATCAATTCAGCTGTTAACGAGGATGTTTCGTCAGGGTTTAAGACCAAATGACAAATGCTATGCTTCTATTTTCAGTTCTGTGGACTCAGTTGAGCTTGGCAGGCAGCTGCATTCGCCGGTTATAAAAGATGGGTTTGTTCATGGTGTCCTTGTGGGCAGTGCACTCTCCACCATGTACTCTAGAGGTGGTGAAATGGAAGATAGCCACAAGGTCTTCGAAGAAATGCAGGAACGTGATGAAGTCTCATGGACTGCAATGGTTGCTGGTTTTGCATCTCATGGCCATTCAGATGAGGCATTCCGACTGTTCAGGAATATGATTCTTGATAATCTTAAGCCTGACCATGTGTCGTTATCTGCCATTCTTTCAGCTTGTAATGGACCAGAATACTTGCTCAAAGGGAAGGAAGTTCATGGACACATTCTTCGTGTCTATGGAGAAACTACGTCTGTTAGCACTTGTTTGGTTTCTATGTATTCCAAATGCCGAGAAGTACAAACAGCTAGAAGAATTTTTGATGCAACTCCATGCAAAGATCAGGTCATGTTGTCTTCAATGGTATCTGGATACTCTACAAATGGTTGCACTGACGAGGCAATGTCACTATTTCAGCTTATGATGGTAGCTGGTTTTCAGATAGATAGGTTCATATGCTCATCTATCCTTAGCCTATGTGCTAACATAGCAAGACCGCTCTATGGAAAACTATTACATGGGTATGCAACTAAGGCAGGAATACTGTCTGATCTATCAGTAAGTAGTTCACTTGTGAAGTTGTACTCCAAAACTGGCAACCTGCATGATTCGCGTAAAGTTTTCGATGAAATAAATTCCCCGGATTTAGTTACTTGGACAGCTATAATTGATGGATATGCTCAGCATGGAAGCGGTCAGGACTCTTTGGAGATGTTTGATTTGATGATTAGGCGTGGAGTGAAACCAGATAATGTTGTACTAGTGAGTATTTTATCTGCTTGCAGCCGTAACGGTTTAGTTGAAGAAGGCTTTAACTACTTTAAATCTATGAGAAACGTGTATGGGCTGGAGCCTGTGTTACATCACTACTGTTGTATGGTTGATTTACTTGGTCGATCTGGGAGGCTTGCAGAGGCAAAAAGTTTTATTGAGAGTATGCCTATGAAGCCTGACTTGATGGTATGGAGCACACTGCTTGCTGCTTGCAGAGTTCATGATGATGCTGTACTTGGACGATTTGTAGAAAATAAGATACGTGAAGATAATTATGACCCAGGCTCTTTTGCAACTCTGTCAAACATTCTAGCAAACTCTGGAGACTGGGAGGAAGTAGCGAGAGTCAGAAAATCATTAAAGGGCAGCAAGAAAGAGCCTGGATTGAGTATGGTGTAAAGTGAAATGGTCAAAGAGTTTATAAATAAAACAGGAATGCAGCACAGTACATTGACTGAGATGAAATAATGACATCATCTCGGGGATTTTTGAAAAGAGGACCAGTTGGTTACATGTAAGCAATGTGCAATGGATATCATTGGTATATTAGATAAACTGTTGAGCCTTTTTACACTGTTCACCAGATTTTGCATTGGTAATTGTTCTAAACCTGTTAGGCATCTGATTAGTGACATTTGTTCCTGATCATGGGGAAGACTTGATGCCTATCTAAATTTGCACTGACAATACAACTGAGTCAGGCTCTTTGCTGAACTTAATTCGTCATTCACTTTATGATATTTGACATGTAGGGCAAACTTCTAATTCTCAGGGAAAGTATATGCATTCATAATACTGAAGCACTCAATACATACAACTGAATCTATTTCTCTCTCTATTAGCCTATCTTCTGTACAGATGGGTATGATTCACAAAGTATACACTGAGCAGAAAATGTACAAGGGCAATTGCTAACAGATATGCTAGCAAATGAAGGTTGCTCTTCTTGTTGTATTATCTAACTACGTATTTTTTTTCCTTCGAGCAGCTATTGGACATCTCTTGGGGAGGCAGGGGGACAATTGAGAGATTCACATGGCACATTGGATATCCAATCATCTGAAGAATGTACCCCCAAATCAAAGGGGAATTTTATTTTTGGTGGAACTCCATACTCATTGCCTGTATTGTATACATTGTCAGATTTTCTTGTATATGGATCTTCGTCCCTATTTCCAATACCTCCATTTGTGTCTATAACCCAATCAACTGCATACCCGTTGCACTGTTCAGGGTGTTCAAACTCTATCTCTGGCGAGGCTTCATTCATGCTATTGATTATTCCAGGGGCTATGCTGAGAAGCACGGCATCTGATGACCTCTGAAGGGTCTGTGTTTCAAATGGAAAGATGATTGGACCGCTATGGATGTCTTTGTCTGATATATGAGTTAAAGACGGACCACGGTTGAAATTTATGACTTTACATGAAGAGCCATTTTGTGAACTGTTGGGCTTTTGCTGCTGCTGCTCATGAAAGTAATGCTGGCTATTGAGCCGATTCACAGGTATTGCAACTTCTGCTGAGCAAGGGGAGCTTTCGAAAGAAAAATGTGAAGCTTGTATGGATTGCAGGGCAGATAAGAGATCTGGCTCTATTGTTGCAGTTGACTGAGGACCCCAGGAGTGGGATAGCGCTCTTTGTGCCATTGAACTAGGCTTTTTAAATATCCTACAAATAGCCCAGGCATCCTGTCATCAGAAGATATATATCATATATCGAGATATTTTTTGGAATTTTAGCGCTATAAGTAAATATTCTGAATAAGAGGCTTACATTGGCTGGAATGTTTTTGTCTATTGGTACTTTAGGAAGTGATGGATCAGTTAGTGAAGGAAGCCTGAACTCATGCATCATCCAGTCAGTCTTGATCCCTTTTGCTGCTCTCCCTTTATAAAAGACAAGAGACTTCTTCAGGCCTATGCACTTGGTTCCCTCGGAGGAGTAAATGGGCCTATCTGTTCCTGTTGCTTTCCAGAATCCAGCTCCCGTGACTCTGTTTGGTCTAGCACTATTACGGTACTTCCGGTCCCTTGGGCAGTAGAAATACCATTCTTTTTCCCCAGAACTTGCAAGTTCTAAGTGAGAGCAAGGTAATGAATAAAACATTAGAGAAAGTAAAGGTGAATAATCCAATGCAATGAAGTAATGTTTGCAGATATTTAAGCAGGATAACTATATTTAGGCCCTGTTCGGCAATCCACCGACTCCCGGAATCTGCGGAGCAAGGAAACTACAGCTCCGTGATTTTCAACTGCAGCTCCGCCCGCTCCGGGAGCGGAGTTGTGGAGCGGCGCGATTCCGAACAGGGCGTTAGTTTGGTTTTCTGATAAGAAGGTTCTACTTAACTAGGCATGAAAATAAGGTCCATGTTTTGTGTGATTTTTGCTATTATTATGCCTTCTATTGTATTTTGAACACGTTGCATGCATACATAATGGATATGCATAATCTTGGATCTTCCGTGCTCCCTCTGAGTATGATATGACCTTATTTACCATACCTCTGGTGTACCCATTGCTTGAAATATTGCTACTCCCTCTGATTCATAATAAGTGTCGTGGTTTTAGTTTAAATTTGAACTAAAACCACGACACTTATTATGGATCAGAGGGAGTAGAAGATTGCCCAACTTGTATGAAGAGTAAAACTTTGTACCCAGGTGGATCAGAAATCACCAGTTCTCTCTCTTATTTGTTTTAATAACTTGCATATAAGGTTAACTATGAAGACTGTATCTTTGCGCTGTAGTTTCCCAGAGTAAGGAAAAGTTCCTATAACTAAAAGCCGAGCAAAAATGTTCAGGTTACATAGTGGATGATGACACCGGAGCCTATGGTTTTATTTATTTTCCATGCATTATTCGGCAGAAACAAAGACGGTGAGTGTGGAATAATTTCGAAATTCTAATTCATCCTTAACGTGGGGCATAATATCTGGTGTCTGCATGTTACTAGAGAGAGATATGTCTTCCATTCGTTCTGTTGATGGATAAATGCAAAATTGCATATGCTGGCATTTATTTGGTTATTTGAAGTTAAAGCCTTTACAAAATCAAAGTTCCTTGTTGCTCCATTCAGTAACAAATAAGAACAATACAGAGAAGGTAGCAGCTTACTTGGGAGATCCCATGGGTCATATTTGTAGATGTCCAGCTGCCTGATGAGCTCAATGGAAAGGGGTTTCTGCTGAATCTTTCGCTTGAGATAAAAACCTACCAGCTCTTCATCTGTCGGATGAAACCGGAAACCAGGCAGAAGTACCTCCTCTGACTTGTCCATATCACCTCTCTCATCCATGAGTAACAAGGGTGAAGCCTGATACAGGTTACACTGCTCTTGTACTACCTATATGGATGTAGTGAATGGTTTTAGGGTCCAAGTTGCCTAGGTGAAGACAAACTCGCGAAGCTGTCTCTCTAATACAGTGCAGGGACTTATCAACTACGCACAGTCTACTATTTATATACCCTTGTTCTGGCTTTGTGCTAGTGCAAAGATGATAAAACTCTTACTGACATTTATCTAATATATGGCACATGAATTTATCAACCCAGGGAAAAATACAGTGGATGGCTTGATGGACCTAAATATATGGGAAATCATGAATAGAAGACGAAGGTATCATGTGTAACTTGAGGACATGAGGTAGGAAACTAGTACTTATATAACTACTGTGTAAGATTAAGTGTTTTTTCTGTTAGATGAACCTTCCCCCAAAAAATTCTAGGCTTCTATTATATGCCTTGTATTCCGGTCATACACGATAGTCAGAAAAGGGAGTTTAACATATGCTTTATGAAAGAAATTACAGCTGCTTAAACATGACTAGATGAGGCCAGAAGTTCCCCTTGCAAAAATAATATTTTATTCAGTCTCCTTTTGATCCTATTTGACTTATTTAATCAGGGATTAGTATCTCAATGAAGGCAAGTTCGGCAACATCTGGGGATTATTTGTCCCTTTCACTTCACACCTGAATTATGATCTAGGACACCTTAAACAACCCCTAAAAATACTCCTAAACAGTAGTAGCATCATTTTCTTTTATATATTTGTCAGTTTCATAAAAATCATGTGGGACAGGCCTAGCGCAGTGGTGAAGTACTCCCCACTTGTGCCAAGAGGTCCTGGGTTCGACGCAGCCTCTCTGCGTTGCACTGTGCAGGGTAAGGCTTGCCTCGTATAATCCTTCCCCCAGACCCCACTTGGTGTGTGAGCTTCTAGCACTGGGTCTGTCCATAGAAATCATGCATGGTAAGAACAGTTTTTTTTAGTACGCTTTGGAAGCTAAACACTTCCAAATACATCAACACCGCAATCCACGATATTCTTACTAGATTAATTTTCTTGAAGAATACCAAGAATATTCCTCCATTCTCTGGTTTAGAAAATCCCCTGTATATAGAAAATGATATCTCTTTCTTACTACACATCATTTTCAGTACATATATGCTTCTGGTTGCATTCGAGATTTACTTTGCATCGAAAATTCCTTTTCTTCTTATGGAATCCTTTCTCCCCGCTGTCTAATTTGTTCTCACTAGGATGATCCATTTTGTACGTACAGAAGCAACGGTTAGCTTATTTCTACTGTTAACACCATTGATGGAAATTTCGAAGAAAGTTGATGTGACAACAGATGTACACGTACCTATGGATTTGTGATTGCAACTTTTTGTTCTGAACCTGTGCAATAGCTTAACTGAAAAGGCGGGGTAACTGTTAAAAAAACTGCACTGTGTATTTCAGGAAACCTTCATGCCCAGTTCATGTCATTAAAAAATAATCCTCGTCATCTCTTGACAATGATAGCCTTAGCAGTGTAATTGCCTTCAGTTTTCTACCAAGAATCGTATAACTCACTGCAAACTCTTGTCGCATATATCAACTTTTATTTCACAATCAGTCATTGTCGTAGAATCAATCTCAGCTTGCTTGAGTGCTTTATCGTATGTTCTGGTCCATCACCAATTGTATACAGTTCATTGCTCATTATTTTATAAGGTCATGTTTTAAGTATTACAGAATTGTGAACATCATTTAGCATAGTTAAGTATGATGACTTGGTCATACATGATCATGTACAGCCTCTCTTTCTGTCAAGGTATCACAATATTTTTTTGCCATGCTACTTTCTGTATCATCTTTCCTGCGTGGAATCAGGTGACATAATAACCATGCCAACGGCTTAATACAAGATTTTGGCCATGTTACAACTTACAAATAACTTAGTACCAAAAAGGCTTCAGAAACAAAACATGATCTCGTTGCAACTCTTGTCTTCTACCATGATCCACATTGGGAGATGGTTTGGGTTAAACTCTTGAAACACAAGCCTTCTCCATGTCCTTGTCGCATTCCTGGTTTGTAGTTCTTGGAGC
Organism: Elymus sibiricus; assembly: GCA_039707655.1. Classification (NCBI taxonomy): domain Eukaryota; kingdom Viridiplantae; phylum Streptophyta; class Magnoliopsida; order Poales; family Poaceae; genus Elymus; species Elymus sibiricus. The sequence continues at coordinate 278,080,451 of CM077672.1, forward strand.
ACCAGAACGTTTTTGCCAAATGGACATTATCTTTGTTTTATTGCCTAACTTGCGGGTTGGATTTTCCCTTTTCCAACTTTTGTGAACTTGCTAAAAATAGAGCAAACACCAAATGCATGTTTAGGACTCTACAATCTACATTATGATACCATATCCTCCAACCTGTGCGAGATTCTGCGTCGAGGGTTGTATCTTCTGTTTGTTTGATAAGAAAAGGAATCCCAGCTTTTGAAACTTTGGGACTATCGAGTCAAATGAGCGTCAAACTACAGCGCTGGAAATTTGCAGCCGAAGCGTGCCATCAGAGAGCTTACAGATGTTCCATCTCTTATATCTTAGGAGCATATAAAAACAATCTCTTATATCTTAGGAGCATATAAAAACAGTTACTGTGAAATGCGAGAGGAAGTTTGACCGTTTCATTTTAACAACTCTGGCCCTGGATTACATTCACATTTGCAAAGTCGTTAAATACGAGTCATTAGTGTTGAAGTGTATATATGAATTGCCTAGCCCTTTTTATCAGTTCGGACTTTTGATTGCGTTGGCTAATGCATGAAGCTTAACATGGTATCAGGGCCTAAGGTCTCTGACTCTATTCACGCGTTGACTTCCCATGTTATACGTGAGAGGGACTGTTGAAGTGTATATGTGGATTGCCTGGCCCTTTCCATCAGTTCAGGCTTTTTGGTTGCTTTGACTAGTGCATGAAGCTTAACAATTAGAGCTGCCATTAATCATGTAGTTTTTAGAAAGGAAATGAAAAATCAACTCCAGTTTTTATGCATTCCTTGCCAACAACCCTTTTGAGCAAATATGTGCTGCCAACAAAACATGTCCTGCAAATTTACTAGTATCTTAGAAGGAACATTTTTCATGCATCCTCATCATTTGTTTGTCCATGCACACTACAGAAGTTACATTGCACGGCCTCAAAAAATTGAATGAAATGGACTGGCCCAGAAAGCAACATCCGACCTCCAGATAGTATAATGAAGCCGTTAACATCAACCTCTTTACTCGAAAGAAGTTACTAGACTAGATAGGACAAGCCAGAGCATGTCAATCATGTAGCAAAGAAAAAACAACTTGGTGCATACCTGCAGTTCCCTCCATTCACACAGTACATCCATAGGAAAAAATAATAGAAAATCCCAGTGAGATGGATTTATTGGTATAAGTTTTACTTAATGCACCTAGCATGGTATGAACATCCATTGCCCACTTGCAAGGAAGAACCATTGAGCCAACCTGAAAGCTACGTACAAGTACAATGCATTTCTTATAGCAATAACCGTATTGTCTATTTGTATGATTGAACATTTTCCACCACGTAGGTTGGCAGTAGTATGAAAGGAACCATATACAATCATATTTTGTAAGAAATCTTATAGACCATACATCGCGTGCCTTACCCAGATAAGATCATACACTAAGGAGTCGAATAAAGGAAAGCTCATTGTTCTTCCAGATCTTTTGCAGAAGTTACTCAAGGATATGCACAAAGCTAAAATCCGGTCGGTTATAAAGCCTTCAAGATGCCCCCAATAGCTCCTTGATATCGTACCCTTGCAACTGAAGCAATAAAAGATCATAATGTCAGTTAATAGGAAGACGGAACATGAATTGGATGCCCCTGCTCATGTGCAATATTCTGCATGTTAATCAACTCATAATTTCCTTAGCATTTTCATCATGCAAATTACTGACACAGATGATAAGACGTACCTGAAGAAAGGTTAGCAGTAGTATAACTCCCGAGTTCCAAAATGCATGTATTGTAATAGGAGCCAGAAGATTGCGAGTTTGAGCATATGTAAACCCTAGTGCAACACCTGCGGAACATTCAGAAAATTTGTATCAACATAATGGTAAAACTGATAATTTTCCCGAAGAAGACACCACTGACAGAGTGTTGTCCTCAGGCCGAATTACACAAAGTGTTGCATGTTGTGCATGTTCTTTGTTTCATCGCAACTTGAGCTTTGTCTGTCACATTTCTGTAGTCAGATTTGGCTTCTTTCTTTAGAAGAGAAGACCACAATTATAACATACCACATAACGGTTACACTAGATGTAACAAACACGGAGTACAGCTGATGTTGAATATTGTTCAGGATAACTAACACCTAATCTGATCCCTAAGACTTGGGACTAACTGTGATGGGATCCCTACCGTTCAGCTACCTAGGAATCCCAATTCACCATCGTAAACTTTCGAATAAGGAATGGAAATGCATTGAAGATCGATTTGAAAAGAGGCTAAGCTGCTGGAAGGGCAAGCTTATGTCCTATGGGGGTCGGCTCGTGTTGATAAACTCGGTTCTGACTAGCTTGCCGATGTTCCTTTTGTCTTTCTTTGAGGTGCCTGTAGGGGTACGGAAAAGACTTGACTTCTATCGATCTCGTTTTTTCTGGCAATCAGATGAAGTTAAGAAGAAATATCGATTGACTAGATGGGATATTATTTGCAGACCCAAAGACCAGGGTGGGTTAGGGGTTGAGAATTTAGAAGTTAAAAACAGATGCCTACTTAGCAAATGGCTGTTTAGGTTGTCTGTCGAAACTGAGGGTACGTGGATACAGATTCTGCGTAACAAGTACCTACAATCGAAGACTTTGGCTCAGGTTACTGTTAGACCAAATGATTCGCCTTTCTGGAAGGGGTTATTGAAGATTAAAGATACTTTCTTTCAGAAGGTGAAATTTATCATTGGTAACGGTACTGCTACGAGGTTCTGGGAGGATACATGGCTAGGGGAGACGCCTTTGGCCATACAGTATCCCGCGTTATATAATATTGTACAACGTAAGGAGGCATATGTTGCTACAGTATTTCAAACGACCCCTCTGAATATTCACTTCAGGAGGTCTCTGGTGGGGGAGCGTTGGACCTCGTGGTTGCACTTGGTGCGTAGGTTGATGGATGTTCAACTCTCGAACCAAATGGATGTTATCCATTGGAAATTAACTAAGAGTGAGTGCTTTTCGGTGAAGTCTATGTATTTAGATCTAATTGACTCTGGGCCAATTCCGAAATCACTTCATATTTGGAAAATTAAAGTTCCGATGAGGATCAAAATTTTCATGTGGTTTGTCCACAAAGAAGTGATCTTAACCAAGGATAACTTACTCAAACGAAGATGGGTAGGTTGTCCTAGATGTTGTTTTTGTGATCAGGATGAAAATATACAACACCTCTTTCTCGACTGTCCGTTAGCTAAATTGCTATGGCGAACGATTCATATAGCCTTTAACATTACTCCACCCACTAGCATTAACATGTTATTTGGGACGTGGCTAAATGGGGTGGAACTTCATATTGCGAGACATATTCGGATTGGGATATGTGCACTGTTTTGGGCTATATGGAATTGCAGAAACGATATGATTTTTAACCGGATAAATTTTACCAACTTTTTGCAGGTTATTTATCGGGCCACTGCTTGCATCCGTATGTGGTCGTCACTCACTCCTGTGGATTCCAGGGAGCTTTTGGTTACTGGGTGCAACCGGTGGGAGATGGCAGCACGGGCTATCTTCAACCGATTTGGATGGCGAGCTCATAATAGGCTAGGTGTATAGGCATCGTAGCCTATTTTTCGCCGGATGTGGCATCTTAGGCTTTTGCTATTTGCTTCAGTTTGGCTCCTTTTGTGAGCATTCTTGGGATCTCAGACTTTGTTTACTCTCGTTCGTTTAATAAAATGGCCGCATGCATCTTTCTGATGCAGAGGCCGGGGGCTGTCCTCCTTTTCAAAAAAAAAAAGATAGACTGATATGGGGACTTGATTATCTCTAACATGAAGCTTCCCTAAAGATGGGCGCACTGGATTCACTACTGGTGCCAGGGCGTCATGCGCAGCTGGTTTGCTTCAATATGGGGGACTCCACAACAGCAGCATCCCATATAGCAACATGGACCATATGGCAAAGTTTGTCAGCAACCAAGTATGTTCATGCACTGATGGCAAAACTGGAATTCACATGGTTTTCTACATTAGTTCTAAATCTCAGAAAATTACCAAGTACAAACAGTTGTGGGAATTGATCAGGTGTCAAATGAGCGAAGGCAAATACAGCAGCACTGAGAATCACGCAGACTGGAGTAGGAAACCTGTACCAAAAACAAACTATTCAATACACCAACATGCAAAACTGCAAGCTCTAGAAAAATATAAACACAATATCAACTTGTACCACTTAGTCAAGGACACCATTAGAAATCCTCGGAACACAGTCTCCTCCAGAATTGGTGCTAGAACTCCAGTTATACCCACCAAATAGGCAGTGCTAGCAATTTAAAAATCCGAAAACAAAATAAAGTCCTGATAGCCTGGTGTAGACATCAGCCGGTAAAACACAAAGGCTAGAGAGATGATACCTGAGAGTTGATGAGCCAATTAGTGGCAGTAAAAGGACCAGTGAGTCCTTCTGTGGAAACAAAGAGAGAATCCAGAAATAGATCAGTGGTCATGTAATAATATCCATAAAAAAGGTTAACTAGTAGTAGTTGTACAACAAGTAGGTATACAAGAATTCTGAACATTCAAAATTATATGACATCTCAGAGAAATCAGTTGTCAACCTAAATTAGTAAATGCATGTTCCCAAATGTTTAACAACGCAGCTATCTGTCTTGACAAATTTATCTTTTGACTTGACAATCATTTCGTACTACTTTAAATTATAGGTCAGCCTTTTTTTGGACAGAAAACATATAGGACAGTCTCAGAGTTGCCATAGCTTAGTTATGAACAGATTGAGTTAGTCATGCATGAGTAAAAGTGATTACATAAAGCTAGGCTCGAGTGGGCTGACATGTCAAAAGATTGGACATATGAAAAACAAAACAGATTCTTAGGAAGAACTTTTACATTTGGCATATTCTGAGCTGTCCAATATAGGAAAACAAAATACTTGATATTACCATATTACAATTTCAATGAATGAATTGGGGTACAAGTTGAAGGTGAATGGAGATTAATTTAAGCCTGTAAGGTGACACAAGTGTAAAGAGTACCGACTAATTCAAAAGTCTGTCTGCTAAATGCATATAACAAGCCTGACCTCTCTCTCTGGAGGTGCACCATTCAGATAGGTCATGGCAGCTCCAACTAAAGCAATGGAAATGACTGCACCAAAGAGGCCAATAACAGCCCACAGAAGCCAGCCATTTTGCAACTTGAATGGCTCTTTAACATCTGAAAGGTCAAAATTACAGTGTCAACTTACTTCCTAACAGAAAATCATAAAAAATAATCTTTGACTTAAGTGTTAAAAGCAGCATTCATGAAAAAGAGGAACTTTTAAATTAATAGTTACAAGGAAACTCCAGTTGCAGTAAATAACCGACAACACTTCCGACAGTTGAAAAAATTAGTCTACAAGAAAGAATGAACCACTCTCTTTGCACAAAGATCAAATGAACTAAAAGTAAGCATATTAATAAGATCATGTACTGACCGTAACGGAAGACATCATCAGGGAATGGCCGGAAGGTATTGGTGATGCTAAATATAACACCAAGAACAACAGCAGTCATGCTACTGCATAAGACAACAGAAATAAACAGAATTGAATATTTTGAAATGGCAAATATCCATCCTTTAGTATATATTAGTATATACACACTACCAGAAAAAGTATCGAGTAAGAATAGATCCATACAGTTGGCCGAGGAAGAGTATTTCTGCCTTCTCATCTATAGTTGCCCCCGCGGCTGAAAACCCTACTTATTGCAATATCGACTGCTCAACCAATCCTGTCAGAGCAAAGCTGTCTAAAGAACACTCAGGATACTTTCTTAGGGTTAACCAAAGCCTAAAACTGCAAATAGGCATCACCAACCACAGCCAGCATGCATATACAAGATACTCCCTCCGTCCCAAAATAAGTGTCTTAACCTTAGTACAACTTTGTACTAAAGTTAGTAAAAAGTTGAGACACTTATTTTGGGACGGAGGGAGTACTTCTTTGAAAATAACTATCCGGTGTGCAGGATAAGAGTACCTTACTCCACAGCCCACCATGCTGAGCACAACAGTTTGCCACTCCCACGGCACATCCCACCGGCGAAGGATGGGCCACTCGTTCGAGTCCTGATTGCATCCAAATCATGCAACAAAGTCTGATTGTCAGCAGGACAACATCAGAAAGACAGGAATATTCACAGTCCAACTAGAGTTAAGTAACGAATTCAGTAATGTTTCCATGGCAAGATAATATCGTTGCACATAGATTGATGTTTCGCCGATACACCCGCCACATTTTGACGTTTTTCAACACAAGTTGTTCTGTTCTTTCAAGAAGCTAAATTCTGCACCAGGCAACAAAGAAGCACTGCTGCTGGCCTGCCACAACTGATTAGTAGGGCAGGGCGTCAAAGAAATGGAGCGGCGGCGCATCACCTTATTGGAAGGCGGTGGCGGATTGTTGTAGGATAAGCACGCGAAGTCTCTGCCGCTCCTCGAGCTCCTGCTCCAGCGGCCGGTCTCCGGCGGCCGCAGCAACCGCTGCTGAGCTCCTGCTGTTGCTGAAGCTGCTAGGCGGCCAGTTCTTGAGGTGGGAAATGGCTTCCTGTGCTTGGAGAGGAGGAGGGACCTGCATGGGAGCGGCCGGAGGAGGACAAGAGAGAGCGGAGACGACGACGTGGAGGCCATCGGAAAGGGGGGCGCTTCTCACTTCTCTGCTCTCTCTGCTCGCTGGGAAGAAGCCTCGCGGCCTCGTGGGGATAAGGTGAGGACCTTTTCGTAAATTAGATAAAACGCAAGCGCAAAGCCAGAAACGTAAACGGGAGACCCTTTTCTTTATTTATCGTATAACTTGGGGTCCAAATTGCAAAGTGACAGACGCCCGTTCTTTTACTGCGAGACCTCCGCTCGTGGGCAACGGCGGCGGCGATGGCGACATCGGCAAGCACGTCCGGCGAGTGGCTGAAGGGCGCCCTGCAGGAACTGAGGGGCCGCACGGGGAGCGCCCTGGAGCTCGACGACGGCCTCATCTCTGGCCTCGTGTCCTTCTGCGAGCTCGCGCCTCCGCCCGACGCGGCCGACTACCTCGCGGTCCGTACCCCCACCACACGCCCCTCCGTCACCGGAACGATAGCTTGCAGCACATGATCCATATCGCGTCGCGCTTGGCCTTCTGATTTGAGCTTGCTGCGCGTGTCTGCTCGCTTGGCGCGGCGGCCTGATCTACATCCGGTTGGGGGTTTTCTCAGATTAGGGTTTGTGCAGTTTTTAGTAAATTTGGCTCACGTTAGGATTGGTTTCGTGTCAGATCAACCTTCAGAGCTTGATGATAATTGTTAGTAGTTTCGATAGTCTGGTTGCTGCAGTGTGCCACTACCACTTTGCTATTTTTGCTTGAGGGTTTTCTGTCGGTTTTAAACCGATGAATGATCAAATAGATTTGTATGCGGCGAGTGGAGAACATGGTGCTTAAAAACCATATCATCATGAATTCCATTCTGCAACCTGATGTGCTGTTGTGAGTATGTTTTGGGCATCTTATCAATTCTATTGCTTAATATGCATGTGTGCATGTTCGCTGGCAATGTAGAGCTTGAGATGTAGTTACATCTTTAATGGAAACTTAGACTAGTGCATAATTAGCCCGGTCTTGTCTGGCTGATCTGATTGACGCATGTATTGTGGTGTATGGTGAAAATGTTTTGCTTTCTTGTGAGCATGTCACATTGGTTATTGGTTTGGCAGTGTGTCTACATATCTTTTGTGGAGCATCTCGAATATAGCTGAAAGGATGACCTGGGCACATTCAGCCCAAATACCATCATCATCAATGTGTGCCCTTGACATCCGTGTCACTGTAGTGTTGCATTAACTTTTCTCAATTGGGCGTTGTGCATGGCTTTCTCAAATTTTATGTGTGGCCATTTTGTGTTATAAAGGAGCTCTAGTTCCATTTTTTTAATTCGTTTGGAGTTGTACTTGTACATGCTCCAGACTGCTTCTTCTGAGTGACACCACTGTTTATCAGCTTACCATGTTTTATATTATGCACACGCCATGAATGTGGAAACTACTGTTACTTAGGTGAAGTAAAATGTTGATCGTTCTATGTGTCCAATTCTGCAGAATATTGTTGGAGCAGAAGCTGCGCAGGACCTCATTCAGGAGTACTTGCAGAGGAGGGGCTACATTGATCCCTCAAAAGGAGCTGGAAGCTCGCAGTCGTCTAACCTTCAGCCTTATTTGAAGCCATCTGCTGATGCAGCAACTGCCCAAACAAAGAAACAGACACGTACACAAAAAGATCCAGCATCTTCTTCTAGTCAGAGTTCCAAGAGTCAATCAGATGCTGCTGAGACCCATGTTGCATCCAAGAGAGGTCCAAAAAAGAAGGGAGGAAAGGCCATCTCCCTTGCTGAGGCAGCCAAGGGTTCTATTGTCTTCAAGCAGGGGAAACCTTGTTCATGCCAAGCACGGCTGCACAATCTTGTTAGCAACTGCTTATCATGTGGAAAAATTGTGTGTGAACAAGAGGGCGAGGGACCATGTAGTTTCTGTGGCTCACTTGTCTTGATGGAAGGTAGTACATATGCGGGTTTAAGTGATGTTGGAGTTCCTCTTTCGGACACAGAAGTTGCAGCTGAAGCTTATGCAAAGAGGCTTGTTGACTATGACAGAAACTCTGCGGCAAGAACTAAAGTGTATGATGACCAAAGTGACTATTTTGAAATGGAAGGAAATAGTTGGCTCTCATCGAAGGTAATCGACGTGTGATTGTTTCTTTTCACCGTACACAAATTGTTCCATCTCATCCCGTGTGGCTCATACTCATATATATCCACTCATTCTGACTCTTTCCCATTGTTGATCTTCAATGTGCTTTATTTTAGTGATTAAGAATATTCATACCGAGAGCTGTTTAGCTATTAACCGTAATTCGCATACAACACCTAGCCATAACGTGAAAATTTATGTTTATATTTTCTATAGGATTTATGCAATGTATTTTTCTTTAGTGCTCAGAATCAGCCCATTTCAGCAATCAACTCTAGAGTCATTTACTCCTAAAATTTATGCATATATCATATATTTTTAATGCGTATATATGATAAAAGATGTAATTTGATGGATTAGACAATGATAGGATGTGTGTGCGACTGTTTTGAGGATATTGAAAAGCCAGTTGTTCTAATTGAATGATATATACAAGAACATTTATCGTAGTTCTCTATTTTTCTCACTTCAGGAAAAGACAAACCTAAAGAAGGTGCACGACGAAGCTCAGGATGCAGCTGAAAAACAAAAGGGGAAAGTGACTGTAACGTTTGATTTGGTGGGCCGTAAGGTAGTAACTCGTTCCTGCAGGCCCGATTCACAGTTTGGAAGCTTTAAATAAGAAAAGAAACATTTCGATGCCGATATAATTTTGCAAGTGTCTTCTGCAGGTAATTTTGAACAAGGATGAAGCCGCAGAGTCGGAATCTGACCAGGGGATCATGAGACCACTAGAACAGAAGCATCAGGTTCAACGCATACAGCCCAGCCCCTCCATCAGAGAGCAGCCAGTCTTCATTGAAACAGGACCTGTGAAGCCGAGAACCGACAGGGTAAAACAGAGCAAGAAACTCGGAAAGAATGGCTTGTGCCTGGAGGTAACCGGAAGGGTGCAGCTTGATGACAAGGATCCCCAGAGCTTTCTTGCTGGCAAGATGAAGAAAGGTGATCATCTCGCGTACAGTTCCTTCGGTCAAGTTCGTGAAGGTGATGACTATGAGTGCTCCCTTGATTTTGATTGAGCGCTAGCTGCGAATTTTGATGCGCTCGAGTGCCTTCACATTGTACTTAATTATCCATTTCATACGGGTTGGATTATGGTCTGGTCAAGTTTTCAGCTAGATGTATTTTGGAAAGGCTTGCTTCGGGATCGGATCATTCAACTAAAGTTGTCAGGCAGAGTCCAAGCACTGAGGTCAAAAAATTATGACCCTAAATCCAAGTATTTTATCAGTAATGCTGCCTTGTTCTGGCCAAAGTATGTTCTGGATCAGCGAACTCTGTAGTGCTATCTGTACAATTTTGCACTTTAAAACGGCATTCGGAAAACAGCAACTACGCCATGTCTTTCTTGAATTTGACTGGATAATTTACAGGCAAGCTCTTGCATTGTCTACCTTTTTTTTAGAACTGCCCATCAGACATTTTATTCGTTCAAGCGGATCATGTCTGATTGAACAGGCTCAATCAGAAACTCAGGGATTACATCGAAAGTACACTGATTAACATCTAAGGAAAAGGAGTGTCTAGCACAAAGGTGAGCCTCCACATTGGCCTCCCTATAAGTGTAGACAAGTTTGAATCCCTGAAAACTCGAGACATAAGACCGCATATCTCTGAAAACTTGACATCCTACGGACCTGTCATCGCTTTGCATCCACAAGTTGCAAAGGTTTTGACAATCAGACTCAATTCTTATATGAGATAACGATTTGTCCATAGTTAGTCACATAGTATCACGGTAAGCCGATAAATCCGAGATAAAAGGATTATCTGTATAAACGCATGGTTGTGTCTGTCACCGACGAGTATTTCGAAGGTTCTAAAAAGATCTGGTTTATGATGGGCAAGAGTGACGGGCGTGCGATCATGACGCAGAACTGGAGAAAAGTTGTCGAGGTCGCCATGATGAAAGAAGATGAAATGGCTGTGTTCAGGTTCCTTAAGGTCAACATGAGTACATGACCAGTGGTCTGATGCTTCATTGGCCCATGTGATAAACCCTGATTGAACGACAGATTAGGATATGTATGTAGTATCCAGTATAAACTTATGCGTTTAACGGTAGGTGTTATGCAGTAATGAACTTGGTAGTATCAACTTTTGGCTCCAACTGGATATGAAGATCATCCACCTTGTATTTTGTGACCTACTTGGCATGTAAATGTACATATATGTGGCTTGTAGTGTAACCATCCTGCTACCCTCCTTCAAAATGTACTAGCTGTTGGATTATGGATGGGCTTAGGCCCATATAAGACAATAATCCCTGGTTAATCTCTAAGGCCCATTTAGGTGCATGTCAAGTGGTGGGAAGTTTAGTACCATAGCTGCTGCTGCCGCTTCCGCGTTGGCTTGGCCAACCGGAGGGTATGATCTGTTCATCCCTCACTTACCCGTTTATGTGCTTATTCATGTGCTGGCCGTATATATGTTGTTCATAGATGTTTCGGTTCTATGTATTGTACGTGCTCACATGCTTAGGTATCGGTATGAGTTGCATACTATGATTGCCATGTTTACTGTTTACTCGTGGATTAATCTAATAAAAAAGTGCTAATATTTCCAACAATCCAAAAACCTTATTTTAGGCACTTCTCGATTGAAGGCTTTGCCGCTACATTGAAACCAGAAAAGTTTACCGGGACGCATTTTAAGCGTTGGCAGACTAGGACCACCTTGTGGCTCACAGCGATTAACGTGTTCTGGGTTGGTGGTGTGTCTCCCACGGAAACGATTGCTCCTGAACAGGAGAAGGCGTTTAGAGAGGCAACCACCATCTTTGTCGGAGCAATTCTGAGTGTGATCGGAGATAAGTTGGTTGACGCATATATTCATATGCGGGTTGCCAAGAATTTGTGGGATGCGCTCGAAGTTAAATTCGGCGCAACCGATGCTGGAAGCGAACTGTATGCTATGGAGCAGTTCCATGATTACAGGATGGTTGATAACCATCCTGTATTGGACCAGGCTCATGAGATACAGTGCATCGCTAAGGAGCTGGAGCTCCTGAAGTGTGAGTTGCCGGACAAGTTTGGCGCGAGTTGCATTATTGCAAAACTCCCTCCTTCATGGAGGAACTTTGCAACTTCTCTCAAGCACTTGAGGCGTGAATTCTCTGTTGAGGATGTCATCGGTCATCTAAGTGTTGAGCAGAACTCGAGAGCAAAGGACTCACACGTGAAAGGGGCAGAGGGTTCTTCTAGCGCCAATGTGGTGCAGAAGAATTTCCACAAATTCAAGGGAAAGAATACTGTCCAGCAGAATACTACCTTCAAGAAGAAGGGTAAGAAGAAAGACAAAAAGAGAGATGGCTGCTTTACTTGTGGTTCAGAGGAACATTGGGCAAACAAGTGCCCAAACAAGTACAAGAAGCCAGGTGTGACGCCCGTGCACTAATCATACATGCAAATGCACACGATCAAGCCTAGGGACTCACTTGAAGATATCACAACACAACTCTAAGCTCAAAATAAAATAATTCAAGCTTTATATTACAAGCCAGGGGCCTCGAGGGCTCGAATACATAAGCTCGATGTCATACAAGCATCAGCGGAAGCATTAGATATCTGAGTACAGATATAAAAGATAAACAACATAAGCCCTAAGAAGGCGGGGCAAAACAACGACAATGATCGAAAAGACAAGGCCTCCTGCCTGGGAGCCTCCTAAACTACTCCTGGTCGTCGGGGATCTCCACGCCGTAGTAGGCGCCTCCGGGGATCTCCTGCTCCTGGGCTCCATCGTCTGATGTATCATCAAATGGGTATGGGGAAAAGAATAGCAGAGCAACCGTGAGTACTCATCCAAAGTACTCGCAAGACTGACATCAGAACTATGCTAATTATGCATTGGTATCAAGTGGAGAGGCGGTATCTGTGGACTATATAGCAGCAAGGCCAGAATAGAGAGAAAAGCCTAGCCTATCGAAGACTAGCATCTTCAGGGTCTTGCAGCATAAGAAGAGTGCAGATTAGCATAATATAAAAATAAAAAACATGTTGAAGCAAAGCCCAGAGATCCTTTCTCGACTCCCTGCGAGAAAGCAATCCCGGAGCTTACAATTAATTAACATGTATCCAGTTCCAGTAGTAATAGATCGGGATACAACACTGAGCGTCCTGTTACCGTGGACACGGCTATTCGAATAGATAACTTCCCTGCAGGGGTGCACTACTGTTACCCAGCCTGCTCGATTACATCTGGCCGGACACACTTGCTGGGTAATGCCCGGCCTCGGGTAATCAACACGACGTAGTCCTACCTAGGCTCAACAGAGAGGTCCCCGCCGGTCTACATCCTAAGTGCTCAGGGATCTTGGGCCCATCGCCCTTTGCACTCCGGGTCGTTGTGCGCAGGGGGATTCCAGCACCACCTCTGCCTGGATGGCGCGATTCGGCCCGGCCACAATGCTGAACTGGACATCTGACAGAGCTTTCGGTTGATACATATGACGTAGAGGGTCCCATAACCATTATCCCACGTGGTGGTAGTGCGTATAGGGCCAACGACCCACTCAGATCAATACCCAAATCCGTTAGGCGTATTATTAGGAGCTCGCGGTGACGATCAGTACTCCTGTCGTCCCGTCTCGAGGAAGTGCAACAAGGGCCAGGCCCATCCCTCTCTAGGGCGGTCTCTGCCTGCCCGGCTGCGCCTCGTAATTATCTCACAGGTACCCTCTAGGTCAACCCGACTTCACAACTCTCGCGGGTACCCCTCGGGGTCGACCCGACTTTATTCAGTAAATGTAGTAAAATCCCGGTAAATGTGTGTTCAGAACATCAAGAAGGAATCCGAGGAATCACCCTCGTTGGATTCCTACTCGATGTACCCGTCAGGGCGAACCCGGAGGAATCACGATGGTATTCACACTTGCGGGGTTGCACGACAGTAGCCTCATCGGAGGTGGAGGAAGAAGAATCACCCTCGATAATCCACGTCCGACTAGCTGTGCTACAAAGGCATCATCGGGAGTGAGTTAAGAGGTATCACCCTCATCACTCGAGGATAACTCTGTAGAGTCGAACAACTTAGGGGGTGTGCGGTGCTGTGCTGGTCTTAGCCCGTCGATCACATCGATCGGGGCATTAGTAGCTAAGCGGGGCAACTAGGACAAGGATGGGGTCACAGATGGATTTCATCCAACCTATACTAAGCATTTAGGATATCAGGTAAAGTATCCACAGAAGTTACAATAAACAGGCTATGCATCAGAATAGGATAAAACAATAGCAGCAGCAAGTTCTAAGCAGGAGGGAGAAAGAATAGGTGATATAGGCATGCGTCAAGGGGTTTTTGCTTGCCTGGAAGCTCTGCTGAAAAGGAAGAAGGGTCGTCGGTGACGTAGTCGATCACAGTGGCAGCATCGGTCTCGGGGTCTACCGGAGAGAAGAGGGGGAAGAAACAATAAATATAAGGCACACAGATGTAACACAGATGCACGACATGACAACATGAAGTATTAGGGGTGACCTATCGCAGTACTACACGTTACCGGCGAAGGGGGAAAACATCCGGGAATGTTTTCCCAGCGTTTGGCATTTCGGACAGATGAAACAAAAGGGGACGGTTCCACGTTAAGTATGTTAGAGGTACATGACAGATGAACGGAATGCAATTCGGAATCATCATATTTTTCTGATCGTTTTTCATATATAAATTATTTTAATCTGAGTTACGGTTTATTTTATATGATTTTTCAAAATTTTAATGATTTTCTGGATTTATTTAATTATTTAAATTAGAATTATCCGAAACAGTGTTTGCTGACGTTAGCATGACGTCATAGTGACGTCAGCGATCAACTCTGACTTTGACTGGTCAAACTGACCAGTGGGTCCCACCTGTCAGCGTCTGTTAGGCTAATTAGGGTTTAATTACACTAATTACAGATTAATTAGGCTAATTAAATAATTAGTTTAATTAAACAAATTTAATTAAGTTAATTAATTATTATTTATTTATTTTAATTCTTGTTTTTATTATTATTATTCTTTTTTTTATTTTCGTTTTATCCAGGGGCTGGGCCCAGTGGTCAGTGACACCGCCGGACTTGTCCGGGCTATGCCCTGCCAGGGCCGGACATGTCCGGGCTCAGCAGACGCGCGGGCATAGAGGGGGCCGAACGTGTTCGGGCAGCGCGTGTGCGCGTGGGCGGGTGCGCGCGCGGGAGCGGAGGCGGGCGAGCGGGGCAGCGGCGAGGCCGGGGTGCGGCCAGCTCGGGCGGCGCGCGCGGCGCGGGCGACGGCAGGCAACACGGGGAGTAGCGGTAGTGCGCGGACGGCGGAGCGCGGCGTGGCGAGCGGCGGGGCGGGGCTGCGGGCGTGCGCGGTGCGGCGCGCGAGCGAGACGTGGGCGCGGGCAGGGGAGGCGCGGGTGCGGCGAGCGCGAGCTCGCGCGGGTTCGGGCGGCGGCGACAGAGAGAAGAATTGGGGGCGACGGGGTTCCTCACCCCGATGCAGAGAAGGGGGGCGTCGAGGCTCGATGGAGCCGGCGAGGAAGAGGCGGGGAGGCGACGGCGGGCGGCGAGGCGACGGCGACGTGGACGGGGTGGCGGCGACGGGCGCGGCGTCGGGCGAGTGGCGACGAGGGGAGAGGGAGGGGATTAGGTTAGGGTTCGGGTGGGGGGAGGCCTAAATAGGCCAGGCGAGTGGGTGGGCCGGCTGGGCTGGCCAGCTGGGCCGAGGCCCAGTGGGGAAGGAGGGGTTCTTTTGTTTTTTGTTTTTTTCTCCTTTTTTTTAGTTTCTGTTTTATAAAATGTTTAGAGACGAATTGAGTTTTGTAAAATAAGTGACTAGGCCCAATATTTGCAATGCAATATTATCTACCACCAGAAATTGGTTTGGTGAATATATAATTTCATTTGAATTTTAAATAAATAAAAAGGTGTTAGATATTGCTGTTTTGGTTCTGTTTTAGGATGTAATGGTCATTTAACTATTTTAATTAATGTGGATTATATTTTTATAAATGCTTCTGGATTATTTGCAATATTATGAACATTTTGGTTTCTGGATTTGAACAACTTTTATTTTCACTACATATTTGAATTTCAATTTGAATTGGAATTTGAATTGAGATGTGATGCAAATGATGTTCAAGCTCTATTAAGCAGGGTGACATGGCATTATCAAGGGGTGATCACTGTAGCTATTACATGGGGATGTTACAATTCTCCTCCTCTAACAGAAATTCTCGTCCCGAGAATTAAGAGGTAGGCTGAAAGAAAGCGGGGTATTCTTCACGAAGACGATCCTCGCGTTCCCAAGTGGCTTCATTTTCAGAATGATTCGACCACTGAACTTTAAGGAACTTGATTGCCTTCTGTCGGGTCCGACGTTCAGTTTGATCAAGAACGCGGATCAGATACTCTGGTTAAGACAGATCTTCTCGCAATTCAAGCACTTCATGATCCACTGCTCGGATAGGATCCTTGAAGTAGCGTCGGAGTTGCGACACGTGAAAGACATCATGCACTTGAGAAAGGTTTGGCGGCAATTGCAATTGATATGCCACTTCTCCTCAACGGGCAAGAATACGGAACGGGCCGATGTAGCGAGGAGCCAACTTGCCCTTGATTCCGAACCGATGAGTGCCCTTCATCGCAGTGACACGAAGGTAAGCTTGCTCGCCAGGCTGATAGACCATTACCTTGTGCTTTCGGTCATAGTTGCTCTTCTGACGAGACTGGGCAGTTTTCAAATGTTCACGGACAATGCGGACTTGCTCTTCAGTTTGTTGAATAATGTCCGGTCCAACGAGCGAACGTTCCCCAGTTTCTGACCAATTCAGAGGGGTTTGACACTTACGTCCATATAGAACTTCAAATGGTGCCATCTTCAGACTAGCTTGGTAGCTATTGTTGTATGAGAATTCAGCATACGGGAGAGATTCCTCCCATTTCTTACCGAATGAGATGACACAAGCTCGAAGCATATCTTCAAGCACTTGATTGACTCGTTCAACTTGTCCCTGGGACTGAGGGTGAAAAGCGGTGCTAAAGGACAGATGAGTTCCCATAGCTTCTTGGAAACTTTTCCAAAATCTTGAGGTAAAGAGGCTGCCACGGTCTGAACTGATCTCCAACGGAACACCGTGGAGTGACACGATTCTGGAAACATACAAGTCTGCTAACTGACTAGCAGTGATTGTCTCCTTGACTGGCAGAAAGTGAGCAACCTTAGAGAATCGGTCAATGACGACAAAGATAGCATCATGACCCTTCTGCGATCTGGGAAAACCAGTAATGAAATCCATTTCGACCTTGTCCCATTTCCATTCAGGAATATCAAGTGGTTGCAGAGTACCAGCAGGCCTTTGATGTTCAGCCTTGATGCGACGGCAAACGTCACACTCAGCCACATAGTGAGCAATGTCTCGCTTCATATCAGGCCACCAATATCTCTGTCGGATGTCTTGGTACATCTTGGTGCTACCAGGATGAATTGAAAGAGGCGTATCATGAGCTTCTTTCATGACGCGCGGGGTCAGATTCAGGTGTCCCGTTCTAGGAACCACTAAGCGGTTTTTGAAGTACAAGGCGCCATCAGTAGCAATGGTGAAGAATAAAGGCTTTCCCCTTTTGATATCTCGCTTAATTTTCTCGACCTCAGAGTCAAATTTCTGTATATGCTTGATGAGGTCCTCGAGGTCTGGTTCAACAACCAGGGTATTGAGATGACCCTGTGGAACAATGTGAAGGTTCAACTTGCGAAGTACTTCATAAAGCATAGGTTGCGCTTCCTGAACCATGAGGTTGTTGCAATAAGCCTTGCGACTCAAGGCATCGGCCATTACATTAGCCTTGCCAGGGGTATAAGAAATATTCATGTCATAATCGGCTATTGTCTCGAGCCATCTCTGTTGACGAAGGTTCAGATCTAGTTGGGTGTACAGGTACTTCAAACTCTGGTGGTCCGTGTATATCTCGCAACGATTACCAAGGAGGTAATGTCGCCACAGTTTCAGAGCATAAATTACTGCAGCAAGCTCGAGATCATGTACTGGATAATTTTCCTCGTGAGGACGCTATTGACGAGAGCCATAAGCAATTACTTTGCGCTCTTGCATTAGGACACAGCCTAATCCTTGACGGGATGCGTCACAATATATCACAAAGTCCTTGCGAGTATCTGGGGGTGCTAGCACTAGGGCAGATGTCAACTTATCTTTGAGTGTCCGAAAGCTTTGCTGACATTTTTCTATCCACTCAAACTTAACGCCTTTGTGAAGCAAATCAGTTAGTGGCTTAGAAATCTTGGAGAAGTTCTCGACGAATCGGCGGCAATAACTAGCGAGACCGAGAAAACTTCTGACTTGCTTGACATTCTTCGGGGGAGTCCAGTCAAGAATGGCCTGAACTCGTTCTGGGTTGACAGCGATGCCATCTTTAGAAATCACGTGACCAAGATAAGTCACCTCAGATAACCAGAATTCACACTTGGAGAATTTGGCATATAGTTGATGTTCTCGAAGTTTCTCCAATACCAGCCGAAGATGTACGTCGTGTTCTTCTTCGTTCTTGGAAAATATAAGGATATCATCCAAATAAACCACGACGAACTTGTCGAGGTAGTCCATGAAGATATAGTTCATCAAGCGAGAGCAGGTTGCTGGAGCATTAGTTAATCCGAAGGACATGACGGTGTACTCGTATGACCCATAACGAGTAACGAAAGCGGTCTTCGGAATATCCTCCTTACGAACTCGGGTCTGATGATAACCCAACCTTAAGTCGAGTTTAGAGAACACAGAGGATCCAGCAAGCTGATCATAAAGATCGTTGATCCGGGGAAGTGGATATTTGTTCTGAATTGTAGCTTGGTTAATAGGTCGGTAATCTTGAACCAACCGATTTGTTCCATCCTTCTTCTTAACAAAGAGAGAAGGTGCTCCCCAGGCAGAGGAACTGGGACGAATGAAACCCTTTTTAAGCGACTTGTCAATTTCTTCCTTAAGCTCGAGAAGTTCATGCGGAGTCATCTTATAGGGACGCTTCGCAATAGGGGTAGTGCCAGGTTTCAAGTCGATGACGAACTCGACAGCCCTAACAGGGGGTATTCCTGGAAGTTCTTCCGGAAAGACGTCCGAAAAATCGCGAACGACTGGAACGTTCTCAATTCCCTCAAGAGGTGAGGCATTCAAAGCATTCAGAGCATATATCTGGCTCTCGGCATCTTGAACTGTTCGGGCTGAGTATTTGACTGTCTGGCCAGAAGGATGTGTAAGTTGGACTTTCTTAGCGGCACAGTCAATGAAAGCATTATGGGCTTTCAGCCAGTCCATACCGAGAATGACATCTATGGTAGTAACCTTGAGGGCCATGAGTGAAGCGGTGAACACTAATACTCCAATTGCAATGTGGTTGTTGTGGGCTATCATCGAGGTATTCCACCTGGACCCTGGAGAGCTAACCACCAGCGGAGGGTACATGTTTTCGAATGATAGGTCTTGCTTGCGTGCAAATGCCTCAGATATGAAGGAGTGTGACGCTCCTGAATCAAAAAGAACAGAAGCTGGTATTGAGTTAACAGGGAGGGTTCCCATCACAACAGTCGGTTCATTCTGAGCCTTTTCAGCATCGACATGGTTGGCATGGCCAAGTACAATAGCAGACGGTCCGGTATTATAATTTCTGGGATGATAGCTTCGACGGCTCTTCTTACGTCCCACAATTGATCGCGGTGCATTTTGAGGTTGATCCTGGCGACAGTTGAGAGCAAGGTGCCCTGGGTGTCCACACTTGTGGCATAAACCATCATTATGGGGAGGAGCCATAGTATTGGGCTGTCCACTTGAGATATTCAGTTGTCTTGGGGGTGGAGGCAGACGAGGTGCAACATAAGAAGGCCTCGGTGCAGGGGCAGGTCGATGATGGACATTATGCGGAATCCACACTCTGCGCTTCTCAGCAGGCTGACCCGAGGATGAGCCAACATCACGAGTGCGCTTGAGCGACTCCTGGTACTCATTCAAAGCAGTTTCAATTCGGAAAGACTAGCTGACAAGCGTTGCAAAGTCTGCAGCTTCATGAACAGCAAGTGCGAGCTTTATATCAGGATGCAGTCCTTCACGGAATTTCTCCTGCTTGCGTGTGTCGGTGTCGACGTCATCTTCAGCATAGCGGGATAATTCCAGGAATTTCCTCTGATAAGCATCCACAGTCATTTTGCCCTGTGTGAGTTTGCAGAATTCCTTCTTCTTCTGGTCCATCAGACCCTGAGGAATGTGCCGTGCACAAAAAGCTGACTGAAATTCCTGCCAAGTGGTTACTGTCCCAGCAGGCAGCACACGCCTGTGGCTTTCCCACCATTGAGCAGCTAGACCTTTCAGATGAAATGCCGCAAAGGTGACGTAACTGTCGGGGGCAACTTTAGCGGACTCCATTTCAAACAGGATATCGCGAAGCCAATCATCCGCATCCATAGGATTAGTGGAGTTGCGGTAAACAGACGGGTTGAGGCGCACGAAATCTTGAAGTGATATCGGGCCAGGCTCCTGACGAGCATCGTTGCGTTCTAATTGGTTCACCAGACTCTCATTGAGCTGACGGTTCAATTCAAACTGCTGCATCATTGCGGCAATATAGGGTGGAGGTGGAGGATCGTCAGCCATCCTGCCAAATCAACAGGGGTAGTTTAGCAATAACAACTGCACGTGTAAGAGGTCATTCAGGATGTAACATGAGAAATGAACAAGAAGTGCATTAGATACATATTAGTAGTCAATAAGACATACAGATCCATGCACAGAGTTGGATACAAACGGATAGTACGAGCTCGAAAACACTCGCAGCTAGACAACTAGACGGTGGAGAGGTACCACAACGAGGCATAGCAAAGGCTACACCAACGTCGGAGAAAACTATTGGAGCGAGGAATCTGCAAGTGACAACGCAGGGGGTCCTCGATAAAAGGATCCCGCGGTCCGTGAAAACTGTAAAGCAGAACCTGGCCCTCAACTCGAAGAAAGGGGGGAATAATTCAGAACTCTGGGTGGATGTGATCACGAGAACCTAATGTTAGAGTCAGTAAAACTTTAACCCGAAAAGAAGAGAGAACAGAGTCCCAGAGTAAAGGAGAGGAATAAAAGATCCTAAACCCACCGATGTGCAATGTGGGCCCGTAAGCCACACAGCACTGTTAGTAAAACAGTTTTTGAAAGACTAGACTCAACTTCGGCCAAGGAGTTGGAAAGGGGTTACCTACAGGCAGTCGGCTCTGATACCAACTTGTGACGCCCCCGCTCGACCGTGCACTAATCATACACGCAAATGCACACGATCAAGCCTAGGGACTCACTTGAAGATATCACAACACAACTCTAAGCTCAAAATAAAATAATTCAAGTTTATATTACAAGCCAGGGGCCTCGAGGGCTCGAATACATAAGCTCAATGTCATACAAGCATCAGCAGAAGCATTAGATATCTGAGTACAGATATAAAAGATAAACAGAATAAGCCCTAAGAAGGCGGGGCAAAACAACGACAACGATCGAAAAGGCAAGGCCTCCTGCCTGGGAGCCACCTAAACTACTCCTGGTCGTCGGGGATCTCCACGCCGTAGTAGGCGCCTCCGGGGATCTCCTGCTCCTGGGCTCCATCGTCTGATGTATCATCAAATGGGTATGGGGAAAAGAATAGCAGAGCAACCGTGAGTACTCATCCAAAGTACTCGCAAGACTGACATTAGAACTATGCTAATTATGCATTGGTATCAAGTGGAGAGGCGGTATCTGTGGACTATATAGCAGCAAGGCCAGAATAGAGAGAAAAGCCTAGCCTATCGAAGACTAGCATCTTCAGGGTCTTGCAGCATAAGAAGAGTGCAGATTAGCATAATATAAAAATAACAAACATGTTGAAGCAAAGCCCAGAGATCCTTTCTCGACTCCCTGCGAGAAAGCAATCCCGGAGCTTACAATTAATTAACATGTATCCAGTTCCAGTAGTAATAGATCGGGATACAACACTGAGCGTCCTATTACCGTGGACACGGCTATTCGAATAGATAACTTCCCTGCAGGGGTGCACTACTGTTACCCAGCACGCTCGATTACATCTGGCCGGACACACTTGCTGGGTAATGCCCGGCCTCGGGTAATCGACACGACGTAGTCCTACCTAGGCTCAACAGCGAGGTCCCCGCCGGTCTACATCCTAAGTGCTCAGGGGTCTTGGGCCCATCGCCCTTTACACTCCGGGTCGTTGTGCGCAGGGGGATTCCAGCACCACCTCTGCCTGGATAGCGCGATCCGGCCCGGCCACAATACTGAACTGGACATCTGACAGAGCTTTCGGCTGATACATACGATGTAGAGGGTCCCATAACCATTATCCCACGTGGTGGTAGTGCGTATAGGGCCAACGACCCACTCAGATCAATACCCAAATCCGTTAGGCATATTATTAGGAGCTCACGGTGACGATCAGTACTCCTGTCGTCCCGTCTCGAGGAAGTGCAACAAGGGCCAGGCCCATCCCTCTCTAGGGCGGTCTCTGCCTGCCCGGCTGCGCCTCGTAATTATCTCGCGGGTACCCTCCAGGTCAACCCGACTTCACAACTCTCGCGGGTACCCCTCGGGGTTGACCCGACGTTATTCAGTAAATGTAGTAAAATCCCGGTAACTGTGTGTTCAGAACATCAAGAAGGAATCCGAGGAATCACCCTCGTTGGATTCCTACTCGATGTACCCGTCAGGGCGAACCCGGAGGAATCACCCTCGATGGTATTCACACTTGCGGGGTTGCACGATAGTAGCCTCATCGGAGGTGGAGGAAGAAGAATCACGCTTGGTAATCCACGTTCGACTAGCTGTGCTACAAAGGCATCATCGGGAGTGAGTTAAGAGGTATCACCCTCGTCACTCGAGGATAACTCTGTAGAGTCGAACAACTTAGGGGGTGTGCGGTGCTGTGCTGGTCTCAGTCCGTCGATCACATCGATCGGGGCATTAGTAGCTAAGCGAGGCAACTAGGACAAGGATGGGGCCATAGATGGATTTCATCCAACCTATACTAAGCATTTAGGATATCAGGTAAAGTATCAACAGAAGTTACAATAAACAGGCTATGCATCAGAATAGGATAAAACAATAGCAGCAGCAAGTTCTAATGCAAGCAGGAGGGAGAAAGAATAGGTGATATAGGCGTGCGTCAAGGGGGTTTTGCTTGCCTGGAAGCTCTGCTGAAAAGGAAGAAGGGTCGTCGGTGACGTAGTCGATCACAGTGGCAGCATCGGTCTCAGGGTCTACCGGAGAGAAGAGGGGGAAGAAACAATAAATATAAGGCACACAGATGTAACACAGATGCACGACATGACAACACGCAGTGTTAGGGGTGACCTATCGCAGTACTACACGTTACCGGCGAAGGGGGAAAACATCCGGGAATGTTTTCCCAGCGTTTGGCATTTCGGACAGATGAAACAGAGGGGGACGGTTCCACGTTCAGTATGTTAGAGGTACATGACAGATGAACGGAGTGCATATTCGGAATCGTCATATTTTTCTGATCATTTTTCATATATAAATTATTTTAATCCGAGTTACGGTTTATTTTATATGATTTTTCAAAGTTTTAATCATTTTCTGGATTTATTTAATTATTTAAATTAGAATTATCCGAAACAGTGTTTGCTGATGTCAGCATGACATCACAGTGACGTCCGCGGTCAACTCTGACTTTGACTGGTCAAACTGACCAGTGGGTCCCACCTGTCAGCGTCTCGGCCCAGTGGCTCGGCCCAGTGGTTAGTGATTATTAATTAATTATTATATTATTATTTATTTATTTTAATTCTTATTTTTATTAATATTATTCTTTTTTTATTTTCGTTTTATCCAGGGGCTCGACCCAGTGGTCAGTGACACCGCCGGACATGTCCGGGCTGTGCCCTGCCAGGGCCGGACATGTCCGGGCTCAGCAGATGCGCGGGCACAGAGGGGGCCGGACGTGTCCGGGCAGCGCGTGTGCGCGTGGGCGGGCGCGCGCGCGGGAGCGGAGGCATGCGAGCGGGGCAGCGACGAGGCCGGGGTGCGGCCAGCTCGGGCGGCGCGCGCCGCGGGCGACGGCAGCAGCGGCGGCAGGCAGCACGGGGAGTAGCGGCAACGCACGGACGGCGGAGCGCGGCGTGGCGAGCGGCGAAGCAGGGCTGCGGGCGTGCGCGGTGCGGCGCGCGAGCGAGACGTGGGCGCGGGCAGGGGAGGCGCAGGGCGCGGGTGCGGCGAGCGCGAGCTCGCGCGGGTTCGGGCGGCGGCGACGCGGGTGGCGGCGACAGAGAGGAGAAGGGGGGGGGCGACAGGGTTCCTCACCCCGATGCAGAGAAGGGGGGGCGGCGAGGCTCGATGGAGCCGGCGAGGAAGAGGCGGGGAGGCGACGGTGGGCGGCGAGGCGACGACGACGTGGACGGGGTGGCGGCGACGGGCGCGGCGTCGGGCGAGCGGCGACGAGGGGAGAGGGAGGGGATTAGGTTAGGGTTCGGGTGGGGGGAGGCCTAAATAGGCCAGGCGAGTGGGTGGGCCGGCTGGGCTGGCCAGCTGGGCCGAGGCCCAGTGTGGAAGGGGGGGGGTTCTTTTGTTGTTTTTTGTTTTCTCCTTTTTTTTAGTTTCTGTTTTATAAAATGTTTAGACACGAATTGAGTTTTGTAAAATAAGTGACTAGGCCCAATATTTGCAATGCAATATTATCTACCACCAGAAATTGGTTTGGTGAATATATAATTTCATTTGAATTTTAAATAAATAAGAAGGTGTTAGATATTGCTGTTTTGGTTCTGTTTTAGGATGTAATGGTCATTTAACTATTTTAATTAACGTGGATTATATTTTTATAAATGCTTCTGGATTATTTGCAATATTATGAACATTTTGGTTTCTGGATTTGAACAACTTTTATTTTCACTTCATATTTGAATTTCAATTTGAATTTTAATTTGAATTGGAATTTGAATTGAGATATGATGCAAATGATGTTCAAGCTCTGTTAAGCAGGGTGACATGGCATTATCAAGGGGTGATCACTGTAGCTATTACATGGGGATGTTACACCAGGACAGGACTCCAGGTCTGTCAATGTGACTATGAGCAACAATGATGGGGCAACTGGGTATAGTAACTTGTTTACCGTACTTTCAGTTTGTCAGTCCACCGATTGGTGGGTTGACACAGGGGCTAATATTCATGTGTGTGTGCTGATATGTCATTGTTCTCTTCTTACCGGGTCGCACGAGATTGCTCAGTCCTGATGGGGAATGGCTCGCATGCTTCTGTTCATGGTGTTGGCACGGTAGATCTGAAGTTTACTTCGGGAAAGATCGTGCAACTGAAGAACGTGCAGCATGTCCCCGCCATAAAGAAGAATCTCGATAGTGGCTCCCTTCTTTGTAAAGAAGGGTTTAAGTTAGTGTTCGAGTCCAATAAAGTAGTCGTATCTCGGTATGGACTGTTTGTTGGAAAATGATATGATTGCGGAGGTTTGTTCCGCCTTTCCCTAGCGTATTTCTGTAATAAAGTCATGAACCAAATTCATTATAGCGTGAACGAATCTGAGGTTTGGCATTCACGTCTTTGTCACATTAATTTCGGTTGTATGACGCGGCTAGCTAAGATGGATTTAATCCCGAGTTTCACTTTAGCCAAAGGCTCTAAGTGCCATTCGTGTGTGCAAGCAAAGCAACCTCGTAAGCCTCACAAGCCTACGAAGGAGAGGCACCTGGCACCACTAGAGCTCATACATTCAGATCTGTGTGAAATGAATGGTGTGTTGACTAAAGGTGGAAAGACATATTTTATGACGTTGATTGATGATTCCACTAGATTCTGCTATGTGTATTTGTTAAATACTAAGGATGAGGCTCTACACTACTTTAAAATCTATAAGGCAGAAGTTGAGAACCAACTTGAAAAGAACATAAAACGAGTTCGGTCTGATCGTGGTGGAGAGTACTTTCCTAATGAGTTCGATTTATTCTGTGCGGAACATGGTATTATTCATGAGAGGACGCCTCCCTATTCACCCCAGTCAAACGGGGTTGCCTAACGGAAAAACCGTACTCTAACTGATTTGGTTAACGCCATGTTAGATACATCGGGTTTATCCAAGGCATGGTGGGGGGAGGCTGTATTGACATCATGTCATGTCCTGAATAAAGTTCCCACGAAGGATAATGAGACTACTCCCTATGAGCAATGGGAAAAAAAGAACCACACTCTCTTACTTGCACACTTGGGGCTGTTTGGTGAAATTCAACGTGCCGATAACCAAAAAGCGCAAGTTGGGGCCAAAGACTGTGGACTGCATTTTTCTGGGCTATGCCAAGCATAGCGTCGGCTATAGATTTCTAGTGGTGAAATCTGATGTACACGACGTGAAGGTCGGTACGATCATGGAGTCTAAAGATGCTACATTCATTGAGGATATTTTCCCCATGAGAGATATGCAAAGCACTTCTAGACTGGAATTTGATGAGACTCCTGAACCTGCCATTCCGATGGAATATTATGAACACAAAAGTGATGAAAGTTCCACGGAGGATGACGAGGAAGCTCCTATTAGGAGCAAGAGACAGAGGACTGCAAAGTCCTTTGGTGATGATTTCCTCATGTACCTCGTGGGTGATGACACTCCCAGTACCATTTCAGAAGCTTATGCATCAGCGGATGCTGTCTACTGGAAGGATGCGGTCCGTAGCGAGATGGATTCCATCTTGGCTAATGGGACATGGGAGATCACTGATCGTCCTTATGGTTGCCAACCATTGGGATGTAAGTGGGTGTTCAAAATGAAGCTTAGGCCCGATGGTACTGTTGAGAAGTACAAGGCTAGGCTTGTGGCCAAGGGTTATACCCAGAAAGTAGAAGAAGATTTCTTTGATACTTACTCACCTGTGGCGAGACTGACAACCATTCGAGTGTTACTCTCGTTGGCTGCCTCGCATGGTCTTCTCGTTCATCAGATGGACGTTAAGACGGCTTTCCTTAACGGAGAGCTAGACGAGGAAATTTACATGCAACAGCCAGATGGCTTTGTAGTAAATGGTCAGGAAAGAAAGGTGTGCAAGCTATTAAAATCTTTGTATGGCCTGAAACAAGCGCCTAAGCAATGGCATGAGAAGTTCAATACAACTCTGACATCTGCTGGCTTTGTTGTTAACGAAGCCGACAAATGTGTATACTATCACTATGGTGGGGGCGAGGGAGTTATACTGTGTCTGTATGTCGATGACATACTGATATTTGGGACCCACCTCAAAGTCATTGAGGAGGTCTAGGCTTTTCTATCTCATAACTTTGAGATGAAATACCTGGGGGTGGCTGATGTTATCTTGAACATCAAGCTACTGAGAGATAATGAGGGTGGGATTACACTCTTGCAATCCCACTACGTTGAGAAGATCTTGAGCCGTTTTGAATATTCGGACTGCAAACCTTCTGCAACACCATATGATCCCAGCGTGCGGATTCGAAAATTTGAAGGCGCGACTGTTGATCAATTGAGATATTCTCAAGTGATTGGTTCACTCATGTACCTAGCTTGTGCTACTCGGCCTGACATATCATTTGCTGTGTGCAAACTGAGCCGGTTTGTTTCCAATCCAGGAATTGTGCACTGGCATGCTGTTGAGCGAGTCATGCGTTATTTGCAAGGTACTGTGAACTATGGAATTCACTATCCTGGGTACCCGACGGTACTTGAGGGGTATAGTGATTCGAATTAGATATCTGATGCTGATGAGATGAAAGCCACAAGTGGGTATGTCTTCACACTTGGTGGTGGTGCTGTTTCCTGGAAGTCTTGCAAGCAGGCGATCTTAACGAGATCGACAATGGAAGCAGAACTCACAGCATTAGACACATCATGCGTCGAGCAGAATGGCTTCGAGAGCTTTTGATGGATTTGCCAATGGTTGATAAGCCAGTCCCGGCTATCCTTATGAACTGTGACAATCAAACAGTGATTGCCAAGGCTAAGAGTTCAAAGGACAACCTGAAATCCACAAAGCACATAAGAAGAAGATTGAAATCTGTCAGAAAATCAAGAAACTCCAGAGTGATAGCGTTGGATTATATCCAGACGGCTAAAAATCTGGCAGACCCTTTTACGAAAGGGCTATCACGGATTGTGATAGAAAATGCATCGAGGGAGATGGGCATGAGACCCACGTAAGTTGCCATGGGGGTAACCCAACCTATGTGATCGGAGATCCCATGAATTAGGACCTGGGAAAACAATCCAGCGGTCAACTGAGGAGAGTATCCTTACTAACCCACTCCGTTGAAGATGCAATACTCTCGTAATCTGTAAGGCAGGCTGACTTTTGTCTTAATGTGTTCCAAAGCTTGTGTAAGCAAGATGCTATCCTACAGAGCATTCTTTGGAGGAACACACCTATGTGAGCCCGACTGCTGGTCGCAGTCTATGAGATTGGGTAATCTCTAGAAGCTCATGAGAAGGTAAGGAGTATGACTAATAAGCTCCACCCGTGGGGTTTAGCCTTCGGCAGCCACGTATCAGCTGACAATAGGCGAAACTTCTGCACGCCAAACTGACAATTCAAGGCATAGTCCATTGTTCAGTTGTGAAGAAGTCTAATCCTGTTACTCTAGGTGGAAGTTCAACTTAACAGTCTCCACTGATTTTTTTTGGTATATCAAACATTGTTTGGAACAGTTGACAAACTTATGTGCCTCGAGATCTGGTGGGGGATTGTTGGATTATGGATGGGCTTAGGACCATATAAGACAATAATCCCTGGTTAATCTCTAAGGCCCATTTAGGTGCATGGCAAGTGGTGGGAAGTTTAGTACCATACTGCTACAGTAAGAAGAGTGAGACCCCTTTATAAGGGCTGCTCTACCACATGCCATTGGGAGCTTGGGAAGAGGAGCTGTACACGCGCACTCCTCCTCCTCCGCCGCCCGCCTCGCCTCGCCTCGTCATGACGCGCGCGCGCGCCGCGGGTTGCGGGAATGAGCCGAGCCGAGCCTTATTTTTGTCGGTCAGGAATGGTTAATTAATTAACGAGTCGCTAATAGAAGTGCCACTGTCCGAGACATTGGACCGTGGGTTGTTCGCGGACTCGGTCATGGGCCTGAGCCTAGGCCCATCTACCTGATGGCCTATATAAGAAGGTGCTGGCTAGTGGAGTGAACCCTAACTCAGTTCACTCACTCCTTGCACAACCCTAGCCGTCATCTACTGTTCCTCTCTCTGTGCTGCTTCCGGCGATCCCCTCCCGGCGACCACGTGCATGGTTGGTCGGGAGAGCAGGTGCCTCCGGAACCCTGTCGTTCGAGATCCTGCCCGGGAGAACGGCAATAAGGTTTTTGGGGAGCGTCTCGACGCGACTGCTCCCGATCTGTCCCCGTCTCCGTCGTCTTCGTCCTCCTCTGCTTCCACTACTTCCCCTACATCGACCCCATGGTGAACGACACCGCTGCCGCCAAGAAGAAGGCCACGGACGACGCCGAGGCTGCTGCTGCCGCGGCCGCGTTGGCTTGGCCAACCGGAGGGTATGATCTGTTCATCCCTCACTTACCTGTTTATGTGCTTATTCATGTGCTGGACGTATATATACTGTTCATAGATGTTTCGGTTCTATGTACTGTACGTGCTCACATGCTTAGGTATCAGTATGAGTTGCATACTGTGATTGCCATGTTTACTGTTTACTCATGGATTAATCTAATCGAAAAAGTGCTAATATTTCCAACACTAGCTTGGCAATCAATACTGCAATTTTGCTATTTCTTATTCACTACACTATGGGCTACAATACACTCAGCTCATTTCACACCAGAATATAAAATATGCTATGTTGAGACGCTAAACCAAATTTTCAATCCAACATTTATATTTGGACTAGACTTTTGGCCAACATTTGATATATGGTCGTAAAAATATGACTAATGGCAAAATGGTGTTTCTTTTTTTAGTAGAATTTTGAAATGATGCAATTTCCTGAAAAGCAAATTTAACCATTTTTCATATGGACTACTCCCTTCGTTCCTAAATATAAGTCCTTTTAGAGATTTCAATAGGGACTACATACGGAGCAAAATGAGTGAATCTACACTCTAATATTGAAATATCTAAAAAGACTTATATTTAGAAACGGAGGTTGTACATGTTAGTTTCATATTTTGACCAGAATTTCATCAAAATTATGAATTTTGCACGTAAAAAATGATAAAATTTATAAAAATCAGCATGCTATTTTCAAATCTTAAAAATGAGAGTTATGTTTTGATCAAAACACTGAAATTTCAGCGCAAAAATATTATATATTATTTAATATGAACATGCTTATTTCTTATCTGAATGTCAACATTTTTCATGGAAGCATGATTTCAAAATATCACCCATTTGTTCATATTTCGAAAATGAGGTTTCTATTTTAACCAGCATGCTATTTACAAATCTCGAAAACGAGGGTTCTGTTTTGACCAAAACGCTTAAATTTCAGCTCAAAAATATTATATATTGTTTAAAATGGACATCTTATTTAAAAATCAACATTTTTCAAGATAGCAATATTTCAAAATATCACCCATTTTTCATGTTTCAAAAATGAGATTCCTATTTTGACAATTATTTGATCAAAATTATTAATTGTGCACGTAAAATGATTATTATTTTTAAATAAAATCAACACACTATTTTTAATTTTAGAAAATAAGGTTTCTATTTTGAAATTTTGAAAACCAACGCTAAATTTCATGTTTCAAAATGAGGCTTCTGATTTGACTTTATTTTGATAACAAGTATGAAATTTGACTATAATTTAATCAAAATTCAAAAAACTGCACGTCAAAAAATGATAAAATTACGGAAAACCTCCATCACTAAAAATGCATTATTTGATGGTTTCCACTTTTCAATCCGTCGATGTGTTCATAATTCCTATCGAGGCTTCCATTTTGACCAGTCCATTTCAAATTTCAAAATGAGACTTCTAAGTTGACTAGAACTTCACGAAAATAGTGCCAGTCCATCAAATATAGTAAAAACCAAATTACAGTGTCACAGGTGAAATAACATCTAAAATAAGGTGGAGCACCGCATGGAAAACCGTCTAATTCATTTTGTTCTCACTCTTACATCCCAGAATTTGTATCATTCTCCACCTTAACACCTTGTGCCGACTTCACATTTCTTTTCCTGCAGGAATCAACATTTGTTAATAGGATACCAAAGAAGAGTTGAGCATGTACATTACACATGAACACGAAAACACCAACTTCACTGATTTTCGCTTCGCAGCAGCAGACGCCAACTTCACTACTTTTATTCCCACAACTTTTGCTACAACATTCCTAGCAGGTCATATTCTCTTCATCCCACATTTTATCTGTTCTTCTTTACTGACCTTTTTAGAGCCTTTCCTAGAACGGTTCAGAAACATTAACACGATACTAACAAAGACTGAACATGTACATCAGACATGTAAAGGCAGACACTAACTTCACTAATTTCTTCGCACACCCTTTGTTGGAATATTTCTAGCAGACACTTCCTTGTCCTCTGGTTTCCCCTTCCTCCCAGCTTTCACCTTTCCAGCACACTTCCGTTTCCAAATAGATGAATAGACTACCAACATACTAAACATGTTTAACTACGCATCACAATGCTAAATACTCACTTCTTTGGCTTTGCACAACCTTCTTCTGCATCCTCCAATGGTCTCTTCTTGACCCTCGCCACCTTATCATCTTCTGCATTTTGAATCTTTCTCTTTTCTCTTCCTCTTCCTAGTGCCTTTTGCTTTCTTGGCAAAATTGAAGAAAAATATTTTAACACTCTTCAAGGGAAGAAACTACACTAAAAGCACGTATGAAAATGAACAAAGAGGTAAACATGTACACGAACTTCATTGGCTTTTTTTGCCTCTCAACCTCTCGCGCTTAGATTGCATCCTCTTGTTGGATTCTTCGGTAGTTGGTCTCCCTTTTGGTACTATTGGGATTGGGTCTTCGACTTCATCGGCGCAACATTCGCGAGGAGAAAAGAAGTAGGCAGGCAAAGGAACAAACGATTTCCGACCATGATCCCAATCCGTTTTTTCTTCGTCAACCAATATACTCATGAGGAACTTGAAAGAACATGCGGTGCCCCCATGTTTGGTTTTGGTAATTGATGACAATTCCTATGGACTAATGGTTGCCTTGAGTTATATTTGAAGGGTTTGTACATAGGCTTTTCTTGAAGTCCATTTGTTGGTTTCAAGGAGAGTATGTGATGACCAAGGTGCTATTCAAGGAGTTGTCCAAAGATTGGTCATATGAGAGTTGAGTGTATTGCAAGTATGTCTTGAAGAAGAAGATTGTGTGAACATTCATGTTTACCTTCAAGACATCATCTTTATGAAGAGAGAAGATTTTGATTGAGCCTATTGCAAGCATGTCTTGAAGAAGAAGATTGTGTGAACATTCATGTTTATCTTCAAGACATCATCTTAATAGAGAGTGCTGGAAAGATTCAAGGTTGATCAAGACTAAGTACAAAGAGTGAATCAAGTTGATCAACACACAAAGCGTAGAAGTTGTACCGAGTGGGATCATGTGATCTCATGGTATGGTAAGTATTGTCCATTACGCTTTGTGTACTAACCCATGTTCTTTGTGAGAGTTCCTTGTGGGGTTAGGTATGTTTCCATGGGTGTGCATCAAAAGGAAGATCTCATACAACACATGGAGGATGACATCAAGTGGTGATCGTCATCAAGTTTGCGATGTGCAAATTCAAGTGGAGCATCACGAAGAGATCATGCTTGAAGCTTTCCGTCCATTATGGTGACAATGGACTTGTGAAGATGTGCCGAAGAGTGGCTCACCCATAGTGGTGTATGGGGGAGCAATCAACTAGTCTTCATCGAGCCAACACAATCAAGAAAGGTGGTCCAACTTGAGGAAGTCAAGATCGTCATCATCTAGCTCAAGTGGACTATATGCAAGGCAAATGTTTGCCCTGGATAGGTTTTCTATTTTGCCGGTCTCATGGTGGTAGTTGGGAGACCGGGTTATAGGATCGTTTGCCGTACTATCAAGGGGGGCTCTCGTATGAGTAGCTTGATCGTATCGTTCGTAGAGAGCTCAAACCATTGCATCCTTGCATCATCTTTCTTGGTTCTTGTTTGGTTTTTCTCTGTGTGAGTCTTTGAGCTTTTTGTCACCTTCATGACAAGCTCAAGGTCATCGAGAACGGATTTCATTTGCTTCATCTTGTATGTTCTCGATGTTGGGGTTTATGCCGGATCTTCACTGATAGAGGTTTCACATCTCTATATCATAGGCATATCTCTACTGCCACTTCTTATTATAACTGTTTGCTT
Source organism: Elymus sibiricus (assembly GCA_039707655.1). Taxonomy (NCBI): domain Eukaryota; kingdom Viridiplantae; phylum Streptophyta; class Magnoliopsida; order Poales; family Poaceae; genus Elymus; species Elymus sibiricus. The sequence goes on from CM077672.1 coordinate 278,113,530, forward strand.
GGATAGTACTCGTCGTCTTCTATCCAACAAGCTTGAGTTTGCTCAATTCGGAGCTCATTTGCAGAAGTTATGGCAGTTCTGGTTTGGATAGTACTCGTCGTATTCTATCCAACAAGCTTGAGTTTGCTCAATTCGGAGCTCAGTTGCAGAAGTTATGGCAGTTCTGGTTTTCCTGCTTCCATCTGTTTGCTTGGGCTATTTTGAAGCTCTCTAGCGGTAGTACCGCCCTGGGCAGCGGTAGTACCGCTTGCGCGGTACTTCCGCGGTTCCAGTGCCGCGGGCACTACTGCTTGTTTTTGGCTTCTGGACTCGCTTTCGCTTCGACGACAGTAGGGCGGTAGTTGGGCACGGTAGTACCGCTCTGACCCGCGGTAGTACCGCTCCAGCGGTACTGCCGCAGTTCAGTGCTACTGGCTGTTGGATACTACTCGTCTTCATCTATCCAACAAGCTTGAGTTTGCTGGATTCGGAGTTCACATGTAGAAGTTGTGGCAGTTCTGGTTTTCTTGCTTCCATCTGTTTGCTTGGGCTATTTTGAAGCTCTCTAGCGGTAGTACCGCTTGCACGGTACTTCCGCGGTTCCAGTGCCGCGGGCACTACCGCTTGTTTTTGGCTTCTGGACTAGCTCTGCCCTTCAAGCGGAAGTAGAGCGGTAGTTCCCAGCGGTAGTACCGCCCCGTGCGGCACTACCGCGCTGCCCTCCCCTACTACCGCTGTTCTAGCCGTTTGCTCAACACTACGCGGTAGTACCGCTGGTGGGAGCGGTAGTACCGCTCCGGTGGCACTACCGCCTCCTTGACTTGTTCAGTTGAACGCAGATAGCCGGAACTTCCGTGCCAGCGGAAGTACCACTCACCCGAGCGGTACTACCGCTTGTGCACGGGCTGAAGGGCATAACGGTTGGATTTTTCCCTTCCTATTTAAGGGGGTCTTCTTCCCCATTGGTTCTAATGACTTGAGCTCGTGTTCTTCCCCCATTGTTGACCTTCTTCGAGCTTGCTATCTCCCAATCCCTCCAATGATTCTTGCTAGTTCTTGAGGGAAAAGAGAGAGGAGATCTAGATCTACGTTTTCACCAATCACTTTCTCCTCTATGTGAGGGGAACCCCTTGGATCTAGATCTTGGAGTTCTTCGTGTTCTCTTCTTCGTTCTTCCTCTCATTTTCCTCCCTAGCATTAGTTGCTTTGGTGGGATTTGGGAGAGAAGGACTTGGGCACTCCGTGTGCCCTTGCCATTGCATTTGGTGCATCGGTTTGAGTTCTCCGCGGTGATACGTGGAAGTGAAGTTGAGAAGCTTGTTACTCTTGGGTGTTTGGGCACCCTAGAGCTTGTTCCTCTTGGGTGCCTTGGTGCCCTAGACAGTTGGTGTTGTCGGAGCTCAATCATTGTGGTGTAAAGCTCCGGGCAAGCGTCGGGGTCTCCAATTAGGTTGTGGAGATCACTCCGAGCAATTTGACGGGTACCGGTGACCGCCCCCAAGGGTTGCCAAAGTGTACGGGTTCGGTGACCGCCCCCAAGGGTTGCCATTTGTACGGGTTCGGTGACCGCCCTCAAGGGTCCCTTAGTGGAATCATGGCATCTTGCATTGTGCGAGGGCGTGAGGAGATTACGGTGGCCCTAGTGGCTTCTTGGGGAGCATCGTGCCTCCACACCGCTCCAAACGGAGATTAGCATCCGCAAGGGTGTGAACTTCGGGATACATCGTCGTCTCCACGTGCCTCGGTTATCTCTTACCCGAGTCCTTTACTTATGCACTTTACTTTGTGATAGCCATAGTGTTTCATGGTATATATCTTGCTATCACTTAGTTGTTTATCTTGCTTAGCATAAGTTGTTGGTGCACATAGGTGAGCCTAGTTGTTGTAGGTTTTGTGCTTGACAATTTAACCGCTAGGTTTATTCCGCATTTGTTCAAGCCTAAACCGTAATTATTTTAAAGCGCCTATTCACCCCCCTCTAGGCGACATCCACGATCTTTCAGAACTCCATCACCTCTTTTGACTGTGATTCGTTAGCTGCGACTGTGAATAAAGCTTCACTAGCCATGCTACATAGTTCTGGTACTTATTCATGTGCTCAGATCATACATGCATATTCGAAGTCCTCGAAGAACAAAACACTGGCTTGACATCCATTGTCTATCTTGCCTTCACAAAAATTACTGGATATATGCGCACACCAAGATGATACATAACGAAAAATATATATGCGCATGGATAATCCTCGCTTTCCATCTTTTCCACATTTACAAGGTCCTGCAGAGATGGTGGTGACCTTGTTCTTATGGTATTCTTTCGTGTTGATCGAGAGGAGTAAGCATGGCGTCTGGGGATGGAGATGGACCAGGCATAACAGCGCGCTAGTGTTGCACCAGGCCTTGCAGATGCACCTAAACTGCGACAGCGACTTGACATGCAGTCGGGCCATGATCTCCAACACATTGTCGGGGCCGGATTTTCGGGACACAATATCCCAGGAATTAACCCCTCGTGTCGTCACCAGCCCCAAGATCATTGTTACTAGTGGACACGTCCTTGTTACAGATTACCAAGCAATTACAAGAATTGGATACAAGACCATAAAGGTCTAATGATACAACAATGATTTCTAATAGCGGATGGCGGAAGCGAGTAGCGGATCTCCATCTCTGGTGGGGCTCCATTCCCACAGGAACAGCTGACCTGGATAACTCCTATCCCGCGTGGCTGCTATCTCCGATTCCTAGGTTGCGGGGTGTGCCTTCGTAGTGCTCTTCTCCTAATCGTGATCTGGCCAAGACAATAGCCAGGGACAAGCCAGTGAGTACGTTTGAATGTACTCGCAAACATCATGAACAAAAGATATACCAAACGCAATAGAGTGCATATGATCACGATGGACTAATTTATATGCATATGCTGACCGAAATTTAAGCATGGCATGATAAATATCAATACGGTGTGGGTGGCTGAATATATATATATATATATATATATATATATATATATATATATATATATATATATATATATATATATATATATATGTATATATATATATATATATCATTTTAGTAGTAAGTCGGGAATTATAAAAGGGAACATCGGGCGTTAGACCGCCTGAGGATTCCAAGAAAATAAATGCCAAACGGGTGTCTGAATGCGACGCCTCGAGAGGTTTTGAAAAGAAATGCCAAACGGGTGTCTGAATGCGACTCCTCGAGAGGTCTTGAAAAGAAATGAGTATCCAGGTGGCACAACCATCCCAAGAGATACTGAAAAGAAATGAGTATCCAGGTGGCACAACCATCCCAAGAGATACTGAAAAGAAATGAGTATCCAGGTAGCACAACCATCCCAAGAGATACTGAAAAGAAATGAGTATCCAGGTGGCACAACCATCTCAAGAGATACTCAAGGATACACATAAAAGAGAGAGGTTAGTCCATGTCAGTATTCAGGTTAACAATAATATTCATGGTAGCATCAGTAGTGATAATAATCATCCTACAAAAGTTAATCACGATCAATTTATTTATTTCCTCCGAAGACCGACACTAGGACCGACACTTGATCAACCCAGACTGTAGTCCTTAACCGTGGGCATGGCTATTCGAATAGGTTATAAAACTCTGCAGAGGTTGTACTCTTTACCCACAAGTAAAGGATTTCTTTAGCCAACACCGAGATGCTGACTAATTCCAATTACGGCCTTTGGGTTGAAAACACACCTGACCAGCACACACCAGCTTAACCGTTCTGATGCCCGGAATCACCCAAGGCATCACCCCAGAAAAACTCTAAGATGGGGAGACCACTGTCTCGAATAGCATGGGATCACAATTTATAACGCGCGGAATGCAAGGGGTGCCCCCCTCTCGGCCTAGCCGGATACACCCATGCCCCCTGACCCGATGACTGGCATTATACCTGGATCCTGGAAACCTTCATCGCGGCCCCTCTGTACGGTGTCTGCAGGAAAGGGGTTAACAACTTACTGAACCGTACCCTACCTGTGGCAGGGACAAGTGGCAGCACGAAACAAGTATGGGGGTTACCGGAACAAGACTCGATCTACGGTCGACTCAGGAGGTTTAAGTTTTCCTGCAGTGGTTAGTACAATATATTTTCTTGGTAGTACCCAACAGGGTCACCACCTGGCATGTCCCAACATGCCCTCACTGATCATTCTCGTCACAACGAGTTTTCAGTCTCATGGTCACTTTTCTCGTGACTGATTCTTTCCTGCAGATTAGTCCGGACCAACATAGGCATATGTGACATGTGAAAAGAACCACACTCACTCATACTTCATGTTTAAGTGAAGGTAAAGTATTATCCAAGGATCATGCATGTATAACTAGCAATATGAAAATTTTATTTGAATTCAACATATTCATGATTCAATTATTCTTGCAAACAATCAACCATGCATTCACCATATCAAGTGTTCAAGATGCTTGCCTTAAGCATGCAGAATGATTGGGTGCACTCCAAAACTTTGAAATTTTCATCTTCCCTCCATTTTCCTATTTTCAAAATATTGCAATTACCACATAATTTGAAAATAGTACAAAAAAGTTGTTTGAATTTTTTTGAAATAAATACTAAAATAAACTAGATGAAAAATTAGGAATAACAGAAAAAGAATCAATTCATTTGGAGTTGGGAATAAAAAGTTGTGAGGGTTTTGATTTCAGGGACTTTTCTGTAATTAAAATCACCACATCTGGGTCCCTAACAGATTTAAAAGAAAACGGTTCAGAGTGGAATGCGTTTTCCAAAGAAGAAGGCGGACTCACAGAAATACGTTTTCACTTACAGACTCGGGCATGGATTCTAGTCACTGACGGTGGGTCCCGCGGGCCCACCAGTCAGGTTTGACTGGTCGCCCGCGCCTTCCCTCCCACGGCAGAACAGAGAAGGCGGCTGCCGGCGGCAATTGCCGGCGAACGGCGACGAATCTTGGAGAGCTAAGCCCACCAACGTGCTCAGGTGGTCCGTGCGGTCCCTCCGGTACTCGACATAGTCGGGAAGAGGGATGGAGTCGCCGGCGGCGAGGTTCTCCAGCGGACGGCGGCGTCGGGTGAAAGGGGGCTTTTGCCCATGGCGCATCTCCGGAGAAATTGAGGGGCGTGTCGTGGTTGAGGGGTCAAGGAGAAGCTAGTGGTGAAGAGAACGAAGAGGGGGAACCTTTGGTGGCGTCGGAATCAACCGAAAGGCCATGGCGGCCGTGGTTGCCGGAGGCGGGGAAGGTGACCGTATCCGATCGATTGGCTGCTCTAGTAAGCTTCAAAGGAAGGAGGAGTGGTGGTTAGGAGCTGAAAGAGCCCGGGGTGGGTTTATATAGCGCGGGGGAGGTCGGTTTGAGTGTTCCAGAAGGTGGCCGAGGTGGCGGCAGCCATTAATGGCGGAGGAGGACGGTGGCGAGGCCGTTGGGTAGGTGAGGTGGTCGGCAGGGTTAGGCGAGGGCGGTGGCCATCCAAATTTACGCCAGGGGTGCGTTGGCTAGCTCGGGCGCTTGGCGGTGGCGTGTTTGCCACGGTGTCGGTCGTGGCCGGCGCTGGTCGGCGGTGGACGGCGGTGGCCGGCGCTAGAGGCCAAGCTCGGGTGTCGGTGCTCGCTGTGGCTCCTCCACAAAGCTATCTGGACAGGTCACGCGCAAGGGGGAGGCAGCAAGGACGCGGCAGGGGCTCGGGTGCCAGCAGCTGCAGCTCGGGCGCTCTGCTCGCGCCCAGTGCACGAACACAGGCTGCTCATCGAAATGCTAGAGTGGCCTAGATGGTTCTAGTGTAAGTGAAATTTAGCAGAGTAGGGCTCCTCTAGATGGCAAAGCTGGTGGACATGCTAGTTTAGCCATATGACCTAGTGTGCAATGCATGTTAGAAAGATGCAATGTTTCTGCCTTGCCCACAAGCTGTTTGACAGAATGCCAGGGGAACCTAGGGGATTTTGTTAGGCTTGGGATTTGGCAGGATGAGGTCTCCTTGGATGATAAAGATGATGGTGTAGTTGGTTTTGTAAAAAGAAAAACTTGCTAGTGCAAATTTTGGAGAAATTCAGTTCTGGACAGAAACTACAGGGATTTATTTGGTAAACTTAAGTTATGCTAATGGAGCTGGTATTCTGGACTTAAGGGTTTGGTTGGAAGGACTATAAGGTGGAAAAATTTCAGAATTATTGGAGCAAGGAAAATTGGGGTTGCAGTTATAACTCAAGAATGGAACAGAATTGAAAAGTGAAAGTTTTGCTCAAAATTTTCAAAGGACCATGTTGGTTTTTTTTTTTGCATAAAAGTGATCTATAGGTATCTCTTGACCCTTCATAATTTTTGTGGAATTTTAGGAGAATTATTTAAAATAGCTATAGTGCAACAAGAGCATTTCAAAGCTTGAAAATGCTATTAAAAGAATTATTTTGGGCAAATTTTATTATGAAAATATTTCCTACTGTTATTTAAAATATAAATGAAATGATTGAAGAAAACTACCAAAACCCATAATACTTTTCCAAAATTTTCTATATGGAGGAAAGAGTTTTGGAAAACCAATAACAGAGAAGATTCTGAAATAATAAATGACCTCATATAATTCAAAATTTTATTTCTAGCCAAATTTTACTTAATAAAAATATGATTAAATTTTTGGGGTGTTACACATATGCTCCTCTCCATTGCCGTAGCAGTCTCGTCACCCATGGTTTGATAGATCGGTGGCACCTTGCCTAGCCAGATCATGTCTCGTCGTATGAGCAATTTATTTGATCATTTTTACTTGCGAGAACTTCAACTTATTATGGGCCTTACAGAATTTTAAGATGAGCCTAATAATCTGACAAAGGGGTACATTTTGGTGACAAAAAGGTGTGTTTGGTTTGAGCCTGTTTTTACCGTAAAAATTTACTTTTGGGTAACCCAAGATTTTTTTTGTCGGTGAGTTGGCCAGTATGAACAAGAAAAATAAATCAGATTTGGTTGCCCCCTCCATTTCGATATACAATGTCTCCCTCGTATTTTGGGTCCAACTTTGTTGATTAATATTAAGCATCAAAATATGAGTTTTTTAGAACAAAATATAAGTTAACTAGCACTGATTCATATAAGTTAATCTGTCTGAAAAGAGTTTCCAAAGCATCTTCGGACTGACATGCGCGTTCAGCTGGAAGCGACCCAGCACACGGAATCTTGCCGGACTTGTATACGAGCCGGATTCAGACACTATACTAGAAACGAAAACATCTCCTATCTGACTCGAACAGAGGCTGCACGTATGCTACTAGGAAACGGACAACTTTGGCCCTTTATATACAGATACATAGATTCGCCCTTGTAATCGTCACAGCCGGGAGTCCCCCAAATTTTGGTTGAACTCTCGTTTCGCCACCCAAGAAATTGCCGATTTTGTTGGGAAGGTTGCATTGTTGCTTGTTCGTTGCTAATCGCCGACATAAACCTGCGGTAGTGGAGGCTGTTAGATGTGTGTTTGGTGTGTGTCCTCTGCGGTACTACCGCCCGAGTGCGGTACTACCGTTCTGAGTGCGGTACTACCGCTTGTAATATCTCACATGTATATGTACTGGCTTTTGGCCCACAGTGAACATTAGTTGCTCTTTATCTAACATGGTATCAGATGCGAGGTTGTTCCTCGTGCTCCACCTCCACCGTCGCTGCCGCTAGGAACTCTGGCCGACGTCTCTGCCCCGCGCCCGCCCGCTGGTCCGGCCGCGGCTGCTCCTCCCCGTCCTCTACACCGCGCCGGTCGCCGGCCGCCTCTGTCTCGCGCCAGCCCGGTCTCCGGTCGCCCCTGACTGCGCCGGCTCCGGCCGCCCCCGTCCGCCAGGCCCCCCCCCCGCCTCGCCCAGGCTCACCTCCGCGCCGTCCCGCGCCCGGCCTCCTCCTCCGGCCGGCTCCTGCCTGGACTCCTCCTCGCTCGGCCTCTGCCCAGCGATTTGGTCGATCCCGATCCCGATCCAGCGGCTCTGCGCGGTACTACCGCTGATCAGCGCGGTACTACCGCCCGAAGCGGTACTACCGCCTGTCACTGCCGCTCTACTTCCGCTGGTTTTTTATAAGCGGTAGTGCCCACGGCACCGAATCGCGGAAGTACCGCGTAAGCGGTACTACCGCTGACCAGCGTGGTACTACCGCCCTGAGCAGAGCGGTACTACCACTGGGAAGAGCGGTACTACCGTTCAGGGTGAGCTCGTCATGTCTTCGTCGGGCTATGTGGCTGTTCCTCGGTGCTCGGTGATCTTCGATGGAACCAACTATGCTGAGTTTGTGGGTTTCATGCGCATCCACATGCGCGGTCTTCTCCTGTGGGGCGTTCTCTCTGGCGAGGTTCCCTGTCCGCCCTGTCCTGTTGCTCCTGTGGCTCCTACCCCGCCGGTGCCGCCTGTTCTTGCTGCTGATGCTTCTCAGGCTGATCGGGATACAGCCAAGGCCCGTGACGATGCTGCGGTTGATGCTTATGATCAGCAGGTATTCGCCTACTCAGATGCTCTTGCTGTTTACCGAGATGATCTGTCTGCTTACACTCAGTGGTGCAACGATGATGCTCGAGCTGCTGCTGTTCTCACTGCGAGTGTCTTACCTCAGTTTGCGTCTGAGTTCATGGGTCTCGGTCCTGTTGCTGCGATGTGGTCCTATCTTTGTCAGCGATATCAGCCATCTGGTGATGCTCTCTACTTATCTGTGGTGCGTCAGGAGCACGCTCTTCAGCAGGGTGACTCTTCTGTTGATGAGTTCTACTCACAGAGCTCTGCCATCTGGCGCCAGCTTGATTCTCTCAGGACAGTTGTTTGTGGTACTTGCCGTTGTTGCCAGACTGTGCGATCTGACTTGGAGTTTCATCGCCTCCATGAGTTCTTATCTCGCCTTCGTCCAGAGTTTGAGCCTCGGCGTGCTCACCTGCTTGCTCGTGGTCGTGTTCCTATTTCGGAGGTGCTTGCAGAGCTTCGTGCTGAGGAGACACGCCTCCGTTCTGCTGGTCTGCTTGTGGTTCCCACTGTTCTTGCTGCCCGAGCTCCTGTGCCGTCTGCTCGCCTTACCACTCCACCGCTCCTGCCCACACCTCCAGGGGGGCGGGTCACCCTCCTTCTTCAGGAGGGGGTCGGCCGCGCTCGCACACCTTCTGTGGCTACTGCAACAGGCCAGGTCATCCAGAGTCTGATTGTCACAAGAAGCGGAAAGACCTGAAGCGCTCTTCTTCTAGTTCCTCGACCTCGTCGCTCACTGACCAGGATATTGTGCGGCTCAAGCGAATGTTGGCTTCCTCTGGTTCTTCCTCGACGGGATCTGTTGCCGCTGTGACTGCCATCACCACTCCGCCCCCGCCGGAGCATACTCAGTCAGGTACATCCTCGTGGGTTCTGGATTCTGGAGCTTCCTTTCATATGTCTTCTGATTCTTCTGCCTTATCTTCTCTTCGACCTCTTGATTTTCCTCTTAATGTTCTCACTGCCGATGGCACACCTCTTCCTGTTGCTAGTCGTGGCATCCTTTCCACTCCGTCCTTTTCGGTTCCTAGTGTTTCTCATGTTCCTCGTCTTACCATGAATCTCTTTTCCGCTGCCCAACTTACTGATTCTGGCTGTCGTGTCATTCTTGATGCCGACTCTTGTTCTGTTCAGGATCGTCACACTCAGGCTCTGGTTGGTGGTGGCCCTCGGCGCCGTGAGTCTGAGGGCCTTTGGGAGGTTGACTGGCTTCGTGTTCCTTCCGCTGCTACCACATATGCCAGCTCTCATGCTCTTGCTGCCTCCTCTTCTGCGTCCTTCCAGCAGTGGCATCATCGTCTTGGTCACATCTGTGGCTCTCGCTTGTCCTCATTAGTACACCAAGGCGTCTTAGGCCCTGTCTCCGGTGATGTTTCGTTGCATTGTGAAGGATGTAGGCTTGGCAAACAGACTCAGTTACCTTATCCTACCAGTGAGTCTGTATCTCAGCGTCCTTTTGACTTAGTTCATTCTGATGTATGGGGTCCTGCTCCTTTTGACTCGAAAGGGGGTCATCGCTACTATGTTCTGTTTATTGATGATTTCTCTCGCTACACTTGGCTTTATTGTATGAAATCTCGCAGCGAGGTTCTCCCCATATACAAGCGTTTTGCTGCCATGGTTCGCACTCAATTTTCCACGCCTGTCCGTATCTTCTGTGTTGACTCAGCTGGAGAGTATATCTCTCACATGTTGCGTGGTTTTCTTGCGGAGCAGGGTACTCTTGCCCAATTCTCTTGCCCTGGTGCCCATGCTCAGAATGGTGTTGCTGAACGCAAACATCGCCATTTGCTTGAGACGGCTCGGGCGATGATGATCGCCGCCTCTCTTCCACCCCATTTTTGGGCTGAGGCCGTTTCCGCATCCACCCACCTCATCAACATTCAACCTTCGCTCTCCTGGTCGCTCTCCTGACTACTCCGCTCTTCGTATGTTTGGATGCGTGTGCTATGTTCTTCTTGCTCCGCGAGAACGAACCAAGTTGACTGCTCAGTCCGTTGAGTGTGTTTTCCTTGGCTACAGTGATGAGCACAAGGGCTATCGCTGTTGGGATCCTGTTGGTCGCCGTCTGCGCATTTCACGTGATGTGACGTTTGATGAGTCTCGTTCTTACTATCCGCGTCCCTCCTCCTCGAACTTTTCCGTGGAAGATCTTTCCTTCCTTCTCCTTCCCGACACATCTCCATCTGTGCCTCCTGTTCCTCCCTCTCCCCCGGTGAGTCCCCCTCCACCATCCCCTCCCTCCTCCTCCTCTCCCTCGTCACCACCATCCCCTCCCTCCTCCTCTCCCTCGTCTCCACCATCCCCTCCCTCCCCACCCTCCTCCCCAGTCTTTCGACCTCACTCCCCGTTTCCTTTCCACTACACTCGTTGTCCTCGTGCTGTGGATGATCCTACTGATGTGCCCTCTACTTCCAGTGCACCTCCTCTCACGCCTCCGCCGGTCCATAACCTCCGTGTTAGGCCTTGTCCCCCACCTGATCGCTATTCTCCTGACCGGTATGGTCTTTCTGCCATTGCTGAGCCCACCACCTATCGGGCTGCCATGACTCAGCCTGAATGGCAGCTTGCGATGGCCGAGGAGCTTGCGGCGCTTGAGCGCAATGGCACGTGGGATCTGGTTTCTCTTCCCTCCGGTCTTCGTCCCATCACTTGCAAGTGGGTCTATAAGATTAAGACTCGCTCCGATGGTTCCCTTGAGCGATACAAAGCTCGTCTTGTGGCTCGTGGCTTTCAGCAGGAGCAGGGACGCGATTATGATGAGACATTCACTCCTGTGGCCCACATGACCACTGTCCGCACTCTCCTTGCTGTGGCTTCTGTTCGTCATTGGTCTGTATCTCAGCTTGATGTCCAGAACGCTTTTCTCAATGGTGAGTTGCGTGAGGAGGTTTATATGCAGCCACCACCGGGGTACTATGCCCCTGATGGTATGGTCTGCCGACTTCGCCGCTCCCTCTATGGTCTTAAACAGGCCCCTCACGCCTGGTTCTCGCGGTTCGCCTCTGTCGTTACTGCCGCTGGCTTCTTGCCTAGTTATCATGATCCAGCACTGTTTGTCCACACCTCTCCTCGTGGCCGGACTCTTCTCCTTCTATATGTGGATGACATGATCATCACTGGTGACGATTCTGAGTATATTGCCTTTGTTAAGGCCCGCCTCCGGGAACAGTTCCTGATGTCTGATCTTGGTCCTCTTCGCTACTTTCTTGGGATCGAGATTTCTGAGACCTCTGCAGGCTTCTTCATCTCCCAGGAAAAATATATTCAGGATCTTCTTACTCGTGCCGCTCTCGGTGATGAGCGCACTGTTGTGACTCCTATGGAGCTCAACGTTCAGCTTCGTGCTTCTGACGGTGACCCTCTTCCTAATCCCACTCGCTATCGCCACCTCGTTGGGAGCCTTGTCTATCTTGCTGTTACGCATCCTGACATCTCCTATCCTGTCCACATTCTCAGTCAGTTTGTTTCAGCCCCCACCTCTGTCCACTATAGTCACCTCCTCCGTGTTCTACGATATCTTCGTGGCACGATCTCTCATCGCCTTTTCTTTCCCCGCTCCAGCTCTCTCGAGCTCCAGGCCTACTCTGATGCTACGTGGGCTAGTGATCCCTCTGATCGACGCTCGATGTCTGCTTACTGTGTCTTCCTTGGTGGCTCTCTTATTGCCTGGAAGACAAAGAAACAGACTGCGGTTTCTCGCTCGAGTACAGAGGCTGAGTTGCGAGCGATGGCTATGCTGACGGCTGAGGTGATCTGGTTACGATGGTTACTTGAGGATTTTGGTGTGTCTGCTACTACATCGACTCCCTTACTGTCAGACAGTACCGGTGCTATCAGTATTGCGCGTGACCCGGTGAAGCATGAGCTCACCAAGCACATCGGTGTGGATGCCCACTTTGTACGTGCTGATGTGCAGGATCAGACACTGGCTCTTCACTATGTGCCCTCTGAGTTACAGTTGGCGGACTTCTCCACGAAGGCACAGACTCGAGCGCAGCATGGCTTCTTTCTCTCCAAACTCAGTGTTGTTGATCCACCGTGAGTTTGAGGGGGGGTGTTAGATGTGTGTTTGGTGTGTGTCCTCTGCGGTACTACCGCCCGAGTGCGGTACTACCGCCCGAGTGCGGTACTACCGCTTGTAATACCTCACATGTATATGTACTGGCCTTTGACCCACAGTGAAGATTAGTTGCTCTTTATCTAACAGAGGCATGGCTAATCGCCGACATACCAAGAGTGTTGGACTGCCCCGTCTGCTCCACCCCCCTCAGCCCTCCCATCTTCCAGGTAATCATATCGATTTTCTTGTATATTAGTCTCATATATACTCTCGTCATTCATGTGTTGTTGATGACGTTAATTCTGAACCATGTCTGGTTGATTCTCCGCATGCATGCAGTGCAAACTAGGGCACTTGGTCTGCTCGCCCTGCAGCGACAAGCTCCCGGGGAAGAAGAAGAAGGCCTGCAGCGTGTGCTCTAGGGCCGTCTCCAGACGATGCCATGGCATGGAGCGCGTCGTCGAATCCATCGTCGCGCCGTGCTCCAACGCCGCGCACGGGTGCAGCGCCATGATGGCCTACGGCGAGAAGGCGGAGCACGAGGAGGCGTGCCCGCACGCACCATGCTTCTGCCCGGAGCAAGGCTGCGGCTTCGCTGGCACGACGGAGGCGCTCCTGAACCATTTCGCCGCCGAGCACGAGTGGCCGGTCACGGCGTTCAAATACGTCGAGCCGTTCGACGTGCCCGTGAAGGCCGGCATGCACGTCCTTCACGGCAGCGAAGAATACGAAGAAGACGAAGATGATGACAGCGACCTCTTTCTGCTCCACGTGGGCCCCCCGGACACCACGCTGCGCGTGGTCTCACTGGTCCGCGTCCAGGCACACGCGCCGGAGTACGATATCGGGTGCTCCGCGAGCTTCTCCTGGTTCAGGGGCCAGACCCAGGTCGCGACGCTGGACACGATCCAAACCTCGTCGCTCTCTAGCGGGGTGCCCGATTGCCGCTTCTGCATCGTACCCGAGGCTCCACCCATGGGCGACGGGCCTGGCTTCCTCAGTGTCACCATCGGTGTGGATGTCGAGATGACGGAGGATGACGAAGACCAGGAGGAAGCGGATGACGAGGAGGATGACAACGAATGGATGGCCTGGGTAGAGGTACCTGCCCAACGGTGATAATGAGGATGATAAGGCGGATGGTCACAGTGGTGATTGACGAACTCTTATATTTGGAGCTTGTTAATTAGTTGAAGGATGTATTGACCTGAGAGACTTCATACATACAATCTGGGGTTTTAGCACATTGGATTTGATTTTTCCTTGAAGTGGTTCTGTTCTAATCTGCTATTCAGTCGTTTAAAAAGTGATCGGGTTAATGGTTACATTGGCGATTCAGTATCCATCTTCAGTCATGATTATAGTCATAGACTACTACTAGTTTTTTTTTATTCAAATTTGATTTACATTAGATCGATATAAAACCAACCAGATTTTTTTTTGATAAAAACACTTTTATTAACTCAAAATATGCCTGTCACAAACGAGTCATGATTAGAGTCATTATACTACTATTTTTTTTTCGAAACTTCAAAATAGAAACCTCATTTTCTAAAATTAAGAATAGCATGTTAATTTTCTTTAAAAAAGTTAACTATTTTACGCCAACATTATAATTTTTTTGCGCTGAAATTTAAGTGTTTAGGTAAAAAAAACAGAAACCTCATTTTCGAGATTTCAAAATATGGAGGTTAAAATAGAAACCTCATTTTTGAAATATAAAAAATGAGTGATATTTTGAAATCATGCTTTCTTGAATTACTTTGATTTTCAAATATAAAATAAGCATGTTCATTTTAAACAATATATAATATGTTTTGCGCTGAAATTTAAGCGTTTTGGTAAAAACAGAACCCTCGTTTTTGAGATTTAAAAATATGGTGGTGAAAATAGAAACCTCATTTTTGAAATACGAAAAATGGGTGATATTTTGAAATCATGCTTTCTTGAAAAATGTTGATTTTCAAATATGAAGCATGTTCATTTTAAACAATATATAATATTTTTTGCGTAGAAATTTCAGCGTTTTGGTCAAAACAGAACCCTCATTTCGAGATTTGAAAATAGCATGCTGATTTTCATAAATTTTATCAATATTTTCTTACGCGTTCCGGTCAAAACAGAAATCTTATATTCGAGATGTGAAACTAGCATGTAGTCCATATGAAAAAGGTTAAATTTTCTTTTCAGGAAATTGCATCATTTCGAAATTGTACTAACAAAAGAAACACTCATTTTGACATTGTAGTCATTATTTCTATGACCAGATATCAAATTCTGGTCAAAATTCTAGTCCAAATATAAAAGTTGGATTGGAAATTTGATTTAGCGTCTCAGCATAGCATACTTCATATTAAGGTGTGAAATGAGTTGAGTGTATTGTATCCCTTAGTATAGTGAATATTAAAAAGCGACATCGCAGTGTTGATTTCCAAAGCAGTACATTTTGAAGGAGGTTTTTTTTTGCATGGTAATACGTGTCTCATTCATATCATAAAGATTAAAGTACAAGTCACGTAAGGACCGACATGACCAAACTGAAAAGATAGCAGAACATCTCCGAGCTTGACACCAACACCCGTCACCTGCCTCCGGCACCACCACAGCAGCCACCGAAGAAAAGAATGACGGATCACCTCCTCACTCGAGCTCGACGCGGCTCCATCGCTGATATGCAACTTTGCAGACCTCCAAGGTGGCTCACCAAAACTGAAGTCATTGCCGTTGAACGAATCAGACCGGGGCAACACTCCGGACACGCCATCGAACTCCAGATCTGGCACCCCACCACGACTAAGACACCGAAGGAGGACACCACACCCGCCATTCATCAACCACGGACCCAGCACACGTTCTGTCTTCCAGATGTCGTCGATGCAGACCACAATCTGCATCCGCTCCTGGACTACCTCCCAAGCTCCGCGCCGGCGTTGTGCAAGCTTTGATGTCTGCTATTTATGATCTCCTTTGCTATCAACCTACAAAATGTTGGCACATGCAAGTTAGAGCCATGTATGCACTGATGACATGTTTGCACAAGCAAGTTAGAACCAAGTTAGAACTTATTACCTGGAATATTCCATCTCCTCCATTTAACAGATAACATGTTGCAGACAATTCATCATTCTTCTCAAGTCTTTTCTTAATATTGGGGCATACATTGTCATACCAAGTTTCTGCCTCTTCTTTTTTGTTGTAAAACCTTGTCATCAGTTGCTTATTTATTGTCTTGATCAATGAAAGAATTGGCAACTCCCTTGCATCAAGAATGTATCTGAAATTCACATGCCAACACCTAGTTTGATGGTCAACACAAATATGATACAAATTTAAATGTAACGAATGACAAGTTGATGTTGAACAACTTACTTACCAAATACTTCACATGCATTGTTCAGGAGAATATCACACTTTGGGAAATACTTTTAAATGCCCTAACACAAGTGTTGGGGGGGGGGGGGGGGCAATCTCAGCAAGCCATTTCCATGCATCAAAGTTGATCACCTTTAGCACTTCCATGTTCTCATCAAAATCAGTACGAGTTGTGCTCCTATTTCCACAGCTAGTTCTTGAGCACTTCACCCTTGAACTGTTGTTGATAATTTGCCATAAGTGCTTGTACGGAACATGTGCTCTACATCAAGAAAGTACTCTCTGACTGCTTTGATGAGGCCCTACAAATTTGTAAAGAGCAATATGAAGAAAAGACAAACCAATAAAGACAAGTCTACCTTCTGCTTGTCTGACCTAAAAGTCCAAAGATCAGTGTAATTGATGTCTAGATCTTGCTTCAGTGAAGATAAGAACCATCTCCAGGTGTTAGTAATTGATGAGTGTTATTTTTACACTCCTCTAACATGAGTTTAAACCAAAATATTTCTTTAAAACAAAGATATTCACTCTGATATTGACACTAATGATTAATGAATGCAAAGGATTCTAAATATCCGATATTTATTTTGTTTCCACTGGAAATGGACTATTTATAGATGAAATCAAGTCAATACATGGAAAGGAGTAAAGTGGGGATAGAGGAGATCAAGTGGGAGGCACAACAGAGGAACCAGTAGAAAAGACGGCCTTCCATACGACCATCCCCGCTTGTATGGATGGTCGTATGGCATGCCAACCGAGGCGTCTGATCCACCCAAACAACCTTTATAAAAGGCCCGATGCCAAATGAGCAACAGAACAAGCCGCCATATGGCCATCTTCGTAGCAGTCCTCAACCCTAGCAGCCGCCATTTCCCGTCTCCGTCTCCATAGCCACCATCTTCACCACCACCATAGTTCTTAGCCATCTAGCCATACTTGTAATCGTGTATCACATCCGACATCCATTGTAAGACATATTATCAATCAATCAATCTTCATGATGTGTTCTTCAATGAGTTCTTCGTGTGATCTGAGCTCCATGTGTGAGTAGTTCGATAAGGTCATGGGTTGAGGTAAGGCCTTGCAACCCAATATTATTTGTTGGAGGGATCAATGGAGTACTTTGAATTAACGACCCGTATGTGTAGCATAAAGTTGCTCCGTAGTTGTCTCTTGTCTCGTTCGCGTTTTTAATCCCTGCAGGTACCCAGAATCATGGAGAGCGAGCCACAGAGAAGCTAAGGGCAGGAAGACCGTGATGTGTTATTCTGAATACCAGTTGTCGGCACCTTGATCTGCCAGGAACCTATCTAGCCGCACTTTGACATTGTCGGCATATTCTTGTCTGGAATCCCTCCATTTGCCACTCGGCCCTCTCACGGGCACTGAAATATTAAGAGTTTTCCATAACCTCATTGAAATACCCTTTGCACAGCCAAGGTAGATCACTCCGAGCCCTCAACCACCTCAACAAGTCCCAACTTTCATTCCTTTCACTTCGACAAGCTTTGGCATAAAGCCAATATAAATCGCCAACTCTTCTGATCACCGCCAACATTTTGGATAGTTGCATCTATATGCTGATCCGATACGTTACACCGAAGTATTTTCTACTGCACGCTTCTTCTTTGAGTCTCTGCTGTCTTCTGTATCATTAGACAGCTCACCCTCATTATTCCTTTTCTTTTCTTTTTGAAGCAGGAGAGTCTCCCACTGCTATGTATTAAAGGAAAAAGGCTTTTACATAGTTATTTACATGATTCCATGGAAATGGAATTTTTGGCCCCAAAATAGGGGACAAGAAGTGTAAAGGAAAACAAAAGCAAACAACAGCAGGAGAGACTACAACGTGTAAGCTAGGTGTGAAGGGAGCTAATCAAAGCCTCTAGTGTGCTTGTGTCTTCAGTCTTGATCCTGTACTTTAGGATTTCCAAGTCAGCCAGCAGCCCTTTCTTCCACCTTATTATGGTGGGCCTCTCCTTGTCAAACCAGTGCTTATTTCTTAGTTTCCATAGATTCCATGCAGCCAGAATAACCACTTC
This sequence comes from Elymus sibiricus, assembly GCA_039707655.1. Classification (NCBI taxonomy): domain Eukaryota; kingdom Viridiplantae; phylum Streptophyta; class Magnoliopsida; order Poales; family Poaceae; genus Elymus; species Elymus sibiricus. The sequence goes on from CM077672.1 coordinate 278,131,485, forward strand.
CTTGAAAAGATTTTGGTTCCATGCTCTACTAGACTCAGCCATCATCTCCTGAATGCCCAAGGAAAGGTCCCATTGTATATTCAAGACATCCCAACAAGCTTTACTGAATCCACACTGGAAGAATAAGTGGGTTTAGGTTTCCAAATCACCTTGAGAACATAACAGACATGAATGGTCTTCCCCTGTATCAAAGTGCCTTCGACAGAGCATGTCCCTTGTGTTCACACGGTCCATAAACAATAGCCAAGCAAATACCTTATGTTTTTTCATGCATTTTGTTTTCCAAATATCAGTTATGTGTGTTGGGGGATTCAGCCCTTTGAAGAAGAACTTGTAGTATCTGCTCATCCTGAAGCTTGTATCACCCCAGCACAGAATCCACTCATCCGCAGTGTGAGGGTCAAGTGTGATTTGATCCAGCTTTTGGGATACCAGGTCTAGTTCCTCTCGGGCTTCAATTGACAGCGGCAGATGGAAGTTTGTCGCTGGGCCAGGATCACTTATGTACTGAGATAGAGATAGATCTTCTTCCTTTGCAAATGAGAAGAGGCGTCGGTAACTGTCTTGCCACAAACGTTCAGTGTCCCACAAATCTTTCCAAAGGAGAATAGTGTCTCCGGCCTCGGGAACACAGGTGGTGATTCCTCTATTATATGCATTAGGGAGAAAACGTCACACCACCAAAAAGATCCGCACTTTGGTTTTGCGTGTGGAGGAGTTTCATCATAGTATTTGTCCCAAATAAGCATGACCCAAGGTACATCATTTTTTTGATGAACTTGTGAATGTATTTTAGCAGAAGGGCATGGTTTTGTACCTTGAGATCTAGAACACCGAGGCCACCTTTTTTCTTGGGGCGACAAACTAGTTGCCAGGCTGCCAGAGAGTGGGCACGAGCATCTCTGTCGACCACCTTCCTCCATAGACAATTTCGTCTTGAACGATCGAATAGATCAAATAGTTTATCTGGTATCTTGAGAACACACATTGCAAACGAAAGCAGAGAGGATAAAGCCGAGTTAATGTACTCAATTCTGCCTCCATAGGACATCCATAAGGCTATGCCAGAAAGTCTGCGTTCGATGTTGTCAACCAGTGGCATGAGAACTCTCACAGTGGGTCTCGTAGTCCCTAGCGATAGGCCTAGATAAGTGAACGGCATAGTTCCGACTTGGCAACCAAAAGCTGCAGCCAGCTCCACAATTCTCTCTTCAGACACATTAATGGCCATCATCTAGGACTTTGAATAGTTGATCCTGAGGCCAGTAGCTTTGGTATAAGAATCTAGTAAAGCTTTGATCGTGTTTATTGTTTGAAAATCAGCCGACAGAAATAAGATAGCGTCGTCGGCGTATTGTATCATCGGGTAGTCTTCTGAAGCAGGTTGTGGGATGGGTAGTTGAATGTGTCCTTCTTGCCAAGCTTTATTCACCATGGATTGTAATAAGTCTGCCGCGAGGACAAACAGAAGAGGTGATATTGGGTCACCTTGGCGTACCCCCCCATTTACATTTGAATTCTTTTCCAGGAACTCCGTTTAAAAGCGCCGAAGAGGACCCAGATTGCAGTAGCATTCTCATCCACATCAGCCATCTCTCATCAAATCCCTTTTTTCCTAGCATCTTCAGTACGAATGAGTGCTCCATTGTGTCGAAGGCTTTTTCGAGTCGAGTTTCAGAATGACTATTTCTCTCCGAGAGGATTTGCACTGGTGTATGAACTCGAAAGCCCAGCCGAGGCAATCTTGAATCGTTCTTGTTTTAATAAATCCGTATTGATTCCCGTGAACTAACTTTAGAATCCAGGTTTGTAATCTCTCTGCTAGGATTTTTGTGAGAATTTTGAGGACACAGTTTAGTAGAGAAATAGGCCGAAAATCATTAACCTTCTCCGGATTCAGTTTTTTTGGGATCAAAGTAATTAGAGAAGAGTTCAGACTTTCCAGACTAATTGAAACTTCCCAGAAATCCTTGCATAGCTTGTAAAAGTCCATTTTTATGAGGCCCCGACATACTTTTAGGAATTGCCCTGTAAATCCATCAGGTCCGGGTGCCTTGTCGCTTGGAATGAGCTTGATTACCCTGTCAATTTCAGTCTGTGTGAACGACTCTGAAAGCTCTTCCGAACCGGGGACAGTTTAAATTAGATCCTCCAGTTCAAAGTCATATTTCGGTTGTGTTTCTACCCCATTTTGTTTTTAAAAGAGGTGAAAAATGCAGCTGCCTTTTCATTGTGATCCTCTATGATGCTGCCGTTTTCCAGTGTTATGGTAGTAATCACATTTCTTCTATATCTCTCTGTTGCCCGTGCATGAAAATACTTTGTGTTCTCCACTCCTTTGACAGCCCACCTGTATGTGCATCTTTTTTTCCAGTAAGCATTTTGATAACCCAACAATCTGATCATATGGACTTTCAGAATTCTTCTAAAGTTTCTCTCTGGAGTTGTAAGAGTTCTTTTGTCCTCCAGTGAGTCCAGAAGCAGGAGCACTTTGTTGCAATTTTCAATTAGCAGGCCAGCTTTGAGATGCTTTTACTCCATTTTTTCAGAGAATATTGAAGTCTCTTTAGTTTTGCAGAAATCAAAGTTGCACTAGATGAACACTTGGCAGGTTTGTTCCAAGAGGTTTGCACTTCCTGTAGGAAACAGGGGTGTTCAGGCCAGTAGCTTTCAAATCAGAAGAGTTTGCATTTGGGAATGGATGTTTGCACTGAAAGGACACATGGTATATGGTCTGAAATTGGTCGAGCCAAAGGTTTAACAAGTGTATTTGGTAACACAGAAATCCATTCGACAGAAGAAAAGAACCAGTCAAGTTGCTCAAGTAGGGGTTGTGCCTGCATGTTACTCCATGTATATTGTCGACCTTTGATGGGGATTTCAAGAAGAGCCAGATTACTGATGATCTCATTGAACGTGAAGATGCCATCTAGGTCTCCTCCTGGTAAGTTTCTGTTTTCCAATGATCTTATGAAGTTAAAATCGCCCATGAACATCCATAGCTCTTCAGAATTTATACGTAAGTTATGAAACCAATTAACAAACTGTTCCGTTCTGGCCCTTCACAAGGTCCATATACGTTTGACAATCTCCACTTTTTTGTGTCATGAACTGGCAATAATTCAAGTGTAAGCACAAACTGTTCCTTGTGAATCACTGTAGCTGCACCATATAATGATAATACCGCCAGAGGCCCCAATAGACGGGATAAATTCAAACTTGTCAAAACGACGCAGACAACATTTTCTGATGAAAGAGTGATCAAAAGATTCTTTCTTCGTTTCTTGCAAACGGATAATTGAACATCCAGACTCATCTACTTTGTTACGGAGCGCCAAGCATTTGACATCGGAAATTAAATCGCGTGCATTCCAGCATAAAATGTTCCATGACGACATTATTTAAAAGTTCGGACTAAATGGATAGAGCAAAAAGCTGAAAAGATAAATGCAAGCCTCTCACAGGGAGGTATGAGCGCTGGCACTGGGCTCCCTGAGAAGAATTTCTTCAGAGATTTCCCCCGCAGGTACGCCACAGTTGCTTCCCATCTGCTGCAGCTTGGCGATTGGAGTTGGAGGTGGAACTGGCTCCTGCAAGACTGAGGAAGAAGCACTGTCAACTGTATCTTCAGAGAGTTCAGATATGACCACCCCAGGTACAGTGCGAGGTTTGACATGAGATGCACGCTTCTGAATGTCCGCAACAGATGGAGGCTGGAAGCCCATAAACCTTGTAGAGCGTGAACTGCGTCTGACCTCGGAGATATCCACAGGAACCGCCGGGCGACGGCGTTTGCGTGACAGACCAGCAATAAGAACTCCCATGTCTTCAGTTTCCATGCTCACAGCTGTGACTGATCTGAATCCTTGTTCCCCACTTCAAAGTCCATGCTATCCACGTTTTCAAACCCTGTTGGCAGCTGAGCTGAAAGCCTCAAAGTCGGCTCTATCCAAAAGTTTAGATATGCAGCCAGTCCAGCATATATGGCAGCCCAAACTTGAGTATCAAAAGTTACCACTGTTTTGCCTGGAGTGAATGGGCAGAAAGGAAACAGACTGAAGCAAGCCAGCCCAATAAGCTCAGTTAAGGCCGCAAATGCAATATCAAACATGTTACCCACTTCCACTTGATGCTCTGCTCCACCAATTCGAGGGGTCTTCACTACCTGGTAAATTGCTAACCGTACCAACTGTTTGCTTGACTCGCCAGATTTTTTTTCCCCAAGTTACGGGACTGCCCACCAGAAAATATTTGCTTCTGCTTTTTTTGCCAAGTCCAATTAACTTTATTATCTTTCCTAGAGATTTTGGACGCCTGATTTGCAGCATTAGCCGTGACCATTTTCCTTTTCCAACAATATCGTGTCATTCTTGAAGAACCACAAAAGTAGGAAATATGACCCAAGAAAGAACATGAGCTGTATTTCAATTTAGCCGGGCAAAATAGAGAATCATGGGACGAATCATTGCGGGCTTGGTGAAAATGTTTGCATTTTTCACAAATATCCGCCGAGCAATTTAATGCCTCATGCCCAAGAGCTAGACAACGTGAACATCTCCCCAATTTATTATGAACGAACTCCGTTGGTGGCACGTCCCCAATCTTTAACGTGTCCATAATGACCCGGTCAGAATATTTCGCTTGAGCGAACCAACCTGTGGTTGGATGGTTAGGAGGACAGTGATATCCCCAGCCCACCAGGGTTCAAATCCTGGTGCTCGCATTTATTCTGAATTTATTTCAGAATTTCCGGCGATGTGCGTTCGATATGCCGGCTCAGTCTCTCGGAGGTGCTCATAGGGGTAGGGTGTGCGTGTGTGCGTTCATAGGGGTGAGTGTATGCACGTATATATGAGCGCTTGCGTCTGTACTGTGTTCAAAAGAATATTTCGCCTGACGTAAATCCAGAATTTGGAAAAGCATATCAGAAGGGATATCATACCAAACCGAGTTAACATGATTTTTTTTCCTTTAAAGATGGCCGTCCTCTTATCCTGATCTGCCAACGAAATAGGACAGTTGAAACAAGCAAATTTCAAATTTGAATAATCTGATCACGCCGATGATTCCGGATCCAACAGTTGCGTGGATAACGGTGATGATTGATGAACTTTGTCGATCAAAGAAGAATTATGTGCCATGGCATCCCCCGGATCAAGAGAATCATTAAATTTGTCCAATAGATTTCCTTGTAGCTTCTTGTAAAACCCGAATTTGGCTAACTCGCTATGAGCAGAAGAATCATTGGCAGCACTCTGTTCAAGGAACTTGAGACTGGATTTAACCACTGGTGATGAACATGAAGAAATAATCTCAATACACTTGTCTGCATGCCAACTATTAGAGCCTTTGCTAGGAGAAAACCAATGATCTTTGAAAAGACTAAAGTGACATACAAAGTCTGGCCAGATCCTATCCCGTAGGGTATAGATGAAGTGTCCAACTTTATTTGATGCCACCGAAAACGATAACTTCTTTCTCCAAGATCAACCACATTTAAACCAGATGCAATACCTCCTATGCAACATTGGAGAGACAATCCAACAGAAACACATGATAGGGGAAAAGAGGCCGAAGAGAAATGAACCACCAAGAAGAACTCCTTGGAGGAAGAATCTTGAGGGAATTGAACCGTGGATTTGAAGCGACGACGAACCTGATCTTCAACTGCAATACCAGGATTGAAATCCCAGTGCAGTAATCCATCCATGCTGACGATCTAGAGGGCGCCATGAGGGGTGGCTAGGTGGCTGGTGGAGAGGGAGGTGGGAGGGGGGTGGGAGAGGCGCCATCCACATTATTCCTTTTCTTGTTCGGATAGTCCTGATCCACCAACATTGTCTACCCTAGCAATGAGATCATGCGCCGCTAGATTTTGCAGTTGAGGAGCCGAGATCATGCGCAGAAGCACTACCAATTCATGTTACTCGGGACACTAATAATACAATTCTAGCAAGAGTACATATTTTTCTTGTAAAGACTATAGGCAAAACAGTGGCCTTCAGAAAAGCCGCCTGTCGGTTATATTTTTAAGTTAACAGTTGGGACAGACATAAACGGTCCAAATGGCTTTCTTACTTTATACACACCACTCACCGAGACTCCCTGGCCAACGCCAACCCTAACAGAATCCGGAAGCACAAACTGGGACACGTCTCAGAACGTTACACTCAGGGCAATGACGTAAAGTACGTAAATAACATGGCTCTGCACTGGCAGCAAACCATAACTCCTTTGGGGATCCACGCAAGCCAGCAATCCGATGTCACCGCTGCCTCCAGCCGGTCGCTCATCGGCAGGACATCTTCAAGGTTGTGGTTCGTGCTGGGGCGTGGCAGGAGAATCTGGTGCTATGGTGAAATGCACTCCTCTTCCTTGCCCAGACTGGAGGATGAATGCCACCTCAGTTGCTGCCAACGCAGCCGCCTCCTGAACATAAGTACCGTACAGAACACCGAGCAAGTTAGCGGTTACAAAATGCTCAAATGCGAATTTTGATCTGTCAGAAGATCCATTGCATACTGCTTTGATTAGAGCATTTGGAGGTTGATGTTTTTTTGTAATCTATTACCTCCGTTCCTAAATATAAGTCTTTTTACAGATTCTAATATGGACCACATACGGAGCAAAATGAGTGAATCTACACTCTAAAATGTGTCTATATACATCCGTATGTAGTCCGTATTGAAATCTCTAAAAAGACTTGTATTTAGAAACAGAGGGAGTATAAACAACTTCCAAAGTAGTTGAATGCGAAGAAAATGAGTACAGCCACTGAAATCTTTTTACAATGTTGACGAGATTCATTACTCAGAGATCAATGGCACAACTATGTTCATGACCTCTTTGACAAAGAACAAATCAAATGAGAAAGACAAGATTTGGAAACTCGACTTCAAACAACTCATAGAGTAACAAAGCAAGGCCTACCTGAACTCAGAGCTCAAGGAAAGTGGCGATGCAGCAATTATAAGGTGTTCCAAACAAATGTAGAAGCAGAGAAGAAAAGAAAGATGCATATAATGGTGGTGATGTACTAACCTGCCGGTGTCTGCGACGCTGCAATATACTAATTGCCCAAGCCATTATATAGAATGGGAGAAGAAAACCAGCAGCACGCAGCAAGAAAAGCTGCCAAATAATGAATCACAGATATGAATACTGATGATAATGTGCAGAGAGATGGTGCCTATGGCATATCTTAAAAGGAATATTCCGCTTACTGAAAACATTGCTGAAGTGTCATCATCGTCTTCATCAGTTAGAGTCAATGCATGCCTCAGTAATAGGAGAGCCATTAACTGAACACACGAAAAATGTAAATAAGTAGGCAACAAACATTCTGTTACATGTTCAATAAATGTAAATATATCCACAGGCTGCAGTGCAGGAACTCACGACAAGAGCAGCAGAACGGCAAAAGGCAGCAGTGCTGGCATTCGTGGCTGAATAATCATCATATTCAGCCTCCATAATGTGGTTTTGTGCTACTGCTAGGATCCTAGGATCACGCAAGTCAAATGCTGTACCAGTAATGGTCCAGCCACCACTGCACACACCAAAAAAGGAAGTAAAAACAATCGAATACTATAAACATGACAGCAGACATACAGAATAAAATAGCTTATGAAGTAGAATCAAGTATTGATGTCTTGAATGAAACAAAATTATGTCATGCCTTATATCGATGGTAGTTTCATCAGGATGGGGTCTGGGAGGTGCAGTGTACCCATGTTCATACGGCTGCAGTAAGGTAATTTCCAAAAACAGTTCAGGATCGTATCTGGGGGGAGGGGCATACTTTATAAATCATCTAAAAATAAATTCACCTCATGGCAGATTTCACATGTCACATCTCCTTTCTCATTGCACCATCTTTGTACACAAGCCCTATGTGCATACTGCACAAGATAAAATATGTGAGAACATTATTTTTGCACTTTACCTAGGGAGAGACCGAACATCCCAAATAGACATGTAGGTAAACACTAGTGCGACAAGTAAATCTTGTCAAATCACATATGCTTCCAGATAAATGGATCAAATGTGAATTAATAGCAACAAAAATTTCAAGTAATCAACACCAGAGTTTATGGAATGATGTGGACCTTTACACTGCCAGTGCAAGCGCACGGGCTCTCTAGATTCTTAATGTCATCTTCCTCCTGACAAATACGGCACTCAGTCATATGCAGAAGAGGTTCTTCTTCAGGAACCATGCTGTCTCCAACTGCGAAAAAGGAATGCCCTGTAATGGGTGGCAGTGCAGTGGTGTCCCTCGATGAGGAGCTCTTGGGTGCTCCAGTGACCTCAATTGGTTCAGGCACCATTAGGCGATCAACATTGAGCATTAGATGATCCTTCACCATTGCTACTAAGTAACAATCTTTCGAACAAAATAACTCTTTTAAAGATCCTGTTAGATCTGCTCAGAGTCCGGAATCTGATTGCTAAATAAATCTCAGCGTCCTTCTAGGAAGAGGGAAAAAAAGAAGGATTCAACAAATGACATGATTTCTTATAAACACTCAACAGAATAGTCATGTAACACCTGAAAACCTACAATTCAACAATTATGAAGTGGATGAAGAAATTTTCTTATTTCCACAATGAGGCACCAGCGTCCTTGGTGAGAGATAAGAGGCACCAAATATGCGAGCTCCACCTTTCTGCACGAAAGTTATGCTGTCAGTAAAAACAGGAACAGTTAACTTACAACGAGAGTACGAGACACAAAATGAAGCAATCGGCAAGTTCATAAATAATGTTTACTTTCCACAAACACTTTAAACCGCTTAGTCGCTTACTATATGGAAAATAACTTTTGTTCTCCGAATAGCAGTGTCCATCCCAACATTTTGAAGAAATGCACATGTTTCCACAAAGATTGGCAAACTAAATTTTGATAGTTTTCTTCAAGATGGCCTCACATATAAATCATAGGCAGTGGAAACCAATAATAAAATAACGGATGGAAAAACTAACACAGATTCATAGAGTTTTCACCAATAAACGTGGCTCCCAAGGAAACACTATGAAAATATTCCTCTATATCAACTGCATAGAGCAGAGCGCACCCCAATCAAAATTTGAGCGATGGAATTAGTTTCCTCGTACGCCTTTTGCCCTTTAGACAGCGAAAATGTCGTCTAAACCATCAAACCCAAGCACGGATTCGAGGGAAACGAGACGCACCGACAGCCTCCGAATCCCCAATCGCGGAGCCCCCAACGCCGCAACCGACCACCACGGCACCGAATTCGCCGAAACCTCCGCCCAAATTCACTTCTCCCCCCCCCCCCCCACGAAATGCCGCGGCCAAGGGGACCGGCCGATTCCGCGCGGACTAACGCGGCTATAGAGAGACCGCAAGACCGAATCTCGTCTCCCCCCACGCCAGAATCCCAGCGCAGCAGCCGATTCGAGAGAAATCGCGGGTAAAATCGGGGGAAATGGATGCGGGGAAGGAAGGAAGGAAGGGGGGGAATTTGGTTACCGGGGGTAGAACTCCCAGCGGCCTAGTGCGGGCTCCGGCCTCCTCCTGCTCCTCGATCTCGCCCCGTGCGGTGGGCGCTGCCAATATATGCCGGCAATCACGACGGGGCGGGGCCCGCGGGCGGGTAGGTCGCCTCCCACAGCGCGACGCTCGGCCCGGCCCTACCTGCCAGCGAGAGCAGCCAGCCAGCCACAGCCTACGGCGCCCTGGCCGTGCAGCGTCGTTCAACAAGAAACAGAAATAAAATACAGGATTGTGATACTAGAAAATATTATTCATATGCAGTATGAAAAGAGAGAGAGGTGCGGGAGAATTTATTTTTATTGGGTAGTAGGTTTGGCGCTCACCCGGGCAGGCACCGGCGTTCCCTTGTAAATGGTGAGGGGGGACGGGCAGCCCTTGGGAGGTTTTTTTTTTTTTGAACACAGTACAGACACAAGCGCTCATATACACGCGCATACACTCACCCCTATGAACGCACACACGCACACTCTACCCCTATGAGCACCTCCGAGAGACTGAGCCGGCATATAGGAGCCAATATTGGGAGGAAACAACATGTTTACCACATGCCTAGCCTTTTCTTGACGCGTCCCTGCAATAGCATTGGCTCAGGAACACGTTTGCGTAGAAAGCTATTATGAGGATGTCACTAAGCTATATTGTAGCTTTCTTATGGCCATTTGCGCCCTGTGTGAAAATAATTGTAGCTTTCTTATGTAATATAATAAATATAAAGAAAGCTACAATATAGGTTTAATTTTTTTATCGTAACTTCTTAATTCTCTAAAGTAATCACAATTAAAGGATTAAAATTATAAAATTATTTTATGCAAATTGTTTCATTTGTATAATTGAATCGTATACATATTTTACTTGAAGATTCTTCATACTATATTTAAAAACATTACCCGCATTTGAATCAGACATCTTTGAACAATTCTTTTTTCCATACAATACAGTCAACAAATTTCAGTACAATCAATCATGTCGAATTCAAGTGGACATGATATTGTAAACCTACACTTTTTTTATTCCTTCAGTTTTTTATCTCAAGTTGTCCATGTTTTTCTTCAATGAGTTCCTATCTGTTTTTTTTTACCCCGCGGCCGATTTGCAGGAGTGACACCCGTTGAAGATGGTTCAAAATAAATCCCACACATGTGGAGTATAAGAAATATAATAAAGCTATATTGTAGCTTTCTTATGGCCATTTGCGCCCTACGTGAAAATAATTGTAGCTTTCTTATGTAATATAATAAATATAAGAAAACTACAATATAGTTTATAAAACTTTTATCGTAACTTCCTAATTCTCTAAGGTAATCACAAAGGATTAAAATTTTAAAATTATTTTATGCAAATCGTTTGATTTGTATAATGGAATTGTATACATATTTTACTTGAAGATTCTTCATACTACATTTAAAAACATTATCCCCGTTGTGTAAGATGGTATTATGAGGGTGTCATGGTTCTATTTTTTGCAAGAAAGAAAATGATGTTTGAATTTGTGATTCTCTTTGTTTAAATGTACATTCATAAGGATTTTTTATTGAAGAATGAATTTTAGAAAATGTGAGACATTGGTTTTCTTTTATTTGAAAATACAACAAATTGAGGGAAATTGCTCAACGGAACCTTAGGTTTGTATGAGCCCACTTTCTAAAAACCTCGGTGAAAATCGTGTTTCTAAGTTTTGAAAAATCATGAAAAAATTACATACGTAGGTCTTGAGTAGATATTTACCCTAAAACTTTCATACAAATTTATGGCCATTTGCGTCATGCGTGAAAATAATTGCAGCTTTCTTATATAGTAATATAGGTTTTAAAACGTATATGGTAATTTCCTCATGCTCTACACACAGAATAATCACAATTAAAGGATTAGAACTTTAAAATTTATGCAAAATGGTTGATTTTGTAGAATTGAATCGTATACATATTTTACTTGAAGATTCTTCATAATACTATATTTTAAAATATTACCCTAATTTGAATCAGACATCTTTGAACAGTTCCTTTTTTCTCTACAATACAGTCAAAAAAATTTGGACAATCTATCATGTCTAATTCAAGCGGGCATGATACTGTAAACCTACATTTTTTCTTATTCCTTCAGTTTTCTATCTCAAGTTGTCCATGTCTTTCTTCAATGAGTTCCTATCTGATTTTATTTTTTACCCAGCGATCGATTTGCAAGAGTGACATTCGTTGATTTTGATTCAAAATAAATCCCACATAGTTTTTTTTTTCACAAACAGTACCGCTGCCAAGGATTGGTGATCAGATTGTTGATGTGGGATGTGGAGTCTCCAATAAAGAAGATAAACAATTTCCGCATTTTTCTTATTCCTTCAGTTTTCTCTCTCAAGTTGTCCATGTCTTTCTTCAATTAGTTCCTATCTGATTTTTTTTTACCCGGCGATCGATTTGCAAGAGTGACATCCGTTGATTTTGATTCAAAATAAATCCCACATAGTTTTTTTTTCACAAACAGTACCGCTGCCAAGGATTGGTGATCAGATTGTTGATGTGGGATGTGGAGTCTCCAATAAAGAAGATAAACAATTTCCGCAAGTCCATTGGAATGGCCAGACCAGTATCCTACGCATGATTATAGTATCGTACAGAGGTTCTACTGAAAATGTCGGACGCAAAGCAATTTCATTTCATCAATGGCTAGACGCGGCACAATCAACAGATGCAAACGTATCATCAGGTAAAGAATGCAAACTATGTAATCATTCAGCATCAATAAGCGAAATCCCGTCAATAAGTTCACATTTTCTCATGTTGAGATTCAATTCATGGACAATGCTACAAGCCCGATCATATTCTGGGCAAGAATCATCCCCAGAGATGAAACGATGCACTAGCCCCCCGACCTCGATGCAGCTCTCACCTGCCATCTTCTTCATCCCGCCTTCCCTCATCACCCTCCTCGCCTTCGCTGCCTCGTCCCAGGATCGAATGTCGGAGTAGATGTTCGCGACCATCACATAGTTCCCGCTTCTCCTGGGCTCCAGCTCAAGCAATCTCTCCTGCACCTTGCTGACAATGTCAATGCAGTCCTTGGAGCTGTGCATCTGGCAGGCGCCCAACAATGTCCTCCATACAACTGGGTCAGCCTCGAGAGGCATATCCATTACAAAGTCATAGGCTTCCTGGAGGCGACCGTTACGCCCTAGGACATCGACCATGGCGCTGTAGTGTTTCATCATTGGCTCGATCTTGTATACATGCCGCATTTCATGGAAAAACTGACGTCCCTCGTGGACCAGCCCAGCATGGCTACATGCGCAGAGCAGCCCGAGAAATGTGACATAATTGGGCGCAACTGATGCACCCTTCATCCTTTCGAACAGCTTGAGCGCTGCCGGGGCTAATCCATTCTGTGCAAACCCCTGGATCATTGCGCTCCAAGTCCAGACATTCCGCGCCGGCATCCTCTCAAACAAGCGCCAGGCATAACTTACCAAGCCACACTTCGCGTACATGTTCACCGCCGCCGTGCCAAGCTGAAGCGTCATGTCCAGCCGCCGGGCGACGACCTGCCCATGCGCCCACTTGCAGAGCGGCAAGTTGCCAAGCTCGGCGGCGGCGGACATCATGCACACGAACGTGGTCTGGTCGGGCTCGAACCCGGCTTCTACCATCGCAGAAAACAGGCCAATGCACCGGTCGTGGCAGTCGTTGTCCACGCAGGCAGTGAGCGCCGTGTTCCAGGACACCACGGTCCGGCGCGGCATTTCGTCGAACACCTGCATGGCGCGCGCCGGTTGGCCACAGGACGAGTAAGCGGCCATTAGGGCGTTCCGTACGTAGACCACGGCGCAGTCTAAGCCGTCCTTGACGGCCCCCGCGTGTGTGGAGGCGGCGAGGGGAAGGGATCCCGGTGCGAGGCGCGCGAGGGCCTTGAGAACGTGCGGGAGCGTGTGCGCGTCAGGGCGTAGGCCGCTGCGGCGGAGGTGGACGAAGAGGCGGGCCGCCGCGAAGGGATCGGGTGAGGAGGCGAGTGGGGGAAGGAGGAGGTTGAAGAGCGCGAGGGGCGGGGAGGGGAGGGACAGGAGGAGGCGCTGCGCGAGGTGGAGGTGGGGAGAGGGCAGGGAGATGAGGCGGCGGAGGAGGATAGGACCGAGGGAGGGGAGGTGGCCTGAAGTGAGGAGGTTGGCGTGGAGCTGCCGTATTTGCTGCACGGTGGCGGCGCCGGCGATGAGAGCGGCCAGGGAAGTGGCCATGCCATGGACAGCGTGTTTGTTTGAGGGGAGTTGGAGAGGGGGAACGGGAGTTTAAGGTCTACTAGACCGGGATCGCGCACCAACGTTTTGATAAAGCAAATAGTGCTAAGTTGGTAGGAATCTACGTTTAGCGTATGAATTCAAACATGATAAAAAGCAATCCAGTAGGCGCGAGGGTGTCGGTCCCAACGTTTTGATAAAGCAAATAGTGCTAAGTTGGTAGGAATTTACGTTTAGCGTATGAATTCAAACATGATAAAAAGCAATCCAGTATGATAAATCAGAATTAGAGCAAGTCATTTATATAGAAAGTAACACACTCCACAGGTCATTCATAATAATTAGATCAAGTCATTTGTACATACAGAGAATGAAGGCTGAGTAGTGCATTAGAGTGTAGCCGTACAATACAGAATGCATATCCCATTGCTCTGGACAGAAGTGCAGAAAAGCATAATCACACTGATTGTGTTCTGTGACTGTGAGTACATCCTTCGACGGTAAATGGCTCTACGAATTCCAAGATTCTCACAATAGTATGGTCAACCTGAGTTGTAGGAAATGGTTTAGAGACAACATAAGTAAATGGTTGAAATATATGCGCAGGACAACACACCAATTCCAATTGGATTTCTTGCACAAACAAAGATACATGATACAAAGACTACAAAGCAAGTTGATAACTTTCGGCAAACCTTGATAGGTGGACGGACCCAATAAAAACTAAAAACTTTGACATCATATCATGCTAGGTTTCTTTAATTCTTTTCAACATGAGAATGCAAGAAACTCATTTCCTTGTGAAACCTCAGACGTTAATGGATACCCCATGGAGTCAATCCAGAGATATTGCATGTATCACCATCAAGCTAGCATACACAGTTCATCTATAAAATTCACTCCTATAAACTAAATCAAGCTAGCATACACAGTTTATATCCAAATAGGATTGCATCTCTTGGGGTTTGGTTACCCAAATCCAACCAGAGATCCTCACAGGTGAGGTGGGGGGGGGGGGCATAGAAGAGCAAAAGGAGCTTACTTGCAAGAAGAAGCCAGACTCCAGGGTCACGCAAGCGCTAGACATGCCGTCACAAGCACCATTACGGCTCTTGATCCAGATCCCCTCCTTCGCCGTATGATGCCACTTGAAAATAGAGCATTTTACTGGAAGGAAAAAAGCATGGCTCATTAGGCATTGTGTAGGCTCCATCCTTTACACAAAGGTGTAGAAAAAGCACACTAATTGTAAGATAACATGTCCATATAAATTCAAACATCAAGGCCAAATACACTAATTGTAGAAAAGCACACTAATTTTAAGATAACATGTTCCTATGTAGTTCAACCCTAATGGACGACGATCGGCCAAACATGCCTCAATGGCAGCCCCATTTTGATTTTAAAACTCTACTACACAAGTTAATATAATGACAATATAAGTGCCACAGATAATGAAAATGTTTGCTTCCTATAAGCTTATAAACACAGGAGTGACAACTTAAACATGTGGTGCCCTATCTTGAGTGTATTCTATCAGTAGGCTTGACAAAGTTGAAGTTGAAACTGTATGCTCAATATTTATGAAATTGGACGCTCAATATGTGCCTAACCATATCTATCACAGGCCTTTGTCACAGAAACAGGGTAAGTAATCGAGTAGCAATACCACGTCACCATGGGTAAGCAGTCCTATTAATTTTCATAATAAATACACCATCACCAAGGAACATACTCAGTTTTGAAGCAATGTGTATATCCTATTATAATGTTTGGCAACTGATCATAAACAGTAAGGAGCAAAGCAAGTGTGCACCAGTCCTTTTTAGTATACAGAACATCATGGTAGCATTAGAAGCAAGAGAAAAAAATCACCTGCCGCCTGAGCTCTAATTTTCACATGCCTAAAACTTTTTGCAGTTCATATATAAACCCAAAATAATATAATGATACGTTTATAAAACTCTCTGCAGTTCATGCATAAACCCAAATCAATATAGTGATGCATTCCTAAAACCCATTGCAATTGATGTATAAACCTTGAAGGAGTATTGTTGATTTTTCCTAAACACTTATCTAGCAAGAAAGCAGACGGGCGCACAGCGTCCTGCCGACGCTGCCGGACCAAGGACCCATGCGTCCCCCGCCCCCGTAAACCAGGCCATGCACCACAGGTCGCGCACCGCGCCAAATCTGGCCAGGCGACCGCTTGCCCGCCACCACCAAAGCAGGGGAAGACCCCGCAGCCGCCGCAAATCGCCGGGCCACAGGGGGAGAGCGGTGAAGGGTGAACCTGGTACCTAGATGGAGTCGAGATGAAGGCGGCAATGCTCCGACAGTGGCCCTCGCACAATAAATAAAGGTAGAAAAAAACTCGAATTAGCGGATCTTCTACGCATACCCACTGCTATAGATTCAAATAACACTAATCAGAAAGCAAGGATGTAGCTTTACAGGACCAACCAGTAGCTAAGAAATCAGGGGCTAAACAATTATCTTGTCTAAGAGCTAGTACATACTATAGAATGAATATTGCAGCAAGAATTGCTAGAACACTTGACCAATCCAACCAAATTAATACCATATGACAATATTTGATAAAAACTAATGCACATGTATATGCATGATTACTAAAGATGGCAAGATTTTTAATTGGCTAACAATACAATAAAACAAAGAGGAGTAATCAGTATTTTTCAGAAATATTAATCAACAAAAAGTGTGACTCTAGATTTTGATGTGTTAAGCAAAAGAGAAAATAAGAAACTGCCAGCTTAATATTGATTGGGAAGTAACATCAATGCCGTAATCCTGCCAGATTAATAGGAAAATCAATAACATCTACCATATCCAAGTAGGAGCTAGAACCCAAATACCTGAACCTTCATAATATAGTACAGTAATAAAAACAGAAGTTTCAGAGTATCAGCTCCATATACAAAAAAAAATCATTGCTAAAATAAAGATAAGCTGTGTAGGTTCATCCTTATTTAACTCCTGATTATGTAGGGTTCTGGGTTCATTGCATTGCTAAAATAAATCTTGTAGCATTATTATTTGTAGCATGTAAGAACAAATAACTGCAACTGGTAACTTGCGGAAAAATAGAAGTAATAGCATCACAACGAATTAAAACAAGCCATTCAACCGATAACTTGCTGGGGGCGAGTCTTTCTAGTATAACAAAGTGCAACTTAACTCTTAACCAGATTAAATCAAGGGTCAACAACAAACAATAAAAGATCAAGAACAACTCATATGCAATAAAGGTATGAGAGAGAAGAAATCTTTATATAAGACGGCTATAAACACTGGAGCATAAATAAGCAACACCTTTAAATACAAATAAAAAGGGTTCAGGGTTCATTGCATAGTGGGCTCAGATTCACCTTTCCTCGATCATATAACCTACCCCCATCATCTCTTATCACCAGAGCAATCTGTTTATACAGTGGAGCTGCCCTGGTTATCACTCAACAAGAATGACCATCCAAGGACAGAACAATAAGTATCACATGATCAAAAAGGATCCTAGAGACAAGAGGGAGGATCCAACTTGATACCCATAGGTGCCTCGATTGCTCAAAGGCACTCTTATTTCAGCCACAGTTAATCATCATCGCCCTAGCATGAACGCGGCCGAGGAGAGAGGCGGCTCGGGTTTCACCACAGGCATGCCGTGCCCTCGGCGGGGCACTGCAATTACGCGCGGTGGCACGAACGAGAGTGAAACTATTCATTCCTACAGTATCGCGCTCAGATCCGATGGCCGACGTCCTCCGGTGGCTCGATCCGACGGCCCAGATCGCATCAAGCAAAACGATCCGACGGCCACCAGTCGCTAAACTCTGAGAGAGCCCGGTCCTCAGCTAGGTTCTTGTTTTAGGATATCTGTTTATACAGTGGAGCTGCCCTGGTTATCACTCAACAAGAATGACCATCCAAGGACAGAACAACAAGTATCACAGGGTCCAAAAAGGATTCTAGAGACAAGAGGGAGGATCCAAATTGATACCCACAGGTGCCTCGATTGCTCAAAGGCACACTTATTTCAGCCACGGTTAATCATCATCGCCCTAGCATGAACACCACTGATCAATTTAGCAAATCCAGGAGCATAGCTATAGGACCAGGCCATCCACATGTAAACCACATAAGACGGCTATAAACACTGGAACACAAATAAGCAACACCTTTAAATACAAATAAAAAGGGTTCAGGGTTCATTGCATAGTGGGCTCAGATTCACCTTTCCTTGATCATATAACCTACCCCCGTCATCTCTTATCACCAGATCAATTTGTTTATACAGTGGAGCTGCCCTGGTTATCACTCAACAAGAAAGACCATCCAAGGACAGAACAACAAGTATCACAGGATCAAAAAAGGATTCTAGAGACAAGAGGGGGGATCCAACTTGATACCCACAGGTGCCTTGATTGCTCAAAGGCACACTTATTTCAGCCACGGTTAATCATCATCGCCCTAGCACGAACGCCACTGATCAATTTAGCAAATCCAGGAGCATAGCTATAGGACCAGGGAATCCACATGTAAACCAGAGCATCACAGGAGCTCCTATGCCAGCAACTAAACATGAACATCAGCCTGCAAACCCTAGAATAGCATGGATCCACAACCACAAAGCTCAAGTAGGAATCGATGCATGAGTAGGGCATAGAGCATCAACCAGACGAGCAGCACATCAATATAGCCACGGCCATGTACCATACAGTAGCCGAAGCAGAGGAGCAGGAGGAAAATGGAGCTCACCGAGGGAGGTTGTAGCCGAGGCAGTACTCAGTGCGCCGGGGTTGCACCTGAACGTCGTCCAACCGGCGAGGAACCATGTCGGAGTTGCGCCTTGCACCGTCCCGCCGACGAGCACTAGCTACCAAAATCATTGCTTCTTTTGTTAGATATTATGATCCCAAAGTCTCCATCCACAGACTAATTCAGTATAATCTCAGTGTCATCTACGCCATCTATGCAATTAATCCTCAAGCCAAAGAGCCAAATCAGAGACTAATCCAGCCCAACAATCAATCCTTAAGCTAAAACACCGAAACCCTACAAAGGCACACAGATAGGTTTCAGTAGGTACAAACTGTTCTAGCTTACAACAGATAAACACAGATTCTTATAGATACCAAAAAACATAACCACATACGCACACAAGAATGATTACACAGAAAGAAATATTGCAAGGAAGGTCATGATTCACACGAACTATGTCTTTCATCCAAGATAGCCTGACTGTAATATTAGGACGATATCAAAAAGTAGGATGCTCGAAATAAAGCTCCCTATTCATAATAATATTTCTCCCAGAAATACTACAGTCAGGCTATCTTGGAATAATTACATGACAGGGGGCATCAACATATCATTATACCAAAACAAAGGAGAAAAATAGAAGAACAGATAAAGTTTATGTTCGAGTAATTACTACCTGAAATATCATGATAGTGATTTAGATTGTGCCTTGATGCTCAATTATTGCCATTCTACAATGGATTCATGGCCAAAGACCTCTTGCCAACAGAACCAAGAGCAAACCTGAAAAATGACAAAAGCATTGGCAGTACTTCCGGCAACATAAATCACACTATTGTTCCAGACCCTGTTCTAACTTTCAGACTGCTCTCCCATATATACAAAAATAACTCACATTCAGCATACATGCTGCCTCTAATACTTGTATCCAACAGATTAGAGTTAACATCAGAGAGAGTGTGTGAACTACAGTATCCATTTAAATAGTTTATTTGCATATGATCTGTAATCTGGACATAAATACTGAATGTCACATGGCATCATCTTTTTAACCAAACTAAACCTCCAATAATCTGGCATTAACCAAAAATATGGCATTAACCAAACCATATCAGTACCGAAAACACAACCAGCTACCTATACACAATCGGATAGAAGCAAAAGGGACAACCTGAGATCTGACCAAGTCACAAAATTATATATTGTTCTCATCCAAAACGAGTTGCTTCCTGAGCCGAGAGGATGAACAGATCGACAAATTTAATCGAACAAATTCCAGAGCCACGGCCATGTCCCATACAGTAGCCAAAGCAGAGGAGCAGGAGGAAGATGGAGCTCACCGAGGGAGGTAATAGCCGACGCAGTACTCAGTGGGTGCCGGGGTTGCGCCTGAACGTCGTCCAACCGGCGAGGAACCGCGTCGGAGTTGCGCCTTGCACCGTCCCGCCGACGAGCATGAAAGCCACGGGCACCGAAGCGGCCAAGGAGGCGAGGAGGTGATGTACAGCACATCCAGGAGCACCATCAGGGGCGGAGATGACCGGGGCAACGAGCAGGCGGCCGCCGTTGGCGAGGTCCACCTCCACTACCGAAACCCTAGCGGGGGAAATCGATGGGGGCGACCACATGAGGCGAGGAAACGTAGATCGACGCGGTGAGGCTAGTAGAGCTCGTTGAGGACCAGCCGTGCGTGTGTTGAGCGGCGCCGGAGCTCACCGGAGCGGCCGGAATCGACCGGCGACCGAGGCGGCGATAGTGGGGAGAGAGGGGACGGGAGGGAGGGGATGGGAGGAAGAGGAGAGGGGCTGCCCGAGTGCGGGAGAGAGGTGGCTAGGGTTTCACCACAGGCGCCGTTCTTTTATACGCCTATATGCGAAATGACGAAAATGCCCTCGGCGGGGCACTGTAATTACGCGCGGTGGCACGAACGAGAGTGAAACTATTCATTGCTACAGTCGCGCGGGCTCGATCCGACGGCCGACGTCCTCCGGCGGCTCGATCTGACGGCCGGGATCGCATCAAGCAAAACGATCCGACGACCACCAGTCGCTAAACTCTGAGAGAGCCCGGTGCCCAGCTAGGTTCTTGTTTCTGGATGGGTGTTAAATTCTTTTGATTGGCTAGGGACATGGGATTTAAGATGGGAAGAGGAAGGGGAATTAATAGGTCCAACTCCCTTCAATCTCTTTCATGGGTGGACCAGGTAATTAAGCGAGGGAGTGGGAATTGACGTAAAACAAAAAAACTGTTCGCTTACGTCCTGTTGTTTAACGGCTGATGGAGCGCTCATTTGTCTTATCCATACTCCCTTATCGTCAACAATTCTCAGTCATGCACGCACGACCATGAACCAAACAAAGGAAAATAACTCCCAGTAGAATTCCCACCGATAATTACTACCACACACCAAACATGGGATTGGGACTAATAATCTACTTCCCAAGTCTAATTTCTTCACAAACTCCCTGCCATAAACTCCCATGCCCAATCCCTCAAGCTGCCAAACACGCTGTTGCTCGTGCTCTCGACGCCGTCACGCCATTTGCGCACGTAGACCGCGGCTAGTTTTGTTGGGCTGGGTTGGAGTGCTTCGGTGTCGTAACTGCAGGTGCCTTTGGGTCAGTGACATGTAGGCCCAATAGGCGGCTGGCCCACATGTCACAGACCTACAAGCACCTACAGTTACGGCACCGAAGCAGCGTCCGGGAGTGAAATGCCCCAGTGGTCGGTCCATAAACTAGATTAAAAATGCACATTTTTATCTATTGTGGCTTCAAAATTGCAGTTGCGCAGTTTAGTTTATTGGAAACACTTGCCTTCAGCGTCAGCCGCCTCCATGGCCGTCGGATTTGTTCTTGATCAGACGGTCAGGAGCCAAGCTCCACCTACTCCACTTTCTTGCAACTCGACCACTGTTTCAGAAGGTTGGACCGCAACCCCCTGTTGCAAACCGACGACCACTTCGACGACTCCAGGAGAGCACCTCTGCTACCGGTCCACTCTCGTTGGCACTCGAGCACGATCCTGCCAGCGGCGGCAATGTCCACGTTGACGAGGCCGGCCGGCAGGTCGCGGAATAAGATCGGCGCGGACACGACTGACTCTAGGGGCACCACGTCCTTGTGCAGGAATAGGCAGACGCGGTGGTCGCCGGTTGGTGGGAGGAAGAGCATGCCACGGCCGACGACATGAGAGGAGGGGGAGTCCGGCGTCACCGGTGAGAGGCCTAGCACTTTCTTGCAAATCGCCAGCGGGAGCAGCTCGTCGGATCTGGCTGCGGCGGGGTGGAGGCGAGGTAGCTGAGCGGACGTTGAGGGGGGTCAGGAACGTTGCACATCAAAGTTGACGCAGTCGAGGCGGCAACGAGCCCGGCAGCAGGCCTGCCGGTAGGCCCACTTTATACAAAACGACATGAGGGAGCTCGAGGGAAGGGATAGACGAACTCGGATCATCGTCCTAAGATCGCATCTCTCTTTGTAAAATCCTAGCCTCCACCGTGTATATAAGGGGAGGCTATGGGGCTCTCATTCCCATCTACTCCTATAGAAACAACTCTTGGCAGAATCATACATCTCTCTGTGATACCTCACACGAGGTATACCCACCATCAATAAACAAACAGCAAGCATGACGTAGGGTATTACTCCACCATGGAGGCCCGAACCTGGGTAAACCCCCCATGTGAGCGCCGATCTGTGACTTCCAGCTATGCAAGGTACCCTACTGAGGGAGCTGACAGTTTTCTGCGCCGTCACCGCCCGAGTCCTCGTGGATCGACCTCCGTTCCTCCAACAGACGCAACACCCGTTCCTTGATGACAATAGGATCTTCTAGCCCATGGATTTCCTTTGCATTATTCCATTATAGCCACAACTCATACAGTCCACATAACACGACCACCTTCTCTTCTACCCTGACATGCCCCAACCAGTCAAGGAGCCAGTTGCGCATGAGTTCGTGTGAATCTATCTTCGGCGATTTGAGGCAGGGGCGCATCAAAAACCTCCATTAAAAGCATCCAGAACTGTATAGAGTATGAACACCGCCAAAATCGGTGAATGACATTCTCGTCTCATCCATAGCCGATGCAAATAACGCCCGACTTAATCCTCCACTGCAATAATTTTGCCCCCACTGCTAGCCCGTTCCGCATGAATCTGGAAAAATGTTTTACATGAAAAAGTTGCTCAAGTTCAACAGTTTTCCAACGTTATATTATATGCTTCGTTCCGACAAACGGTTCAAAAGTTTGATGTATGTCGCTCAATATATTTTTACCTCATTCAAAACTGCTCTTAATTTGTGGCGAATTGGAAAAAAATCAACATGAAAAGGTTGCTCCTTTTCAATTGCTTTTCAATGGTATATCGTTTGTTCAATTTTCATAAACAGTTGAAGAGTTACGAGTAAAAACCGCACTGAAAAACAGAGTGAAGTTTGGATATCTAAAACACGCCCAATTCAAATGCTCACAGAATGCAGTTCGAGTACTCTGTTTCGGGACGGAAAAACAACAGGTCCAATCTCGCCATATTCGAAATTTCTCCTAGATGGTTGCAAAGTGGAGAAAACGTACAACATGAAAAAGTTTCACATTTTCAATAGTTTTCTAATGGTATATCATTTGCCCTATTCCGAGAAACTTTTTTTTTTAAAAATGAATTTTGTTTCCGCCTTATACAAATTTGAATTTAAACCATACGACATTTGGAAAACTTTATATAAAATGTTTTGTATTTTCCATAGATTTTAGACAACATATCATTTGCTGCAATCCTACATACCGTTTAAATATTAAAGTGAAAATATGTTTAGGGCAAAATTCAACAGTTTTTGAAATTACTCTTAAACCATATGGATTTTGGAAAAAACTTTCTACATGTAAAAGGAGCGGGTTTGGGACAGGTTTCCAACACCATCTCATTTGTGCTTTTCCGCCAAACCATTCAAAAATGAGGTCAAAAGTTTGATTCACATTTTTTGAATATAAAAGAACGCCCATTTCAAAGCTGCTCTTAAACCACGAGGATTCTGCGAAAATTTTCAAGATGAGAAGTGATCGCCTTGTCAAGAGCTTTCCAATGGTTTGTTACACGCCTCGTTGGTGAAAAGACATGGAAGTTCAATGTTTTGCTGGATGCAGTTCACGTGCTGAAGCGAGGACAACTCGATGACGTTAACAAAATAATATTCTGTGAATAGTAGCTGAATAGTTCGTACATATGTGAATATTTTCTTGTACTACTGGGAGAGAGAGATTTCTATGTTTTTTCAAAGATTGTAAGAATATCCCTTTTGAGCATGGCTCCGGTTTGTCCTGAGAAACCTTGTCTACTAGGTGTAGATAGGTCCTAGGAACAATCAATAATTATTTGGGGATATTTAGAATATTTTTTGGTTCGGCGATGGCAAATTTCCATACAAAGAGGTTTAGAACACTAACACCTAGCTTCGATGATTTTTGAGTTTTTCAGAGAAAGATATATGCATGTGATAGTATTTTCACTTGGTTCGGCTATTTTAGAAAAGCCAGAAAATAGATACTTAAATAAAAAGAAATGTTGACATGGGAGATGGTCTAATACATTACTAGACGATACCCCACACATTTGCCGTGAGAATCTTGTTGAAAATGCATAAATGAATGTTAAATAAATAAAAACTAGTGCGGTAGTATTTTGCATGACTTGGTTCCCCTAAGAGCAAGTATAATAAGGTACAGTCAGCAGGCTATAAGGATTAAACAATTATATTTGTGCTGAATTGGATGAGAGAGAAGAGGAGAGAGAAGGAAAGCGGGCTGTAGATTAACAGCCGGTTGCAACACGGACTCAAGAAACATTGTGAGAGTGTACGGTGGGCCATGCATTAATACAGTAGTACTACTTAGCAATTAGTTACTATACATGTTGGCTATTAGGTTGACTATATGTGACATGGCAACTTCATATAGCCAGTTGTTGACTATACTATTAACCATGCTCTTAAAAGGGCATGCATGAGTTGATAAGTAGCATGTTTTGCATGAATAAATTAAGGCAAAAAGTAACTTATAACTATGTGCATGACTTGGTGATGTGACATTATTACATGAAGACGCGTTATCGTGGGAATCTTTTTCAAAATGAATAAATGAATGCTAAATAATAATAAAAACTAATGTAAAAATGTTTTGCATGACTTGGTTCCCTTAAGAGCATGCATGACTTGATAAGGTGGCATGTTTTGGGTGAATAAATTAATGTAGAAAGTAACTTATGATTACATGCATGACTTGGTGACGTAGCACTATTGCATTGAAGAGAAAAATTAGATAGTGGGTTGCAACTATTTAGATTGATGTGAGAATCTTGTTAAAAATGCATACATGAATGCTAAATAAACAACAACTATGGTAAGAGTATTTTGCATGACCTGGTTCCCCCTTAATAATGGCATGCATGAGTTGATAATGTGGGGTGTTTTGCATGAATAAATTAATGCAAAAAAGTAACTTATGGCTACATGCATTACTTGATGATATGACATTGTCGCATGAAGACATGTTGCTGCGGGAATCTTGTTAAAAAATTCATAAATGAATGCTAAATAAACAAAAACTAATGTGAAATTATTTTGCATGACTTGGTTCCCTTTAAAAAAAGGCATGCATGAGTTGAAAAGGTGGCATGTTTTGGATGAATAAATTAATGCAAAAAAAGCAACTTATGACTACATGCCTGACTTGGTGATGTGGCATAGTTCTATGAAGAGGAAAATTAGGTAGTGGGTTGCAACTATTTAGAAATGGATAATCAGACTAAATATTTTTGTAATTAAATTTCAGTTTTGGAAAATATTGCCTTTGTTTTATAAATTTCCAATTTTTTATATCAAATAAACAGTTTAGTTGCTTTTGGCTAATAAATAATTTTGATTGAAAATATCTTTTGAGTACTCCTTGCCGCAAAATACTTATTGAGTTGTCTGTCTCACCATTTTAGATCTGGCAAAATTTTAGTTGGATTATTAAGCAAACAAAACCAATAAGAAGCAAAAAAAAAAATCGAAGAAAAGCCATTAACAACCATGCTGTATTCAACGTCATATTTTATCTGGCTTACAGTGATGTTAGTTGTGCTCACATACTAGGATATGGCATTTTCTTTTATTGTTTTCACCTTTTGTTACCTTTTTGTTTATTGAAATACATGACATTTTTAAGATAACAAGAGCATACATTCCCACATATGTGAAGACAATTTTGAAACATATGATTTTTAAATACATTAATGGTTATTTTTGTTCGCATGAATATTTTTTAAATATGCAGTGAACTTTTTTTGTTTGCGTACATGAATATATTTCTTTTTAAATATGTCTCCATTATTTTAAACTGAATTTCAAAAGTATTTTAAAATATATTAATTGGATTTTTTTGGATTTTTGTATAGAGTGAGATAATAGACTGCTTAAGTCGCCATCCCGTTATGAGGTCTCTTGGGGCAGTTGTTGTCGTATTTGCCACTTAAGGCGACAAATAGGCACTCTAATCCTCGATGCAGTTTGCTACTTAAGCAAAGTAGGTTGCGGTTTTATTGGCCTCTAGTGTGCGTTTTTGTTACAGTTTTGAGCTCGTTGCAATCAACATTTTTTTCCCACTAATTCTTTAGTATCAAGAAATCTATGTATAGACATTCGCCAGTTGGTCTTAGTATGTGAGAGATTCGATGACGTATGATTGTAGGGCGGTCGGACACATACGACTCGAGCTGGCGCGAAGAAGGGAGAGAGAAGAGGAAGAAAAGGCGTGAGATATGTACCATCGACCGACGACTAAAATCGACACCCGCAGGAAACTGCTGCTAGGGGTGGAGGAGAAGGTGGCATCAGTGGTGGCGGCAGCGATGGTTAGTGCATAAGAGAAGTCAACGGAAGCAACATCGATGGAGGAACAACAAGCTATTGGCAGCGCAATGCAGAGCAGGGGGAGACAACGTTGGGTGGAAGGAAGCGCTAGGGAGAAGAACTGTTCGCCCGATAGGTTTATCGGCAGAATGGTCATGGTTGAGCCACGCCCAAATTTTATTAATATCGTCATATTTCAATTAACATGACTCTTACAATGGTAAAATAAGTTGGCATCTTTCAAGCATATCCTAGTGTAAATTAAGATCGTGAGCATCACATCACACAATAGATCAGCACAACACGGCTGGTTAACTAAATGAAACCACCGATATAACTTTATGAAAGTTGTGACCCGGGCTGCGCTAGCTCAGTTCCAACCCGGTGGCTTGTGGTGGTTGTTCGGGCCCGAGGGCGCGTAGTCCTGCGTCTCCAGCGCCATCCTTGCACTGACGTTCACTGCGTCATCTTCTGGGATCACTCTACCCATGTCCATCTGAAATATACATCGGACGGAGATAGTGTCAGTGTATCACTATAATCAAACTTTTGATAGCTGAGTACGCCGAACCACATGAATCCCAAAGAACTAACACATCTAGCTATTCCATGAAGCATGAACAACCACGTTGCACTCTCCATACTTTGACAAACGCTACGGCAGGAAGTAACCGAAACAATTCACAAAATCTCTATAGGTGCCAGACCAACTTGAGAAACGATCACTTGTTCAACAACAAGAACATAGAAGTTACTATCTCTGTTCCACAATATATGTAATGAAAAATAATCTTAAAATTTACATTTTCACACCAGCATTATTGCTGTTTTTAATGTAATTTCGTGTAAACACCCTTTAAATCTTATGAAGTCTAGAATAAAGCTCACTACCATACATCTTTTCCACCCAAAAAAAACACTACCATACCTTTGGCTTAGGAGT
Source organism: Elymus sibiricus (assembly GCA_039707655.1). NCBI lineage: Eukaryota > Viridiplantae > Streptophyta > Magnoliopsida > Poales > Poaceae > Elymus > Elymus sibiricus. The sequence goes on from CM077672.1 coordinate 278,158,830, forward strand.
GTTTTCTTCGACCCATGGCACCTGCTCACCGGCATGTTGCAAGGGCACCAGTCTCTGCACTCCTACACCCCAAATGGAACGAATCAGATCATATAAGTATACAACATCTTAGGACCAGTTTTTTGTACAGAGACGTGAGCCTTACTTGAGAGGGGTATAGCGTTGGAGGGAACCAAGAAGTAGAATGCCAGCAAGGTGAAAACTAGACCGAGGGGTGCTGAGCTCCCCATTGCACGCACCAGGCTGTTCTCTTCCCTTGAACAGTTGTACTGCCTCGACTGCTACCCTCAACCTCAATGGAAGTGGAATATGCGGGATCTCTGTTTGGTGTTCGTGCTTGCTGCCTTGGACCCCCCTTTTATGGGCACATGTCATGCCGCCTAGATCACACGTTTCTAGGTACCAAAGTCAAAAAGGTAGGAGTAATGGAAATTCACAAAGTCCAATGGGTGGAATTGGGCAGTAGCCAACCATTTTGCTGCCTTTCCCCACCTCCACTAGCTGTTGGAGTGCTCCCATTTGTCCACATCTCATCGATCCGTTTGAAATTGGCAATTGCATGTCATTTGTTCAAGAAGTTTATTTCCCGCCGTCTTGGTGCCACTAAGAGAGAGAGAGAGAGAGAGAGAGAGAGAGAGAGAGAGAGAGAGAGAGAGAGAGAGAGAGATTGGGGAAAACTTGAATGTAAGTGATGTGTTTTTCAATTATATTATACTAGATGTTAATTTGTTAAAAACTAAGTAAAACACTTGTCAAATGTGTGCACGATTCTTCTACAACTATTCCTATTAGGTTACGGAAGCACTTTCAACTTAGCGGCGATCGCCATCAGAAAAAATGGGACGGCTTTCGATGGCAACATACACTTAATTCTTCTGTATAGACACCAAATCACTGGAATTTCTTTTTTGTTTTTCTACAGCTTAATATAGTATATGGATATTCTAGCACCCTTTAAATTTCCATCTTGAAAATTAGAATGTGCTAATAGAAAATAAAGAACACAAGTTATTTTAGCACAAAAAGAACGCAAGTTTGCGCCAAAGTTTGATATGTATACGAATAGTAAATAGACAACTGCATGTCATCAAATCTATTCGGAGCTCTTCACAATGATCTGGTGTCAAAACCCAATGGTGAGTGCAAGGGATACATATGCTACTTTTGTTGGGTGAACAGTATGCGCAATCCAATGCACTGTCAAAATCAAGATATTTTGTTTGGGAAGTCTGTGGATCATCCATAGTGGGGCATGCACGAGCATGTGAACCACTGGCTGCAATTTCTTCATAGCAGCGGTGGACACGTTTTGAAACAGACTATAGGAAGTGGTGGATCCTCTTCGTCCATTTCAGACCCATAAAGCTTTTGTTTAATTCGGCCTTGCTGAGTGTAGTTAGTGTCCGAGATGAGTGCGGAACTGTTGTGGTGCTGCAAAAAGTTAGTCTCCATATAGTATCCTCAACATTTTGGCTGACCAATGATAAGGCTTTTCGAACTTGGTTTTTTTATTTAGAAAAAAATAGAATGTGCGAGATGATTGGAGTTCATTGGTTCATGAAGTCAAGAATGGATAATGAGCCGGATGATTGGTGCCAGTTCATGAGTTTTCGTACTAGTATAGTAGTACCCCACGTGTTAGTGGTACTGCATGCTATGTCAACTTGAATATTCTAGTATGAGTACCATAGACTCAGCATGAAGTCTGCTTCATGAAGTTCTTAATTTCTCCTTGATCTGAGTGCTTCATGGAGCACTAGGAAAAGGCATGAGTGCAAGTTTTAGTTGAAGTTAACTTTGCGACGATCAAGCTGAGACTATAGCGTGTAGGTCGAGTTGATTAGTAAAGTGTGGTAAGCCTCGTACGAAAATGTGAACCAAAGAACTTCTCAGCATCCAAAAGATGGTCTCTAACTCCAAGAATTGTTTTCTTTTCTCATGTCCTCAATCCGAAAGAAAATAGTACTCCCTTCGATCCATATTAATTGTCGCTCGAACGGATGTATCTAGCACTAGTAATATGGATCGGGAGGAAGTACAAATTTGTTAGAGCAACTCTAACCGATTCATTATAACTTGAACCATCATTCGTAATATGCAACGCGCTCCATAATGATTTGAAGGTTGCCGGGCCTGTGCGCAAACACAGAACGAGCGGCCTCCATATTTGTTACTTTATTTGTTCTTTTTTTGCTCTCGTGATTTTATTTTCAGTTTAAGCGACATTTAATCCAACGACCAAACAGTTCATAATTGTCATCAAACACGATAAACAAAATTAGCAACTATATGGGCAAAAGTCAACGCATTACATATATTCTGCTACTTGAAATGTCGTTAAGCGACATCTTCAAAATATACAATGTCGCTATTTGACATTACTAGCTACAACTACTATACAACTCCGTCACGGCCGCCGTCTAGTCCTCGTCCTCCTCGTCCGACAGCTCGTTGATGTAGGCGAAGTCGTTATCTTCCCCATCTTCGAAGCAACGACTACGAGTTGTTGCTCCTCCTCCTCGTCGTCGTGGGTTGCAGGGCCAAAGCACTGATGGATGCGCTCCTCTTCGTGGCGGCGCGTGGCCGCTTCGACCTCGCAAAGCCGCATCACGACCCCGAGTGGGTCCTTGGGCTCGATCTCCGGCTCTAGCTATGGCTAGACCTCGATGGGGACGGGAACAAACAAGATGAGGGAGGCAGCGGGGCTAGGGATGTAAAAAGATCGGATCGGATCGGATAATGCTTTTCCCATATCCTTTGCCATATTTTTTTGTCGGATTAAGAGTGGAGCAGATAATGACCGGATGCGGATTTGAATGCGGATCTTATCGGATCACGGACTTGGAGCCGGACTCGGATCAGAAGCAGATAAAAAATATCGGATCATGTGTGCAATGAGGCATGATTTTATTTCTAGTATGCGAATAATATGAACACAATTTTTTATCCAACCGCACAACACTGGAGAGTGACCAAGCAGTTTAAAGTCATAACTCACAACAATAAGGTAACAATTTATATGTGGTGATTCCAATTAGTGGGCTAATTTGGTATTTGGGCTTGTCAAGGGCTAAATTTATCAGATAATCATATTTGATAACCTCGGATAATCCGCAAAAAATAATGAATAATCCACATCCGCTGAATATTATCGATAACATACCCGCTACCATATCCGCGGGATATCGGGTTGATCAAATCCGTATCCGCATCCGCATCCATATCCGGCGGATTCGTGGAAGTGCATATTGATACGTCTCCAACGTACCTATAATTTTTAATTATTCCATGCTATTATAGTATCAATCTTGCATGTTTTATATGCAATTATATGCCATTATATATCATTTTTTGGGACTAACCTATTAACCCAGTGCCCAGTGCCAGTTGCTGTTTTTTGCTTGTTTTTATCTTTTCAGAAAATCATTATCAAAAAGAGTCCAAACGAGAAAAAAAAACTTTGGATTAATTTTTTCAGGACCAGAGGAGACCCACGAAGCTTCGGGAGAAGACAAGAGGAGCCACGAGGAGGCGGCAAGCCTGGAGGGCGTGCCCAGGGGGTAGGCGCGCCCCCCAGGCTTGTGGGCCCCTCGTAGCCCCTCCTGACCTAATTCCAGCGCTATAAATTCTCAAATATTCCCAATATACCAGAAAGACAGAAGATAAAACCTTTCCGCCGCCGCAAGCCTCTGTTCTTCCACGATCCCATCTGGAGGCCTTTTCCGGTACTCTGCCGGAGGGGGAATCAATCACGGAGGGCTTCTTCATCAACCTTGCTGCCCTTTCGATGATGTGTGAGTAGTTTACCACAGACCTACGGGTCCATAGCTAGTAGTTAGATGTGTTCTTCTCTCTCTTTGATCTTCAATACCATGTTCTCCTCGATGTTCTTGGAGTTCTATCCGATGTAATCTTCTTTTGCGGTGTGTTTATTGGGATCCGATGAATTGTGAGTTTATGATTAGATTATTCATGAGAAATATTTGAGTCTTCTCTGAACTCTTTTATGCATGATTATCATAGCTTTATATTTCTCTCCGATCTATCGATTTGGTTTGGCTAACTAGATTGATTTATCTTGCAATGAGAGAGGTGCTTTGTGATGGGTTCAATCTTGCGGTGCTGACCCAGTGACAGAAAGGGACATGACACGTATTTGTATTGTTGCCATTAAGAATAAAAAGATGGGGTTTAATCATATTGCTTGAGTTTACTTTGTCTACATCATGTCATCTTGCTTAAGGCGTTACTCTGTTTCATACTTAATACCCTAGATGCATGCTGGATAGCGGTCGATGGGTGGAGTAATAGTAGTAGATGCAGGCAGGAGTCGGTCTACTTGTCTCGGACGTGATGCCTATATACATGATCATTGCCATGAATCCGTCATAATTATTTGCTTTTCTATCAATTGCCCAACAGTAATTTGTTTACCCACCGTATGCTATGTGTTCGAGAGAGAAGCCTCTAGTGAAAACTATGGCCCCCAGGTCTACTTTTATCATATATTAAAACCAAAAATACTTTGCTGCAATTTATTTACTTTTATTTTATTTAGTATTTTAGTTTATCTATCTATCACTATCAGAATTAATCGTTGCAAATAACCGCTAAGAGGATTGACAACCCTCTTATTTGTGTTGGGTGCAAGTGTTTGCTTTTGTGTGTGTAGGTCCGCTTAACGGGATTTTGCTTGGTTCTCCTACTGGATTGATAACCTTGGTTCTTAACTGAGGGAAATAATTATCTCTACTATACTGCATCATCCTCTCCTCTTCGAGGAAATACCAACGCAGTCTACAAGTAGCAGGAAGAATTTCTGGCGCCGTTGCCGGGGAGACATCATCAAAATTACCAAGTACCTTCGCACAAACTATCATCCACTTGCATTTATTTTATTTGTCTTTTTATTTGCATTTGCCTCTCGTTTTCATCTCCCCCACTTCTAATTTTTTTTTATAAAACATAAAAATATTTTTGTTTGCTTGTTTGTTCCACCACTATGGCTAGTTCTTCGCTTGTTACTATTACCCCTGAAAATGAAGTGCTTAATTTTAAACAAAGGGGAGGAGAGAATTTAAAAGTTGCTTGGTTTTGCGATGCTCAAAATAGATCAACTCGTAAGCAATCCACTACCGTTCTTCTTCGAAATTTTTATGTGGGAATTACTACTTGGTATAGATTTGTGCTTGACACTATTACCGGAGAGAATTTCTTGATGTGTCTCACTTTCGATGCTTTCAATGCTATGGGAAATTTAGTGGGTTCACCCAGTATCATTATTAATGAGACGGCATTGACTTTGGAGCATGTTATGCAAAGGTTAGAAGCTATTGAAAATAAGATGTCTACTATTGAACATCTTGAGAATTTTGATAAAAAGGTCCATAATCATATTACTCAGTTTGGTTCTAAGGTGGGAATTTCTTTGAAAACCTTAAAGAAAAAGGAACCGGTAATTAACAAAAGAATAGGGCAAGGTCCCGCTAGAATCGATAAATTAGAGGAAGTTATTAATAATTTGGGGTCCGCTTTTTCTTCTGTTAAAAGTATGGATAGGACTCCTCCCATTAAAAATTACAAGTTTATGTATGTTCCTAAGAATAAGGGTGCCACTTCTAGCAAGGAAAATGAGTATCTTAAAATGATTAGCGTGCACCCCAATTTCATTGATATAATAAAGGAACCTATCTATGAAAGCAAAATTCTTGATTTTGTGCCTAGAAGTGTGATGATGAGAAACTCCTATGTTAAATCTCCTATAAATAATGGGTGTGTAATTGAGGAGTTGGAAACGAATGATGACAACACTTGAAACTATGCATTATGCCTAGCTAGGGGCATAAAACAATAGCGTTTGTTGGGCGGCAACCCAATGAATAAAATAATTTTTTGTTTTACCTTCTGTTTTTGTGTGTTTACACAATTATAGCCTCTGTTATGATTGTGTTTTTATCTTTTAATTAGTGTTTGCGCCAAGTAATGCCTTTGGGATGATTTGGAAGATAGTATAAGGGATGCTGTTTGGAAAACAGAAAGTTTTGCGTCCAGTATTTGATTTTTGATTGTGTACTGGAGCATAAGAAAAATCTGAAGTTTTTACACAGTATTGATATATGAATTTCCCACGTTGTCCTAATTTTTCAGAATTTTTGCAGTTACATAAGTATGGCTTTTAAATATATCTTTACAGACTGTTCTGTTTTAGACAGATTCTGTTTTTGTTGCATAGTTTGCTTATTTTGATGAATTTATGGATCGTATCGGGGATATGAGTCATGGAGAAGTTGGAGTATGATACGTATCCAATGTATCTATAATTTATGAAGTATTCATGCCATGTCTATTATAGTTTTGTATGATTTTGGTGCACTTTTATATGGATTTTATATGATTTTCATGGACTAACATATTGACCTAGTGCCCAGTGTCAGTTGCTGTTTTCTGCTTGTTTTTGGTTTTCCAGAAAATCCATATCAAACGAAGTCCAAATGCAGCGAAACTTTTTGACGATTTTTTCTGGAAGGAAACAGACCCAGGAAGCTTTGAAGGAGCAGCAGAAGAGCCACAGGGGCCCCACAAGCCACCTGGGCACGCCTGCCCCCCCAGGCGCGCCCTGGTGCCTCGTGGGCCCCCTGTGGCACCTCTTTGTGTGATTCCAACGCTGAAAAATCCTATATATTCAGAAACCCCCGAAAGTTAACCTAGATGAGTTTTTACGCCGCCGCAAGCCTCTGTACCTCCACGATCTCATCTACAACCCTTTTTTGGCACCCAGCTGGAGGGGGGAAATCATCACCGGAGGCCATCTTCATCATCCCGGCGGTCTCCATGACGAGGAGGGAGTAGTTCACCCTCGGGGCTGAGGGTTTGTACCAGTGGCTATGTGTTTTATCTCTCTCTCTCTCGTGTTCTTGATTTGGCACGATCTTGATGTATCGCGAGCTTTGTTAATATAGTTGGATCATATGGTGTTTCTTCCCTCTCTATCCTTGTTGTGATGAATCGAATCTTTTCCCTTTGAGGTTTCGTTATTGTTGGATTCAATATTTCAGATTTGAGAACACTTGATGTATGTCTTGCATATGAATACCCGTGGTGACAATGGGGTATTATATTGATTCACTTGATATATGTTTTGGCACTCAACTCGCGGATTCCCACGGTGACATTGGGGTAATCTATGCATAGGGGTTGATGCACTTTTCATTATCTTTTCTCCGATAGAAACTTTGGGGTGCTCCTTGAAGATCTTTGTGTGGATTGAATATTATGATTATGAAGTTGTTTGATGCATATTGTATAATCAACTCACGGATACTTGTGGTGACATTGGAGTATCTAGGTGACATTAGAGTTGGTTGATGTGTATCATATGGTGTTATTTTAGTACGAACTCTAGGGCTGTTTGTGACAATTATAGGAATGGCTCAATAGATCGATCGGAAAGGATAACCTTGAGGTGGTTTCGTACCCTACAAACAATTTCTATCTTATGTTCTCCGCTAATAGGAACTTTGGAGTGATTCTTTATCGCACGTTGAGGGATTGTTATATGATCCAATTATGTTAGCATTGTTGAGAGATTGCACTAGTGAAAGTATGAACCCTAGGCCTTGTTTTTAAGCATTGCAATACCGTTTGTGCTCACTTTTGTCGTTTGCTACCTTGCTGTTTTTATTTATTCAGATTATAAAAATATATTTCTACCATCCATACTACATTTTTATCACCATCTCTTCGCCGAACTAGTGCACCTATACAATTTACCATTGTATTGGGTGTGTTGGGGACACAAGAGATTTCTTGTATTTGGTTGCAAGGTTGTTTGAGAGAGACTATCTTCATCCTACGCCTCCCACGGATTGATAAACCTTAGGTCATCCACTTGAGGGAAAATTGCTACTGTCCTACAAAACTCTGCGCTTGGAGGCCCAACACGAGTCTACAAGAATAAGTTGTGTAGTAGACATCAAGCTCTTTTCTGGCGCCGTTGCCGGGGAGGTGAGTGCTTGAAGGTATATCTTTAGATCTTGCAATCGAATCTTTTAGTTTCTTGTTTTATCACTATTTCGGTTTATAAAAGAAAACTACAAAAAAATGGAATTTTGGTTGCCTCATATTATCCATCTTTATAATGTCTTTCTTGAAAATGATGGAGCGGAAAATTGTGCTCAATTGCTAGAAGAAGAATTTAATAAAATGTTTGGCATAAAATCTTGGAATGATGAGCATGATTGCAATGTTGTTAGTATGAATTCTTTGAATACCCATGATGCTAATGATATGCAAAGCTACAAGCTTGGGGATGATATGTTTGATGAAGATGATATTTTTAGCCCCCCAAGTTTAGATGAGAAAATTTATTATGTTGAAAGCATGCCTCCTATTTATGATGATTATATTGATGAAAGTGGATTTGGTGAGGTCATGACTTTATTTAGTGATGAATCCACTATTTTGGAAGAGGTTCCAATTGATTATGACAACAAAGTTGCTATATATGATGATTATTGTGATGACATGTATGCTATAAAGAATAATGATAACTATCAAACTTGTCATCATGATTTTAATTTTCAAATGGATTATGCCAATCAAGTATCTCATGATAGTTATTTTGTTGAATTTGCTCCCACTATTATGAAGGAGAAGAAATTTACTTATGTGGAGAGTAATAAAAATTCTATGCTTGTGGATCATGAAAAGAATGCTTTGTGTGATGGATATATTGTTGAATTTATTCATGATGCTACTAAAAATTATTATGAGAGAGGATCATATGCTTGTAGGTGTTGCAATAATATCAAGTTTCCTCTCTATGTGTTGAAAGTTTTGAAGTCATGCTTGTTTTGCCTTCCTATGCTAGTTCATTCTTGCTCCCATAAACTATTTGCTCACAAAATCCCTATGCATAGGAAGTGGGTTAGGCTTAAATGTGCTAGTCATATGCTTCATGATGCTCTCCTTGTGTTTCAATTCTTTACTTTTATGTGAGCATCATTGAAATCATCATGCCTAGCTAAAAGGCTTTAAAGAAAAGCGCTTGTTGGGAGACAACCCAATATTTATACCTACTATTTTTGTGTGTCCACATGATTAATCTACTGTAGTAATCATGTTTTATATGTTTTGTTTCAATAATGTGCCAAGTAAAGTCTTTGGGATAGTGTGGATGCTTGTTAATTTGATTCTGTGCAAAAACAGAAACTTTTACGTCCAGTGCTGGAATTTCTATTCTGTACTGGAGATTGAAAAAATTCTGAAATTTTTACACAGTATTGGGGTACAAAGTTTTTAAGTTTTCCTAATTTTTTATAATTTTCGGAGTTACAGAAGTATGGTTTTTAAATCGCTCACTACACGCTGTTCTGTTTTTGACAGATTCTGTTTTCGGTGCATAGTTTGCTTGTTTTAGTGTCTCCATAGCTTATATTGAGTAATATAAATTGTGGAAATGATATAATACAGTAGGAATTATGTGAGAACAATTATTAAACTTGTCTTGACAGTACCTAAGTGGATGATTTATTTTTATCATACTAACCTATCTCACAAGTTCCGTTAAGTTTTGTGTGATTGAAGTTTTCAAGTTTTGGGTGAGATATCGATATGAGTAGAATAAGGAGTGGCAAGACCCTAAGCTTGGGGATTCCCAAGGCAACCCAAGTTAATATTCAAGGAAGACTCAAGCATCTAACCTTGAAGATGCCCCGGAAGGCATCCCCTCTTTCGTCTTCAACACTATCGGTAACCTCACTCGGAGCTATATTTTTATTCGTCACATAATATGAGTTTTGCTTGGAGCGTCATTTTATTCTGTTGATATTTGCTTTGTGTTATCAATAATCATGTTTTGTATCTTTTAGTTCAATAAAATGCCAATTATAGCCTTTACCATGCTCAGTTTTCAAGTTTATGTGTTGCTGTTTGAAAACAGAAAGTTCTCTGTTATGTTCAGAATATTCCTGAATAGTCAGAATATGATAAAAATCTGAAATTTTTACATAGTAAGCATGCATGAGTTCTCTGTCACGTGGTAATTTTTCATAATTTTTGGAGTTAGGGAAGTATGAATTCTTATTCACCCTTTACAGACTGTTCTGTTTAGACAGATTTCTGTTATTATAGTTGCATTGTTTGCATATGTTGCTTGTTTAATGTTTCTATTTGTGGATAGGAGTATTAAATATGCAGAGCCATTTAGTATGCAATGTTCAATTATAATTTTAGTTATTTGCTACAGTAGAGAATGTCAAGGTTTTGAGTTGATTTATACTAACTTATCTCACGAGTTCTTGTTGAGTTTTGTGTGGATGAAGTTTTTAAGATTTAGTAGAAGCCATGATATGAGAGGAATTAAGGAGACACAAAAGCTCAAGCTTGGGGATGCCCAAGGCATCCCAAGTTATTATTCCAAGAAGTCTCAAGCATCTAAGCTTGGGGATGCCCCGGTAGGCATCCCACCTTTCTTCTTCAACAACTATCGGTCAGTTTTGGTTGAGCCTAAGTTTTTTGCTTCTTCACATGATATGTGCTATCCTTGGAATGTCATTTTATTTGGTTTTCTTTGCTGTTTGAATAAAATACTTAAGATCTGAAATTTTTAAATGAGAGAGAGTCCTCACATAGCTACCTATTTACTTAAGTACTCATTTGATCTTCACTTATATCTTTTTGGAGTAGTTTGTCATTTACTCTTGTGCTTCACTTATATCCTATGAGTAAATTGTGAAAGAATTGAATATCATAAAGTTGAAATTATATGTGCTTCATATGCTTGTATCATGTCTAGTAGTAGTTTCATATTTGGGTTAGAAAGTGAAATCTATTGAAGCTTGACAATCACAATATTGGTCATACAAGCAATTCATGAATGATTAGTATAAGGAAGAGAACTTTCACATATAAATATATTATCTTGGACATATTTTATGATTGTGAATACCCATTAATTATTTTCAAACTTGAGCAAATTAGTTGAAGTTGGACAAGGAAGACAACGTAATGAGTTATGTCTGGGTATATTTGCATAGATGTTATATTGTTATGAATCCTCTAACATGTGGTGCTTGCTTAGGATCTTTTGCTAGCCAAAAATTCATACTAAGTAGAGATACTACTCGTGCATCCAAAAACCCTTAAACCCAGTTTCTTGCCATGAGTGTCCACCATATCTACCTATGGATTGAATAAGATCCTTCAAGTAAGTTGTCATCGGTGCAAAAAGCAATAAAAATTGCTCCTAAAATATGTATGATCTTTTATTGCAAGGGAAAATAAGCATTGTACGAACTTGTGATGGTAAATAAATAAAAGCGACGGACTGCATAATAAAGGTTGCTATCACAAGGGGCAATATAACGTGACGTTCCTTTGCATTAAGGGCTTGTGCATCCAAAAATAAAAAGCACATGACAACCTCTGCTTCCCTCTGCGAAGGGCCTATCTTTTACTTTATGTATTTACTTTTATGCAAGAGTCAATAGTATTACTTCTTATTTCAACCTTAATTATTCTCTAGTTGGCAAGCATCATGTGGTGGGGAAAGATCCAGGCACATATGGCCAGTCAAATATATTTGATCATGAATTATTATTGTTGACAATTATCTCTATGATAAATACGTTGGGAGGCGAAACATTAAGCCCCTATCTTTCTCTGTATTCGATGGATGCCATTTGTTCTAAAAATATGCTTTGAGTACTAGCAATCATAGAAGATTATATGATAATTGAGTATGTGGAGCTCTTACTTAGACTTTGTTGAAGATAAGTTGAATTGCAATTGTTTGGTGACTAAGAACATAGGTTGTTAAGTTTCAAGAGAATGCATTGTTTGAACCATAACATGTGAATTGATTGCTACTTTATCATGATGAGTTTTATGAGAAAGAATTGCTGTTATGATGCTAGGAAAAGTGATTGAAATTATCAATCGATCAAACTTATGCACTATGCTAGCATTCACACTTCATAAATTATTTATTTTATCATTTACCTACTCGAGGACGAGCAGGAATTAAGCTTGGGGATGCTGATACGTCTCCAACGTATCTATAATTTATGAAGTATTCATGCCATGTCTATTATAGTTTTGTATGATTTTGGTGCACTTTTATATGGATTTTATATGATTTTCATGGACTAACATATTGACCTAGTGCCCAGTGCAAGTTGTTGTTTTCTGCTTGTTTTTGGTTTTCCAGAAAATTCATATCAAACGAAGTCCAAATGCAGCGAAACTTTTTGACGATTTTTTCTGGAAGGAAACAGACCCAGGAAGCTTCGGAGGAGCAGCAGAAGAGCCACAGGGGGCCCACGAGCCACCTGGGAGCGCCTGCCCCTCCCCCCAAGCGTGCCCTGGTGCCTCATGGGCCCCCTGTGGCACCTCTTTGCGTGATTCCAACGCTGAAAAATCCTATATATTCAGAAAACCCCGAAAGTTAACCTAGATGAGTTTTTACGCCGCCGCAAGCCTCTGTACCTCCACGATCTCATCTACAGCCCTTTTCCGGCACCCTGCCGGAGGGGGAAAATCATCATCGGAGGCCATCTTCATCATCCCGGCGGTCTCCATGACGAGGAGGGAGTAGTTCACCCTCGGGGCTGAGGGTTTGTACCAGTAGCTATGTGTTTTATCTCTCTCTCTCGTGTTCTTGATTTGGCACGATCTTGATGTATCACGAGCTTTGTTAATATAGTTGGATCATATGGTGTTTCTTCCCTCTCTATCCTTGTTGTGATGAATCGAATCTTTTCCCTTTGAGGTTTCATTATTGTCGGATTGAATATTTCAAATTTGAGAACACTTGATGTATGTCTTGCATATGAATACCCGTGGTGAAAATGGGGTATTATATTGATTCACTTGATATATGTTTTGGCACTCAACTCGCGGATTCCCGCGGTGACATTGGGGTAATCTATGCATAGGGGTTGATGCACGTTTTCATTATCTTTTCTTCGATAGAAACTTTGGGGTGCTCCTTGAAGATCTTTGTGTGGATTGAATATTATGATTATGAAGTTGTTTGATGCATATCGTATAATCAACTCACGGATACTTGTGATGACATTGGAGTATCTAGGTGACATTAGAGTTGGTTGATGTGTATCATATGGTGTTATTTTAGTATGAACTCTAGGGCTGTTTGTGACAATTATAGGAATGGCTCAATAGATCGATCGGAAAGGATAACTTTGAGGTGGTTTCGTACCCTACAAACAATTTCTATCTTATGTTCTCCGCTAATAGGAACTTTGGAGTGATTCTTTATCGCACGTTGAGGGATTGTTATATGATCCAATTATGTTAGCATTGTTGAGAGATTGCACTAGTGAAAGTATGAACCCTAGGCCTTGTTTTTAAGCATTGCAATACCGTTTGTGCTCACTTTTGTCGTTTGCTACCTTGCTGTTTTTATTTATTCAGATTATAAAAATATATTTCTACCATCCATACTACACTTTTATCACCATCTCTTCGCCGAACTAGTGTACCTATACAATTTACCATTGTATTGGGTGTGTTGGGGACACAAGAGATTTCTTGTATTTGGTTGCAGGGTTGTTTGAGAGAGACTATCCTCATCCTACGCCTCCCACGGATTGATAAACCTTAGGTCATCCACTTGAGGGAAAATTGCTACTGTCCTACAAAACTCTGCGCTTGGAGGCCCAACACGAGTCTACAAGAATAAGTTGTGTAGTAGACATCAGAGTACAGTAGCATTATGCCAATATGAAATATGAATCAATTTACAACAGTACCTAAAGTTTAAGCTTTGTTTGTTACACTAACGGATCTCACGAGGTTTCTGTTGAGTTTTGTGTGCTGAAGTTTTCAAGTTTTGGGTGAGACTACGATGGATAAAGGAATAAGGAGCGGCAAGAGCCTAAGCTTGGGGATGCCCAAGGCACCCCAAGGTAATATTCAAGGAATACTCAAGCGTCTAAGCTTGGGGATGCCCCGGAAGGCATCCCCTCTTTCGTCTACAATCTATCGGTAACTCACTTGGAGCTATATTTTTATTCATCACATGATATGTGTTTTACTTGGAGCGTCTTGTGATATAGTTTGTTTGCTTTTTACTTTGTCACAATCATCTTTGCTGAACACACCTTTTTGAGAGGGACACACATTATTCGTGATTTGTTAGAATACTCTATGTGCTTCACTTATATCTTTTGAGCTAGGCAGTTGCTCTAGTGCTTCACTTATATCTTTTAGAGCACGACGGTGGTTATATTTTAAAGAAATAGTTGCACTCTCATGCTTCAATTATATCTTTTTGAGAGTCTAATGAATAGCAATGGTAATATGCACGGGTTATGAATTTGGTCCTAATATGATAGGTATTCAAGAGGGATATAATAAAAACTTTCATGTAGATCACTGAATATGATAAGTTTCATTCCTTGCAATAGTTTTGCGATATTAAGATGGTAATATGTGGGAGGTGCTAGTAGATAATTGTGGTTTAGTAAGAATATTGGTGTTAAGGTTTGTGATTCCCGAAGCATGCACGTATGATCTGTCGTTATGCTAAGAAGTTGGAGCATGATTTATTCTTGATTGTCTACCTTATGAGTGGCGGTCGGGGACGAGCGATAGTCTTTTCCTACCAATCTATCCCCCTAGGGGCATGCGTAGTAGTACTTTACTTCGAGGGCTTATAAACTTTTGCAATAAGTATGTGAGTTCTTTATGACTAATGTGAGTCCATGGATTATATGCACTCTCACATTTCCGCAATTTGCTAGCCTCTTCGGTACCATGCATTGCCCTTTCTCACATCGAGAGTTGGTGCAAACTTCGCCGGTGCATCCAAACCCCGTGATATGATACGCTCTATCACACATAAGCCTCCTTATATCTTCCTCAAATAAGCCACCATACCTACCTATCATGGCATTTCCATAGCCATTCCGTGATATATTGACATGCAACTTCCACCATTCCATTTTTATGACACACATCGTCATTGTCATATTGCTTTGCATGATCATATAGCTGACATAGAATTTGTGGCTCAGCCACCGTTCATCATTTTTTATACATGTTACGCTAGTATCATTGCACATTATGGTACACCGCCAGAGGCATTCATATAGAGTCATATTTTTGTTCTAGTTTCGAGTTGTAATTTTTCAGTTGTAAGTAAATAGAAGTATGATGATCATCATTATTAGAGCATTGTCCCAGTGAGGAAAAAAAGAGAGGCCAAAAAGAGTCCACGAAAAAAAAGAGGCCAAAAAGGGCCCACAAAAAGAAAATATGAGAGAAAAAGAGAGAAGGGAAAGTGTTACCATCCTTTTCCATACTTGTGCTTCAAAGTAGCACCATGTTTTTCATATAGAGAGTCTCCTATTTTGTCACTTTCATATACTAGTGGGAATTTTTCATTATAGAACTTGGCTTGTATATTCCGATGATGGGCTTCCTCAAATGCCCGAGGTCTTCATGAGCAAGCAAGTTGGATGCACACCCACTTAGTTTTCATGTTGAGCTTTCATACACTTATAGCTCTTAGTGCATCCATTGCATGACAATCCCTACTCCTTGCATTGACATCAATTGATGGGCATCTCCATAGCCCGTTGATTAGCCTCGTCGATGTGAGACTATCTTCTTATTTTTGACTTCCCCTTATGAATCTCTACCACCATACTCTATTCCATCCATAATGTTATATCCATGGCTTGCGCTCATGTATTGCGTGGGGGTTGAAAAAGCTAAAGCGCGTTAAAATGTATGAACCAATTGCTCGGCTTGTCATCGGGGTAGTGCATGATAAATATTTCTTGTTAAGAAAATGGAGCATGACAGGATTATATGATTTTGTAGGGATAACTTTCTTTAGCATTTTTATTTTGAAAGACATGATTGTTTATTAGTATGCCTGAGTATTGATATCTTTATATCAAACTGTAGACTAGTGCTTTGAATCATTCGGATCTTATTATTCATACCGTAAGAGAGATTACATGATGAAACATGATAGGTAGCATTCGACATCAAAAATTCTGTTTTTATCATTTACCTACTTGAGGACGAGCAGGAATTAAGCTTGGGGATGCTTGATACGTCTCCAACGTATCTATAATTTTTGATTGTTCCATGCTATTATAGTATCAATCTTGGATGTTTTATATGCAATTATATGCCATTATATATCATTTTTTGGGACTAACCTATTAACCCAGTGCCCAGTGCCAGTTCCTGTTTTTTTGCTTGTTTTTGTCTTTTCAGAAAATCATTATCGAAAAGAGTCTAAACGAGAAAAAAAACTTTGGATTAATTTTTTCTGGACCAGAGGAGACCCACGAAGCTTCGGGGGAAGATCAGAGGAGCCATGAGGAGGTGGCAAGCCTGGAGGGCGCGCCTAGGGGGGTAGGCGCGCCCCCCCAGGCTTGTGGGCCCCTCGTAGCCCCTTCTGACCTAATTCCAGCGCTATAAATTCCCAAATATTCCCAATATACCAGAAAGACAGAAGAGAAAACCTTTCCACCGCCGCAAGCCTCTGTTCTTCTACAATCCCATATGGAGGCCTTTTCCGGTACTCTGCCGGAGGGGGAATCGATCACGGAGGGCTTCTTCATCAACCTTGCTGCCCTTCCGATGATGTGTGAGTAGTTTACCACAGACCTATGGGTCTATAGCTAGTAGCTAGATGGCTTCTTCTCTCTCTTTGATCTTCAATACCATGTTCTCCTTGATGTTCTTGGAGTTCTATCCGATGTAATCTTCTTTTGCGGTGTGTTTGTTGGGATCCGGTGAATTGTGAGTTTATGATCAGATTATTCATGAGAAATATTTGAGTCTTCTCTAAACTCTTTTATGCATGATTATTACAGCTTTGTATTTCTCTCCGATCTATCGATTTGGTTTGGCCAACTAGATTGGTTTATCTTGCAATGGGAGAGTTGCTTTGTGATGGGTTCAATCTTGCGGTGCTCAATCCCAGTGACAGAAAGGGACATGACACGTATTTGTATTGTTGCCATTAAGGATAAAAATATGGGGTTTAATCATATTGCTTGAGTTTACTTTGTCTACATCATGTCATCTTGCTTAAGGCGTTACTCTGTTTCATACTTAATACCCTAGATGCATGCTGGATAGCGGTCGATGGGTGGAGTAATGGTAGTAGATGCAGGCAGGAGTCGGTCTACTTGTCTCGGACATGATGCCTATATACATGATCATTGCCATGAATCCGTCATAATTATTTGCTTTTCTATCAATTGCCCAACAGTAATTTGTTTACCCACCGTATGCTATGTGTTCGAGAGAGAAGCCTCTAGTGAAAACTATGGCCCCCGGGTCTACTTTTATCATATATTAAAACCAAAAATACTTTGCTGCAATTTATTTACTTTTATTTTATTTAGTATTTTAGTTTATCTATCTATCACTATCAGAATTAATCCTTGCAAATAACCGCTAAGAGGATTGACAACCGTCTTATTTGCGTTGGGTGCAAGTGTTTGCTTTTGTGTGTGCAGGTGCGCTTAACGGGATTTTGCTTGGTTCTCCTACTGGATTGATAGCCTTGGTTCTTAACTGAGGGAAATACTTATCTCTACTATACTGCATCATCCTCTCCTCTTCGGGGAAATACCAACGGAGTCTACAAGTAGCACATATGATGTCCTTAAAAACGGATGTGGATGCGGATTCGGAACGGAAATTATCTGTACCATTTACATCCCTAAGCGGGGCTGATGGAGACAGTCTTGTTGACAGTGACGATGGCCCCCAGGTGCGAGATCAACAACGCCCGCCGTGCCTGGAGCTGTCAGCCCCACCGGAAGCACCAGATCCACTGTGGCCGCCGCCAGCACTATGCGCGCCGTTGGAGGACGATGCCATGGCTACCATGCTACTTGTAGTCTGTGTTGGTATTTCCCCGAAGAGGAGAGGATGATGCAGTACAGTAGAGATAAGTATTTCCCTCAGTTAAGAACCAAGGTTATCAATCCAGTAGGAGAACCAAGCAAAACCCAGTGAACATCACCTACACACAGAAAAGCAAACACTTGCGCCCAACGCGAATAAGAGGGTTGTCAATCCTCTTAGCGGTTACTTGCAAGGATTAAGTCTGATAGAGATAAATAGATAAACTAAAATACTAATAAAAATAAAAGTAAATAAATTGCAGCAAGGTATTTTTAGGTTTTTTATATGATAAAGATAGACCCGGGGGCCATAGTTTTCACTAGAGGCTTCTCTCTCGAGCATGGAAACATACGGTGGGTGAACAAATTACTATTGGGCAATTGATAGAAAAGTAAATAATTATGACGGATTCATGGCAATGATCATGTATATAGGCATCACATCCGAGATGAGTAGACTGACTCCTGCCTGCATCTACTACTATTACTCCACTCATCGACCGCTATCCAGCATGCATCTAGAGTATTAAGTTAATAAAAACAGAGTAACACCTTAAGCAAGATGACATGATGTAGAGAAGCAGATTCAAGCAATATGAATAAACCCCATATTTTTATCCTTAATGGCAACAATACAAATACATGTCATGTCCCCTTCTGTCATTGGGATTGAGTACCGCAAGATTGAACCCATCACAAAGCACCTCTCCCATTGCAAGATAAATCAATCTAGTAGGCCAAACCAAATCGATAGATCAGAGAGAAATACAAAGCTATAACAATCATGCATAAAAGAGTTCAGAGAAGACTCAAATATTTCTCATGAATAATCTGATCATAAACTCACAATTCATCGGATCCCAACAAACACACCGCAAAAGAAGATTACATCGGATAGAACTCCAAGAACATCAAGGATAACATGGTATTGAAAATCAAAGAGAGAGAAGAAGCCATCTAGCTACTAGATATGGACCCGTAGGTCTATGGTAAACTACTCACACATCATCGGAAGGGCAACAAGGTTGATGTGGAAGCCCTCCGTGATCGATTGCCCCTTCGGCAGAGTACCGGAAAAGGCCTCCAGATGGGATCACGGAAGACAGAGGCTCATGGTGGCGGAAAGGTTTTCTCTTCTGGCTCTCTGTTGGTTTCCCAATATTTGTGAATTTATAGAAGTGGAATTAGGTCAAACGGAGTCACGTGGGCCCCACAAGGCAACACGGCGCCCCCCTGGGGCGCGCCCTGTTGCCTTGTGAAGCCTCCATGAGGCTTCTGGCCTCCTCCCGAAGCTTCCAAGGTCTCTTTTGTCCAGAAAAAAATCTCCAAAAAGTTTCGTGGCATTTGGACTTCGTTTGGTACTGTTTCTCTGAAAAGCCAAAAACAAGCAGAAAACAACAACTGGCACTAGGCACTAGGTTAATAAGTTAGTCCCAAAAAATGATATATAATTGCATATAAAAACATCCAAGATTGATACTATAATAGCATGGAACAATAAAAAATTATAGATACGTTGGAGACGTATCATACCACAACTAGTGCGCTTGGAGAGATTTTGCACCATCGATGTGCGGCATTTGGAATGGGAGGTTCTAGTCCACCAGCACGTTCAGGCAAAAGCTACCTTCTGGTGCAATGGCATTGTCGTTGTGAGAAGGGGGGAGACTGGCTAGGGGAGGAGGCGGCAAGGAGGGGGAGGCGGTGGCTAGGGTTTTCATGATGGGGACGCTCGCTGCTGAGCTTTTATAGCCGGGGACGGCAAGGGGATGATGTTAAGTGTCGTCCATCCGACGAACCACCATAGGAATCTGAGGGAGCTGCCACATCATTAATGTGGTGGGTGGTTAGCAGTCATCCCCTCTCCGGTCATTATTTGTGTGCTCTGTGCGTGTATGGGCTGCAGGAAGCTTCGAAACCCGCCCATGCCGCACGAAAGAAGAAGATGAAACTTCGCTCCTATGATGACGGTTGGGTTCGGAGCGAGCTCCAAATGAGGCATCCACAACATCCATATTTGCAGGCTACGATGTTGATTTTGGAGCGAACTATATAAGTTTTGACAATCACGACGCATATAGCAACTCTGCTAGAGTGTCGTTTTGTGCGTGGATCGTCAAGTAGGGATATGCCCTAGAGGCAATAATAAATGCTATTATTTATCTCCATGTTCATAATTATGTTTATGTTCCATGCTACAACTGCTATGGTTCTCGAGTCTACAATAACCACGAGGCTCGGAGGGAAACTCATATGCACGTGTGGAATAATAAACGGTAAAATGTATTCCTAGTCTGGCCTCTAAGACTAGCTCAAGTGTTGCATGATTGTTCTGTTTTCCTGATCATGGGCATGACTATGCTGGCAACTTTGAGGGCACAATGTTAGGAGAACACTTGTGTTGAATCGACCCGATTGATGTTATGCTATGAGATACATTTGTCACAAGTTAATGGTTAATAACACAGAGAAAGTTAACGTTTGCATAATTCCTTAGACCATGAGAGTGTCGAGTTTCTTCATGCTTGCTTCATGAACTTTGGGGTTTGTTAAACATTATCCGTAAATGGGTGGCTATTACGGCGGCTTACGGGTTCATGGAAAAGTATGACAAGGGACTTGATAGCTCAAGATTGGGATTTGCTCCTCCAACGATGGAGAGATATTCTTTGGGCCCTCTCGGTGTTACGGTATCCATCATCGTCTGGCCAGACACAATGTGATTCGATCACGGGGATGCCGGAATGCGGAAACGAGATAAGAGAACAAAACTGGTAACGAGGTAACTAGAATAGTGGACAAGTTGTTGATCCACAGGGATGCCGATAAATCTCACCTCGGGTATTTGTAACATATCGCAAAGCAACAGGAATAGCACACGGCAACTGGAGGTTCACTCGAATATTTATTCGTGTGGGTATAGGGGTCAATATGGGTGTCTACGGCTCCGATGTTGATCATTGATCGGAAAGTGTTCCGGTCATGTCTATACTTCACTGAACCTATAGGGTCACACACTTAAGGGTCATCTATCTGCTGAAAACTAGATAGGGAGTCTGAGAGAAAGTCACCAGAAAAGTTTTGGAGACGACGGAAAAGTTCCGGAGAGAAAACCGGAAGTGTTTCGGAGAAAACAAAAATGTTTCGGAATAAAACCATCATACCGGAAATGTTCCGGAGAGTGTCCAGAATAATATTAGAGGGTGCAGGAAATGTTCTGGGACCTTCCGGAATTTTTCAGTGGTATTAGTCGCGGAAAACATTTTGTCCTAGCGTGAGGGGACAAGATCCCACGGAAAGTGGGGGCTGTTTTTAGGCTGTTTTGGGGGCGCCCCCCTTTAGGGGGCAGCCCCTGTGGCTGGACAAAGGTGTTTGGCCCCCCCCCCCATGGTGGGGGGCAGCCCCCACAAATGATGGAGGTGGTTGGGAGGGGGTGGGGCCCCATGTTGGGGCACCATGGACAAGGGAACATGTTTTCCCCTTGTTTGGTGGGAACATGTTTTCCTTGTTTGGTGGGTGCATGTTTTGTGGGCTGAAATTTCAGCCCCCCCTTCCACCACTATATAAGGAGGAGGGGAGGTGCTCTCCAACTCACTCCAACTCTCTCACAAATGCCATGCATGATCTGGCTTTCTTCTCTCCCTCCCACGAAATAGTTTCGTAGAGCCGAAAGGCTGTCTGGGTTCCGGTGGGAACTAGTTCTAGATGGCGAAGCCCTGTCGGATAGGTGACACTGTATGTGTGCAACCCCGTAGAGAGGTCGTAGGTTTGATCTTTTGCCCGAGGGGCAGTTCGGGTGTCCTCCCGAAGGGCTGTCCGAGTGACCGTCCTAGTTTTGAGGGTCCTCCCGGAGGGCTGTTCGTGACACCGTCCGAGGGACTGTCCGACCGCCTCCCGAAGGGCTGTCCAAGGAGCAGACGAGGGAGAACATCCTCGTGGTTGGGAGGTTGTAAATCCTAGGTGCGGGGATCTGCACCGACGATCTACATCGACTCTACTTCCACTGCGCTACGAGTCGGTAACGATCGGATCAAAACCTTGTATGCAATCTTCATAGTGGTCCTGGGCTGGTGCGTAGGTCGAATTTTTTTGTTTTCTGCTGCGTTCCCCTACAGTGGCATCATGAGCCGTGCTATGCGTAGATGCAGGTTACGATCTAGAATACATAGAGATGTATGGGAATTGCACAATATAATTTGTAGTAGATGAGTTCTATTACTGAAATTATTTGTGCGGGTAGCAGATGAAATCTGTTACCCGATGTTCTTGTTGCGTCCCTGAAATTTGCGTATTTCTGATCTTAATAACGGCATGGCGGAGTTTCGAAGTTCTGGCAATCCGCGATCTTGATTGATCAACGAAGTGCTAACAGTTCATTGAATTCCACCATAGTTAAAAGAAAGATGAAATTTCGCAGACTAAAGGGCAATGCAGATATGATCTGCACGGGGGTCATGCGTATGATGAAGTTCAGTATGGGGCTCGAGATTTTATTATCTCATGTTTCATACACCCCGCAAAGTTAATCTAGCGACTTGAATAATCATACTTGATGATAAACGTTGGTAGCTTCGATTTGTTTCGAAACCTTAGAAGCCACGTAAAATAAAATTTTGCATAAACCGATTAGAGGCGTCTAACTTGGTTTTGCAGGATGACATGAGATGTACTTAAGATGTGCATGAGATGTGGTATAGTCTTCATCATATTTAATTTGATTATGTATGAGATGACTATATAATGTAAATTAATTAACATGACATGCGTGTCATGATTCGGCATGATGGCTGGAGCCATATGATTGTCACTTTAATGACCTGCGTGTCAACCTTAAGTAATGCACTTATTTTATTAGCTATAGAGATAGTAATATTATCTGGTGCATCGACAAGGTGGTGGAAATCTTCGCGAAGGTGAACACCGACGCAAATGCTGAAGACGAAGAAATAAAGACTTCCCCGTCAGAAAGGGCTATACCATATCATGCTATTATGAATTGCCTGAGATGTTTATCCCTTATGATGCACCCTTCTTGATTGCGCGGTAGTCGCTTTTTATTAGGGTGATCTCTCACTTGAAATATCAAGTAGTTAGTGTTCTCCCAAGTGTAGCACCGTCACAGCATCTTTCCTTTCGGGGTGCGCCATGATCTACATGGGTACGAACGATTGTACGGGTGTAAGGCGGGTGAGGTCAGACCTCGCAGCAAGATCACTTGGTTGTCGTTCATGGCAGGATCGTCCTGAGCTCGGAACACACGCATCGAAAGATGAACAAGAGTCGCATAGAGATGTGATCGGCAAGTTTGCCTACCGATTGAGGTTGGCGCCATCAGTGTTCATCTCGAACAATGGTGTTGAATGGAAATGCGGATCTTGAATCACTCACAATCAATTATGAGAGATATTGATTTGAGTGGGAGCGCACTTTAGAATAAAATTGTTTATTCACTAGTGCAAATTAATTATGAACTTGTCTAAAGTGAAATTTGCATAATAGTTACAGAATAATGGCTCGCGTTTTCCACCTTCCCTATTAAAATTGAATAGTTGTTAAATATCTGGTTAAACTTTACGATTGGTAACGTAATGTGAGGATTGTCCTCAAGAGTGCCGAGAAGGACTTTTTCCTATCGCATGCTTTCGGTATTCTCCCGCTAATGCTATGGATAATGTGACTCTCGTCCTCTAATCCAAAAGCTAGAATTCCGTTACGGTCAAAGTGCAATATGTTTGCTTCCATAAGACCCGAACTTCAAAGGTTTGGGATAGTTATGTGATATTCATGGAACTGAAAATTATTTTCAGATACAAACAAAGGCTAAAAGATATGAAATATCCAAAGCAATGTTTGTTTGCAAACTATTAGTAAAAGTGTTTACTATGCATTAGACTAATACAAGAGGGATCCAGAAGAACGTCTGTCATGAAATGAAGGTGAATAAAACAACAACTTAAAGAGAAAGGAAGTGCCCGAAGGGTGTTAGTGAAACTTACACGCCTAGGAAGTCCGAGGCTGACGCCACTCTCAAAGTTGGGTGCTTCTTCTGAGAGTAGGAGAAATATTGGAAGTAAAACTATTAGAAGTATAAAGGCAAAAAGAGAGAAGACTGGAATATCCAGCTCATGTATGAAAGTCATACAAGCTATTGATGTATAGAAGGCTGGTCAAAGAAATAGCTCTTGGGAATTATGATTAAACATGTTAATCACTGATTCTTGGGTATTGTGAGTTGATCACAGAGATACCCGCTCGATTGCATTCTGTTGTGACTCGATGCAAGAACTACTATGGCCTAAAAGACTTGCCGGAAATGAGTTTTAGATACGCGCTGGAAACATAGTAAATGTTACTATACCTTCCATCGGTGTATTACCAATGTATTTATTTTCATAATTCATTTTTGGAGTTTCATACACTCTAGCCCATTGCATAAGGTATCTTGCAAGGAGGTTGTTCATAAGAGAACTTTTGATGTTCGGTGTTATGAATAACATAAGGGCCATACTTTCATTATGAATGAGATGTATGTTATGAATATTGACAATAATACATTACCTCTGTATTTACTTTCATAATTCATTTTAGAGTTTTATACACTCTAGCCCATTTGCATAATGTTTGTTGCAAGAGGGTTGTTCATAAAAGAACAATTGTTGTTCAATATCATGAATAACATAAGGGTCATGCTTCCATCATGGATGGGATGTATGTTATGAATATTGATGGTAATATGATACATCCATAACACTGATGCTAAATGTCGCAAGACTAAAAGAATACCACATATGTGTGGCACTACATTTGGTCACGTTGGAGAAACCCGCATGGAGAAATTCCATTATGATGGATTTTGAAGTCATTTGATTATGAATCATCTGACACTTGCAACTTTCATCCAAAAAGTGAAGTGACTGAAATACCGTTCACAGGCCATTAGGAACGAGCAACGAACTTATTGGTGATCATACATTTTTGATGTGTGTAGTCTGATAAATGTTGTTGCTAGTAGTGGATTTGTCTATCTTCAGAAAAGACTCAAGTAGATATATGGATATTTACTTGATGAGACGTAAGTCTGTATCTTTTGAACTCGTTCAAAAGGTTTTTCAAAATGAAGAAGAAGTTATTGTAAGAAGAAAATTATGTTTCTGCAATTAGATTGCGGAAAGGAATATTTGAGTTACAAGTTTAGCGAATGTCTGATGAGTTGTGAAAGGAGTTTCATAACTTACACCTCCCGGAACACCACTGTGAGTGGAATGTCCGTGAAGATGTAATCAAACCATTTATGAGATGGTAAGATCAAAGATGACATAAATCAATTTGCCATTATCCCTTTTAAGGTAATGCTTTAGAGACTGCGGCTTTTACACTGAAAAGAGCGCCATCAAATCTGTTGAAATAACGTCATGGTATGGTACACCCAACCATGTTATGTCTTTTCTTAACATTTGAAATATGGAGATTGTGTAAAATATTTACAAACCTATTCAGACAAGTGCTACTTTGTAGGTTATCCCAAGTAATTGGGTATTCCCCACCACTATACCGAGGCAAAAGGTTTTGCCACAAAGAACGGTATGCTTTTGAAGAAAATGGTTCTTGCAAAAAGGTGAGTGGGAGAACAGTGCAACTCAACGAGATAACAATATCTTCGTCACAAAATCAAAGGAAAGAAACCTTGGAACTAATTCTAGAGTTTCCTACTACGACTGATACAGAAGCCTTGATGACCCACAAGTATAGGGGATCAATCGTAGTCCTTTCGATAAGTAAGAGTGTCGAACCCAACGAGGAGCAGAAGGAAATGACAAGCGGTTTTCAGCAAGGTGTTTTCTGCAAGCACTGAAATTATCGGTAACAGGTAGTTTGATAGCAAGATAATTTGTAACAAGTGACTAGTAACAATAGTAACAAAGAGTGCAGCAATATAGCCCAATCCTTTTTGTAGCAAAGGACAGGCCGGAACGATCTCTTATAATAAGTAAAGCGTTCTCGAGGACACATGGGAATTTCATCTAGTCACTTTCACCATGTTAGTTTGATTCGCGTTCGCTACTTTGATAATTTGATATGTGGGTGGACCAGTGCTTGGGTGCTGCCCTTACTTGGACAAACCTCCCACTTATGATTACCCCCTCTCGCAAGCATCCGCAACTACGAAAGAAGAATTAAGACTACTCTAACCATAGCATTAAACATGTGGATCCAAATCAGCCCCTTACGGAATAGCGCATAAACTAGGGTTTAAGCTTCTGTCACTCTAGCAACCCATCATCTAATTACTACTCCACAATGCATTCCCTTAGGCCCAAAGATGGTGAAGTGTCATGTAGTTGACGTTCACATGACACCACTAAGAGAATCACAACATACACATCATCAAAATATCGAACGAATACCAAATTCACATGATTACTTATGACAAGACTTCTCCCATGTCCTCAAGAACAAAAGTAACTACTCACACATCATCAACATGTTCATGACCAGTAGGGTATTGAATTGCATAATAGATCTGAACATATAATCTTCCACCAAGTAAACCAACAAGCATCAACTACAAGATGTAATCAACACTACTAGCAACCCACAGGTACCAATCTGAGGTTTTGAGACAAAGATTGAATACAAGAGATGAACTAGGGTTTGAGATGAGATGGTGCTAGTGAAGATGTTGATGAATATTAGCCCTCCCACGATGAGAGGGTCGCTGGTGGTGTCGATGACGACGATTTCCCCCTCCCAGAGGGAAGTATCCCCGGCAGAATCTCTCCGCCGGAGAGCAAAAGTGCTCCTGCCCAAGTTCCGCCTCAAGACGGCGGCGCACCGTCCCAAAAGTCTTCTCTATATTTTTTTAGGTCAAATGCCCTTATATACCAGAAAATGGGGGCCAGAAGTGGGCCAGGGGCCCCACGAGGTACCAGGGCGCGCCTGGGGGCCTGGGTGGCCCCCTCTGGTACTTTTTGCTTCCAATATTTTTTATATATTCCAAAATAATTCTCCAGAAAATTTCAGCTCATTTGGAGTTGTGCAGAATAGGTATCTTGACAGAGCTTTTTCAGGTCCAGAATTCCAGCTGCCGGTATTCTCCCTCCTTGTGTGAATCTTTCATATTTAGAGAGAAAAGGCATTAGAATAGCTCCACAAAGTGTTATATTGATTAAAAACACTATAAATAACAGTAGTAAAACATGATGCAAAATGGACGTATCAACTCCCCCAAGCTTAGACCTCGCTTGTCCTCAAGCGAAAGCCGATATCGATAATCATGTCCACATGTTTAGAGAGAGAGGTGTCGATAAAAACAAAACACGGACATAGAAGCATCATGATCATTATTATAACAGCAATATTTATTATCATGGCAGCAATATTTATTATCATAAACTTCTTATGAGCAAGTAACAATTCACCACAACAGTGGAGTATAAGGCATAAACCTTCTTGAAAGCTAACAAACTATGTTCTCAGTCAACAATGCAATTACAATTCATCATATTTTTAGGAAGGGTCACATGTACGAGCTATTCAGCAAGTCCACATACTCAACCATCATTTAGTCTTCCATGATTGCTAACACTCACGACATATATATGGAGCAAAAAGTCCCAGCCAGGCACATAGAAAGATAGGGGCTTATAGTTCTGCCTCCCAACTTATTCACCTCAAGGGTGATGTCAACAATAATAACTCATGATCACTCATATCCAACTGGATATATGTGCTTAGATCTTTCCCCATCACATGATGCTTGCAAAAGAGAAAAATAAAAAGGAAATAGAGGAGAATACTATTGACTCTTGCATAAAAAGTAAAATACATAAAAGTAAAGGATAGGCCCTTCGCAGAGGGAAGCATAGGTTGTCATGCGCTTTTTGTTTTTGAATGCTAGAGCTCTTAATGCAAAGGAACATCACGTTATATTGCCCCTTGTGATAGCAACCTTTATTATGCAGTCCGTCGCTTTTATTTCTTTACCATCACAAGCTCGTACAACGCTTATTTCCCTTACAATAAAAGTTCAGACATATTTAGAGGCAATTTTTATTGCTTTTTGCACCGATGACAACTTACTTGAAGGATCTTATTCAATCCATAGGTAGATATAGTGGACTCTCATGACATGAAACTGGGTCTAAGGGTTTTGGATGCACAAGTAGCATCTCTACTTAGTGCGAATTTTTGGCTAGCAAAGATATTGGGCAAGCACCACATGTTGGAGGATCTATAACAATATAACTTCTATGTGAATATGAACAAACATAACTCATTACGTTGTCTTGTCCAACGTTAACAATTTGACACAAAATACTTAATGGGGGCTCACAATCATAAAAGATGTCCAAGATAGTATATTTGCATGTGAATCTTCTCTTCCCTTATTAATTCTTTCATGAATTGCATCATTGATTAATACTATGTTTGTTATCCTCCAATAAATTTTACCACTTATACTTTTCTTTATGTAATGTCATTACTTTCCATAAGGTTAGCATATGATCTTTTTCGTTATTTTCATTGCTATGATTGAAACATGAAAGTAAAGCAACACAGGCTCAAACTACTCTTTATTATATAGCTCTCAACTCGATTACATAGATAGATGGGTCACGAAACTAACACTCGAAAATAGATCAGGCTAAGCTTTTATTCAACTAGATCACGAAATAACTGAGGATCGAACTAAAAGTAAGTAAAGATAATAAAAGTGATGGTGATACGATACCGGGGCACCTCCCCCAAGCTTGGCGCAAGCCAAGGGGAGTGCCCATACCCATGTGCTCAAGTGTCCATCTCCGGTGATGATGGTGGTGGAGTAGTGATGGGCTTGTCCTCCGGCTTCCATGGCATAGATGCCCCATCATAGGAAGATGAACGAGTCTCCGGAGTCCTGAAATTTGCAGCTAAACTCATACCTTTGAATCTTGCCTCATATTCAAAATTCTGATTTTGGAGATCGTAGATTTGGCCTTGGAGGTAATCAATTCGTTCATTGAGCTTGAAGATGATGTCCCCAATTGATCGGTCATCCACCTTGCGATCACGGGTGAATTCCGTGATCATGGAGTGGTTGGCGCTGAGTCCACGTTCCACCATCCCTTGGCACTTGAAGATCTTCTGCTCCACCGCCTCGAGCCTAGATTCCACGCTCCCGGTCTTCTTGGGTCCTTGGACATCCCGGATGTGAAGCACCCCTTCACGCATCTCAATGGCTTGAGGGTGTTTCATCACCTCCGGAAGGTAAGGATTGATGACCTTCTCATAGAACTTGTCTTTGGAAGAGCTTGGTGAAGTCATGGCGATCTAGATCTGTCAGAAAAACAGCCCGAAACAAGAACAGAGGAGATTTCTACGATACGGTGGTCAAAGCATCTGGAAGTCTATATATAGATTTTTTATCTTGCAAAACAAGTAATCCAGAAGAAAAGCGGAGTCGGGAAGGCACATGTGGGGCCCACGAGCCACCAGGGCGCGCCTGAGGGGGGGTGGGTGGCGCGCCCTGGTGCCTCGTGGGCACCAGGTGAGTCCCCCCGGCTGTTTCTTATTTTTGTATTTTTATAAATATTCCAAAACTGACAGAAAGTATTTTTATGGAATTTTTGGAGTCGGTTTACTTACCGTATCACATACCTCTTCCTTTTCAGGGTTCTGGAGTGTTCCGGAAGGTCTCCCTTATGTATTCCTCCGGTGTAATTGTTTCAATAATATTAGTTTCAACATTAATAGGGGTACCTGAAATATAATGCTTAATTCTTTGCCCATTCATCACTCTCGGATTAGTGCCATCGGAGTTATTTATTTTGATGGCTCCGGAGCGATAAACTTCTTCGATAATATACGGTCCTTCCCACTTAGAGAGAAGTTTTCCTGCAAAGAATCTTAAACGAGAATTGTACAATAGAACTTGCTCACCTACTTTAAATTCCCGTTTCTGAATTCTTCTATCATGCCATCTTTTAACTTTTTCTTTAAACAATTTAGCATTTTCATAAGCTTGGGTTCTCCATTCATCTAATGAGATAATGTCAAATAACCTCTTCTCACCAGCAAGTTTGAAATCATAATTTAATTCTTTAATTGCCCAATATGCTTTATGTTCTAACTCAAGAGGCAAATGACATGCTTTTCCATAAACCATTTTATAAGGAGACATACCCATAGGATTTTTAGAAGCAGTTCTATAAGCCCACAGTGCATCGTCAAGTTTCTTAGACCAATTCTGTCGGTGTACTAAAGTATGGGTCTTTTTAGTACCCCTTACTTGTGCACGGGCAGTTGTAGCCGTACCGTGGCAGGCCTTGCCAAGGAATAGCTAGGAGTAATCACGAGACTAAGATGCCAAGGAGACGTTCAAGTCAACGACCAGACAGAAGACCAAAGGGTTGCGGAGGCCCGGCAAGACCCTTGCCGGCAAGGCCTCGCGCCCGGCAAGACCCTTGCCGGCTAGGCCTCGCGCCCGGCAAGACCCTTGCCGGCTAGGCCTCGCGCCCGGCAAGACCCGGTTCCGGCAAGCCCTGGGCCCGGCAAGGATTCGGTCCCGGCAAGGCTCTGCACAGTGCGGCGCTATCGCTCCAGTGCAGCGGCCAGCCTTGTCGTTTAGGGCTTGTCCTCATGGCGAAGTGGCGTAATGCTGGCCACGAGATGCTTAAGCGGTGCTGATGGGATGGCTGCTTTTGCCCATCCCCTGTAAAGCTTTTCCAAGCACGAGACGCTAAGGGACACCTCGACGGACACCTCACGGGGCATTTAATGAGTTTGTCCTAAGCCGTCAGGGTTAGGTATGATAACACTATGGTAACACTATAGCTACTTTCCACCTCATGCCTTATCTCGTACGCCACTGTGGTAGCCCCTTTGACTTATATAAAAGGAGGCCCGAGGCGTACAGAAGGGGGAGGGATTTTTCGGAAGCCCATTCTGCATGTGTAGCTACGGAATACTGTAGCTCCCAGAACTTGGCCTAGGACATCCACGATAATACAATCAAAGCAGGAGTAGGGTTTTACGCATCCGTGCGGCCCGAACCTGGGTAAATCCCCGTGTGCTGTTCGTTAGTTCTGCTCTTTGTGCAATCCTCTCCCCTTGCCGAACCGTAAAGGGATCCGCCCGATAGTGATCCCATAGGTGTTCGTTTCCCACGATATCTTTGGCGCGCCAGGTAGGGGGATCGAGGTTGTGCGAACCTGATCTAGCGATCAGCGCGTCAGATCTCCGATCATCTTCACCACCATGGCTCCCAAGAAAAAGGGTTTCATGGCAGTTGGTCCATCTGCATCCGTCGTGCCTGATGCTGCGCACACAGGCGACGGGGTAGACGCGGGTGGAGGAGGTGGAGGCTCCGAGCTTCCACGGCATTCCGGCGATCTGAGCCGGACGAGCAACAGGTCCAAGGATGGGGCTGCGCGACCTGCGGGTGGTGCAGCGACTTCCAAGGATGGAGCGGCGCCTTCCAGGACGAATACGCCGGCGCATGCACCGCGACCTTCCCAGGACGCGCGTGACGTGCGGCCTCAAGACGTTGGTGGTTCTAGGCGTCCGCGTGAGAAGACCCCTGCGCATCACCCCCAGGGTGTGCGGGGCCAAGATCCGCGCCAGCGCGCTGGTGGAAGCCGCGCGCGGGTGCAGAGTCGTGATGGTGCTCCTTCTAACCCTATTAGGAGTTTGAGCACCTCACGTTCTTCGCACCTGTCGCCGCCGCCTACGCCAGCAGAGGCGTTGGCGCGAGCTCAGCTGCTCCTAGACTTCCCTCCCGCCGCGGAGAAGCTAGACGAGTGGTGAGCCGCTATCCAGAGCCTCATCGGCCTAGCCAACAACGACGTACCGCAGCAGGGTGAACCCTCGCGGCTGCAGTCGTCTAGGCTGGTGCGTGGCGATGGAGAGAAGACCAGAGCTGGAACGACTACGTTGCGTTCCCCTCCACTGCATCAAGAGCAGTCATTAACTCGACGGACCATTGCCCGTGAGGATGGTTCCATGGCGTCATCTGATCCGCGGGTTCGCCGAGATCAACGTCACGTTCTTCGGGAACGGAAGAAGGAGGACACTCGAACCACCATCGAGCGCCGAAGGGAAGCACGTCGCCAGTCTGACAAGCGCGCTGGGACTGCTGTTGACGAGCCCACGCCAGGGTACCCTGGCTGCCTACCCTATGAGGTGGGTTGTCCAGCGTTTACTCGTGAGCTGCGGCAAGTCCAGTGGCCTAGCTCCCGCTCCTTCAAGCCGGAAGTACCGGAGAAGTACGACGGCAAGACCCATCCGTCCGAGTTCTTGAGCGTCTACACCATCGCGGTGCAGGCTGCCGGGGCTCGTGACGATAAGGTGCTGGCCAACTACTTTCCGTTGGTGCTGAAGCCCAACGTGAGATCGTGGTTGATGCACCTGCCTGAGAATTCCATCTCTTCTTGGGCCGACCTGTGCCAACAGTTTGTTGGCGCCTTCACCGGCGGCCATCAAGCTCCCGGCCAGGAGAGCGATCTGCACATCATTCCCCAGAAGGAGGGCGAAACTTTGCGCAAGTATATCCAGAGGTTCAGCCGCATCCAGCACAACATTCCTGACGTTCATCCCGCCGCCGTCATCAGCGCCTTTCATCAGAATGTGCGCAATCGTAAGATGCGGGAGGAGCTGGCGATGAACAAGGTCAGGGATGTCGCCAAGCTCTACGCTTTGGCCGATAAATGTGCTCGGGCAGAAGAAGGAAGGAGGCTCCCCGGCGAGAACGCTGGTGCTGGAGTCGACTCCGATAGCGAAGACGCTTCTGCCCCGGCAAAGAAGGGGCGGCGGAAGAACAAGAAGCGCAAGGGCAAGGCCGTGCTTGCCATTGAAGGTTCCGGCAACACTGGCACCGCCAAGAAGTCCAAGACCGACGACCCCGGCAAGGAGGTTGCCGGGTGTGCGGCGTGTCAGGCCTTGGCGGATGCCGACAAGCCAGAAGGATCCGGCAAGCAGTACTGCAAGATCCACCGCACCAAGGGCCATGATCTCCAAGACTGCCGGCAAGTTGAGGAGCTTGCCGAGAAGCAGCGCGCCGAGTACGAAAGGCGCGACAAGGAGAGAGCCCAAGATGGTGCCGGAGGGTCCGGCAGGAAGCGCGGTCGAGGAGGTCGCCGCGGCAAGCCACGATAGCAGCAAGAGAAGCCTGTCCGGGGCCGCGCCAAAGAGCAAGGAGATGATGACGGTGATGCAGAGGGCGACGAGTCCAGCGAACACGAGTTCCAGAAGGCTACAGAGGCCATGTGCGTCGACGGGGGCGCTTCGTTGCATTTCTCTCATCGCCAACTCAAGCGGTGGGCACGTGAGATTAATGCGGCAGAACCCTCTATTGATGCACAGAAGCCACTGAAATGGTCCCACACGCCTATTATTTTTGACGCCGAGGATCACCCTGATCGCACAACTGCGGTCGGGTGTTTGCCGTTGTTGGTTTCACCAATGATCCGCAACCTCCAGGTGACAAAAATGTTAGTTGACGATGGGGCCGGCCTGAACTTGATCTCGCCAGACATCATCAAGAGGCTGCAGATTCCTGACGAGGACCTTGAGGAGACAGGTTCTTTCGAAGTGGTCAATCCGGGAAGGAACCAGCCGAAAGGCAGGATCACGCTACCGGTAACTTTCGGCAGCGAGCTGAACTTCAGGACGGAGAAGGTCATCTTCGACGTCGCCAAGATTCCGTTGCCATATAATGGAATCCTCGGCCGCCCAGCGCTGGCTAAGTTCATGGCGGCCTCGCACTACGCCTACAACGTCTTGAAGATGCCCGGTCCAATGAGCGTCATCACTATCCACTCCGACAAGAAAGACGCACTCATTTGCACCGACAAGCTCTACCGGGAAGCAGTTGCAGCGTCCGCCGCCATGGCGCATGCTCCTGCCGTTCAAGATCCCGGCAAGAAGAAGAAGCCCGGCAAGACCTCTGGTACAAACTCCGGCAAGCGCGCCTCTCCGGGATGCTGCGCTACCGTCGAGGGTGCACCAGAGAGCTCTGCTGGCCAGACCAAGAAATCCAAGGCTGCTCCGCCTGAGACCAAGAAGGTGCCCGCCAAGGAGGACGGGACGGGGGGAACTTTCACTATAAGTTCCACCCTTGACGACAAATAGGAAAGCGCGCTCGTTGCCTTCCTGCGGGCGAATGTCGATGTGTTTGCATGGCAACCATCTGACATCCCCGGTGTTCCCAAGGAGGTAATTGAGCACCACCTAGCTGTCTGTCCTCACGCGCGGCCCATCAAGCAGAAGGTGCGGAAGCAAGCTTTGGAGCGGCAAGAGTTTATTGCAGAAGAGATTAAGAAGCTTGAGGCGGCAGGCCTGGTTAGAGGAGTCCTCCATCCTACATGGTTGGCCAATCCAGTTTTTGTGCGCAAGGCGAACGGTAAATGGAGGCTATGTACTGACTTTACAGATATCAATAAAGCCTGTCCGAAAGATCCCTTTCCCTTGCCGCGCATCAACCAGATTGTGGATTCCACTGCCGGCTGCGATCTGCTGTCATTCCTTGACACATACTCAGGCTATCACCAGATCTTCATGACGAAAGAAGACGAAGAGAAGACCACATTTATCACTCCGTGTGGCACATACTGCTTCTTGCGTATGCCTTTCGGGTTGAAAAGTGCTGGGTCGACCTTTGCAAGAGCTGTCCAGATTGGTTTCGGGGCCCAGCTGCATAGAAATATGGAAGCTTACATGGATGACATAGTGGTCAAAACCAAGGACAAAGCAACGCTCATTCAAGATCTGGAGGAGACATTTGCAAATCTGCGCAGGATCAACCTGAAGCTCAATCCCGAGAAGTGCGTGTTTGGCGTCCCATCCGGCAAGCTTCTCTGGTTCTTTGTATCTCAGCGTGGAATTGAAGCTAATCCCGACAAGATCAAGGCAATTGAGCAGATTGAAGCGCCAAGACGAGTCAAGGATGTGCGCCGCCTTGCCGGCTGCGTCGCTGCTTTGAGTAGGTTCATCTCAAAGTCCGCTGATCGCGCCCTGCCATTTTTCAAAATTTTGAAGAAGGCAGGTCCAATGAAATGGACTCCAGAAGCGGAGGCAGCGCTGCAGGATTTGAAGAAGTACCTCTCCTCTCCGCCAGTACTAGTCGCGCCTAGGCCACAAGAGCCGTTGCTGTTATATCTGGCGGCAACGAATCAAGTGGTTAGTGCTGCGCTGGTGGCAGAGAGAAAAGCAGAGGAGGATGCAGCAGCAACGGCAGGCCCGCCAAGTGACTTGCCGGGGCCGGCCCCGGCAGAGTCTGGTGCCGACAAGGAAAGATCCGCGCAGTTAAGTCAAGCAGTGCAAAAGAAGAAGATGGTGCAGCGCCCAGTCTATTTCGTCAGCTCCCTGTTGCAGGGGGCTAGGTTGAGATATTCTGGTGTGCAGAAGTTGCTCTTCGGCCTTCTCATGGCCTCCAGGAAGCTGCGCCATTACTTCCAAGCACATGACGTCACCGTCGTCACTCGCTTTCCGCTGCAACGGATTCTCCGGAACCCATAAGCAATCGGCAGGATCGTGGAGTGGGCGTTGGAGCTGTCATGCTTTGGTCTCAAGTTTGAAAGTTCTTCAACTATCCAGAGCAGAGCCTTGGCAGAGTTCATTGCAGAATGGACCCCAACGCCAGACGACGAAGTTCAAGAATCAGCGATTCCCGGCAAGGAAACAGATCGCGAATGGATCATGTACTTTGATGGAGCCTTTTCGCTGCAAGGCGCCGGTGCCGGCGTGCTGCTTGTCGCACCCACCGGAGAGCACCTCAAGTACGTCATCCAGATGCATTTTTCCCGGGAGAGATCTACCAACAACACGGCAGAGTATGAAGGATTGCTTGCCGGTCTCAGGATCGCGGCAGACCTCGGGATCAAGAAGCTCATCGTCAGAGGTGACTCCCAGCTCGTCGTGAGGCAGGTCAACAAAGATTATCAGAGCCCGTTGATGGAAGCGTACGTCGATGAAGTGAGGAAGCTGGAGGAACGCTTTGACGGTCTTCAGACAGAGCATGTTCCTCGATCAGAGAACAGCATTGCCGATGACCTGTCGAAGCGTGCCGCACTCAAGCTGCCTGTGGAACCAGGGACTTTTGTGCTCCGCTTGACTCAACCATCCGTGTCGCCATCGACAAGGCCTGATAAGAGAAGAAAGTTAAGTACCGGCGAGTACTTCCCGGCAGGGCTTCCCGAAGCCCCCGGCAAGGATCTTGCCGGGAACGACATGGTTGCCGGTGAGCAGCGGCTTCGCGCAGAACCTCGGGTTCTTGCCGCCAAAGCAAGCGCCCCTGCTGCCGGAGAAATTCCGGTTGCCGGTGAGCAGCTGCTCCGCCAAGAACCTCAGGTTCTTGCCGTAGAAGCAAATGCTCCCGCAGCTGAAGAGTCGCCTTTAGTCCTTGTCGTCGAGCCACAGGCTCCGGCATGGGCACAGCAAATAGTCCATTTCCTTCAAACAGGAGAACTCCCTGAGGAGCAGGAAGAAGCTGAGAAAGTAGCCCATCAGTCAAGCATGTACCGGTTCGTCGACGACGTCCTGTACAGAAAGAGACCCAACGGTGTGAAATTGAAGTGCGTTCCTCGGGAGGATGGACTAGAGCTGTTGGCGGAGATTCATGGGGGCATATGTGGATCCCACATAGGCTCGAGAGCCCTTGTCGGCAAGGCATTCCGGCAAGGATTCTTCTGGCCCACTGCCCTCCAAGATGCAACGGCACTAGTAACCAAGTGTGAAGCGTGCCAGTTTCACTCGAAGCAACTTCATCAGCCAGCTCAAGCTCTCCAGACGATCCCTCTCTCCTGGCCCTTCTCGGTCTAGGGGCTCGACATACTGGGTCCCTTCCCCCGCGCTGCCGGGGGCTTCGAGTACTTGTACGTTGCTATCGACAAGTTCACAAAGTGGCCAGAAGTGGAAGCAGTGAGGAGGGTGACAGCTCAGTCAGCAGTCAAGTTCTTCAAGGGGATTGTGTGCCGTTTTGGTGTGCCGAACAGGATCATCACCGACAACGGTACGCAGTTCACTAGTCGCACCTTCATGCAGTACGTCCAAGACCTTGGCGGCAAGATTTGTTTTGCCTCTGTTGCTCACCCAAGAAGCAATGGCCAAGCGGAAAGGGCGAACGCTGAAGTGCTGCGTGGTCTCCGGACCAGAACTTTTGACAAGCTGCACAAGCATGGAAGACGCTGGATTGATGAGCTGCCGGCGGTTCTTTGGTCGATCAGGACGACGCCAAATCGAGCCACCGGCCAGACGCCCTTCGCTCTGGTCTACGGAGCGGAGGCAGTTCTCCCCACGGAACTCATATACGGGTCACCTCGAGTGCTCGCTTATGATGAGCTTGAGCAAGAGCAGCTGCGGCAAGATGACGCGCTGCTCCTTGAGGAGAACCGTCTTCGGGCTGCTGTGCGAGCTGCTCGCTACCAGCAAGCTTTGCGCCGCTACCATAGCCGCAAGGTTCGCGCCCGTAGTGTTGAGGAAGGCGACCTTGTTCTTCGGCGCGTTCAGTCGGCCAAGAATTCCAACAAGTTGACGCCGAAGTGGGAAGGCCCTTACCGGGTAGTGCGAGTCACCAGACCTGGCGCTGTCCGCCTGGAGACCAAAGAGGGCTTGCCAGTGAGCAACTCCTAGAACATCGAGCACCTTCTCAAGTTCTACCCGTAAGGCGCAGTTGTTCGGGTTTCTTGCTGTGATAGCGATACGGCCAGCAGGCTGCTGACGACCCGAATCCAGCGCTCGCGGCAGCGTAACGCTCCGGCAAGATCCCGGCAATGCCATTCTGTACGAGTGTTGCCGGATGGCATGTAATCCTTTGTATAGAGCAGGCGCATCCTTTGTGCATATTTAATAAGATCGGTGTGCTTTACATTTCTTGTTGATTTCATGTCATATATATGCATGTATTATCTGAGATGTGTATTGCACTCGATCTCGGTAAGAGCTAACGAACCGTCAAGGTTCCATACATTTATTTTCTCTTCTTTCTTTTTCTCAAGAGATAGAAGATTCCCTCGCGCGCAAGTTTGCCGGGGGGGAAGGAGGATGGTGGTATGGATACCAGACGACGTTCAAAGTTGGCGCCTTGCCGAAAAAAGAAGAATAGCGACGAAAAGCAGAGCTAAGTTGCTGAACCCCTTAAGCAGATTTTGATTTTTGTAAGGCTGTATTTCCTTGAACGATTTCGGCTTTGTATGGAAAACCTGCACGCGATGGAATCTTGTCGTAATCGGCTGCGCCCTTACTCTGTTTCGAGTCCACTCAATAGTCTAGGTGGCCACGCTGAAAGCGTGAAGATTTCTTGCCATGAGCGGCACCGCCCGCAAGCTGCTGACGACCCGAATCCAGCGCTCGCGACGGGGTTACGCTCCGGCAAGTTCCCAGCAAAGCGTAGGGCATACGCCATACAGAAAGAAATTGAACAAAGGGAATAGCATGCCATAATTCAAAGAGAGCAAGTTATATTACATCTAGTGCTTGCCGCGTTTCTGATATAAGACAAATTGTCTTTTTCATATGACGCCGGCGGCAGGATGGAGAGGAGATGAGGCGGATGTGGCTAGTCCCGGCGATCGCCCTCGACCCTCTTCACCTGGCTCACCCGATCGACGATGGGCGCGACAAGCTCCTCGAGAGCCTTGACGTCCGCGTCCTTCGGCAAGCTCTTCGAGGCTTTGGAGAGGTCGATGCCAGGGTTCCTGTACGCCACCTTCATCAACACCTTGCGGAGGACAAGCTGGCAGAGTTTCCGGGATTCGTCGGCCAGCTTGCTTGTCTAGTTCGCCTGGAGTAGCTTGAGGGCGTCGACGAGCTTGTCGAAGAACATGGTTAGCCTGGCGCTTGAGGATATGTTGTCGTCGACAGAATATCCGAAGCCCGGCAAGTCCATGGCCTCCAGCTCCGCGCCAAGCTTCTCGGCGACGTCCGCCAGCCTGGCAGTCCAGAGCTTCACGCTAGCAGTGTACTCGTTGTGGGTGGTGGCGGCATTCTGGAGCAACTCCTGTTCGTCGTGGAAGTCTTTGATAAGAGTCCTCTCACGAACTCGGGCGGCCTCAACATACTCCTCCAGCGTGGATAGCTGCAGCTTCAGATCTTCAATGGAATCCTTGGCGGAGGAAAGCTGCTGGACCTTCTCGGACGTGGCAACCTGCGTCTCCATCAGGCTATGGAGAGCCTTGTCTCTCTCGGCCTCGAGTGCTGAGACCTTCTAGCCGTGGTCCCCGAGAGTGGCCTCCAGCTGCTTCGTCTTCTCCTCCAGCAAGTTCTTGGCGGTCTCCGCAGCTCCGGCAGCGTCGAGGGCCTCTTTGAGCTTGCCGGCATGGTCTTCAGTTAGAGCTCTGAGCGTCTTCAAGTGTTTCTGCTCAAGCTCCTGGACCCGCCGTGCGACAAGATTTTCGAGCTCTTCAGCCTTGTTGCGAAGCTTGGCGGCAAGCGCCGCCTCGCGCGCGGCAAGGTCCTCTTCTTGAGTGTCAAGGCTGATGTGGCGCTGCGTCAAGAGGGCTTCTGCCGCGGCGGCTTGCTGGGCGGCCTCCTCCTGCGCTTTCTCGATGTCTGATTGCTTCAGTAGGAGGATGTTCCGCTCTTCCGCCAGCTGCTCCCGGTAAATATTCAGCTCTTGGAGGGCCTCGCCATACCAAGCCTGTGTCTCCGTGACGCGTTGTTGGAAGTCTCCTTCCGCGGCCTCGACGAGCGCTGCCCGGGAGTCCAGTTTCTCCTTCCGGGCGTGGTAGAGCGTTTGGAGCTTCTGATAGTTGTCACTCATGGCTTGAAGTAGCTGCTCCTCCTTGAGCTCACTGGCGGCGGCGGCGGTGATTTCCCCGTCAAGATGTTCCCCTTCAACCAGCTCTTCAATGTTTGCCGACCCCGGCATGCTGACAACATTTTTGCCGGCCCTGATGTATTGGCTTGAGGAAGCGTCCTGGGACGACGAGGGTTGGTCTTCGACAGTTGAGGGCCCCGCAGCAGTAGAAGCGCCTGGCGCTCCTACGGCGGAAGCGCCGCCAGTATGGTCGCGGGTCTCCTCACCGGCTCCCTCGGCGGGCATCTTGGCGGCCTCCTCTTGCGCGGCCTTGGCGGCCTCAGCGGCAGCGGTCTTGGCGGCCTCAGCGGCAGCAGCCTCGGCGGCAGCAGCTTTGGCGGCCTCGGCGGCGACATGCTTGGCGGCCTCCTCGGCAGCAACCTTGTCGGCTTCAGTGGCGGCATCCTTGGCAGTCTCTTCAATGTCAACGTCAGTGTCCATGAGCTCTGTCGGAAGAAGATTGAAAGTCAAGGAATTGATTAAGATGAAGCTGGGAAGGAAGTTCAAGAAGACAAAAAGAAGAAAAACCAAAGCGACAAGAGTTCTTTGGAGCAAGTAACTTTACCTGCGTCAAGGAAGAGGTTGCCAGAGCCTGCACTTGCCGGCCCCTCCCCTTCGTCGCGGTATAGATTGCCCGAAGACTCGCCCCTGGGCGGTGTGGTCGACGGAGGTGACATGGCAGAGGCAGCTCCCGCTGTTGCTTCTCGCTGTTGCCCCGCTCCTGCATGCCCGGAGATGTCAGCAGAGAAGATGCACACCCCGGCACGCGCCAGTGGGTAGTGAGTAGAAGACTCATGCTGGGGGCGGCGCCGGGGGCTGCGTCGAGGGCTGCATCGAGGGTTGCGTTCTGGGCTTGACTCCGAGCTGACGAGAACCGTTTCCGGCGCACCCGAAGTGCTTGCCGGCGGCTCGACGCTTGTTGAGGTCTTGGCCCTCTTCGCCACCCTCTGCGCCAGAGTCTCCGCATCCCTGAGGAGGCAAAAACAGAGCAAATTAATCAAGCAAAACTAGGAGGATAAGAATCAAGGCTGTGGCGGTACTCTTACTCTTCTTCTTCTTCCTCGGAGCTGATAGCGGAGAGGTCGAAGCCGACCCCCGCCGCAGTTCCTGACGGGGGAGGAGGAGGATTGGTCCTGGGCCGCTTGGCAGCGGCAGTTTGCGGTGCGGCCTCGCCGGCCGCCCCTTTGCCGGAGGCCTCGCTGCTTGGGGAAGGTTGGCGGGCTGGAGCACCAGTGGCATTCTTCCGGAGGACGCGCCTCTTCCTGTGTTGAAGAGCTGGGGGCTCTTCCTCCTCCTCTTCTTCCTCTTCGGCGGCGCCTCCGGCGGAAGAACTCCCGACAGCGGCTCCGCTCGGCTCCCCGGCAGCCTGACCCCGCCCGGCAAGATCTTCCCGCGGCAAGTCCTCGTCTTCGCTGGACTCAGTGCTGCCGGCTTCTTCGGCAAGGTTCGCCTCTTCCGCCCTGTTGGCGATGTAGGCGAGCTCCTCCTCCGTGGTGGCGCGGACAAGGTTCTCCCCGCGGATGGCCTTCTCCGTCAAGTTGTCGAAGAACGCCAGCGCCTGCTCCGCGGACGGCTCGATCCACCTTTCGTCGATGCTATGGGCATTGAACACCGGCATCATGGCGATAATGGAGGTCAGCGACGAGTTGTTGCATAGTGGGACGACGCCTGCCGGCAAGTCTCCCACTGCTCCAGATTTGAACAGCTGTTGGCAGAGGGCCGCGTGCCCTATGGCTGTCAGATCATTATCCAGCCCAGGCCGCACCCTCATGATGTCGGCGGCGTTCGCGTACTCCCAGGCAGGGCGCCCCTTGTTCTGCAGTGGGGCGATGCGCCAGCGAAGGAAATCCGAAGCAATCATCTCCACCTTCAACCCGGCAGCCTTGAGGCGCAGTATCCTGGTGATGGCGATGGTGAGCTTGCTGTCGTCGGGGTCCGCGGCGCCCCAATCCTTGCCACGGACCACCTTCTGCTTCCGCACCTCGCAGAACGGTTTGGGCTCCTTTTCCCGGACCCAGCACCACTTGCCGCGCCACTCATCCCATCTCTCGCGGTAGAGCCCCTCTGGGTACGTCTCCTTGGTTGCCGTCCTCGGAATCCAAGCGATGCTGCCGGAGAGGGCGTCGCCCTTTTGGATGCGGGGGTAGAAATAGTGCCGGAAAAGTGCAGTGCTCGGGATGAGCCCAACGAAATTCTCGCAAAGGTGCGCGAAGACGGACATACAAGTCACGGCATTCGGCGTGAAATCTAGCAGCTGGAAGCCATAGGTGAGCATGATATCTACGAAGAAATCCGAGTACGGAGGACAGAGGCCGCACCAGAAGTAATCGGCAAAGAAGGGATAATCTCCTGGCTCTGCCCTACGAGAAGCTACACTCACTTTGGTGGCTGGATGCGCCGTGGTCTCAGTCGCCCATGCGAACTGGTACCTCTTCTTCAAGGTCTCATCGTCAAGCGTCGAGGGGAAGACAGCGCGTTCCTTCCGCATCTTCACCAACCTGCTCTCCGCGGCGGCCGCTTCCGCCGCCTTGCCCTTGCTCGACTTGGGCGGCATGGTGGCTATCGAAGTGGGCGCTGAAGACGTCGAGAGCACGGTGGAAGAGGGTGGAGGGAGACAAGCTCTGCTTTGGGCGCGAGGAAGAAGACGACGGCGACGGTTCTGAGATTGAGATTGGAAAGGCGGAGGGGGTAAATGAGCAGTGCCCTCTGCGATTCCCTTTTTATGGGGAAGGCGCGAGGTAGGCTCTTTACCGCCCGCTTTTGCAGCGGAGTTTCCGCCCACGTCTCCCACGTCGCGCGATTAATGCGCATAGTGGAGGGGCGTGGTAAAAGAGATAATGATTACGAGCAGTTATTCCCTGCCACGCGTGCCCGTGCACTGTTTTTGGGCCTAGCCCAACAGGCCTGGCACCCGTGTATGGCTAAGGCCCGGGGGCTCCTGTCGGTGTACTAAAGTATGGGTCTTTTTAGTACCCCTTACTTGTGCACGGGCAGTTGTAGCCGTACCGTGGCAGGCCTTGCCGGGGAATAGCTAGGAGTAATCACGAGACTAAGATGCCAAGGAGACGTTCAAGTCAACGACCAGACAGAAGACCAAAGGGTTGTGGAGGCCCGGCAAGACCCTTGCCGGCAAGGCCTCACGCCCGGCAAGACCCTTGCCGGCTAGGCCTCGCGCCCGGCAAGACCCGGTTCCGGCAAGCCCCGGGCCCGGCAAGGATTCGGTCCCGGCAAGGCTCTACACAGTGCGGCGCTATCGCTCCAGTGCAGCGGCCAGGCTTGTCGTTTAGGGCTTGTCCTCATGGCGACGTGGCGTAATGCTGGCCACGAGATGCTTAAGCGGTGCTGATGGGATGGCTGCTTTTGCCCATCCCCTGTAAAGCTTTTCCAAGCACGAGACGCTAAGGGACACCTCGACGGACACCTCACGGGGCATTTAATGAGTTTGTCCTAAGCCGTCAGGGTTAGGTA
This sequence comes from Elymus sibiricus, assembly GCA_039707655.1. Taxonomy (NCBI): domain Eukaryota; kingdom Viridiplantae; phylum Streptophyta; class Magnoliopsida; order Poales; family Poaceae; genus Elymus; species Elymus sibiricus. The sequence goes on from CM077672.1 coordinate 278,201,970, forward strand.
TGATAACACTGTGGTAACACTGTAGCTACTTTCCACCTCATGCCTTATCTCGTACGCCACTGTGGTAGCCCCTTTGACTTATATAAAAGGAGGCCCGAGGCATACAGAAGGGGGAGGGATTTTTCGGAAGCCCATTCTGCATGTGTAGCTACGGAATACTGTAGCTTCCAGAACTTGGCCTAGGACATCCACGATAATACAATCAAAGCAGGAGTAGGGTTTTACGCATCCGTGCGGCCTGAACCTGGGTAAATCCCCGTGTGCTATTCGTTAGTTCTGCTCTTTGTGCAATCCTCTCCCCTTGCCGAACCGTAAAGGGATCCGCCCGATAGCGATCCCATAGGTGTTCGTTTCCCACGACAAATTCTTTCTAGATCTATTGACGGTTTTCTGCAAAATTAATTTTATTTCTCTGTTGCTTAGTTCAACTTGACCACTAGTCTGAGGATGATAGGGAGATGCAATTCTGTGGTTGACATCATATCTAGCAAGTAATTTACGGAATGCACCATGAATAAAATGTGAACCACCATCAGTTATTAAATATCTAGGGACTCCAAACCTTGGGAAAATAACAACTTTAAGCATTTTAATAGAAGTGTTATGATCAGCACTACTAGTTGGAATAGCTTCTACCCACTTAGTAACGTAATCAACAGCAACTAAAATATGAGTATACCCATTGGATTTAGGAAAAGGTCCCATATAATCAAATCCCCAAACATCAAATGGTTCAACAGCAAGTGAATAATTCATAGGCATTTCCTGACGTCTACCAATATTACCAATTCTTTGACATTCATCACAAGAGGAGAAAAATTTATGAGCATCCTTGAAAAGAGTAGGCCAATAAAAACCAGATTGTAATACCTTGTGTGCAGTTCTGTCTCCCGCATGGTGTCCTCCGTAAGCTTCGGAGTGACACTTCCGTAGGATTTGTTCCTATTCATGCTCAGGTATACAACGTCTAATAATACCATCTACTCCTTCTTTATAAAGATGTGGGTCATCCCAGAAGTAATGTCTTAAGTCAAAGAAGAATTTTTTCTTTTGTTGGTATGTAAAACTAGGTGGTATGTATTTAGCAACAATGTAATTAGCATAGTCTGCAAACCAAGGATTATTACGAGAAGCATTTATGACGGCTAATTGCTCATCAGGAAAATCATCATTAATAGGTAGTGGGTCATCAAGAACATTTTCTATTCTAGACAAATTATCTGCTACGGGATTCTCAGCTCCATTTCTATCAATAATATGCAAGTCAAATTCTTGTAGCAATAAAACCCACCTAATGAGTCTAGGTTTAACATCTTTATTTTCCATAAGATATTTAATAGCAGCATGATTGGTGTGAATAGTTACTTTAGAATCAACTATATAAGATCTGAATTTATCACATGCAAACACAACCGCTAGAAATTCTTTTTCAGTAGTAGCATAATTTCTTTGGGCACTGTCTAGAGTTTTACTAGCATAATGGATAACATTTAATTTCTTATCAACTCTTTGTCCTAGAACAGCACCAACAGCATAATCGCTAGCATCACACATAATTTCAAAAGGCAAGTTCCACTCAGGTGGTTGAACAATAGGTGCAGTGGTTAAGGCTTTCTTAAGTGTTTCAAAGGCTTCTAGACAATCATCATCAAAAACAAATGGAACATCTTTTTGCAAAAGATTGGTGAGAGGCCTAGAAATTTTGGAGAAGTCTTTAATAAATCTCCTATAGAAACCAGCATGACCAAGGAAACTTCTTATACCTTTAATATCTTTGGGACATGGCATTTTCTCAATAGCATCAACCTTAGCTTTATCGACTTCAATACCTCTCTCAGAAACTTTATGGCCCAAGACAATACCTTCATTCACCATAAAGTGGCACTTCTCCCAATTCAAGACAAGATTAGTTTCTTCACATCTCTGCAAAACTCGATCAAGGTTGCTTAAGCAATCATCAAAAGAAGTTCCGTAAACGGAAAAATCATCCATGAAAACCTCAACAATCTTTTCACAAAAGTCAGAGAATATAGCAGTCATACATCTTTGAAAGGTAGCAGGTGCATTGCATAAACCAAAAGGCATACGTCTATAAGCATAAGTTCCGAAAGGACAAGTAAATGTGGTTTTCTCTTGATCGGGTTGTGATACGGGTATTTGAGAAAAACCAGAATAACCATCTAGGAAACAAAAATGTGTATGCTTAGACAATCTTTCTAACATTTGATCAATAAAAGGTAAGGGGTAATGATCTTTTCTAGTAGCTTTGTTTAATTTTCTAAAATCGATTACCATCCTATAACCAGTTACAATTCTTTGTGGAATGAGTTCATTTTTATCATTAGGAACAACGGTTATACCTCCTTTCTTAGGGACACAATGAACTGGACTTACCCATCTACTATCAGCTATGGGATAGATTATACCTGCTTCCAGAAGCTTTAATATTTCAGTTCTTACCACCTCCTTCATCTTATGATTTAATCGACGTTGGTGGTCGACAACTGGTTTAGCATCAAGCTCCATATTAATTTTGTGCTGACATAGAGTGGGACTAATACCCTTAAGATCATCAAGAGTATATCCAATAGCGGCTCGGTGCTTCCTTAGAGTTTTCAGCAATCTCTTTTCTTCATATGCTGAAAGGTTAGCACTAATAATAACAGGACATATCTTCTTTTCATCTAGACAATCATATTTCAATGTATCAGGCAATTGCTTCAATTCAAACACAGGATCACCTTTAGGTGGAGGAGGACCTCCAAGAGTTTCAACAGGCAAATTATGTTTAAGGATAGGTGGTTGATCAAAGAACATCTTATCAATATCATTTCTTTCATGCATATGCATATCATTCTCATGGTCTAGCAAATATTGTTCTAACGGATCAGTAGGAGGTACGGCAATAGAAGCAAGACCAATAATTTCATCTTTACTAGGCAATTCTTTGTCATGAGGTTGTCTACGAAATTTGGAGAAATTAAACTCATGAGACATACCACCAAAATCAACACTGGCTGTTTCTTTAGTGCAATCAATCTTAGCATTAACCGTGTTCAAGAAAGGTCTACCAAATATAATGGGACAAAAATCATCTTGTGGAGAACCAAGGACTAGAAAATCAGTAGGGTATTTTGTTTTTCCACACAAGACTTGAACATCTCTAACAATCCCAAGTGGTGTAATGGTATCTCTGTTTGCAAGTTTAATAGTAACATCAATATCCTCTAATTCAGCAGGTGCAATATCATTCATAATTTCTTGATATAAAGTGAAAGGAATAGCACTCACACTAGCACCCAAATCACATAAGCCATGATAGCAATGATCTCCTATTTTAACTGAGACAACAGGCATGCCCACAACGGGTCTGTTTTTATCTTTAGAATCAGGTTTAGCAATTCGAGCTGCTTCATCGCAGAAGTAAATAACATGCCCATCTATATTATCAACCAAGAGATCTTTAACCATAGCAACATTAGGTTCAACTTTAATTTGTTCAGCGGGTCTAGGTGTTCTATTATGACTTTTGTTAACCACAGTTGAAACCTTAGCATGTTCCTTAATCCTAACAGGAAAATGTGGTTTCTCATTATAAGCGGTAGGAACAACTGGATCAACATGATAAACAATTGTTTCTTCTTTAACACTAACAGGTTCCTCTATCTTTTCTTTAACAGGGGGATGATATTTAAACCTCTTATCCTTAGGGAGATCAACATGAGTAGAAAAGGATTCACAAAAGGAGGCTACTATCTCAGAGTCAAGTCCATATTTAGTGCTAAACTTATGAAAAGCATCGGTGGCCATAAAAGATTTAACACAATCGAACTCAAGTATTATACCTGACTTATTACCTTTGTCGAGTTCCCAATCTTCAGAGTTGCATTTAATTCTTTCCAAAATATCCCATCTGAATTCAATAGTTTTCTTCATAAAGGAGCCAGTCGAAGAAGAATCGAGCATAGTTTGATTATCATGAGAAAGCCGAGCATAAAAAATTTCTAAGATAATTTTTCTTGAGAGGTCATGATTGGGGCATGTATGCAACATATATTTAAGCCTCCCCCAAGCTTGAGCGATGCTTTCTCCTTCACGAGGCCAAAAGTTATATATATAATTCCAATCACGATGAACCAAATGCATAGGATAAAATTTCTGATGGAATTCTAGTTTCAGGCGGTTCCAATCCCATGTATCAGTATCATCACATAGCCTATACCATATTAATGATTTTCCCTCCAAAGATAAAGGGAAAACTTTCTTCTTAACTCCATCTCCGGTTATACCTGCAAGCTTAAACAATCCACAAATTTCTTCCACATAAATCAAGTGCATATCAGGATGTACCGTTCCATCTCCTGCATAAGGATTAGCTAGCAGTTTCTCTAACATGCCCGGAGGAATTTCATATTCAATATCTTTTTCAATAGGTGCAGTAGGTTGAGGAGCAACTATTTGTGTTTCCGGTCGAGGTGAAGATACCCCGAACAAACCCCTCAAAGGGTTACTTTCCATAGTGACAAGTGATAGTAAATTTCAGCACGTAATATAAATGTTTCCTTACCAAATTCCACTTACCAAAGGCGCTTCACTCCCCGGCAACGGCGCCAGAAAAGAGTCTTGATGACCCACAAGTATAGGGGATCAATCGTAGTCCTTTCGATAAGTAAGAGTGTCGAACCCAACGAGGAGCAGAAGGAAATGACAAGCGGTTTTCAGCAAGGTGTTTTCTGCAAGCACTGAAATTATCGGTAACAGGTAGTTTGATAGCAAGATAATTTGTAACAAGTGACTAGTAACAATAGTAACAAAGAGTGCAGCAATATAGCCCAATCCTTTTTGTATCAAAGGACTGGCCGGAACGATCTCTTATAATAAGTAAAGCGTTGATGGGCCCTGACTCCGGAATTGGCCAGGACTTGGGCAGGAGCACTTTTGCTTGGGTGCTGCCCTTACTTGGACAAACCTCCCACTTATGATTACCCCCTCTCGCAAGCATCCGCAACTACGAAAGAAGAATTAAGACTACTCTAACCATAGCATTAAACATGTGGATCCAAATCAGCCCCTTACGGAATAGCGCATAAACTAGGGTTTAAGCTTCTGTCACTCTAGCAACCCATCATCTAATTACTACTCCACAATGCATTCCCTTAGGCCCAAAGATGGTGAAGTGTCATGTAGTCGACGTTCACATGACACCACTAAGAGAATCACAACATACACATCATCAAAATATCAAACGAATACCAAATTCACATGATTACTTATGACAAGACTTCTCCCATGTCCTCAAGAACAAAAGTAACTACTCACACATCATCAACATGTTCATGACCAGTAGGGTATTGAATTGCATAATAGATATGAACATATAATCTTCCACCAAGTAAACCAACAAGCATCAACTACAAGATGTAATCAACACTACTAGCAACCCACAGGTACCAATCTGAGGTTTTGAGACAAAGATTGAATACAAGAGATGAACTAGGGTTTGAGATGAGATGGTGCTGGTGAAGATGTTGATGAATATTAGCCCTCCCACGATGAGAGGGTCGCTGGTGGTGTCGATGGCGACGATTTCCCCCTCCCGGAGGGAAGTATCCCCGGCAGAATCTCTCCGCCGGAGAGCAAAAGTGCTCCTGCCCAAGTTCCACCTCGAGACGGTGGCACACCATCCCGAAAGTCTTCTCTATATATTTTTTAGGTCAAATGCCCTGATATACCAGAAAATGGGGGCCAGAAGTGGGCAAGGGGCCCCACGAGGTACCAGGGCGCGCCTAGGGGGGGGGGTGGCGCGCCCTGGTGCCTCGTGGGCACCTGGGTGGCCCCCTCTGGTACTTTTTGCTTCCAATATTTTTTATATATTCCAAAATAATTCTCCAGAAAATTTCAACTCATTTGGAGTTGTGCAGAATAGGTATCTTGACAGAGCTTTTTCAGGTCCAGAATTCCAGCTGCCGGTATTCTCCCTCCTTGTGTGAATCTTGCATATTTAGAGAGAAAAGGCATTAGAATAGCTCCACAAAGTGTTATATTGATTAAAAACACTATAAATAACAGTAGTAAAACATGATGCAAAATGGACGTATCAAGCCTCTACATGAGATGTATGGACTTCGGTCGAACTTGCAGCTGAACCACGTAGGCAAAACTCGTGCAAACCTCTCAGGTGCGCAAACGAGATATTGTTGTTAGACAAAAATATACCTACGATGCACAAGGAAGCGTTGATGGGCCCTGACTCCGGAATTGGCTAAATGCCAATACAATCCGAGATAGTTTCCATATAAATGATTCAAGATTAAAATCTTGATACACCTTCCGAAAGACTTAGAGTGTAACGAATATTTATGGAACTATAAACTGATACAGATAAAAATGTTTTATCCATAAAGCTCGACTTGTTGCTTATAACAAATTCAAGGAATTAACTACGACGAGATTGTCTCTCCGTAGCGATGCTTAAAGTCGGTTCGGGTTAAACTAGCAATTAATACATATTTCAATCATGAGATATGTTACATGGATGCCAAAAGGATTTCCATGAGATGGAAATACAACCTAGGACTTGCATGTGATACAGTCCAAGGTATTTTGTCAATCCAGAGGATGCTAGTGAGTATGCAAACTTCAGAGTTCCAGCGATGGATAGAAGAGAGCAAAATGGAGTTGGAATCTTCGCTTTTGATGAAATAGTCAAAAGAGTTTGATTTCATCAATGGATAGCGAAGATGCTTGTGATTACAAGAAAGTAAGTGGGAGCATAATAATATTTCTGAAAACCTTGTGTGCTTGACACATTGTTGATTGGAAATAATATAAATTTCTTGACACGAATTAGGACTTCATAGAAAATAGTTTTTCGATGAAGTGCTAGGGCTAGGTAGCCTTGATATTAGGCATAATTATCTACGAGATAGAATTGCCTGATAGGGATAAGCCTAAATACATATTGACAAGATGCTAAAACGTTTTAGCATTAAAAACGCCAAGGAGTGATTCTTGCCAAAGTCACATGGAAAGAGTTTTGCAAAACTCGGTGTCCCAAAACACTGATGAGCAAAATACATGATGGAGATTCCACACACTTTTGTGTTTGGATTAATCATGTATTCCATGGTATGTAAGACAACTAGATATGTCCAATACTCCCAAGTTGTTGCGAGTATAGATACCAAAGTGATCAAAGTGCTGAAAATGGGACAACAAGAAAAATGTCATTGTGTACTAGAGTAGCACTGATGACATGTTTTCTCGCAAGCAAAGATTATGAAGTGCTCGTTGTAAGTAATTACATCGATATAGTCTTCATCAATGCTCCATGCGATTTTCGATTTAAGTTAAGGGTTTTGTGTAATACACGGTATGGTGACACAGTAAGTTGGAATTGTTCCAAACAGGTTACTGTGGCGAATTCTATAACAAAGGCTAAAGTATGTTGACGCTTTAGAAGCGACAAAGAAGATGTTGAATCATATAGTTCATTCAATAACTTAGTATGGTTCCAAGATGGCTTTGGTCAATGGGACACTATTGTAGATAGTTGCTCCATAGCTCAGTCTGAGGAATCAAGACTCAACCAGTGATTCACATATATACAATGCCAAGTCCACACAAAATAAGAATTTTGTGAAAGCGTGAAAACACGAGGACATGCAAAGATACACACGGAACTGAAGTTGTCAGATCCGTTGGACATCAGACTATACCACAAGCGAAGCATATTTTACACCAGTATTCCATAGGTGTAAAGTGCATTAGCATTGACTAGATTATTGACTCTAGTGCAAGTGGGAGTCTGTAGGGGATATGCCCTAGAGGCAATAATAAATGCTATTATTTATCTCCATGTTCATAATTATGTTTATGTTCCATGCTATAACTGCTATGGCTCTCGAGTCTACAATAACCACGAGGCTCGGAGGGAAACTCATATGCACGTGTGGAATAATAAACGGTAAAATGTATTCCTAGTCTGACCTCTAAGACTAGCTCAAGTGTTGCATGATGGTTCTATTTTCCTGATCATGGGCATGACTATGCCGGCAACTTTGAGGGCACAATGTTAGGAGAACACTTGTGTTGAATCGACCCGATTGATGTTATGCTATGAGATACATTCGTCACAAGTTAATGGTTAATAACACAGAGAAAGTTAACGTTTGCATAATTCCTTAGACCATGAGAGTGTCGAGTTTCTTCATGCTTGCTTCATGAACTTTGGGGTTTGTTAAACGCCATCCGTAAATGGGTGGCTATTACGGCGGCTTACGGGTTCATGGAAAAGTATGACAAGGGAATTGATAGCTCAAGATTGGGATTTGCTCCTCCGACGATGGAGAGATATTATTTGGGCCCTCTCGGTGTTATGGTATCCATCATCGTCTGGCCAGACACAATGTGATTCGATCACGGGGATGCCGGAATGCGGAAACGAGATAAGAGAACAAAACCGGTAAGGAGGTAACTGGCATAGTGGACAAGTTGTTGATCCATGGGGATGCCGATAAATCTCACCTCGGGTATTTGTAACATATCGCGAAGCAACAGGAATAGCACACGGCAACTAGAGGTTCACTCGAATATTTATTCGTGTGGGTATAGGGGTCAATATGGGTGTCCACGGCTCCGATGTTGATCATTGATCGGAAAGTGTTCCGGTCATGTCTATACTTCACCGAACCTATAGGGTCACATGCTTAAGGATCATCTATCTACTGAATACTAGACAGGGAGTCTGAGAGAAAGTCACCGAAATAGTTTCGGAGATGACGGAAAAGTTCCGGAGAGAAAACCGGAAGTGTTTCGGAGAAAACGAAAATGTTTCAGAATAAAACCATCATACCGGAAATGTTTCGGAGAGTGTCCAGAATAATATTAGAGGGTGTCGGAAATGTTCTGGGACCTTCCGAAATTTTTTAGAAGTAATAGTCGTGGAAAACATCTTGTCCCAGCGTGAGGGGACAAGATCCCACGGAACGTGGGGGCTGTTTTTGGGCTGTTTTGGGGGCGCCCCCCTTTAGGGGGCAGCCCCTTGTGGCTGGACAAAGGTGTTTGGGCCCCCCCCCCCGCCATGGTGGGGGCAGCCCCCACAAATGGTGGAGGTGGTTGGGAGGGGGTGGGGCACCATGGACAAGGGAACATGTTTTCCCCTTGTTTGGTGGGAACATGTTTTCCTTGTTTGGTGGGTGCATGTTTTGTGGGCTGAAATTTCAGCCCCCCCACCCCTTCCACCACTATATAAGGAGGAGGAGAGGTGCTCTCCAACTCACTCCAACTCTCTCACAAATGCCATGCATGATCTGGCTTTCTTCTCTCCCTCCCACGAAATAGTTTCGTAGAGCCGAAAGGCTGTCTGGGTTCCGATGGGAACTAGTTCTGGACGGCGAAGCCCTGCCGGATAGGTGACACCATATGTGTGCGACCCCGTAGAGAGGTCGTAGGTTCGATCTTTTGCCTGAGAGGCTGTTCGGGTGTCCTCCCGAAGGGCTGTCCGAGTGACCGTCTGAGTTTTGAGGGTCCTCCCGGAGGGCTGTCCGTGACACCGTCCGAGGGACTGTCCGACCGCCTCCCGAAGGGCTGTCCGAGGAGCAAACGAGGGAGAACATCCTCACGGTTGGGAGGTTGTAAATCCTAGCTGTGGGGATCTGCACTGACGATCTACATCGACTCTACTTCTGCTGCGCTACGAGTCGGTAACGATCGGATCAAAATCTTGTATGCAATCTTCATAGTGGTCCTGGGCTGGTGCGTAGGTCAATTTTTTTTTTGTTTTCTGCTGCATTCCCCTACACGTCATACTAACGATTATTATGGCGGTCAGCCACATATGATCACTTTGCTAGTGGTGTTCTTATACAAGATGTATTAGCGGTGAGTGGAGCGCCCACCTTCGGGTCACACATAGTCGATGGCTAGTTACCATTAGTTTCTTGGACAAGCCCGCTACAATACCTGTAACTTCACTGACGGGTTATGCGCGGACCCATCACTCATTTTGCACACTTTCATTTACTGAAGAATATGTTAGAATATATTTTATTTATTGTTAATTTTTTAAAAAAATCTTCAAATAATATTGATAAGCAACTCTAATTATCTCATTTCTAGATGGACATAACTTTAATTATGATGAGTTCTTTACTCTCAATGTTAAATGAATGAATATTCTATTTAAACGAGGGGTTTATATTTGTGTAGTCCTCTTGGATATAATGTATACAACCTTAACATAATATTAGTAAGCCCTACTTAACTCATATGTTTGGATGGACATAACTTTAATTATAAAATTCTTGACCATCAAAGTTAAATAATCGAACGATGTGCTTAAACGAGCAATTTGTATATATGTATTATTTTGAAATAAAATATAACCTTAAAATAATATTAGAAAACTACCCTAGTTATCTCACTTTTTATGGACATAACTTTACTTATACTTATTTAATCCTCAGAGCTTAATACTTGAAAGATATATCATATGTTTTGGATGGACATAACATTAATTATTGAATCCAAAATGCGAGGGGAATGCCATGGCTCTCTCCTGCCCCTCCATCCTTCGGGCGGCCACCCTGGGGATTCATGGCTTCTTCACGTAGAACACTCCAATCTAGGTCATAACCACCATCCTTGACTTCTCCTCGAGGGTGGCACTTGCCACTTGCTAATAAGGTCAGATAACTCTTATCCACTCCCATTCATAGCACTTCTTCGTGGAACTCCTTCCGTTTGGTGATCTCATATGATTTCTCCTCTTTTTCATTGATCTGGATCATGTTGGGAATGCACTATGTGCTTGCCTAGATGGAGATCCTTTGACTTTTAACGTCACTCTCATTAGAGGTAGTGTTTTCCATTTCTCCATTTTCTTTAAGGAGGTCAACTTTCACATCCACAATCCACATTCGTATTCATGCCCGCAATTATGATGTTAGCTCCATCTATGGGGTTCTGGCGGTCTCAATTGGCGTTGTGAGTTTCAGTTATGGCCTAATGTGGTCAGTAACTGACGTTGTCATGCCCCCGGGTGTATCAATGAGGACAGAAGAGGCCCATAAGATATGGGCTTCCCAAGCCCGCTACTCAAGGTCCACCGACGATAAAAGGCGTGTTGCCACCTGCTACTTCTAGACTACGTTGGTATTTCCCCGAAGAGGAGAGGATGATGTAGTATAGTAGAGATAAGTATTTTCCTCAGTTAAGAACCAAGGTTATCAATCCAGTAGGAGAACCAAGCAAAATCACTTTAGCAGCACCTGCACACACAAAAGCAAACACTTGCACCCAACGCAAATAAGAGGGTTGTCAATCCTCTTAGTGGTTATTTGCAAGGATTAATTCTGATAGTGATAGATAGATAAATTAAAATACTAAATAAAATAAAAGTAAATAAATTGCAGCAAGGTATTTTTGGTTTTAAATATATGATAAAAGTAGACCCGGGGGCCATAGTTTTCACTAGAGGCTTCTCTCTCGAACACATAGCATACGGTGGGTGAACAAATTACTGTTGGGCAATTGATAGAAAAGCAAATAATTATGACGGATTCATGGCAATGATCATGTATATAGGCATCACGTCCGAGACAAGTAGACCGACTCCTGCCTGCATCTACTACTATTACTCCACCCATCGACCGCTATCCAGCATGCATGTAGGGTATTAAGTATGAAACATAGTAACGCCTTAAGCAAGATGACATGATGTAGACAAAGTAAACTAAAGCAATATGATTAAACCCCATATTTTTATCCTTAATGGCAACAATACAAATACATGTCATGTCCCTTTTTGTCACTGGGATTGAGCAACGCAAGATTGAACCCATCACAAAGCACCTCTCCCATTGCAAGATAAACCAATCTAGTTGGCCAAACCAAATCGATAGATCGGAGAGAAATACAAAGCTATAATAATCATGCATAAAAGAGTTCATAGAAGACTCAAATATTTCTCATAGATAAACTGATCATAAACTCACAATTCATTGGATCCCAACAAACACACCGCAAAAGAAGATTACATCGGATGGAACTCCAAGAACATCGAGGAGAACATGGTATTGAAGATCAAAGAGAGAGAAGAAGCCATCTAGCTACTAGCTATGGACCTGTAGGTCTATGGTAAACTACTCACACATCATCGGAAGGGCATCAAGGTTGATGAAGAAGCCCTCCGTGATCGATTCCCCCTTCGGCAGAGTACCGGAAAAGGCCTCCAGATGGGATCGCGGAAGAACAGAGGCTTGCGGCGGTGGAAAGGTTTTCTCTTCTATCTCTCTGGTATATTGGGAATATTTGGGAATTTATAGCGCTGGAATTAGATCCGGAGGGGCTACGAGGGGCCCACAAGCCTGGGGGGGCACGCCCTACCCCCCAGGGCGCGCCCTCCGAGCTTGTGGCTCCCTCGTGGCTCCTCTGGTCTTCTCCCGAAGCTTCGTGGGTCTCTTCTAGTCCAGAAAAAATTAATCCAAAGTTTTTTTCTCGTTTGGACTCTTTTTTATAATGATTTTCTGAAAAGACAAAAACAAGCAAAAAACAGCAACTGGCACTTGGCACTGGGTTAATAGGTAAGTCCGAAAAAATGATATATACTGGCATATAATTGCATATAAAACATCCAAGATTGATACTATAATAGCATGGAACAATAAAAAATTATAGATACGTTGGAGACGTATCAAGCATCCCCAAGCTTAATTCCTGCTCGTCCTCGAGTAGGTAAATGATATAAAACAGAATTTTTGATGTGGAATGCTACCTAACATGTTTCATCATGTAATCTCTCTTACGGTATGAATAATAAGATCCGAATGATTCAAAGCAATAGTCTATAATTTGACATAAAGACATCAATACTCAGGCAAACTAACAAACAATCATGTCTTTCAAAATAAAAATGCTAAAGAAAGTTATCCCTACAAAATCATATAATCCTGTCATGCTCCATCTTCTTAACACAAAGTATTTATCATGCACTACCCTGATGACAAGACGAGCAATTGGTTCAAACTTTTTAACGCGCTTTAGCTTTTCAACCCCCACGCAATACATGAGCGCAAGCCATGGATATAGCACTATGGGTGGAATACATTGTGGTGGTAGAGATTAATAAGGGGAAGTCAAAAATAAGAAGATGGTCTCACATCGACGAGGCTAATCAACGGGCTATGGAGATGCCCATCAATTGATGTCAATGCGAGGAGTAGGGATTGCCATGCAACGGATGCACTAAGAGCTATAAGTGTATGAAAGCTCAACATGAAAACTAAGTGGGTGTGCATCCAACTTGCTTGCTCATGAAGACCTTGGGCATTTGAGGAAGCCCATCATCAGAATATACAAGCCAATTTCTATAATGAAAAATTCCCACTAGTGTATGAAAGTGACAAAATAGGAGACTCTCTATATGAAAAACATGGTGCTACTTTGAAGCACAAGTATGAAAAAGGATAGTAACACTGCCCCTTCTCTCTTTTTGTCTCATTTTTTTTCGTGGGCTCTTTTTGGCCTCTTTTTTTCCTCACTGGGACAATGCTCTAATAATGATGATCATCATACTTCTATTTACTTACAACTCAAAAAATTACAACTCGAAATTAGAACAAAAAAAATATGACTATATGAATGCCTCTGGCGGTGTACCAAGATGTGCAATGATACTAGCGTAACATGTATAAGAAATGATGAACGGTGGCTGAGCCACAAATACTATGTCAGCTATATGATCATGCAAAGCAATATGACAATGACGATGTGTGTCATAAAAACGGAACGGTGGAAGTTGCATGGCAATATATCTCGGAATGGCTATGGAAATGGCATGATTGGTAGGTATGGTGGCTGTTTTGAGGAAGATATAAGGAGGCTTATGTGTGATAGAGCATATCATATCACGGGGTTTGGATGCACCGGCGAAGTTTGCACCAACTCTCGATGTGAGAAAGGGCAATGCACGGTACCGAAGAGGCTAGCAAATTGCGGAAAGGTGAGAGTGCGTATAATCCATGGACTCACATTAGTCATAAAGAACTCACATACTTATTGCGAAAGTTTATTAGCCCTCGAAGCAAAGTTCTACTACGCATGCCCCTAGGGGGATAGATTGGTAGGAAAAGACCATCGCTCGTCCCCGACCGCCACTCATAAGGTAGACAATCAATAATAAATCATGCTCCAACTTCTTAGCATAACGACAGATCATACGTGCATGCTTCGGGAATCACAAACCTTAACACCAATATTCTAACTAAACCACAATTATCTACTAGCACCTCCCACATATTACCCTCTTAATATCGCAAAACTATTGCAAGGAATTAAACTTATCATATTCAGTGATCTACATGAAAGTTTTTATTATATCCCTCTTGAATACCTATATTAGGACCAAATTCATAACCCGTGCATATTACCATTGCTATTCATTAGACTCTCAAAAAGATATAAGTGAAGCATGAGAGTGCAACTATTTCTTTAAAATATAACCACCGTCGTGCTCTAAAAGATATAAGTGAAGCACTAGAGCAACTGCATAGATCAAAAGATATAAGTGAAGCACATAGAGTATTCTAACAAATCACGAATAATGTGTGTCCCTCTCAAAAAGGTGTGTTCAGCAAAGATTATTGTGACAAACTAAAAAGCAAACAAAAGCAAACAAACTATATCACAAGACGCTCTAAGTAAAACACATATCATGTGATGAATAAAAATATAGCTCCAAGTGAGTTACCGATAGATTGTAGACGAAAGAGGGGATGCCTTCCGGGGCATTCCCAAGCTTAGACGCTTGAGTCTTCCTTGAATATTACCTTGGGGTGCCTTGGGCATCCACAAGCTTAGGCTCTTGCCGCTCCTTATTCCTTTATCCATCGTAGTCTCACCCAAAACTTGAAAACTTCAGCACACAAAACTCAACAGAAACCTCGTGAGATCCGTTAGTATAACAAACAAATCTTAAACTTTAGGTACTGTTGTAAATTGATTCATATTTAATATTGGCATAATGATACTGTACTCCAACTTCTCCATGACTCATACCCCCCGATATCATCCATAGATTCATCAAAATAAGCAAACTATGCAACAAAAACAGAATCTGTCTAAAACAGAACAGTCTGTAAATAACTATTTAAAAGCGATACTTCTGTAACTTAAAAAATTCTGAAAATTTAGGACAACATAAAAAATTCATATAAAAATACTGTGTAAAACTTTCAGATTTTTTTGACGCTCCAGTATAGAATCAAAAATCAAATACTGGAAGCAAAACTTTCTGTTTTCCAAACAGCATCAATTATACTATCATCCAAATCATTCCAAAGGAATTACTTGGCACAAACACTAATTAAAAGATAAAAACACAATTATAACAGAGGCTATAATTGTGTAAACACACAAAAACAGAAGCTAAAACGAAAATTTATTTTATTCATTGGGTTGCCTCCAAACAAGCTCTTTCTTTATAGCCATTAAGATAGGCTTGAGATTTCAATGATACTCTCATGAAAGATAATAATTGAAACAAAATAGAACATCATGTAGCATGTGAAAAACACATTTAAGTCTAACATACTTCCTATGCATAGGCATTTTATAAGAAAAGAAATTATCAAGACAAGCAATATCTAGCATATGCAAATAGGAAGAATGGAGCATTAATAATTTTAGCACGAAGAGAGGTAATTTAGTGACATGAAAATTTTTATAACCATATTTTCCTCTCTCATAATAATTACATGTAGGATCATAATCAAATTCAACAATATATCTATCATATAAAATATTCTCTTTATGATCTGTAGGGTAACGCAGCAGAAAACAAAAAATTTCCGACCTACGTACCAGCCCAGGATCACTATGGAGACTGCATACAAGGTTTGATCTCTTTCGTTACCGACTCGTAGCGCAGCGGAAGTAGAGTCGATGACGATCGGCGGTGCAGATCCCCGCAGCTAGGATTTTACAACCTCCCAACCGCGAGGGTGTACTCCCTCGTCAGCTCACCGGACGGATCTTCGGGCAGCCCTTCGGGAGGCCTCAGGACAGTCCCTCGGATAGTCCCACCGGACGGATCCTCGGACAGCCCTTCGGGAGGCCTCTGGACAGTCCCTCGGATAGTCCCACCGGACGGATCCTCGGACAGCCCTCCGGGAGGCCTCTGGACAGTCCTTCGGATAGTCC
The DNA here is from genome assembly GCA_039707655.1 of Elymus sibiricus. NCBI lineage: Eukaryota > Viridiplantae > Streptophyta > Magnoliopsida > Poales > Poaceae > Elymus > Elymus sibiricus. Next base: position 278,218,170 of record CM077672.1, read on the forward strand.
CACCGGACGGATCCTCGGACAGCCCTCCGGGAGGCCTCACTGACAGCCCTTCGGGCAGGTCACTCGGACAGCCCTTCGGGAGGACCCCCGAAACACGGACAGTAACTCGAACAGCCCTTCGGGAGGCACTCTCGAACTAAGACCGAAACTACGATCTCTCTACAGAGTTGCACACATACGGTGTCATCTATCCGGCAGGGCTTCGCCGTCCAGAACTAGTTCCCACCGGAACCCAGACAGCCTTTCGGCTCTACGAAACTATTTCGCTGGGAGGGAGAGAGAAGCCAGAAATGTCATGGCACTTGTATGTGAGAAGGAAGTGAGTGTGGAGGCAGCCCCTCCACCTCTATTTATAGGAAATCCAAGGGGTAGGGTTTCTTGGCCCCCAAGCCTTCTAGAAACCTTTTTGGGAAAATATCCCAAAAGGTGACTTTTCCATAAATATCCCAAAAAGCACTTTCACTATTCACGACGACATTTTTCAGCGTCTGATCGAACTGAAAATATTCATGTGGGCTTAGAACATTTCCAGTACCCACCAAAATAATTTTCAACGCGAGCCGGAACAATTCCGGTTTAGTGATTTTCATCTGCGAAAAGCATCTGAAGCGGTTCCGGCAGCTCCGGAACATTTTCGGTTTTCATCCCGGAAAATTCCAGAAAGTTTCCAGAACGATTCTGGCACCCTCCAAGAATTATCAGGCATGTGCCGAAACCATTTTGACTTTATGGTGTACTCCGAAACAACTTTTCGGTTTTACCGGAACTATTTTGATATCCTCTCCGGAACGTTTCCGTTTCGTCCGAAACTTTTTCGGTGATTTTCTCTCAGACTCCCCGTCTAGTATTCAGCAGATAGATGACCCTTAAGCGTGTGACCCTATAGGTTCGGTGAAGCATAGACATGACCCGGAACCCCTTCCGATCAATGATCAACATCGGAGCCGTGGACACCCATATCGATCCCTATACCCACACGAATAAATATTCGAGTGAACCTCCAGTTGCCGTGAGCTATTCATGTTGCTTCGCGATATGTTACAATTACCCGAGGTGAGAAACATCGGCATCCTCGTGGATCAACACTTGTCCACAATGCCAGTTACCTCGTTGCCGGTATTGTTCTCTTTTCTCGTTCCCGTGTTCCGGCATCCCTGTGATCAAATCACCCTGTGTCTGGCCAGACGATGATGGATACCGTAACACCGAGAGGGCCCAGAGATATCTCTCCATTGTCGGAGGAGCAAATCCCAATCTTGAGCTATCAAGTCCCTTGACATACTTTTCCATGAACCCGTAAGCCGCCGTAATAGCCACCCATTTACGGATGACGTTTAACAAACCCCAAAGTTCATGAAGCAAGCATGAAGAAACTCGACACTCTCATGGTCTAAGGAATTATGCAAACATTAACTTCTCTGTGTTATTAACCATAAACTTATGACGAATGTATCTCATAGCATAACATCAATTGGGTCGATTCAACACAAGTGTTCTACCAACAATTGTGCCCTCAAAATTGCCGGCATAGCCATGCCCATGATCAGGAAAACAGGATCATCATGCAATACTTGAGCCAGTCATAGAGGCTTGACTAGGAATACATTTTACCGTTTATTATCCCACACGTGCATATGAGTCTTCCTCCGAGCCTCGTGGTTATTGTAGACTCGAGAACCATAGCAATTATAGCATAGAACATAAACCTAATTATGAACTGGGAGATAATCAATAACATTTATTATTGCCTCTAGGGCATATCTCCTACAGACTCCCACTTGAACTAGAGTCAATAATCTAGTCAATGCTAATGCACTTTACACCTATGGCATACTGGTGTAAAATATGCTTCGCATGTGGTATAGCCTGATGTCCAACGGATCTGACGACTTCAGCTCTGTGTGTAACTTTGCATATCCTTGCGTTTTCACGCTTTCACAAAATTCATATTTTGTCTGGACTTGGCCTTGCATATGTGTGAATCATTGGTCGAAACCTGATTCCTCAGACTGAGCTATGGAGCAACTATCTGCAATAGTGTCCCATAGACCAAAGTCATCTTGGAACCATACTAAGTTCATGAATGAACTATATGATTCAACAACTTCTTTGTCGCTTCTTAAGCATCAACATACTTAGCCTTTGTTATAGAATTCGCCACAGTATCTTGTTTGGAACAATTTCCAACTACCGTGCCACCATATTGTGTATCACACAAAACCCTCAATTTAAATCGAAAATCGCATGGAGCATTGATGAAGACTGTATCGATGTAATCACTTACAACGAGCACTTCATAATCTCTACTTGCGAGAAAACATGTCATCAGTACTACTCTTAGCACTTAATGACATCTTTCACTGTTGTCCCATGATCAGTACTTTGATCACTATGGTATCTATACTCGCAACAACTTTGGAGTATTGGACATATCTGTTTGTTTTTACATACCATGGAATACATGATTAATCCAAACAGAAGAGTGTGTGGAATCTCCATCATGTATTTTACTCATCAGTGTTTTGGGACACCGAGTCTTGCAAAAACTCTTTCCATGTGACTTCGGCAAGAATCACTCCTTGGCGTTTTAAATGCTAAAAGGTTTTAGCATCTTGTCAATATGTATTCATTGCTTAGCCCCATTAGGTAAATCTATCTCCATAGATCATCATGCCTAATATTGAGGCTATTTAGCCTAAGCACTTCATTGAAAAACTATTTTCAAATGAAGTCCTAATTCGTGTCAAGAAATTTATTTCCAATTAACAATGTGTTAAGTACACAAGGTTTTTAGAAATATTATTATGCTCCCACTTACTTTCTTGAATCACAAGCATCTTCGATACCCATTTGATGAAGTCAAACCCCCTTGACCATTTCATCAAAAACGAAGATTCCAACTCCAATTTGCTCTCTTCTGTCCATTGCTGGAACTCTGAAGTTTGCATACTTACTAGCATCCTCTGGATCGACAAATTACTTTGGACTGTATCACATACAAGTCCTAGGTTTCATTTCCATTAGATGGAAATCTTTTTGTCATCCATGTTTCATATCTCATGATTGAAATATGTATTAATTGCTAGTTCAACCCGAACCGACTTCAAGCATCGCTACGGTGAGACAATCTCATCGTAGTCAACTCCTTGAACTTGTTATGGCAACAAGTCGAGCTTTATGGATAAAACATTTTATCCGTATCAGTTTTTAGTTCCATAAATATTCGTTAGACTCTAAGTCTTCCGAAAGGTGTATCAAGATTTTAATCTCGAATCACTTATATGGAAACTATCTCGGATTGTATTGGCATTTAGCCAATTCCGAAGTCAGGGCCCATCAACGCTTCCTTGTGTATTGTAGGTATACTGTTGTCTAACAACAATATCTCGTTTGCGCACCTGATAGGTTTGCATGAGCTTTGCCTACGTGGTTCAGCTGCAAGTTCGACCGAAGTCCATACATCTCATGTAGAGGTTTCCGTATCAGTCGCAGTAGGAAACTCCGGAATCACTTCCAAGGTTCCTTTCCTTTGACCTGATGACGAAGATACTGGTTATCTCGTCGAGTTGCACTGTCCTCCCACTCACCTTTTGTAAGAACTATTCTCTTTAAAAGCATACCGTTTTGCGGCAAAAAACCTTTGCCTCGGTATAGTGGTGGGGGAATACCCAATGACTTGGGATAACCTTACAAAGTAGCACTTGTCTGATTTGGAATAGGTTTGTAACCTTTTACACAAGCCCCATATTCCAAATGTTAAGAAAAGATATAACATGGTTGGGCGTACCACACCATGGCGTCATTTCAACAGACCTGATGGAGCTCTTTTCAGTGTAAAAGCCGCAGTCTCTAAAGCATCACTCTATAAAAGGGATAATGGCAAATTTATTTATGTCATCTTTGATCTTACCATGTCATAAATGGTTCGATTACATCTACACGGACTCTCCACTTGCAGTGGTGCTCCGGGAGGTGCAAGTTATGAAACCCCTTTCACAACTCATCAGACATTCGCTAAACTTGTAACTCAAATATTCCTTTCTGCAATCGAATTGTAGAAACATAATTTTCTTGTTACAACAACTTCTACTTCATTTTTGAAAACCTTATGAATGAATTCAAAAAGATCCAGACTTACGTCTCAACAAGTAAATGTCCACATATCTTCTTGAGTCATTTATGAAGATAGATAAATCCACTACCTGCAACAACATTTATTGGACTACACACATCATAATATATGATCACCAATATGTTCTTTGCTCGTTCCTTATGGCCTGTGAACGGTATTTCAGTCACTTCACTTTTCAGAGGAAAGTTGCAAGTGTCAGATGATTCAAAATCAAACGACTTCGAAATCCATCATAATGGAATTTTCATGCGGTCTTCTCCAATGTGACCAAATGCAGTGCCACACTTGTGTGGTATTCTTTTAGTCTTGCGACATTTAGCGTCAGTGTTATGGATGTATCATATTTCCATCAATATTCATAGCATACATCCCATCCTGTATGGAATCATGGCCCTTCATGTTATTCATAACACCGAACATCAAAAGTTCTCTTATGAATAACCTTCTTGCAAAATACCTTATGCAAAGGGCTAGAGTGTATGAAACTCTAAATGAATTATGAAAGTAAATACAGAGGTAATGTATTATTATCAATATTCATAACATACGTCTCATTCATAATGTAAGTATGGCCCTTATGTTTATTCATAACATCGAACATCAAAAGTTCTCTTATGAATAACCTTCTTGCAAGATACTTTATGCAATGGGCTAGAGTGTAAAACTCTAAAATGAATTATGAAAGTAAATACATAGGGAATACACCGATGGAAGGCATAGTAACATTTACTATGTTCCCTGCGTGTATCTGAACCTCATTCCTGGCTAGTCTTTCAGGCCATAGTAGTTCTTACATCGAGTTGCAACAGAATGCAATCGAGCGGGTATCTTTTTGATTAACTCACAATACCCAAGAATTAGTGATTAACTTGTTTAACCATAATTCCTAAGAACTATATCTTTGACCAGCCTTCTATACATCAAAAACTTGTATGACATTCATACATGAGCTGGATATTCCAGTCTACTTTCCTTTTGCCATTATACTTCTAACAGTTTAACTTTCAGTATTTCTCCTACTCTTAGAAGAAGCACCCAACTTAAGAGTGGCGTTAGCCCCGGACTTCCTAGGCGTGAAAGCATCACTAACACCCTTCGGGCACTTCCTTTCTCTTTAAGTTGTTGTTTTATTCACCATCATCATATGACTGGCGTTCTTCTGGATCCCTCTCTTATCAGTCTAATGCATAGTAAACTCCTTTACTAACAGTTTGCAAACATATATTGCTTTGGATATCTCATATCTTTTAGCTTTTGTCTGTCTCTAAAATGATTTTCAGATTCCATGAATATCACATAACTATCCAAACTTTCGAAGTTCGGGTCTCATGGAAGCAAACATATTGCACTTTGACTGAAAAGGAATTCTAGCTTTTGGATCGAAGGACGAGAGTCACATGATCCATAGCATTAGCGGGAGAATACCGAAAGCACGCGATAGGACAAAGTCCTTCTCGGCACTCTTGAGGACAATCCTCATATTACGTTACCAACCGTAAAGTTTTAACCAGATATTTAACAGCTATTCAATTTTAACAGGGAAGGTGGAAACGCGAGCCATTATTCTACAACTATTATGCAAATCACACTTAGACAGGGTTCATAATTAATTGCACTGAGAATTAAACAAGTTAATTCTACAGTGCGCTCCCACTCAAATCAATATCTCTCATAATTGATTTTGAGTGATACAAGATCCAGACTTCAATTCATCGCCATAGAATCATCATCTCATGACGGGAATTTTAATCGGTAGGCCAACTTGCCGATCACATCTCCATGTGACTCTTGTTCATCTTTCGATGCGTGTGTTCCGAGCTCATGACACTCATGCCTGAACGTCAAGACAACCAAGTGATCTCGCTGCGAGGTCTCAACTCACCCGCCTCACACATCCCTAATCGTTCGCACCCATGCATCCATGGCGTACCCCGAAAAGTTAGGTGCCGTGACGGTGCTACACTTGGGAGAACACTATCTACTTGATATTTTTGTGAGAGATCACCCTAATAAAAGCGACTACCGCGCAATCAAGAAGGGTGCATCATAAGGGATAAACATCTCAGGCAATTCATAATAGCATGATATGGTATAGCCCTTTCTGACGGAGAAGTCTTTCATTTCTTCGTCTTCGGCATTCGCGTTGGTGTTCACCTTCGCGAAGATTGCCACCACCTTGTTGATGCACCAGATAATATTGCTATCTCTATAGCTTAATAAAAATAAGTGCATTACATAAGGTTGACACGCAGGTCATTAAAGTGCAATCATATGGCTCCAGCCATCATGCCGAATCATGACACGCAGGTCATGTTAATCAATTTACATCATATAGTCATCTCATACATAATCAAATTATTATGAACACTGCTATACCACATCACATGCACATGCAAACCATCCTGCAAAACCAAGTTAGACGCCTCTAATCGGTCCATGCAAAATTTTATTTTACGTGGCTTCTAAGGTTTCGAAACAAACCGAAGCTACCAACGTCCATCATCAAGCATGATAATCCAAGTCGCTAGATTAACATTCCAGGGTGTATGAAACACGAGATAATAAAATCTCGAGCCCCACTAAACTTCGTCATACGCGTGACCCCCGTGCAGATCACATCTGCATTGCCCTTTCGTCTGCAAAATTTCATCTTTCTTTTTAACTACGGTGGAATTCAATGAACTGTTAGCACTTCGTTGATCAATCAGGATCGCGGATTGCCAGAACATTGAAACTCCACCATACTGTTATCAAGATCAGAAATATGCAAATTCCAGGGAAGCAACAAGAACATCGGGTAACAGATTTCATCTGCTACCCGCACAAATAATTTTCAGTAATAGAACTCCTCTACTACCTAATTATATTGTGCAATACCCATACATCTCTATGTATTCTAGATCGCAACCTGCATCTACGCATAACCTGGCTCTGATACCACTGTAGGGTAACGCAGCAGAAAACAAAAAATTTCCGACCTACGTACCAGCCCAGGATCACTATGGAGACTGCATACAAGGTTTACAACCTCCCAACCGCGAGGGTGTACCGACTCGTAGCGCAGCGGAAGTAGAGTCGATGACGATCGGCGGTGCAGATCCCCGCAGCTAGGATTTTACAACCTCCCAACCGCGAGGGTGTACTCCCTCGTCAGCTCACCGGACGGATCTTCGGGCAACCCTTCGGGAGGCCTCAGGACAGTCCCTCGGATAGTCCCACCGGACGGATCCTCGGACAGCCCTTCGGGAGGCCTCTGGACAGTCCCTCGGATAGTCCCACCGGACGGATCCTCGGACAGCCCTCCGGGAGGCCTCTGGACAGTCCTTCGGATAGTCCCACCGGACGGATCCTCGGACAGCCCTCCGGGAGGCCTCACTGACAGCCCTTCGGGCGGGTCACTCGGACAGCCCTTCGGGAGGACCCCCGAAACACGGACAGTAACTCGGACAGCCCTTCGGGAGGCACTCTCGAACTAAGACCGAAACTACGATCTCTCTACAGAGTTGCACACATACGGTGTCATCTATCCGGTAGGGCTTCGCCGTCCAGAACTAGTTCCCACCGGAACCCAGACAGCCTTTCGGCTCTACGAAACTATTTCGCTGGGAGGGAGAGAGAAGCCAGAAATGTCATGGCACTTGTATGTGAGAAGGAAGTGAGTGTGGAGGCAGCCCCTCCACCTCTATTTATAGGAAATCCAAGGGGTAGGGTTTCTTGGCCCCCAAGCCTTCTAGAAACCTTTTTGGGAAAATATCCCAAAAGGTGACTTTTCCATAAATATCCCAAAAAGCACTTTCACTATTCATGATGACATTTTTCAGCGTCTGATCGAACTGAAAATATTCATGTGGGCTTAGAACATTTCCAGTACCCACCAAAATAATTTTCAACGCGAGCCGGAACAATTCCGGTTTAGTGATTTTCATCTGCGAAAAGCATCCGAAGCGGTTCCGGCAGCTCCGGAACATTTCCGGTTTTCATCCCGGAAAATTCCAGAAAGTTTCCAGAACGATTCTGGCACCCTCCAAGAATTATCAGGCATGTGCCGAAACCATTTTGACTTTATGGTGTACTCCGAAACAACTTTTCGGTTTTACCGGAACTATTCCGATATCCTCTCCGGAACGTTTCCGTTTCGTCCGAAACTTTTTCGGTGATTTTCTCTCAGACTCCCCGTCTAGTATTCAGCAGATAGATGACCCTTAAGCGTGTGACCCTATAGGTTCGGTGAAGCATAGACATGACCCGGAACCCCTTCCGATCAATTATCAACATCGGAGCCGTGGACACCCATATCGATCCCTATACCCACACGAATAAATAATCGAGTGAACCTCCAGTTGCCGTGAGCTATTCCTGTTGCTTCGCGATATGTTACAATTACCCGAGGTGAGAAACATCGGCATCCTCGTGGATCAACACTTGTCCACAATGCCAGTTACCTCGTTGCCGGTATTGTTCTCTTTTCTCGTTCCCGTGTTCCGGCATCCCTGTGATCAAATCACCCTGTGTCTGGCCAGACGATGATGGATACCGTAACACCGAGAGGGCCCAGAGATATCTCTCCATTGTTGGAGGAGCAAATCCCAATCTTGAGCTATCAAGTCCCTTGACATACTTTTCCATGAACCCGTAAGCCGCCGTAATAGCCACCCATTTACGGATGACGTTTAACAAACCCCAAAGTTCATGAAGCAAGCATGAAGAAACTCGACACTCTCATGGTCTAAGGAATTATGCAAACATTAACTTCTCTGTGTTATTAACCATAAACTTATGACGAATGTATCTCATAGCATAACATCAATCGGGTCGATTCAACACAAGTGTTCTACCAACAATTGTGCCCTCAAAATTGCCGGCATAGCCATGCCCATGATCAGGAAAACAAGATCATCATGCAATACTTGAGCCAGTCATAGAGGCTTGACTAGGAATACATTTTACCGTTTATTATCCCACACGTGCATATGAGTCTTCCTCCGAGCCTCGCGGTTATTGTAGACTCGAGAACCATAGCAGTTATAGCATGGAACATAAACCTAATTATGAACAGGGAGATAATCAATAACATTTATTATTGCCTCTAGGGCATATCTCGTACATGATCCACATGCATAAAAGTTTTATAATGTTCCAAGATAGTGGGATTAACATCAACTAAAGTCATGACCTCTCCAAACCAACTTTTATCAAAAATTTCATAAGATTGAACACTCTCCGAATATCTGGGATTCTTTTTACCTAAAGTTGACACTCTTCCAAACCCACTTTCAATAATATTGCAAACATATTCATCATGAAGCTTAAATAAATTTTCAAGATCATAAGAAGCATTATCACCCCAATCATGATCATTGCAATAAGTAGTGGACATAACAAAATTATCATCCCCAAGCTTGTAGCTTTGCGTATCATTAGCACAATTTACATTAATAGAATTTATAATAACATAATTGCAATCATGCTTTTCATTCAAGGAGCTATCATGAATCACTTTATAAATTTCTTGTTTCAACACTTCTTCACAATTTTCAAATTCATGATTTTCAAGCAAAACTTCATAGAGAAAATCAAGTGCACTCAACTCACTAGCAATTTGTTCATCATAATTGGATCTTTTGAAAAGATTAGCTAGTGGATGAGGATCCATATCAATAAATTTTAAGCAAGCGAAGATGCGAGCAAATAGAAGGCACATGGCAACACAAGCAAAGATAGCACACAACATATTTTTGTATTTTTGTAAAATTGTTTTAGAAGTGGGGGAGATGAAAACGAGAGGCAAATGTAAATAAAAGGAAAATAAAATAAATGCAAGTGGATGATAGTTTGTGCGAAGGTACTTGATAATTTTGGTGATGTCTCCCCAGCAACGGCGCCAGAAATTCTTCCTGCTACTTGTAGACTGCGTTGGTATTTCCCCGAAGAGGAGAGGATGATGTAGTATAGTAGAGATAAGTATTTCCCCCAGTTAAGAACCAAGGTTATCAATCTAGTAGGAGAACCAAGCAAAATCACTTTAGTAGCACCTGCACACACAAAAGCAAACACTTGCACCCAACGCAAATAAGAGGGTTGTCAATCCTCTTAGCGGTTATTTGCAAGGATTAATTCTGATAGTGATAGATAGATAAACTAAAATACTAAATAAAATAAAAGTAAATAAATTGCAGCAAGGTATTTTTGGTTTTAAATATATGATAAAAGTAGACCCCGGGGCCATAGTTTTCACTAGAGGCTTCTCTCTCGAACACATAGCATACGGTGGGTGAACAAATTACTGTTGGGCAATTGATAGAAAAGCAAATAATTATGATGGATTCATGGCAATGATCATGTATATAGGTATCACGTCCGACACAAGTAGACCGACTCCTGCCTGCATCTGCTACTATTACTCCACCCATCGACCGCTATCCAGCATGCATCTAGGGTATTAAGTATGAAACAGAGTAACGCCTTAAGCAAGATGACGTGATGTAGACAAAGTAAACTCAAGCAATATGAGTAAACCCCATCTTTTTATCCTTAATGGCAACAATACAAATACGTGTCATGTCCCTTTCTGTCACTGGGATTGAGCAACGCAAGATTGAACCCATCACAAAGCACCTCTCCCATTGCAAGATAAACCAATCTAGTTGGCCAAACCAAATCGATAGATCAGAGAGAAATATAGAGCTATAATAATCATGCATAAAAGAGTTCAGAGAAGACTCAAATATTTCTCATGAATAATCTGATCATAAACTCACAATTCATCGGATCCCAACAAACACACCTTAAAAGAAGATTACATCGGATAGAACTCCAATACCATCGAGGAGAACATGGTATTGAAGATCAAAGAGAGAGAAGAAGCCATCTAGCTACTAGCAATGAACCTGTAGGTCTGTGGTAAACTACTCAAACATCATCGGAAGGGCAGCAAGGTTGATGAAGAAGCCCTCCGTGATCGATTCCTCCTCCGGCAGAGTACCAGAAAAGGCCTCCATATGGGATCGTAGAAGAACAGAGGCTTGCGGCGGCGGAAAGGTTTTCTCTTCTGTCTCCCTAGTATATTGGGAATATTTGGGAATTTATAGCGCTGGAATTAGGTCAGGAGGGGCTATGAGGGGCCCACAAGCCTGGGGGCGCGCCCTCCGAGCTTGTGGCTCCCTCGTGGCTCCTCTGGTCTTCTCCCGAAGCTTCGTGGGTCTCTTCTGGTCCAGAAAAATTAATCCAATTCTTTTTCTCGTTTGGACTCTTTTTGATAATGATTTTCTGAAAAGACAAAAACAAGCAAAAAACGGTATCTGGCACTGGGCACTGGGTTAATAGGTTAGTCCCAAAAAATGATATATAATTGCATATAAAACATCCAAGATTGATACTATAATAGCATGGAACAATAAAAAATTATAGGTACATTGGAGACGTATCACCACCATGGAGCACAAGACAAGGACACTAATACACATCTGGCTAGGTCTTGTGTACTTTGGCATGTATAAAATGGCAAGGTTTCTCCTGGTCCACGTAGAACATGACACACTGGAGACCTGTAACCTAGCCTAGACCACCAATATATGGCCCGACAGGGACCCCGGTAGGTAAGCTTACAACTTGACATCTTTTAGTTTGAGTCAGGCACCCATGCACGATCTCACGATCAAACCCTTGTAGACACAAACCCTAGTTCTCATATCAGGCTAGATTCTTCAATACAAACAAGCAAGATTAGGGAATCACCTCTATCAGAGAGCCTGAACCTAGGTAAACTTCTCGTGTGCACCATTCGAATCTCTGATGCATGCGCTACCCTGAGATGGATATCGCTGGGAGATAGCTCAACATATGGCCCACCAGTTATGGACTACGCATGTCGGAAGCGTGGTTAGGATGCTTCATTTAGGGGCGGCGCTTTCTCTTTTGCTCTCTGGACTTCATTGTTGATGCGGTCAAGCATCTCGCCTCCGTCACTGCTCTGATCGAAGGCTGCACCTTCTCTTTCAGAGCACTCACTAACAAACTCGTCGCCATGCACCTTTGTGATCTAGCCCTCGGCCGATCTGCACAACCTCTCCTAGGAAAACTATATGATTGACTCTGTCTCCCGGGCAACCCCTAGAACCGACCTCTGACTCTGGAAACGTAACTACTTCGCATCTAGTTGCCATAGTCGACTCGATCTTACCTCTCTTAGACAATGAGTCAGATGGCGAAGAGATTGAGGTACCGCTAATTGTGGTTCCTCTGACGGATTACATCGTGTCTGAGAAGTCTTCATGGTGGAACTAACACAACAAGGGCACCCACAGAAGACGAGGCCACCACTACAACAAGGAGGCACATGCTCACCACTTCGCTCAGAGGCGATTCCAACACCGAAAGGCTATCGAGGTGACCCGCAAAGCTTTCGAAGCTGAGCAGAACCGCCTTGAAGCCGAGAAGAATTGCCTCGAAGCGGAGAGTGCAGACGTCGATGCCAGAGAGCATAAGTTGAACCACACCATTGAGCACAACCATCGTCGTCGTCCGGCAGTGGTAACTGGAGATTCCTACTTCCACATAAGTTCTTGGGACCCCAAGTGGAGGGATGATGTACTCCAGCAAGTAAGTATTTCCCTCAGTTGAGAACCAAGGTTTATCGAATTAGTAGGAATTATTAGCCTTCGATCAATGATTAATACCTACACACAATTAACCAACTTCTTCTTGTCCTCAACTAGGCCAGGAAGGTTGTCAATCCTCCAGTCTTGCTAGTTACAAGGATCAGACGTATAGTGTGATAGTAATGGATAATTGTAGGTAAATAATGTAATGGATCATATTGTAGATGATAATAAAAGAACGTGATCGAGGTTTAAAGCAACAAGGATGAATGGACCAGGATCCATAGGTTTACTATAGGCATATCTCCAAACAAGATAGCATGGGTGTGGTGAACAAATTATAGTTGCGTATCGATTAAATTGTTGCTTTTATGATTAATTCCTGTCTTGATTGCATATCAGCATTACATCCTTGTATCTACAGACCGTTATCCAACTGCATCTATTGTTGGGAAACGTTGCATGGGAAACAAAAATTTTCCTACGCACACGCAAGATCTATCCATGGTGATGAGCATCTACGAGAGGGAGAGTGAATCTACATACCCTTGTAGATCGCTAAGCGGAAGCGTTAATAAACGCGGTTGATGTAGTCGAACGTCTTCGCGATCCAAATCGCCGAGCGTCCCGCGATCCAATCACGATCCTTCCGATCTAGTGCCGAACGGACGGCACCTCCGCGTTCAACACACGTACGGCTTGATGACGCCTTCACCTCCTCGATCCAGCGAGCGATGATGAAGTAGTGGTTGAGTTCCAGCAGCACGACGGCGTGGTGATGGTGGTGAGGAACAATCTCTGCAGGGCTTCGCCAAGCACTACGGAGATTATGACGGAGGAACTAGAGGGCTAGGGTTGCCGGCACACGGCTTGGGAAATCCTGATGTATCCCGTGTGCTAGCCCTGCCCCTCTATTTATATGTTGAGCCTTGGGGTCTAAACTTGGAGTAAAAGCCTCCTCCGGGTCGGTTTTGCCCGCACAAGGTCGGTTTGGCCCGCAGGAAAAGAGTCCAATTCGGACCCTGCCGAATCGTGCACAGCCGCGCACAAGCGGTAGTACCGCTTCACACAAGCGGTAGTACCGCTTGGGCGGTAGTACCGCTTCACACAAGCGGTAGTACCGCTCTGGCGGTAGTACCGCTTCACCAAGCGGTAGTACCGCTTACGCGGCAGCAAAACCACTTTTGCACTTTTCAATACCTTGTGGGCTTTATCCCTTTGGCTCATATAAAGTGTTGCTGCACCCGAACACTTCGGTAAACATCCGGAACCTCTTCCGGTGAACTTCGGAACTCTTCCGGAGATCAAAACACTATTATCACATATATCAATCTTTACCTCCGGACTATTCCGGAGATCCTCGTCATGTCCGGGATCTTATCCGGGACACCGAACAACTTTCGGTCACCAACATAATAACTCAATTATACTAATCGTCACCAAACGTTAAGTGTGTAGACCCTGCGGGTTCGAGAACTATGTAGACATGACCGAGACACCTCTACGGCCAATAACCAATAGCGGGACCTGGATGCCCATATTGGCTCCTACATATTCTACGAAGATCTTTATCGGTCGAACCTCTATGTCAAGGATTCAGTTAATCCCGTATGCTGTTCCCTTTGTTCTTCGGTATGTTACTTGCCCGAGATTCGATCGTCGGTATCTCTATACCTAGTTCAATCTCGTTACCGGCAAGTCTCTTTACTCGTTCCGTAATACAAGATCTCGTGGCTAACACTTTAGTCACATTGCTTGCAAGGCTCATTATGATGTTGTATTACCGAGTGGGCCCTGAGATACCTCTCCGTCACACGGAGTAACAAATCCCAGTCTTGATCCATGCCAACCCAACAGACACCCTCGGAGATACCTGTAGAGCACCTTTATAGTCACCCAGTTACGTTGCGACGTTTGATACACACAAGGTATTCCTCCGGTGTCAGTGAGTTGCATGATCTCATGGTCAAAGGAACAGATACTTGACATGCAGAAAACAATAGCAACAAACTGACACGATCAAATGCTACGTTTACAGTTTGGGTCTTGTCCATCACATCATTCTCCTAATGATGTGATCCCGTTATCAAATGACATCTCATGTCCATGGCTAGGAAACCTTAACCATCTTTGATCAACAAGCTAGTCAACTAGAGGCTTACTAGGGACACAGTGTTGTCTATGTACCCACACATGTATTTGAGTTTCCAATCAATACAATTATAGCATGGATAATAAACGATTATCATGAACAAGGAAATATAATAATAACCAATTTATTATTGCCTCTAGGGCATATTTCCAACAGTCTCCCACTTGCACTAGAGTCAATAATCTAGTTCACATCACTATGTGATTTACATTGTAATGAATCGAACACCCATGCAGTTCTGGTGTTGTTCATGTTTAGCCCTTGGAAGAGGTTTAGTCAACGGATCTGCAACATTTAGATCCGTGTGTACTTTGCAAATATTTATGTCGTCCTCCTTGATGTAATCGCGGATGGAATTGAAACGTCGTTTTATGTGTCTGGTCCTCTTGTGAAATCTTGGTCCCTTGGCTAGAGCAATGGCACCAGTATTATCACAAAACAGAGTCATTGGGTTAAGTGCACTAGGCACTACTCCAAGATCTGTCATGAACTCCTTCATCCAGACACCTTCCTTCGCCGCCTCCGAGGCTGCGATGTACTCCGCTTCGCATGTAGAATCAGCTACCACGCTTTGCTTGGAACTGCACCAGCTAACCGCACCCCCATTAAGAATAAATACGTATCCGGTTTGCGACTTAGAGTCATCCGGATCAGTGTCAAAGCTTGCATCGACGTAACCCTTTACGACGAGCTCTTGATCACCTCCATAAACGAGAAACATGTCCTTAGTCCTTTTCAGGTACTTCAGGATATTCTTGACCGCCGTCCAGTGTTCCATTCCTGGATCACTTTGAAACCTTCCGGCCATACTTATGGCAAGGCTGACATCGGGTCTTGTGCACAGCATTGCATACATGATAGAGCCTATGGCTGAAGCATAGGGGATGACACTCATCTTTTCTCTATCTTCTGCAGTCACTGGGCATTGAGTCTTACTCAACTTCACACCTTGCAAAACAGGCAAGAACCCCTTCTTGGACTGATCCATTTTGAACTTCTTCAAAATCTTATCAAGGTATGTGCTTTGTGAAAGTCCTATTAAGCGTCTCGATCTATCTCTATAGATCTTGATGCCTAATATGAAAGCAGCTTCTCCTAGGTCCTTCATTGAAAAACTCTTGTTCAAATATTCCTTTACGCTTTCCAGCATTTCTATATTGTTTCCAATCAGCAATATGTCATCCACATATAATATTAGAAACGCTATAGAGCTCCCACTCACTTTCTTGTAAATACAAGCTTCTCCGTAAACTTGTATAAACTCGAACGCTTTGATCACCTCATCAAAACGAAGATTCCAACTCCGAGATGCTTGCACCAGTCCATAAATGGATCGCTGGAGTTTGCAAACTTTGTCAGCATTCTCTGGATCGACAAAACCTTCTGGTTGCATCATATACAACTCTTCCTTAAGGAAACCGTTAAGGAACGCTGCTTTGACATCCATCTGCCAAATTTCATAATCGAAAAAGGCAGCTATTGCTAACATGATTCTGACGGACTTAAGCATCGCTACGGGTGAGAAGGTCTCATCGTAGTCAACTCCTTGAACTTGTGAAAAACCCTTTGCCACAAGTCGAGCTTTATAGACGGTGACATTACCGTCCGCGTCCGTCTTCCTCTTAAAGATCCATTTGTTCTGAATGGCCTTACGCCCTTCAGGTAATACTTCCAAAGTCCATACTTTGTTTTCATACATGGATCCCATCTCGGATTTCATGGCCTCTAACCACTTATCGGAATCCGGGCTCATCATCGCTTCTCCACAGCTCGTAGGTTCATCGTTGTTTAACAACATGACCTCTAAGACAGGGTTGCCGTACCACTCAGGAGCAGTACGCGTCCTTGTCGACCTACGAGGTTCGATAGCAACTTGATCCAAAGCTTCATGATCATCATCATTAACTTCCTCTTCAGCTAATGTAGGCTCCACAGAAACAACTTTCTGCGCTGCGCTACTCTGATGTTGAAGTAAAGGTTCAACAACCTCATCAAGTTCTATCTTCCTCCCACTCAATTCTTTCGAGAGAAACTCTTTCTCAAGAAATGTTCCGTTTTTAGCGACAAACACTTTGCCTTCGGATCTGAGGTAGAAGGTATACCCAACTGTCTCTTTTGGGTATCCTATGAAGACGCATTTCTCCGCTTTGGGTTCCAGCTTTTCAGGCTGAAGCTTTTTGACATAAGCATCACATCCCCAAACTTTAAGAAACGACAGCTTTGGCTTCTTGTCAAACCAAAGTTCATATGGCGTCGTCTCAACGGATTTCGATGGTGCCCTATTTAAAGTGAATGCAGCTGTCTCTAATGCATAACCCCAAAACGATAGTGGCAAATCGGCAAGAGACATCATAGATCGCACCATATCCAATAAGGTTCGATTACGACGTTCGGACACACCATTACGCTGTGGTGTTCCAGGCGGTGTCAATTGTGAAACAATTCCACACTGTCTTAAGTGACTGCCAAACTCATAACTCAGATATTCTCCTCCTCGATCAGATCGTAGGAATTTAATCTTCTTATTACGATGATTCTCAACTTCACTCTGAAATTGTTTGAACTTTTCAAATGTTTCAGACTTGTGTTTCATTAAGTAAATATACCCATATCTACTTAAGTCATCAGTGAAGGTGAGAAAGTAACGATAACCACCGCGCGCCTCAATACTCATCGGACCGCACACATCAGTATGTATGATTTCCAATAAGTCACTTGCCCGTTCCATTGTTCCAGAGAACGGCGTTTTAGTCATCTTGCCCATGAGGCATGGTTCACATGTGTCAAGTGATTCAAAATCAAGTGACTCCAAAAGTCCATCAGCATGGAGCTTCCTCATGCGTTTTACGCCAATATGACCTAAACGGCAGTGCCACAAGAAAGTGGTATTATCATTATCAATTCTACATCTTTTGGCATCAATGTTATGAACATGTGTATCATTACTATCGAGATTCAATAAGAATAAACCCTTCACATCGGGTGCATGACCATAAAAGATATTACTCATATAAATAGAACAACCATTATTCTCTGATTTAAATGAGTAACCGTCTCGCAATAAACAAGATCCAGATATAATGTTCATGCTTAACGCAGGCACCAAATAACACTTATTTAGGTTCATCACTAATCCCGACGGTAATCGAAGAGCGAGCGTGCCGACGGCGATCACATCAACCTTGGAACCATTTCCCACGCGCATCGTCACTTCGTCCTTTGCCAGCCTCCGTCTATTCCGCAGTTCCTGTTTTGAGTTGCAAATATGAGCAACCGCACCGGTATCAAATACCCAGGCACTACAACGAGAGTTGGTAAGGTACACATCAATAACATGTATATCATATATACCTTGTTTGTTGTTGGCCGCCTTCTTGTCAGCCAAATACTTGGGGCAATTCCGCTTCCAGTGTCCAGTTCCCTTGCAATGAAAACACACAGTTTCTGGTTTGGGTCCAGCCTTGGGTTTCTTCACGAGAGGAGCAACTGCTTTGCCACTCTGCTTGGAGTTACCCTTCTTACCCTTGCCATTTTTCTTGAAACTAGTGGTTTTATTGACCATCAACACTTGATGCTCCTTCTGAATTTCAGACTCAGCGGCTTTCAGCATCGCAAACAGCTCGGCGACTGACTTGTTCATCCCGTGCATGTTATAGTTCAACACGAAGCTCTTGTAGCTAGGTGGCAATGATTGAAGAACTCTGTCAGTGATAGCCTCTGGCGGAAGGGGCATCCCTAACTCAGCCAGACGGGTGGAGTACCCAGACATTCTGAGCACGTGATCACTGATAGACCCGTTCTCCTCCATCTTGCAAGCATAGAACTTATCGGAGATCTCATATCTCTCGATCCGGGCATTCTTCTGAAAGATAAACTTCAACTCCTGGAACATCTCATATGCTCCATGACGTTCAAAACGTCTTTGAAGTCCCGGTTCTAAGCCATACAACATTGCACATTGAACTATTGAGTAATCATCAGAACGAGCCTGCCAGGCGTTCACAACGTCTAGAGACTCAACTGGAGCGGGTGGATCACCAAGCGGTGCATCAAGGACATAAGCCTTCTGGGAAGCCGTAAGGATAATCCTTAGATTACGGGCCCAGTCCACAAAGTTACTTCCATCATCTTTCAACTTAGCTTTCTCTAGGAACGCATTAAAATTCAGGGGTGCTACCGCGCGAGCCATGATCTACAACATAAATATAGCAAAGACAACT
The DNA here is from genome assembly GCA_039707655.1 of Elymus sibiricus. Lineage (NCBI taxonomy): Eukaryota > Viridiplantae > Streptophyta > Magnoliopsida > Poales > Poaceae > Elymus > Elymus sibiricus. The sequence continues at coordinate 278,237,271 of CM077672.1, forward strand.
TAGACTATTGTTCTTAGATAATGAGTTTAGTTAATCATATTACTTAAAAACTCCCACTCAAATTGACATCCCTCCGATCATTCGAGTGTAACATGATCCAAATCCACCAACTCAAGTCCGATCATCACGTGAGTTGAGGTGGTTTCAATGGTGAACATCTTCATGTTGATCATATCTACTATATGACTCATGTTCGACCTTTCGGTCTCTTGTGTTCCGAGGCCATGTCTGTACATGCTAGGCTCGTCAAGTTTAACCCGAGTGTTCCGCACGTGTAACATGGCTTACACCCGTTGTATGCGAACGTAGAGTCTATCACACCCGATCATCACGGCGTGTCTCGAAACGACGAACTTTCGCAACGGTGCACACTTGGGGAGAACACAATTTATCTTGAAATTTAAGTGAGGGATCACCTTATAATGCTACCGTCGTCCTAAGCAAAATAAGATGCATAAAAGGATTAACATCACATGCAAATCATAAGTGACATGATATGGCCATGAACTTGTGCTTTTGATCTCCATCTCCAAAGCACCGGCATGATCTCCATCGTCACCGGCATGACACCATGATCTCCATCATCTTGATCTCCATCAACGTGTCGCCATAAGGTTGTCGCGCCGACTGTTGCTTCCACGACTATAGCTAACGTTTAGCGATAAAGTAAAGCATTACATAGCGCTTAATGATTGACACGCAGGTCATACAATAATTAAAGACAACTCTATGGCTCCTGCCAGTTGCCGTACTCATCGACATGCAAGTCGTGATATTCTATACAATACATGATCATCTCATACATCACATATATCTCATCATGTAATTGGCCATATCACATCACAACATACCCTGCAAAAACAAGTTAGACGTCCTCTAATTGTTGTTGCAAATTTTACGTGGCTGCTACGGGTATCTAGCAAGAACGATTCTTACCTACGCAAAACCACAACGTGGTGTAGTGATTGCTTTTTGATCTTCTAAAAGAACCCTCTTCATTGAACCGATTCAACTAAAGTGAGAGAGACAGACACCCGCCAGTCACCTTTATGCAACAAGTGCACGCAGCGGTGAAACCAGTCTCGCGTAAGCGTACGCGTAATGTCGGTCCGGGCCGCTTCATCTCACAATACCGCGGAATCAAGTATCAACTAGTAACGGCAAGCAATATGTATACATCCACGCCCACAACTCGTTTGTGTTCTACTCGAGATCTCATCTACGCATAGACCTAGCTCATGATGCCACTGTTGGGAAACGTTGCATGGGAAACAAAAATTTTCCTACGCACACGCAAGATCTATCCATGGTGATGAGCATCTACGAGAGGGAGAGTGAATCTACATACCCTTGTAGATCGCTAAGCGGAAGCGTTAATAAACGCGGTTGATGTAGTCGAACGTCTTCGCGATCCAAATCGCCGAGCGTCCCGCGATCCAATCACGATCCTTCCGATCTAGTGCCGAACGGACGGCACCTCCGCGTTCAACACACGTACGGCTTGATGACGCCTTCACCTCCTCGATCCAGCGAGCGATGATGAAGTAGTGGTTGAGTTCCAGCAGCACGACGGCGTGGTGATGGTGGTGAGGAACAATCTCTGCAGGGCTTCGCCAAGCACTACGGAGATTATGACGGAGGAACTAGAGGGCTAGGGTTGCCGGCACACGGCTTGGGAAATCCTGATGTATCCCGTGTGCTAGCCCTGCCCCTCTATTTATATGTTGAGCCTTGGGGTCTAAACTTGGAGTAAAAGCCTCCTCCGGGTCGGTTTTGCCCGCACAAGGTCGGTTTGGCCCGCAGGAAAAGAGTCCAATTCGGACCCTGCCGAATCGTGCACAGCCGCGCACAAGCGGTAGTACCGCTTCACACAAGCGGTAGTACCGCTTGGGCGGTAGTACCGCTTCACACAAGCGGTAGTACCGCTCTGGCGGTAGTACCGCTTCACCAAGCGGTAGTACCGCTTACGCGGCAGCAAAACCACTTTTGCACTTTCCAATACCTTGTGGGCTTTATCCCTTTGGCTCATATAAAGTGTTGCTGCACCCGAACACTTCGGTAAACATCCGGAACCTCTTCCGGTGAACTTCGGAACTCTTCCGGAGATCAAAACACTATTATCACATATATCAATCTTTACCTCCGGACTATTCCGGAGATCCTCGTCATGTCCGGGATCTTATCCGGGACACCGAACAACTTTCGGTCACCAACATAATAACTCAATTATACTAATCGTCACCAAACGTTAAGTGTGTAGACCCTGCGGGTTCGAGAACTATGTAGACATGACCGAGACACCTCTACGGCCAATAACCAATAGCGGGACCTGGATGCCCATATTGGCTCCTACATATTCTACGAAGATCTTTATCGGTCGAACCTCTATGTCAAGGATTCAGTTAATCCCGTATGCTGTTCCCTTTGTTCTTCGGTATGTTACTTGCCCGAGATTCGATCGTCGGTATCTCTATACCTAGTTCAATCTCGTTACCGGCAAGTCTCTTTACTCGTTCCGTAATACAAGATCTCGTGGCTAACACTTTAGTCACATTGCTTGCAAGGCTCATTATGATGTTGTATTACCGAGTGGGCCCTGAGATACCTCTCCGTCACACGGAGTAACAAATCCCAGTCTTGATCCATGCCAACCCAACAGACACCCTCGGAGATACCTGTAGAGCACCTTTATAGTCACCCAGTTACGTTGCGACGTTTGATACACACAAGGTATTCCTCCGGTGTCAGTGAGTTGCATGATCTCATGGTCAAAGGAACAGATACTTGACATGCAGAAAACAATAGCAACAAACTGACACGATCAAATGCTACGTTTACAGTTTGGGTCTTGTCCATCACATCATTCTCCTAATGATGTGATCCCGTTATCAAATGACATCTCATGTCCATGGCTAGGAAACCTTAACCATCTTTGATCAACAAGCTAGTCAACTAGAGGCTTACTAGGGACACAGTGTTGTCTATGTACCCACACATGTATTTGAGTTTCCAATCAATACAATTATAGCATGGATAATAAACGATTATCATGAACAAGGAAATATAATAATAACCAATTTATTATTGCCTCTAGGGCATATTTCCAACATCTATAGCTAATACTCCACCCCAAGATCGCTATCCGGCATGTATCTCAAAGCACTAAGTAAAACAGAGCATTGCATTAAGTAAGGTGACAAAATGTTGATAGTATATTGACAACAACACTATAAAATCCTTTTCCTATTTCTGTCACTGTGGTAGATTACTTGCAAGATTGAACCCGACCGACATACACAACTACCTCTTGGAGATCATTCATCTAAACATGGCCAGTGCAAAACTAATTGATCGGGGAGCGTATATGTACAAGAAGCATGCTTCAAAGAAACCAAAGGAATCTCAAAAGAATTCATGAATATATCTTATCATAAAGTGAAAAACTCATCACAACGCAATAAACACACCGGGAATTATATTAGATTGATATCAATCATGTAGGGCATTTTATGAAATCCTTGTACTGAAGAACTAGGGAGTGAAGATGTCATCTAGCTACTGTTATGGACCCATAGTCCAAAAAGCTACTCCTACATGATCATGGTGGCATCAAGGTTGTTGAAAATAGCCATGGGGGAGGAGGGCCCCGAGGGTCCCAGCAACTGTTTTCTTTGGCTAGGGTTTTAACCCAAAATTCCTTAGGCATATGGGGTGGCTTATAGTATGAGTTTTGCATGATCCCCAAACTTTCTCGAACACCTCAACCCCCTTAATAGTATGGTTTTCCTATGACTCAAATAAAACTAAAAAAAAATCCTTGAGTCTGCGGATAACCAACACATTTTTCCTTTTTGAAACGGGTAGGGGGGGGGGGGGGGTCAACCATCTTCATAATATATCACATTGAGACCAATGTCCCGAGATAAACTTGACAACCGGCATTAGTCCTTTATCATACCGTCATCAGCACCTAAATACAATTAAGGTCTAAATGCACTTTCATCGCCTAAAGGGAACGGTAATAGGACATCCACTAGCACGACCAGCTACATAGGTATAATTATTATTTTTTGCATTTTTTGTTAAATATCAATATTTTATATACCTTACAATATTTTGTCAATATTAAAAAAGGAAATGCATTGTTTGTTATAATTTAAAAGGAATATGTGTATTTTAAAAACTATTCATGAAATTTTAAAACTGCTCACATTGTTCATGTAAATAAAAAAGTGTTCCTTACATTAAAAAGTATTCATGTAATTAAATATTTGTTCACATAATCTTAAAGAACCATGCAATTACAAAAATGTGTTCATTGTGTAGTTAAAAATGATCACCGTGTACAAAAAATGTTTAGTGTGTACTAGAAATTGTTTATCATGTAATTCAAAATGCACATTGTGTACTGAAAAATTGTAACATGTATTAAACAGTGTTCATTGTGTTTTTAAGAAGTATTCATTGTGTACTTTAAAAAATCATCGTGTTTTCTGGAAAAAAAAATCAATGTGTGTTTTTCTTTCAAATGTGCATCTCATATTCAAAAGTCTTTATTATTTAAAAAATGACAATTGTGTATTAAAATTGTTCAACGTGTATTTATAAGAATCATGGGTTAAAATAGTGTTCATGTATTTGTCAAAAAAATATTTATAATTTAAGAAAGAAGCCGAGGAAAAAGGAAAAATAGAAAAAAGAAAATATAAAGAGGAAAAGAAGGAAAAGGCAAAAGCAAAATAATAATATTAAAATAAAGCAGAGGATAGTGTTATCTTCGGCCCACCAGGGTACAAGTCCTAGACTTGACATTGATGCTCATATTTTTTTGGTTTTATTTCAGGCATTCAGTGATGTGCATTCAATGGACGGAGACGTTCTCATCAACTACGAATGTGTCTGTGGCAACTTCGTCAATCTCAAGATAATGTGCCGACTGAGTCTCTCGAAGATGCTCATCGGAGTAGGATGTGCGTGTGTGCGTTCATAGGGATGAGTGTATGTGTGTATGTATGAGTGTCTGCGTCTATACTCTGTTAAAAAAAAGACCGAAAAACTCGAAAAGTATAGAGTCGAAAAAAAGATTGAGAAATAGAAGTCCGGAAAACGGAGAGCCAGAGAAACACCGACAGAAAAATGGGTCCTGCCCACCCCACCACTTTTGTAGGCGACGCTCGTCTAGACTTTGCGCCATCATTTTGGTGCACTGGGCGTCATATAGGAAATCCATTGGACGACGCTTTGAAGGTGAAACTTGGTTTGTGGCGAGAGTTCCTCCTGTTCGACGGCTGCAAGCCTGCAAGCGTCAAACAAGCGAGGCGACGCACTACGGCGAGCGCAATGGGCAAGCCCAGTAAGGCCTTCTACAATGCTAGATGCTTAGGGAGGTGCTTAGAAAAATAAACCGGATTTTTTTGAAGCACCGGTGCCTATTTTTTTTGCGAAAACTTCCAATCTATTCATCTTCAATCATGACAGTACAAAAAACAATAGAGGTAATAAAAATTACAACCATGTCCGTGGACCACCTAGCGACGACTACAAGCACTGGAGCGAGCCGAAGGCGCGCCGCCGTCATCGCCCCTCCCTCACCGGTGCCTATTTGTATATGAGAGACGCCTAATTAAGCGTCTACCCGGTACAAATAAGCACCGGTGCTTAGAGAAACACTGATTTATTTATCTAAGCACCTCCACTAAGCGTCTTGCATTGTACAGGGCGGCGGACTGGAACAGCCGGTTACCGTAGAAAACCGCGCACTGTACCAGCCGGTTCACTCGAGCAGATCGTTTTTTTGTCGTTTTTCAATATTTGCTTCCTGGTTTTCTTCATTTTGCACTTTTTCTTTTTCTATATTTTTCCTGTACTATCAAACATTTTGATAATATACGGTGTCACTGCACATGCGAACCAACCTATGGTTGGATGGTTAGGAGGACAGTGGTATCCCCAGCCCACCAGGGTTCAAATCCTGGTGCTTGCATTTATCCTGAATTTATTTCAGGATTTCCAGCGATACGCTTTCAGTGGGAGGAGACGTTCTCGTCATATGAGCGCTTGCGTCTGTACTCTGTTCAAAAAAAAAATATACACTGCACATTGTTTCAATATACGATGAATATTATTTTAATACAGTGTAATTTTAGTATTATACGCCAATTTTTTTTAAAATACACTCTGAACATTTTTGTAATATATGTTGAACATTTTCTAATTACGCGATGTACTTTTTTAGTGCATGATGAACTTTTTTATAATATATTTTGCACATTTTCTTAATATACGATGAACATTTATGTATTATTTGCCGTGTGTACGGAAAGATTCTTTGAAATTGATGAATTTTTGAAACAAATAAGAAAAATAAAATAACAAAAAAAACATAAAGGTACTAATACCCAAAAAACAACATAAAAAGACGGAGCAAGAAGACAACCCAGCATAGTTTCCGGAAAAACGTTTCACGCCTACACGTCGGCCGAAGATTCGGTCGGTCGCTCGCATGCCGCTCGATCGCGAAGGGATCTACCGCTCAGACGTCTCCCGATCCACGATTTGCGTTGTTGGTTTTCCCACCCACGTGCCCTTGGCCCACCATGACTGCTCTTTTTTTCTCATCCTCTCTGGTGCGTCGTCCTCTGCCCTCCCGTTATCTTCTTCCCCACGTGGTCGTCTTCAAGCTCCATCTCCACCACCGCTCGTTGAAAGCTCCGATGTCGGGGTGGGGAAAGGAGCTGCAACCGGAGCCCGACAAAGATGCATCTGTGAAAATCGCCACCGGCAAGCTGCGGCCGTGGCGGCCGCATGCTGGAACCAACGTCGCGGCGTGCTGGAACCAGCGCCATATTTGGCGGAGCTACGACCCGCGACGGCGGAGACGAGTTTTTGCTGCAATTGTCGTCAGTTTTTGCTATGACCGGCGAGAAAATTTGCTACATCCATTCATGGCAGAGATGTGTCCCGGCTAGGACGGTGATGACGACATGTTTTTTTGCTACCACCGGCGTGTGTTGCATACAACCACGTTGCTTTTGTGCTACAACCAGCCTCTCATTTTGCTACAACCCACCACCGGCGTTGAAACATTGCTACAACCGTGTCGCTTCTCTGCTACAATGAGCGCCTCGTTTTGCTACTAGCCATCACCAGCGTCGATCCGGTGCTACAAGCGCGACACTTTTTGCTTCAACCGGCAATCGCAAAAGCTACTAACCGGTGAGCGTTTTTTGCTACGATGGGCGAGGGTGGCAGCACCCGCGAGCTCTTTTTTGTTGGAAGCGGCATGTTTTTTTTGCTACGACCGGCGAACAATTTTGCTGATACTGGCTCCGAGAGTACACTTTCGTGAGCTCGTCGTCGGGGTGCCACGACCGGCGACGACACCACCGGAGCTGTGACCGTCGCCATGGGGAGATACAACCATGAGCGCACGCTGCTGCACGCGCGTAGCCAGCGAGAACCGCAGAAGACGACAGCGGCGAGGTGCGACGACCAGCGGCGAGGAGCGGCAACCGGTGGAGAGGGGCGGCGACCGGCGACGAGGGGGCGAGATGCGTCGCGGAGGTGCTTCAAGGCAGGGCGGGTCGCTCGTCTATGGCAGCGTGATTGGAGTTTTTCTAAGAGAAAAAGACGCCAGGGGGAGGAAGAAAGGGGATCGTGCGGTGTCTACGTCGTTTGATCGTACTAAATCGGGTGGTTAGGGGCCGACCGGCCAAAATTTGGGCCGGCCAGCCGGCACCTATCACTGCCCTAGTTTCCGGGCCTAAAAGAAACTGTAAGATTAATGGGGAACTCCTATACAACGCTCAATGCGTCAAAATGCCCCCTTTCCGCACAGGGTATACCCCAACTGGGCAGGCCCATCTCTCTGCACTGTTGCGCTCGAGCACTGATGTTGGCTGTTTTTTGTGTTTTTTTTCATTTGATTAAAAGAACATGGGAAAATATATTTTTTAAATTGTGAATTTTTATCAAGACAACTATGAACATTTTTGAACCCTGATTTTTTTTAAAGTTTGAACATTTTTTGAAATCATGAACACTTTCTTGAAACATGAACATATTTTCAAAAAGTGAATATTTTTCCATTTTTTTAAAACTCGGTCTTTTTTAAAATTTGTTATCATTTTATAAAATACATTTTTTTGGAACAAAAACATTTTAAAAATTTGCAATTTTTTTTGAAAAAATGGAACATTTTTGGTCAATTGTGAAGGAATTTTGACTTTTTGAAAAAAAAACTCAACAATTTTTGTAAAATAGGAACAAAATTTGAAATGCCAAACTTTTTAAAAAATGGTCCCCAAACATTTTCTGAATTGTGCCTTTTTCGGAAAAATATGATTTTTTTTAAATGTGAAGATTTTTTGATTTTCCAAGCAATTTTTGAAATTTTTAACATTTTCTGAAATGAAACAAAATTTAAAATTTAGGATTTCAAACAATGGAAACCAAATTTGAAATTTCAAAAAAAAAATTTAAAAATGGTACTCCCTCTGACCCATATTAATTGTTGTTTGTTGTTGATTTTACAAAGTTGTACTAAAGCAATAACATTTGTTATGGATCGGCAGGAATAACATATTTTTGAAAATAATGAAAATAAAAATAAAAATAAAGCGTAAAAACCAGTAAAAGAAACCAACTGAAAAAATGGTCCGAGAACCTTCTAGAAGGTTCCCAAAACTGGTAGTAACCCGAATAGAAAAAACCTAGGCTACACTAGCTAAATGGCCCGGCCCACTCCGACCCTCGTTCTCTCGTCTATTTGACACCAGTGGGCGTCAGGTCATCTACGGGCGGCAAATAGGATCCCCCATCTGCAGCCTAGAAGTATTGTAATACTAAAGCCCCAAAAGTACGAACTTTGGGTTGCTCTGCAGTTGAACATAGCCAGCGTAGTTTCTTGCCTAAAAGAAACCGTAAGATTAATGCATCATTGAAACCCAATACTTATTCTCCCCCAGCTAAAAGATTGATGTTCGGCATATTCGAACCCAATACTTATACTCCCTCGGCTAAAAAGTATATACTTATACTGCCTCTTTTTTTTGCAAAAAAAAAAATCTGTACACCCTCTTTTCCGCGAGGATACTCCCTCACTAGTTTGACAAAAGTTGACATTTCAGACATAATAACTAGACTAAAACTTTCAATTATTGATGAACATCTTCCTTTAGAGTAGTCAAACTAAAAACGGGTGCTCAACCCACTCTTAACCCTATACTTACACCCGCTCCTTTTTGTGGAAAATACATATACTCCCTCTCTAGTTTGACAAAAGTTGAAATTTTAGACATAACTAGAGTAAAACTTTCAACTATTGATTAACATTATTCTTTCGAGTATTCAAACTGGATGCTTGAAAGTCATATGTGTAGATCTTCTCAGAAAATCTTTACACAATATGTAATTATGTGAGATTTATAAATATATTTACTACACAATTTAGTGGTCAAAGTTGTAATTTAGACCATGTCAGTGTCCAAAACAAAAACTATTAGGGAATTCCAGGAAGTAAACCAGCTACGTGTACTCTCAACTGAGCCTAGATTTCATAAAGAAGATTGGATGCCATGAGTTCTAAGTTTGGGTGGGTGGGGGTGGGGGGGGGGGGGGTACAAACTTTCTATTGTCGGTCTTTGAATATCATCTTCATGCCTGGCACCCTTTCCCAATGTCACATGTTTTTGAAGAGTTTGGCACCCTTTCCTGGCCCCTAAATTTTGTTTATTACATTTCCTATTGCAGAAATTTTCATTTGGTGACGTAATTTATGTTTTACTGACATAAATATCAAAGTAAAATTCACTAGTTGATAACTTTGAAATTCTGAACTGGAATTTCCTCCCTATAGATGGTTTTGAATTAATTTGAACATGGTTTGAAACTTCAGTGTTGTAAAAGTGCCAAAGTCTTTCTTGATAAGATCCACCAAGTCCAATCATTTGAATATCGATATAGAATGTGGCTTCAATTATTTTGTCTTCGGTACCAAACAACACATTATGTGGTACATTGCTTGTTTGGGATGGGGACACAATGATGAAACTCTGAAATACTATTTTTAGGAAAATATCTATGATAATTGGACATATGGTCTCTTTGGGCTATATGATTAACAATTTTGGAGGAGTCTAATGTGACCACTCAACTCACACAATGCATCCAATTTTGTCATCTGACTTTGAAATGTTTTTCTAACTCACTGAACTTCATAAATATATTCAATATGACTAAACATGCCAATGTTGAGAGCAAAAATTGCTAACTAGGATGCCAGATGTGAAGGAGGCATCGGTGAGCCTGCCCCTCCCCGGCCCTACATTATGGATGATGTGTGAAAACTGATGGCGTGGCACGTTTGGGATATATTGGTCCTCTTTGCTAGGTTCATAACGTTACATGATAAAGTTAATATCCATTGAGTAAATTTAACTGTTGTTCTATAAGAACCATTTGAGGTCCTAAGCTTTGTCAGTTTGTCATGTAGTTTTCCGCAAAAAAAAAAGTTTGTCATGTAGTTGGAAAACATGGTTATGCTCGTGCGGTGCACACGTGTGTAATACCCCCTTGGTTAAAATATACGGCCCTCGAAATTTAAGTCTAAGTTTGATACTCCCTTCGATCCATATCTACCAAAATAAATAAATAAATTAGTATGACATTAAAAGTATACCACTGCAAACTTCTTCCTACTACCAATTGAATATACTTTGTTAACCAATCGTAGCTAAAGTTTGGATTAAAATTTGATAGAGACCTGTATATTTAGATATAGATAGTAGAATATCCCTAGAAAAGATATAAATAAGTACTCTCTCCTTTTCAAAAAAAGTGTCGTTGATTTAGTACAACTTTGTAAAATTGGAAGGGGGTAATTCTGGAAAATAAAAAAGTTGGGATGGAGTAGTAAAGGGAACGACTACAATAGAATCTCACCCTGAGATGAAAAAATAGAAAAAATGAAGCTGGACCATCGGATGTGAGATTGATGGCCCAGATCCGAGTGGAGCGATCTGTGCGCACAACTTGCAAATAGGACCCTCGCACCAGGCTAATTTGCTACCGATGTCCTCCTCATTCGAACTCAATCCCCCTACACCTCGGCAGGCGGCAGCGGAGGACCTAAAATTCTCCGATGGTGGCGGCGGCGGCCCAGATCCCGAGTCAAGCTGCACGAGTACGCCCAGTGAAGGTGTTGTTCCATCTCCCCGATGTCTCCTGATCATTTTGTCGTCGGCGGCCCAGTTCGAGGCAGAGCGGATATGAGCTCGTCGGCGACTAAGATCCGCGCCGTAGTGTGTTCCTCAAAGCCTCCCCACCGCAGACTCCAGCAGCTCCCCTACGGAAATACGGTGGTGTGTCCCTCGCCTCCTCTCTCTCTCTCTCTCTCTCTCTCTCTCTCTCTCTCTCTCGATCCGTCAGCAGTTCACCGGTGTCAAGCCGGTGGTAGGCTCCTCGCCTTCTTCCCGACCGGGCACTGCTAGGTGGTATGAAGTTGCAAGTCGTCGCCACGGTGGTTCATCCTTTTGTATCATTGCCTGTTGTTGGTAATCTTGCACGAATTGTAGCCCTTAACTGTGTGAAGAGGAATTGGATAATACTATTATAAGTGTTATCCAATATTATAACTGTGTGCCTAATTTACGTCTTCTAACATGGATCGGGCCAATATATTGCCCAAGTACTTCTGGTTACTGTAAAACTTAGTCTATACATGCTTGCTAAGTAATCATAATCAATGTTGAGGATATCGCTTATCGTTAGCGTCTCGGTCAGCCCAGGATTAGAGATTAATCAGAAATCGGCCGATTAATCGATTTTATCGGTCGACTATTAATCGGTCTTTTTTTGCAAATCCCAGGTTCCCAACACTAAAATATGCTATATTCAACACCAAAAATATATTGGACATAAGTGTTAGGACCCTCGCACCAGGCTAATTTGCTACCGATGTCCTCCTCATTCGAACTCAATCCCCCTACACCTCGGCAGGCGGCAGCGGAGGACCTAAAATTCTCCGATGGTGGCGGCGGCCCAGATCCCGAGTTAAGCTGCGTGAGTACGCCCAATGAAGGTGTTGTTCCATCTCCCCAATGTCTCCTAATCATTTTGTCGTCGGCGGCCCAGTTCGAGGCAGAGCGGATATGAGCTCGTCGGCGACTAAGATCCGCGCCGTAGTGTGTTCCTCAAAGCCTCCCCACCGCAGACTCCGGCAGCTCCCCTACGGAAATACGGTGGTGTGTCCCTCGCCTCCTCTCTCTCTCTCTCTCTCTCTCTCTCTCTCTCTCTCGATCCGTCAGCAGTTCACCGGTGTCAAGCCGGTGGTAGGCTCCTCGCCTTCTTCCCGACCGAGCACTACTAGGTGGTATGAAGTTGCAAGCCGTCGCCACATTGGTTCATCCTTTTGTATCATTGCCTGTTGTTGGTAATCTTGCACGAATTGTAGCCCTTAACTGTGTGGAGAGGAATTGGATAATACTATTATAAGTGTTATCCAATATTATAACTGTGTGCCTAATTTACGTCTTCTAACATGGATCGGGCCAATATATTGCCCAAGTACTTCTGGTTACTGTAAAACTTAGTCTATACATGCTTGCTAAGTAATCATAAATTCATAATTACGAACAATTGGAAGCTATGGTGTTGGTGGTTAGTTCAGACTTGGAACTTGATGTGTTAGGTCAGCATTGCTTTACAAAATCTAGTTTTGTTCATGCAGTCCTCCGGTTGTTATAGTGACTTGTTCCCTTGCTCAGTGGGACACGCGGGTCAGGAAAAGCTGAGGACAATAACAAGCAGTTCTGCTTACTACCTGGGAGCGCATGGATCCATTGTAAGCCCTCATGGACACACGCATTACTGTTTATCATATTCTTGTGACACTTGACGCTATTAATTTTGGATCTGTTGTACTGAGATGTAGTAATATAGCACTCTAGAATCGGTTGAATTGTTTCACAATTTCACTGAACTTATCATCTTCACGGCTTGTCGTTATCTACATTTAGAAGATAACTGATTTATATTGTATTGGCTAACATCTAACCGTCATTTTAGTTTGAGCTTACACGGTATATTTGAACGGATAAAACATTTTGTCTGTAATTGCCACACACAAAAACTACTCTGAACCTGCTTCATTCTTGATAGATTGGCATGCTTCTTTGTTCTTGATACTTCACTTCCTAAATCTGATTCCGATCTTTGCTATTCAGGAAAATTACTGCAAATATGTAATCAGGTGACTAAAATATCTATGATTAATTTTAGGCATTTGCAGAATCATTAGGAATGAATTTTCTCGAGACAAGTGCAAAGGAGTCCATCAATGTGGTGACGGCTTTCTTAACCATGTCATCAGAAATCAAGAAAAGGTAACCAGGAAATTCACAGTGTTAGAGGCCCTTTCTCCTCCCAGTTTCTCTAAAATGTTAGATCATCGAATGAGTTGTATGCTTGTGAAAAGAAAAGCTCTGGGAATTCCTTAAATACATTTTCGCTACTGGTTTTTAAAACATGATAATCCAATTCTAATGTTTTTATTGGGCTGTGTGCATCGTCAAGAGAGTTCAGGAGAGCAATCATTTCTTGATTTTTGGAAGAAAAACTGCAAGCAAGAGCAATGATGAACAATTTCTCAAATACTTCACATGGAGCCTTTTATTAAATTGATCCTTCAAACATTCATAATAGTTACAAACCGTTTATTTAGGTATTCGCGTTAGTTTTTCTGAGGGCTAATTGCAGATCATACAGTTATCTCCTCTCCTCTTATGAATACTTCCGCTACCTTAAAAAAATCTGATGTGCATGCTTCCCATGTTACAGACTGGTAGTCTCCCCTTCTGTTCGAGTGAAGGGTCTACCTGCTACTGAAATTTTTACATGCGTGCAGGATGACGAGCCAATCTGCCATGGAGAGGAAATCAATCGTCCATGTTCACATGAAAGGGCAGCCGATACAGCAGGAGAAAGCAGTTGCTCCTCTACATAAGCTTAGCAACACTCCATTCTTACGTCTCATGATATATTGTTGAGTGGACAGAATTTGTTGTAAACAGACTGCTTACTACTCTATTTAATACTCACCAATGTATTAGGCACATTTGATGTATCTTAGGTAACAAAAATTGTACGAAAATGTGGTGTGTTTTTTTTGCGGGTAGAAAATGTGGTTAATTCAATCTTGCTAATCATCATCCTGTCATATTTCCTGAAGGATCATATTGTTGTTGACTATATCTTGATTTTGCCTTTTGGCGCTGTTTTGAAAGCTTGACGGCTGAATGATATAATCCCCAGCGAGTTACAAAATATCAGCTAAATGACAAAATGATTGATATCTGAGAGACATGAGGTGGTTACGGCAAAAGACATGTTCTATATGTAGCTACTAGTAGGGGGGTTTCAGAAAATGTACATCTAGAACCCCCACCTCAATCTGGACCAACCATGTTCCATCTGATGGCTCTGATTTGTTTTTCTATTCTTTTATCCTAGGCCCAGATTCTATTGTAGTCCCTCCCAATAGTAAATATGTGTGCTGCACGCCAGCACATATACTTAATCCCACGTGGACATTTTTGTTGCAACCGCCGCAGGAATAGGAAGGTTGCTTCACACCGTCAGTAGTCTACGAGTATATCCACGAGGCTGCATAGTGACAGGAGTTTTTCTTATTTGACACCACATACATAAGATTCTCACAAGAAAAAAAATAAAAAACACCACATACTGACAGAGGTTCATTTGTCCACGACGACCTTTGTCTTTTTATCAATTTTTCGGCGTATGTGGACCCGAACTGTCAGCGGCACAACAAATTAGGTGGGCGCGTGACCCCGCCCACTGCTCACGCAAGGCGATCCCCCCGTCGGCGTCTTCGAAGCCTCCGAAAGCCTCATTTAAAGCCCACGAAACCGCATCCTTCTTCCTCATCGATCCTATCCCTCCCCTCCTCTCTCCCTGGCCATACCCAAGAACACAGCGCTTCCCATCTCAACTCCACTCCGGTCCGGCCGCTATGTCCACGCCGAGATTTCTCTCCATCATCCTCGTCACGGCTCTCCTCGCGCTCTCCTTCTCACAAGGTATGATCTGCGCGCGATATCAATTCCCTCCCGTCCATCTCGTCAATTTGGTAAAGATTGCTCATGTGTGCTGTGCCGTGGATGGATGGGTGCAGTGGCGGTGGAGGGCAGGAAGGTGCAGGTGATGAGGGCGGTGGGGCGCTACGGGCAGGGGCGGTGGCGCTCGCCCCTCCGCGGCGTCCGGTTGCAGGAGCAGCAGGAGGGCGGCGGGATGGTGTCGACGGTGATGGACTACTCGGAGCCCAAGGCCAACACCAACCCCCACGGCAGCGTGCCCGCCGCGCCGGAGGACCCCAACTCGCCGCCGTGGCGCTGATCGATCTACGCATTTGCGTGTACAAGACGAAGAGGCTAGGAGGGATCCGAACGAACGGCTCTTCTCCCCCCTGTCTTCCGGCGGTAAAACTTGATGAGTTGGTTGATCTGAAGAATTGTATGTAGTGCTTATGTTTTGAGTTTTGGTCCCTCGATCCGTACGTTTCCCCCCTGCATGCCGCCCATCTGTACAACCCACATATCCATGTGTGCTTTGCAATAAAATCATCAACATTGTGCCCTTGTTGCATATATAGTGGAGTACCTTCCATGAATTTCTTGCCCAGTGTGCATGCCAGTTCAGTTTGACTTGATGACAGGAGTACTCTGCTGGTAACGTTGGTACCGGGGCTAATTATCAAGCAGGAGCTAACGAAATGGCAATTTGATTGTGAGAATCATGCCTCTGTCTCCTCCGAGCAGACAAGTGAGTGATCATTAGGCTAGGCCACACCTGCTGCAACATGCAGCAGAGTAGAGGCATCTTCGACTCTCTTGGTATACTGCAAATATAAGCGCGTAAACCAGACAGAAGTTCGGTTGGTTTTACGAGAGAATAAAAGGTCTGGCAGTTTTGGCTTCATGAGGTACTGATACCACAAATGTTTTTTTTCTTTTCGAATTACCACAAATGATGTTTGATCTGTGGCCTAGGCCTAATGTGGGTTGGTGTCAACTTGTTAACATTTGCTCTATGTAGTTACTATGATCGATGCTTCATGCTTGCAACTGTGGTTGCCACTTGCCACGCCATTGCTTTCCCGGCACAACAACAGGGCATGGCCGGGCTTTGTCAAAAAAAAAAAATCAGGGCATGGGCTTTGCCAAAAGAAAAAAATATGTCAGTGCATGGGCACCGTCTGCGGTCAACGCATTGATCAAGGTGCACATACACGTGAGCTGGTAGTTCTTGAGTTACGTACAGATCGACAACTTGTTTATGCTTCGCTTAGTTGCTTAGTCATTAACATAATCTTGCTAAATCTTAGTCGACTTAGACTTCGTTATGTTTTAGTCGATGTATATTCATGAGATCTTACATTGAGATCTGTGTAAAATTTTCTTTTTAATTTTAAATTATTTACATGTTATGTCGCTTGACTGAGACTTAAATCTCAGTCGACTGAGACCTGGTCACACCCTAACATAATACGAAGCCTTGCAGCAAACTCAGGTGGATATGTGGATGCTTTCGATGGTTGGCACATGTCAACCTCGTGATCCAACGACAAGGGGGGGTTGGCATGCTTTGGACTTTGCATGCATCGCCAAACGAATAGGATGGGAGAAAATAAACTTTACGAACCCATTAAAGTAGTCGCTGCATCGCTCCAAAAGAGGCGTAGATGAGATGGTAGGGTTGCAAATGTTTGGTACATGTGCACCACTATCATACCATTCGGGTCAGGGCTGATCTTGCGCTTAAACTATGGGATGGATGCTCGTGAGTCCACCGTAGCGGACCCGCACATGTGTTGCGGGTACTAGCTGGTAAAAAAAAATCGTGTGCACGGCCAACTTGACTGATGTATTCACGGAGCTACAAGATCTCTGAATCACAATAGACTCTTAGGTAGGAGCCTTAGGGCATCTACGGCCGGATTGGACAAATTTGACCCCTCAAACGTTCGCGGACGCATGTAAAAGACAGGGGAAGACCAGAGCCTGGCTTTGCTTCCGCGAAAACCTAAAACACCTGGCGGCGGTTAGGGTTTCAAGCGAAACTTGATGGCGCTTGCCGGATCTTCACGGCGGGGTGCCCCTGGATTCCGTAGGAGGATGGCCACATCATCCAGCGGCACGCAGGAGGAGTCGGACCCCTGGCTCCCCACGGTCTGCTAGGGTTCGGCTAGAGGAGGTGCTTGGCAAACTCGGGATCACCGGCGAGGAAGCGACTCCATTGGTGATCGATAATAGGGAAGAAGGGAAGCCGGAGAAATGGCTCTTGGTAGGAAGGGTTCTGCATCGCAATCTCTTTCACATCCAAACCATCTCAAGTGCGCTTCATCCGGCATGGGGAAATCCCGAGGACTCTAGTTCAGACCAATGGGAGAGAATACGTTTGTGGCGGAATTTGAGTCACATTGAGACCGGGACAAGATCTGTGAGGGATCACCTTGGCATGTAAGCAAGAAAGCAGTCATCTTGACTGTTTTTGAGGACTGTATGAGACCTGACGAGGTACAGTTTGACCGTCCCAGTCTTTAGGTTGGGGGAAGCTGATTGCACAACAAATTGATAAAAGAAGCTACTTCTGTTCAGTTTGACCATGTTGGTGGCTATTTTGTGAGCTAGAGTCTGGATTGATGTTAACAAACCACTCAGAAGATGGATTTTGGTCAAGAAAAACTTGTACTCCCTCCGTCCCAAAATAAGTGTCTCAATTTTGTACTAAGTTTAGTACAAAGTTGTACTAAAGTTGAGACACTTATTTGTACTAAAGTTGAGACACTTATTTTAGGACGGAGGGAGTGTGACATACAATATGAACAAGTGCCTCACTTCTGTTTTTCTTGCGGTTACTTGGACATTCAGATTTATTCTGCCCTAACCCAAGCCCTCGTGATGAAAAGGGAGAGCTACCATTTGGGCCGAAGTTGAGGGCTCCGGATGAGATGAAAAGGACTGCTTCTCAATAGTGATAGTTCAAACAAAGAACAGTATTCAGGTATGGCCTCCGGCTCCAAAGTCCTGTGGGACGGCCTCTCTGGCGAGCAGAAGAAGGAGCTCTCCGGCATTGCAGCGGCCTGGGTTGCCCGGCGAGCCAGCCGGATACAGGTTGGCTTCCCGACAAGCTCTCCAGAGCCGGCACCACCGCCATCGCCAGGCTGTCCTCGCCCGTCCAGGCTGGCCAAAGCCGTCTCCCGGCAAATCCGCTGCAAGCAATGGCGACAACGCGTCCGACAGGCGGAGAAAGAAGCCATGTTCGCGGAGGTTGACGCGGCGGCGGAGGAATTTGAGAGGGGCACCGACGACGACGTCGCCACCTCCGCGTCGACCATGCCCGCCGCCGCCGATAGCGAGGAAAAGTAGACCATGGGAGGTCGCCGCCGCTTGGGTCCCACGAAGACCACCGCACCGCCTCGCCTGGTTACACAGCCAGTGACTTGCCCGCTTCATGGGGGCGCAGGCCACGGTGACCATCTTCCCCCACCCCAAAAACCAACCTTGATCCGTGCTTCATGGAAACGAAGGCTAATCTTCCCCTTCCGCTGAAGCATATCCCTCCGGGGCTCACGGCAGTCCGATGAGCGGGCTGCCGGACATGGGGAAGACATGTCGTGGGAATGGGGCTCCGTCACGACCGGCGATAGACTAGGTTAGAATAGCCTAGCCTAGTCCGCTATAAGTTAGTTGAAATATGTCCGAAATGTAAATGTTTCCGTCTGGTTTTTATGAAAATCGCCAGGTTTGCATGTAATTCGTCCAGTTAGTTGAAATCCGGTTTGAAATGTATGCGGCTACGGTTGGATGGCCGGCTCCTGGATCAGTGTCTGTGAACTGGTCCCCCCCCCACCCCACCCCCCCCGGCGGTCCGCGGACAGATGCGGTGTCCGGTTTGGGGGTCAGCGCTGATGCATATCCCGACTATCCATATTTCGAGACTGTGTGTACAGTCTTTCTTTTTCGAATGAGACAGAAGTTTGTTTCAACCTTAAACGTTAGGCCTTGTTTGGAGCCTAAAAAAAACACAATGAAATTTTGACAGATAGGATTTCTATGACTTTGGTTTCCTTTGAAACAAACGCATTGATATCATACAACCCTATGGGATGGGCTATTCCATATGAATTTTGGAGAAAAACAAACATGAGGTCCCTCATTTTTCTTCTCTTTGCGTCTATGATTTATGTTTTTTTTTCGTGTGACATCTAAACGATAATTTTACAGTTTTCATGTTCTTTTAGTTCATGTAAAATTTCAAGATACGTGACATCTCAATCCCTGCATTTATTTTTTCTATTCCTACGTTTGAGTTCTTGTATTTCACTAGAGGCATTAAAGTGTCTACGGAGCCATGAACATTGTACTACCGTTTAAAATAAACCTCCATACTAGTTTTCAAAAGTGAGTAGTATTTCCACTAAAAAAAGTGAGTAATATTTCCGGCCTTAAAAACGGATGGTTATTATATGGTCATATCTTATGAAAAATGGCAAGGAAAACTTTATCATTTGTCACATGTGATCATATTGGGTTGATTTCTTTTAAGAACTTACATTGTCTCGCCCTTCACACCAGTAAACTTGTTTCGTTTTCGACGCGTGCTTATTTAATTGACATTCTCCGAGGGGGAGCTCCTATACGACACCTTAGGCGCCATTGAGCTTCTTGGCGCCCACGCACATGATTAGATGGGCCAGCCCATTAAAAAATGCACAACCCTCGCTCGATCCCTCTCGGTCACTGGTAGGTTCACTCTGTTTCTTCGCTGGTTAGTTCGTGGGAAGGTTGACCCTTGAGAACTGAACGTTTGACCTGTTGACCACTGAGGTTTCGAAAACTTGAAAAATTTCAGGAATTTGAAAAAAGTTCATCCATTTTGAAAAAAAATCACCAAATTTGAAAAAAGTTCACAAATTTGAAAAAAAATCATCAGTTTTGAAAAAAAGGTTAGCAAATTTTGAAAAAGGTTCATGAATTTGAAAAAATTAATCGATTTTGAAAAAAGTTCACCAATTTGATCATCAATTTTTAAAAAAGTCAATAGATTTTTGAATAAAAGTTTTAAAAAAATAAAAAAATAGTTGATCAATTTTGAAAAAAAAATCAAGAAAATGAAAAAAAAATCATCGATTTGAAAAAAGAAAAGAGACGAAAAAACAAACAAAAACCGGTCCACAAAAAAACAAAATGAAAAATAAACACCTGGGAAGCTTCCCAAAACAAGCGATCGAACTCCCTCGTATACCTTTCAGATGGGCCGGCCCATACTGCATCGATGGAGGTAGGGGCGTGTGCGCCCGTTTGCGCCAATGCCTATAACCAGCGCAATAGGCGCCGTATAGGATTTGCCTTCTCCGAGTGCTTCTTTTTTAGAGAGAGCAGCGACAAAAAGGGTAACCCCTCATTGAAGCGCGTTGCATCAAATAGCCGCTAGAACATGCCATTGCACCGGCCGATCCGGGTTTCAACTTTTTATTTTCTTATTTGTTTTTCTTATCATCTTTGTTTTCGCTTTTCTTTTTTTTGGGAGGAGGGGGGTGGGATACGTCAAGGTTTTTCTAAAATTGTATGAACATAAAACATGAACATTTTCTTTTGTAAATATGAACTTTTCCCTAGCTACATGAACATTATTGTGAAATACATTAGCTTTTTTAACAGATGATTTTTTAGCATGAGACGAACATTGCTTTGAATGTATAAAAACTTTCTATTTTTGTGATGTATATTTTCAAAATAGAATAAAAAATTATATTTGATAAAACCATTTTTTGGTATCGAAAAGGTGAAGATATTGTGCTGGCACATATAATTGTGGCAGTCAAGCTCACTCGTGGTCCCCCCCGTGGGCTAATAGCACCGTTTGGGCGTGGAGGGTCCAGGCCTTTGTGACCCACTTCAGAAATTAAGCCGGTGTTACCAGTAGCCCAACCACTGAGGTGTTCCTCAATCGACCTGTTATGCTTCTTAACAGGTGTTGAGAATCTTTTCATTTTCGTGTTTTTTTTTTCATGTTTGGGGAGAGCCGTTTGCGCGCTACAAGGTGAGTGCAGGTGCAGTTCCACAGCACGGTCAACCCCCCCCCCCCCCCCCCCCCCCCCCAAAATTCTGCAGACATGAAAAAAGAATCTATTGTACAGTACTACGGCGTGTCCCTGCGCCGGCCTGTGTAGCTGATTCAACTTTCCTAATCCAATCAGCTGAATCGAAGGTGATTAGCTAAACTTATAAAATGCAAGGCTCACGCTTTGTGTCTCACAAGACGCTTTGTAAAGTTTTCTAGTCGACTGTAACGGTGCAAGGAGAAAACAAAATCCAGGCCAAGGAAAATTCAGTCACAGCACTGGTAATTTTTTAACTGGAAACAACGAAAGCGTGAAGTCCGTCAGCCGTCATGTTTGGTGAGACGTCTCGCTCTAGTCCAGCAACAGCACAAGACAAGGCAGCTAGATAGCTCATCTTTCAGATCAACAAGATGCATCAGTAGTAGGCAAGTGCAACTGAGAGATTCCTTTCTTTGTTGGCGACCAAGCCAGAAAGGTTCGGGTCATTGTTAATTGGACCTTCTTTTCCAGGGAGAATTAGTGCCTTCTTTCTCCTCAGTCATAATAATCGTATAGAAGAGAGTAGTTCTCCGCAGCCAGTGTGATCAATCCATTATTATTTTTCTGAAGCTCCGGCAAAAGCTTTGCCACGTCTTCATTGATTAAGGAGTAAAAGTTAAGTGCAAAACTCGCCCATCGATCCATATGCCTACTGTAATTTGGCATATGTTTACTGTAATCGTGTCAGTCGATTTTGTATGAATACTGACTATGAGTTGTATAATAAAACATTGGTTTCGCTAGACGTTTGCCTGGAATTCTAAATCGCGTCAGTCCATTTTGCCTGAGAGAAGCGAAGCTCGAGGCCGAGACAGGAACGTCGTGGTCCCTGTGAGCAGTGGCGGAGCCAGGATTGCAGCAAGCCCCGGGCCAAAAAAAAAAAAATTCATCGCGAGAGAAAAACTTAACGTCCATCAGGCTATAGCTACCTCAAAAGAATAACTCAAATATGGCTCAATTCCACCAAAAATTTAGAATTTAAACTCAATGCTTATAAAGATACAACAAAATAGATAATAACATGACAAAAACTATGAACAGTACGTGAAAAAATAGAGTACCAAATCAATGGTTTGCTTCATCAGTGTCTTCCATAACCTGATCAACGGTGGAAGAAGAGCCAACACCTTAAAGAAATCAAAAGCAAAATTTCATAAGAGAAGACATAAACATCAAGTGAAACAATTAACATTGATACAAAGCTGAAAACTTACTACTACGATGAGGTAAAATCCCTTTGCGAGATCTGCGATATATAATAGCATCATCATCAATACTTGCAAATATTTCTCGCTCAATATTGCACACCATGGTATAATTCAACCAATCATCACCCATCTCTTCATCTTTTATTTCTACAAAATGAAATGAAATTCATATCAACAGCAGCAACAGCATTCACTTTCAAATTCAATTAAATTGTTCAATCTATTGTAGATGCACCGGAAAGCATACAAATATGCTGAGATAGGCAGATAGGATAGCATAAAAAATTTAAGATCAGCAGCAGCAATTATCAGTAGCACATCCATTCATTAGCATCAGTATTCAGTAGCACATCCATTCATTCAGTTAGCATCAACAGTGGCGTCCCCTATTCAACTTGCAGATAGGATAGCATAAAAAAAATTAACAACAGCAGCAGCAATTATCAGTAGCACATCCATTCATTAGCATCAGTAGCAATGTAGCACATCCATTCATTCAATTAGCATCAACAAATTGCTGTTTGTTGAAAACTTGAAATTACCTCGGCTGCAGGACTGCTCGGCTGGCTCGGCAAGTTGGCACTCGGCAGGCTGAGGCGGCGGTCGGCCGGTCGGGGGCTCGGGGAGTCGGGGCAGCAGTTGCGCGGGAGAGACCGGGAGAGGCCGGCAGGACTGGAGGCCGGAGCACGGGAGCAGAGCCGCTGAGCCGGCGCGGCGGCGCCCGGCTGGAGCAGCCGAGCAGGCGAGCCAGGCGAGCAGCCGAGCGCCCGAGCAGGCGAGCGGTGGGGCCGTGGGGCCGCGGGCGCGGGAGGACCGGGGACGGCCGGGGAGCGCCGGAACCAGGGGAAGGGAGTCACCGGCGGCGGCGGCCTCGGCTCCCTGGAAGTCTGGACTCTGGAACTCGCGTCGCGTGCGTTCTGCTCTAGGTCTGGGCTGCGCGAGTGCCATATGGAGAGGCTGGCCTGGGCCTGACTGCGTTTTGGGCTAAGCTAAGCCCCGGGCCCATTCAAAAATATTGCTAGGTAATAGCCTAAAAAAAAAGCCACGCCCCGGGCCTGGGCCCTGGGGGCCTGGGGCCCAGATCCGCCCCTGCCTGTGAGCGTAGCTGGGGATGGGAAGGAGACGGGGACGCCACGACTGGCCGCGGCGTAGCTCGCGACAGCAAGTCCGAGGCTTGATAGGGTTCGGGTGCGGGGTACGGGGTGCAGGGACGATTGCCGACACCGAAGAAGATGTGGTTTACAGAGACGGGGCGGCGGCGGCATATCAGAGGCGGTGGCACGGGCAGGGGGCGGTGCGTTGCACTGCCCACCATCCGCGGGCGGCGTCAGAGGGTGGAAGAACATGTGTCATCGCGTTGGAGAAGAAGAACAAATCGTCGAGGGAGGAAGATGACTAACGCCCGTTGAATTTCAATCCAACGACTCAAGCGAATCGAGTGAAACTAAACAAAAATATGGCGCCCAATGTATAGGTGGTCCCATCAAAAAAATATATTCTGAATTTTGAAGGGGGGAGGCTCCCCACCTGAATTTTCATAAAAGAAAGGCCCAAAGCCATATGGTGTCATGCGGGGGGAGCGGTTAAAGCGCAAGAGAGGGTGAGAAAAGAGTAGGGGGTAGCTATCGACCAGCGAAGCATAAGAGTCAAGCAGCCCCGTCCTGACGCTGGCCCAGGGGGAGCGGAGCTCGCCAGTAGGCAGCGCCGTCCCTGCATCACTTCCTCAGCCGAGTGAGAGCGGGTGGCGCGCAGTTAAAGACGACGTCATGTATGTGCTTCCAGAGGTTCCAAGCGCAGAGCAGCAAGAAGCAGAACGTCGAGCGACGCGACATTGCTGCGGGCACTGCGAGCAAGCGGAGCATATCCACCTTTGAGCCAGCCCGGTGATCGACACCCACGGAGCCCCAGAAGGTACGAGCAAATGAGAAGCCAATGATGAGGTGATCGACAGTCTCCTCGACAACATGGCAGACATGACAACCACTAGCTCCTAGGTTGATGCTTCCTTTTCTTCAGGAGGACGTCTCGCATGTGGTGGATTCATTTCTGTATCAGTACCTAGCCGAAAAACCACACATTGGATGGCGCCAGACACTCCCAAATGAATGAGGAAAAAGGACCAACGACGCCACCGAAACACCGAAGACTATAGAGCTCCGAAGAGCATAAACCCTGGGACTTCTTTGTGCAGCGCACAAGCACCTGATAGTCTGGCGATGCTGATGGCGCATGGGCGCTCATCGCTTGAAGCAGCCAGGCCCTCGTGACCTCCACAAGCCTAGAGAGGCACGGGACAAGAGCATTATTCATCCCCCCGTCGAAGACCCACGCCATCGAGAGATTTGCCTCTGGAGCCGTGTGGTGAGGCACTTGCGTAGCCCTTTGACTTTGTAGTTTTGGAGGGAGACCGGACGGTAGCCCCTGGGGCTCAGGGTGCCAGCCGCCTTGGGCAGCAGGATGATGTGGGCGCGATTTTAGCCACCCAAGCTCGACGGTGCCGTCGCAGAAGTCGTCAAAGAGAGCTGAACGTCATCGGCAATGACAGACCATGCAGCTTGGTAGAAGCTGGGTCTGAGCCCGCCTGGCCTAGTGACGCTAGTCGGTCCAGCCCATCAAATGTGGCCTTGATCCCGGTTGTGGAGAAAGGGGCCACCAAATTGGGCCTGAGGCTCTCCATGGTAGAGGGCCTAGAGGTAGAAGGCCTAGCTCGTGGTGTGCTCCTCGCCTAATAGTAGCTTGTAAAAAGCATGCAAGGTTGCGGCTTTCGCGTCATGCAGCACGACGACCTCCGTCCCCAAGTCAAGCTCCTGGATATGGTTGTTGTGACAACGATGGGAGGCCCTGGCGTGGAAGAAGCTGGTGTATCTCATCCTCTTTCCACCACCGCACAGAATTTTCCCCTATGTTTCTAAAAAGTCGCCTGCCATTTGATCGACAGGGAGAGCTCGGTTCTTGCATCGGTGCGAAGGCAAATATCTACATCAGTTAGTGCCCTGGATTATTCAAACACATGAAGCAAGTCAATGATAAACCTGCGGTCATTATCATGATGCGGGGTAAACCGATGAGCACGTTTCCAAACCTTGGCAGCAAACCTGAAGGATTTTTTTCCCAACAACGATGGTGGCAGTAGCATTCCGACGAGGTACAGGAAAAGCCCAGGCAGGAGAGGTGGTGGGGAGAAAAAGAGGGTGAAGAAGCCAAGTATTCTCGAACAGGAAGTGTGAGGAGCAGGGTATGGAGGTGTATGCAGAAACTAGGAGCGGGTGTGATCGAAGGTCGTGCGAGGAAGTGATCTGAGAGCGGAGTTTGGGAGAGCAGCCTCCCACTGTTGTTGAGGAAAGCACGATCCAGGCGAGCCAGGGTTGGGGGTCACGCCGGTTGGTCCATGTGAAACGTTGATCTGAGAAAGGTAGCTCGATCAGAGCCAGATTGCAGATAGGGGCATTGAAATCCGCAGTGGGCCGCTGGTCGAATTGACCGTTGTTTTTCTCTTGAGGGTATTGGATGAGAGTAAAATCCCCAACCACCATCAATGGGCCTTGGATCGAAAGGATAATGACATTCATCTCGGAAAGGAATTGGCGTTGAGAGTGTGATCGGACGGCACGTAAACATTGGTTATGTAGAAGAAGATATCAGAGGTGGTGTAGGAGAACTAAGTGGTGAGGATGAAGGCCGACATGGACATGCAAGAGGTAGAGAACATTTTGGTCCCAAGCGATAATGATGTCGCCATGGCCCATGTGACCTGTCACTGTCAGCGCCGCGAGTGTAGTAAGTGGCGAGGCGGGAAGGGGAGGAAAGTGTGATATTTGAAAGAGTCAAGGGCAGCAAGTTTGCTTTCCTGAATGCAAACAATATCTGAGCGAGCTTTAAAGATAGCGTCACGAACATTAACACATTTATCGTCGTCTCCGAGACCTTGCACGTTCCAAGAGACAATAGAGATACATTTGGTGGTTGTTCTATCCATCCCTAGAGTGGCCATCGACTGAGGGAAACACACACGAAGAACACGCAGACACAGGGTGCAACACGTAGGCCACAGAGCATGACACACAGGGAACACCGAACACTACAGGGAGCAAGCAAGCAGGGAATACCAGGAGGTGGAGTGCCAACATGCGGAGCCCATGTAAGGGCGTCTAAACATGAGCACAGCCGGGCACGCGGAGGATGGGATCATGGCAGCGGCTCGCAGCCTGACACTGGCTTCATTCTGAGTGACGGGGAGGAAGCCAAAAGGATGTTGTGCTTTGAGACCGTCGACCGCATGTTGAGCAGCCGACAGGCGTGTCCTGCATGGCACAGAACTTGACGGCCCTTGTGGTCATTTCGATGAACTCGTTTGGCTCTTTCCTAACGAGGCGCACAGCGCGGCGCTGGATGACGGCATCGTCGGTGGTCGTCGCCCCCTCCCCGATACGAACCATGCGCCAAAACCGTGGCCTCAGTGGATGAGGTGGTGTCCTTCCCATGAAACATTAATACTGATATACGTCACCTACACCTCGTGTGCCTCATGTAAGGCACACCACATGGTTAGACCCTTAAGGATGAGGCTTCATGCATAGACAATAGTTGCAAGGCAACCACACTATCATGGTAACTAACGCTCCGGCAACGAGAGGCAGCGGCGGCGCACCATCGGTCCGTTCGGGTGGATAAAGACAACTGGACTGCAGAGAGGGTGACAACTCTATAATGATGCTATGATGGTGGATCTATTGCCTTTTTTGAAGAAAAAACATGCTTAATAAAGCGAAATGAAAGAGCAACTTTTCTCTTCGAAAAGACAAAGACGAAAGATTTGTCTCATCCTTAATTAAGCAGAAGAGTTGTCTGGTTAATCAACGAAAAACTGGACTAAAACCATCACAAACTGCCTAACGCACACACATGATATCTCAAACACGTCTCAACAAAGAGGGTCTCGTCAAGATACACCCCGGCGTCATTGTCATCACTTCTTCCAACAAGCGTCATTGCCCTTCCTAAACTCCAAGCAAGCGACTACGACTTCGTCAAAAACGAACATCATACCCGCACCCGTGCGAAAACAAAAGAAGACACATGCCAGAGCCACCCACACCGAGAGGAGCGCAAACTCATGGAGCTATTTTCTTTGTATAGCAATAATAGCATATATTTACAGCAATCACATACTTGCTGTGCAGCATGTAGTATTTACAGCAATCACGATCGTATAATCGTATATATCGATCACACCAAATTTTGGGTGACTGATGCGACATGGATCGATCACACATTTTGATCAGAACAAGGAGGAAGGATTAACAGCGCACGCCAGAGACGCAGCCTTGTCCATGGCCTCCTCCCGGACGCCGGCGTTGCATAGGTTGGCGAGCGACCGCATGTGCTTCATCCCGTACTGCGTCAGCGGCCCGCACCGCTCCTGGAACCTCCGCACCACAGACTTGAGGCAGTCCCAGTCATCCACCACAGGCTGCCCCGCCGGCCGCACGGCGCCGAGGACCTTGGCACCTTCCTCTGAGCCAAAGAGGAGGCCGCCGATCAGCTCCACGCTGCTGTCCACGCGAGACCGCCGTGCCATCGTCTCCACCAGCCGCCTCCGTGCCTCGCCTTTCTCGGCCGACCCCTCCGCCGACCTCCGGTACTTGTGCCAGAAGTGGACGAGGTCGGCGTCCCGCTGGTTCACTCTGGCGCCCGGCAGCTGCCTCGAGGAGGAGCTCTGGACGAAGGTGGCGTTGTCGTTGGCAGGATTGGTGCCAATGTAGAGGAAGAGGCTCTGGTCGTTGAGGCCCAGGTCGCCGTACTGCATGACGTGGGAGCCGAGGCTGTACGTCCCGTCCGCCGACGTCCGGTCCCTGACCCGCTCGTACTGCTGCTTGAGGGACTCGGCGTTGAGGTTGTGCGCGTCGCTGTCCTCCATCCAGGCGACGCTGTAGAGGTCGCCGAGGCAGGTGTCGTACTCCGGCGGAGGCGCGCCCTCGTCGTCGCCGGGGCAGTAGGTGCCCCAGCTGCTCTCCTCCGCGTTGGACGCCGTGGTCGCGTACACGCCGATGTTGCCCGGGAGGAGGCCCTCGAAGATGCTCCCGGACTCGCAGGCCTCCAGGTAGAAGACCAGGCTCTTGTACCCGGCCCCGCCGGCGTGCTTCTTCTCCAGCGTCCGCACCAGGTCGTTCGCGTACAGGTACTCCTCGTCGCCCGGCATCCCTGCTCGACCCACCAACGTCACGACTCACGATGCAAGAAAAGAAAACACACTCAAGTAAAGATTGATGGAGACGGAATGATATTTTACCGAGGATCCCTGGGCCGCCGTGATCGGCGTAGTAGACGAAGATGTGGTCGTCCGGGCCGCTGCTGACGACCTTGCCACTGCCGCTGCCGGTGAGCTTGGACTTGTCGCCGAGCAGGGCGGCGAGGAAGTTGTTGGCGTTCACGTCCGCCCCCGTGTAGTCCTTGGGGACTCCGGCGTAGACGTCGCCGCCTTTGGGGTGGTTGATGATGACCCCGGGCCTGGGGTTATAGCTGTTGCCGGCGATGTCGTCGTACATGAAGACGACGATGTTCTCGTCCTTCAACCCGCCCTTCTTCATGATCTGGTACGCGTGGCACACGTCCGCCTGCACTTAGGCGAATTTATTGATTAATTAAGCAGCAATAGGATCAGAACATTCTTAACGTAGTACATATGCAGGGAATTAGTTAAGGAGAAGAATTTAATTGGGAACTTGTTGCCTGCCTGGTGACGGTAGTTGTAGTAGCCGTTGGAGCCGGCGATGAGGACGGCCCATCTCGTCCCGACGACATCCTTCTCGGACGGCTGGCGGAGGAACTCGCCGGCGACGAGCAGGGCGAGCTGCGACGACAAGAAGAGGAGGAGGAGGAGGGGTGAGCAGGAAAGGCGAGCCATAGTCTCTGCTGCAATCAGCTGGCTCTGCGCGCCAAAAGTCAGACCGGGTCGAGATGCAGAAGATGATCCTTTCTGTCCTTCTTTATACGATACGATGATGGTAACTCGCTTAGAGCACGTACTAATGTGATCGGCCGATGGATATTTAAGTACGTAATTGATTGATTATTATCATATCACTAATGTTCCGGCCGGCCTGTGTTGAGTGGAGGCCGATTCGATTGGATGCACAGCAGCAGTAGAAGAGGAATCATGGACGTGCCAGCAACCATGTGCATCGTTTTGTTTTTGTTTTACGTGGCGTACCTGCGTACGTACAGACATTATTATTGTTGCCTGGCGTGTAATCTATCCTCATTCATTAACAGTGCCGTAACCGCCCCCCAATCGAAAACAACATTTGTGCATGCTTAGACGCAACAAACAGCGTCACTTAATTGGCCACTTGACTGATGGTAACTACGGCTACCAAATATGGTTACTACAACTACCGTCACCCGCTTTCGTATGATTTAAACGTAGATTGTAAAGAGCGTGTATGTATACGATCGTGTAATACTCATTGTTCAAACAACAAACAACAATATTGGAGTTTAATCGTCTCTTGGCACAATCAAAAACAGTTAATAGCATCTCACTCACCCGCTCTCTCTCACACAGTCACAATTGAAAAAAAAAAAATCCACGGATTTTCACGCAAGATCTTACGAATATAGTATCTTTTTTTTTGCGGAATATAGTATTTTTTTACGAATATAGTATCGATTGAGACTTGGTTAAGTCTGATATTTAGCAATCCCGTTCTCGATTGATGAGAAGAAAGACTTGCCCATTGTTAAGGTATCTCCAACACTGTCTCTTAAAACGCCGCATACGTCCGGACCGAGTTGTCTGGACATAGTTTGTCATCTAACGCGGAAAGCTTTATCAACAAATCGAAGTCAGATCATTTTGTAAAAGGGAAAAAATGTTGCTCCGTCTGTGTCTACGTCACGGAATCTCAGGCTTCAATCAAAAGCAGACAAACAGGAGGTGCGAGCCGTCAGTGGATCGATCACATTTGAGTGCGATCCATACGCCACCACCTAGAGACAGACAGCAACGGCAAAGCTAATTAAGCTAGGCCGCCTCCCATTTCTAATCTGATGCTACAGTAAGTATGTCAGCTCCGCTCATCGGCTGCGCTTGGAGTAATACTACAACAAATTTCTCTGTCGCTGGTTAACCATGCGGAGAAGCAAGCGAGCAATCAGTAGCTTCCGGACAATTGGTACATCTGAAAGTGACACGGTCCTTGTTGCAACCTGACGCTCCACCATCCTTGGATTACTCTCTTTTTTTTTAATCCCTTCATAGGTTCATGCTTGCCAATTAGGAATTTTTGTTGAGATAGCACACAATTAAATGAGAAAAGAGAGAATTTAGTATCATAATATGATATCGTGTCATATTAAATGATGTACTAATACGTGTCACGCATGACAATAAATAAGGTGACTATGATACTAAGGCAACCTCTATCCTAAAAATAGAGGAGAAAAACGGCGGAGTAAATTTACTCCACTAAAATTTGCCGTTTCTAGCTGATCCCCTAAACTTAGCGGAGTAAAAAAAATTTGCCAAATCTTTCTAATTTTAATTTACATAGTATATTTGAACTACAAATGAATATATTCATCCTTCCTCGCTAAGTTCCACACTATTCTAAAGTTTTCTGAAAATTCTGAGCATGACAAACTCTGACAGAAGTATAACATAGCCTTGTTTTTGTACTGAAGATATGCATCGTATAGCCTTGTTTTTGTACTGAAGATATGCATCGTATAGCCATGAGCAACGAGGCGGACCTCTGGGCGCCGGCGAACATCACCAGACGCTGCTGAAGTGAATCGCTGCACCACTGAACTAGTACATCGAGGTGTAGACAGACTGTTGAGGTGCGCACCACCGAAAATTCAGAAAATCATCGCACCACTGGCCTCTTTATTGGTGACCCAATTCGAGCAACTTGCATGAGTGTTACAGAAGCGCGATCGATTACTAGAACACACCTAATTTGAGCAGCTTGTGCAGTGCGCCATGGAGTGACGGGCGCTGCTGAGCGGCATGGAGCGCGTCAGGTTCAGGAGCCTCCACGCCCGCGCCGGCGCATACCCGACGACGCTGCCGCCTGCCAAGCCCGACGATGCCCGACGCCGGTGCAACGGACCTGTCGGGCTTCAGGAAGAGCATGAACCTGATCTACGCGGACGGGACGACGTGTTTCGCTTCCACCACGGCAATCTCGGCCGCCCTCGATGCTCCCGATCTGGATGGCTCTAGCAGCACACCAGCGGGGACGGCTGCTGGGAGGCCATCCGGCGGGCACGCAGAGACTGAGGCAGAGGGCGACGAAGCAGCGGCAGCCGCGCGCAGGAGCAGCAGGGGGGAGCAGCATGGGCTCGCGGCAGCGGCGGCGGCGTGCAGGAGCAACATGGGGGAGGCGAGAGGGCGAAGGAAAATTTCCTCACAGCCTGTTTCGGTCGAGTATATTTGCTCCTTCCATGCGGGTCCGAGGAAAAAATTTCCTCTTCCATATGTTTTAGGACCTCGGCTATGTGCGGCATAAGCGAGTAAAACGGAATTTATCCTTCCTTATAGACGGATAGGGATCGGTTAGAAATTGCCCGAAGCTATGATACTATGCATTGTTGAGGTTGTATCATAAATTAGTATCACATGCATGATATACTATACTTTTCAATGTGACAAGCCTCATACTATTGGTCGACCGATCGGTGTCCCTTTCTTTTCCTCGGTCTCAGTTTGAGTACTTTTTTTTAAGTGACCTCAGTCTTGGTACAACCATTGGGCTCCGTTGACATCTTCCTTTTGCACCATAGGCTACAGTCCATTCTGGTACATGAGGACACGACGGCTGATACAGGAACCTTCTAGAAAGCAAACACGAAACCATGCGGAAGGTTTTTCCTACTTTCTTCTGCATTGATTTTTTTTCTTGTTTTTTTTATCCTTTTCTTATTTTGTTTGCCATTATTTTTCACTCTTCTTATAGTTTGTCAGAAATTTTCAAATTTGTGAACTTTTCCAACTTTTTAAAAATTCATGGACTTTTTCAAATTTGTGACCATGTATTGAATTTATTAACATTGTTTCAAATCTATAAACAGTATTCAAATTCAAGAACATATTTTCAATTTCATGAACATTTTTGAATTCACAAAAAAAATTCAAACTGCATTGTTTTCAAATTTATGAACATTTTTTCAAATACAAGAACGATTTTAAATTTTGTGAACAATTTATTAAATTCATTAAAATTTCTTTTTCAGAATTCATGAATATTTTTAAAATTTAAAAACATTCTTTTATCATTCATGAACATTTTTAAAATTCATAAACATTCTATATAAATAGAAATATAAACACAAATTATATTGTATTTTAGAGCATTCGTTGAAGCACACAAAAACCATACAATAAAAATACTTTTGTGACGCAAGCCTTTTGTGACATGTTGGGAGGGTGTTGCGCATCTACTATCGTCATGCTAGGCCAGGCCCATAAATGGGGTGTTGAAAGCAACATGGGCTCATGTGATCGCTCTTTTTTAGGGGTGCTCGTGTGATCGCTTATAAAGTGATAAATAGGAGTGTCTTCAAATGGGCAACCTAGGGCAATCTCCAATTGGGCCGACCCATGTAGTCAGCGCTTGTTATTTTGGTTATTATCTCCTATGTGTTTTTGTTACTCTCTCCGATCCAAAATAAGTGTTGGATCGGAGGGAGTAACATTTTTCCTAAAAACATGAAATCACTTATTTCTAAAACATGAAATTTTAATAAAAATGTGAACATATTTTAAAAATATGAACAACTTTTGAAAATTTCTGGTTATTATCTGAAATTTTGACAACATTTTTTGAAAATTTTGTTTTTTAGTTGCAAACATTAAAAAAGGTAAAAAAAATAAAAAAAAATATATAAAAACAAAAAAAATACTTGTACATCTGAAACACTGGGCTCCGTTGACGTCTTCCTTTTGCACCACAAGCTACAGTCTATTCTTGTACACGACCCTGAGAGGACACGAGGGTTAACACAGGAGCCCCCCTCCCCCCCCCCCCCCCCCCCCAACACACACACACACCAAAAAAAGTTTTTCTAGCGGATGGGGTACCTAACCGTGAAGAATCAACCATTCAGGGCTTGCTTTGAGATTCGTAACACCTTTGCATGTGTTAAATTGTTGCATGTCAGTTTTTGGTCATGAGAGAGGGTAAGAAAATAGAGAAAAGGATGGCTGCATGCATCCCCCCCCCCCCCCCCACCCCACACGCAAAAGACTCGCTTGAAACTTTATATATACTTGAATTTAGGGCGATACGACATTTAAAACAAGACTTATCGTGGATATAGTTTGAATTTTATAGTTTTTATATTTCAATTACAGATATATTTCACAAACTGGAATAAGCAACTTGACGAGCAACTGAAATATGTTTCATAAATTTGAAAATACCAGTTTCACAAATTTCAAATAATCAATTTCATACGTTGAAACAAAATTATTTCATATATTTGAAATAACATGTTTCACATATTTTCACAAACTGGAAGAAGCAAACTGGACGAACTCACTAAAATATGTTTCATATATCTGAAAAATACAAGTTCCATATATTTAAAATATTCAATTTCACACGTTCAAACAATAAATTTCACATATTTTTCACACTCGAATAAGCAACTTGACAAACATAGTGAAATATATTTCATATATTTGAAAAATGCCAGTTTCATATATTTGAAATATTCAATTTCACACGTTGAAAAGACAATTTCACATATTTGAAAAATAATCCGGTTCACAAATTTCAAATAATCAGTTGAACAAATTGAAACAATCAATTTATTATATTTGAAATAACTAGTTTCACATATGTTCACACAGTGGAATAAGCAATTTGACAAACATAGTGAAATATATTTCATTATTTGAAAAATACCAGTTTCATATATTTGAAATATTCAATTTCACACGTTGAAAAGTCAATTTCACATATTTGAAAAATATTCCGTTTCACATTTTCCAAATAATAAATTTCACAAATTGAAACAATCAATTTAATATATTTGAAATAACTAGTTTCACATATGTTCACACAGTGGAATAAGCAACTTGTTAAACGCACTGAATGTGTTTCAAATTGAAAAATATCAATTTCACTCATTTCAAATAACAGATTTCGCTGGAATATGTGTGAAATTAAACTTTGAAAATCGAAATATAAACATGTTTGAAATTTATCCAAGATTAAGACCTAATCAAGATAGCATCATGAAAGAAGGTCAAGTAAACTGAGTCTAGCTATTATCATGGAAGGATAAACGGGATGGATACCTCACCCAGCTTCCCGTCGGCTAGGCCGGAGAGAACAGGGGAGAGCCGGGAGCGGCCGAGGAAATGTAGCTCTTTAGGGGAGAGGCGAAGAGAACAAGGGGCAAGAGACTCCAGTGTGTTTCCTTTCGTGAGCCCTATTTGACGCTTATGGGAGCTCCCATCAACGCTCGTTGCGTCAGAAGGACGGGAAAACGCACAAGTGTGGAACATGGGTGGGCCCATGTTGTGTTCCGCACAGTCCCAACAATTTTCTTTACACGTATTCAGTTTGCTCCACAAAAACTGACAGCAATAAAAAAATAGGTAAAAAAATCATTAGTAAATCTTAAAAAGTGAAAATTTTATAACACTTTTTCAGGACTTTAAGAAATTCTAAAAAGATTACTTTTCTCAAAAAAGCAAACTTTTTCAAAATATTCGTCAATCTTTTTAGAAAAGCATAAATATTTTTTTCAACATATTTCGAATTTTTTGAACATTTTCAATTTTTGATAAGATTTTTTTGACAAACCAAAAAGACAAGGGAAAAGGGTGAAAACCGACATAAGAGAAACAACCAAAAAAGGAAACAAAAAATAGGAACCTTCTAGAAAGCCAAGAATAAACCTTGCGGGATGTTTTTCTCCTTTTTTCTACACCAGTTTTTTTTTCTGGTTTACTTTTTTTTAATCTATTTTGTTATCTGGTCTCTTTTTTCTTTTTTTAACTCATCGCCATTTCTCAAATTCGTGAACTTTTTTGAATCACCAATTTTTTTCAAATTCTTCAAAACTTTTTCAAATTCATGATGTTCTTTCCAATGTGTGACCATTTCTTGAAATCATGAACAATTTTTCAAATCTATAAATATTGTTCGAATTCAGAAACATATTGTCAAATTTATGAACTCTTTTTGAATTCACTATTTTCTGAAATCATATTTTTTTTCCAAATTTGCAAACATTTTTCTAAATTCTGGAACAACCTTTAATTTGTGAACAATTTATTAAATTTAGGAAAATTTATTTTTTAGAATTTACAAACATTTTTCAAACAGGCAACATTTTAAAATTTAGAAACATTCTTTTAGCATACATGAACACTGTTTTTAATTCACAAACATTTTATATAATTAAAAGTATAAACACAATTTATCTAAATTTTTTGTGCATTCATGGAAATATACAAAACCAAAAATAAATATGTGAAAATAGAAAGAAAAAGAAGTTTGTGTCGTACGCCCGCCTTTTTTTTTTGCGCACCTACTGTCGCCGTGCTAGGCCAGGCCCACAAATAGGGCGTTGCAAGCGACGTGGGCTCACGTGATCGCTTAAAGTGATACTCCTTCCGTTCACTATTATAAGATGTTCTAACTTTTTTCTAATTATGATGTACATAGACTCATTTTAGTTTGTTTGTTGACTATTTAGTCTGTATGTAGTTCATATTAAAATATCTAAAACATCTTATATTTGTGAGCGGAGGAAATAGCAAATAGCATCAGGTCCCCATCCGCCAAATAGGCTTCCAATAGGGCAACCTGTATGCAACGCAGCAGAAAACAAAAATTTTCCGACCTACGCACCAGCCCAGGACCACTATGGAGACTGCATACAAGGTTTGATCATTTTTCGTTACCGACTCGTAGCGCAGCGGAAGTAGAGTCGATGACGAACGGCGGTGCAGATCCCCGCAGCTAGGATTTTACAACCTCCCAACCGCGAGGATGTATACCCTCATCTGCCCCGCGGACAGCCCTCCGGGAGGCGGTCGCACAGTCCCCCGGACGGTGTCGCGGACAGCCCTTCGGGAGGACCTCCAAAACTCGGACGGTCACACGGACAGCCCTTCGGGAGGCACTCTCGAACTAAGACCGAAACTACGATCTCTCTACAGAGTTGCACACATACGGTGTCATCTATCCGGCAGGGCTTCGCCGTCCAGAACTAGTTCCCACCGGAACCCAGACAGCCTTTCGGCTCTACGAAACTATTTCGTGGGAGGGAGAGAAGAAAGGCAGATCATGCATGCCATGTGTGTGAGAGTTGGAGTGAGGATGGAGAGCTCCTCTCCACCTCTTTATATAGTGGTGGAAGGGGTGAGGGGGGGGGGGGGGCTGAAATTCAGCCCACTAAACATGCACCCACCAAACAAGGAAAACATGTTCCCACCAAACATGGAGAAAACATGTTCCCTTGTCCATGGTGTTCCCCCATGGGGCCCCACCTTCCTCCCAACACTCTCCACCATTTGTGGGGGCTGCCCCCCACCATGGGGGCCCCACCCAACACTTTGTCCAGCCACAAGGGGGCTGTCCCCTAAAGGGGGCGCCCCCAAAAACAGCCCAAAAACAGCCCCCACGATCCGTGGGATCTTGTCCCCTCTCGCTGGGACAAGATGTTTTCCGAAACTATTTCTTCTAAAAATTCCAGAAGGTCCCAGAACATTTCCGGCACCCTCTAAAATTATCTGGACGCGCTCCGGAACATTTCCGGTATGGTGGTTTAATTTAAAACCATCTTCGTTTACCCGGTAAACAATTCCGGCAGCTCCGAAAACCTTTTTCGGTTTTTTCTCCAGAAAAATTCCAGAAATTACCAGACCAATCTGGCAACCTCCAAAACATTCCCGGTGCTTGCCGAAACCTTTTTGGATCAATGGTTTTATCCGAAACAACTTTTCGGTTTTACCGAAACTTTTCCGGTGTTCTCTCCGGAACTTTTCCATCGTCTCTGAAACCTTTCCAGTGACTTTCTCTCGGACTCCTCGTCTAGTATTCAGCAGATAGATGACCCTTAAGCGTGTGACCCTATAGGTTTGGTGAAGTATAGACATGACCCGGAACCCCTTCCGATCAATGATCAACATCGGAGCCGTGGACACCCATATTGACCCCTATACCCACACGAATGAATATTCGAGTGAACCTCCAGTTGCCGTGTGCTATTCCTGTTGCTTCGCGATATGTTACAAATACCCAAGGTGAGACATGTAGGCATCCCCGTGGATCAACACTTGTCCACAATGCCAGTTACCTCGTTGTCGGTATTGTTTTCTTTTCTCGTTCCCGTGTTCC
The DNA here is from genome assembly GCA_039707655.1 of Elymus sibiricus. Lineage (NCBI taxonomy): Eukaryota > Viridiplantae > Streptophyta > Magnoliopsida > Poales > Poaceae > Elymus > Elymus sibiricus. The sequence goes on from CM077672.1 coordinate 278,275,025, forward strand.
GGCATCCCTGTGATCAAATCACCCTGTGTCTGGCCAGACGATGATGGATACCGTAACACCGAGAGGGCCCAGAGATATCTCTCCATCGTCGGAGGAGCAAATCCCAATCTCGAGCTATCAAGTTACTTGACACACTTTTCCATGAACCCGTAAGCCGCCGTAATAGCCACCCATTTACGGATGACGTTTAACAAACCCCAAAGTTCATGAAGCAAGCATGAAGAAACTCGATACTCTCATGGTCTAAGGAATTATGCAAACATTAACTTCTCTGTGTTATTAACCATAAACTTATGACGAATGTATCTCATAGCATAACATCAATCGGGTCGATTCAACACAAGTGTTCTACCAACAATTGTGCCCTCAAAATTGCCGGCATAGTCATGCCCATGATCAGGAAAACAGGATCATCATGCAATACTTGAGCCAGTCATAGAGGCTTGACTAGGAATAATTTTACCGTTTATTATCCCACACGTGCACATGAGTTTCCCTCCAAGCCTCGTTTTATTTGTAGACTCGAGAATCATTGCAGTTATAGCATGGAACATAAACATAATTATGAACAGGGAGATAATCAATAACATTTATTATTGCCTCTAGGGCATATCTCCGCTTCCTTGTGTATTGTAGGTATACTGTTGTCCAACAACAATATCTCGTTAGCGCACCTGAGAGGTTTGCACGAGCCTTGCCTACGAGGTTCAGCTGCAAGTTCGACTGAAGTCCATACATTTTATTGTAGAGACTTCCGTATCAGTCGCAGTAGGAAACTCCGGAATCACTTCCAAGGTTTCTTTCCTTTGATCTGATGACGAAGATACTGGTTATCTCGTCGAGTTGCACTGTCCTCCCACTCGCCTTTTGTAAGAACTATTCTCTTTAAAAGCATACCGTTTTGCGGCAAAATCCTTTGCCTCGGTATAGTGGTGGGGAATACCCAAACGACTTGGGATAACCTTACAAAGTAGCACTTGTCTGATTTGGAATAGGTTTGTAACCTTTTACACAAGCCCCATATTCCAAATGTTAAGAAAAGATATAACATGGTTGGGCGTACCATACCATGGCATCATTTCAACAGACCTGATGGATCTCTTTTCAGTGTAAAAGCCGCAGTCTCTAAAGCATTACTCTTTAAAAGGGATAATGGCAAATCTATTTATGTCATCTTTGATCTTACCATGTCATAAATGGTTCGATTACATCTTCACGGACTTTCCACTTGCAGTGGTGTTCCGGGAGGTGCAAGTTATGAAACCCCCTTTCACAACTCATCAGACATTTGCTAAACTTGTAACTCAAATATTCCTTTCTGCAATCGAATTGTAGAAACATAATTTTCTTGTTACAATATTTTCTTCTTCATTTTGAAAACCTTTTGAATGAATTCAAAAGATCCAGGCTTACGTCTCATCAAGTAAATATCAATATATATCTACTTGAGTCATTTTTGAAGGTAGACAAATCCACTGTTTGCAACAACATTTATTGGACTACACACATCATAATGTATGATTACCAATATGTTCTTTGCTCGTTCCTTATGGCCTGTGAACGGTATTTCAGTCACTTCACCTTTCAGAGGAAAGTTGCAAGTGTCAGATGATTCAAAATCAAATGACTTCAAAATCCATCATAATGGAAGTTTCCATGCGGGTTTCTCCAATGTGACCAAATGCAGTGCCACACTTGTGTGGTATTCTTTTAGTCTTGCGACATTTAGCGTCAGTGTTATGGATGTATCATATTACCATCAATATTCATAGCATACATCCCATCCTGTATGGAAGCATGGCCCTTCATGTTATTCATAACACCGAACATCAAAAGTTCTCTTATGAATAACCTTCTTGCAAAATACCTTATGCAAAGGGCTAGAGTGTATGAAACTCTAAATGAATTATGAAAGTAAATACAGAGGCAATGTATTAATATCAATATTCATAACATACATCTCATTCATAATGAAAGTATGGCCCTTATGTTATTCATAACATCGAACATCAAAAGTTCTCTTATGAATAACCTTCTTGCAAGATACTTTATGCAATGGGCTAGAGTGTAAAACTCTAAAATGAATTATGAAAGTAAATACATAGGGAATACACTAATGGAAGGTATAGTAACATTTACTATGTTCCCTGTGTGTATCTAAACCTCATTCCTGGCTAGTCTTTTAGGCCGTAGTAGTTCTTACATCGAGTTGCAACAGAGTGCAATCGAGCGGGTATCTTTGTGATTAACTCACAATACCCAAGAATTAGTGATTAACATGTTTAACCATAATTCCCAAGAACTATATCTTTGACCAGCCTTCTATACAACAAAAACTTGTATGACATTCATACATGAGCTGGATATTCCAGTCTTCTTTCCTATTGCCATTATACTTCTAACAGTTTAACTTTCAGTAATTCTCCTACTCTCAGAAGAAGCACCCAACTTAAGAGTGGCGTTAGCCCCGGACTTCCTAGGCGTGAAAATCTTACTAACACCCTTCGGACACTTCCTTTCTCTTTAAGTTGTTGTTTTATTCACCTTTCATCATATGACAGGCGTTCTCCTGGATCCCTCTCTTATCAGTCTTATGCATAGTAAACACCTTTACTAATAGTTTGCAAACAAACATTGCTTTGGATATCTCATATCTATTAGCCTTTGTCTGTCTCTGAAGATGATTTTCAGATTCCATGAATATCACATAACTATCCAAATTTTCGAAGTTCGGGTCTCATGGAAGCAAACATATTGCACTTTGACTGAAAAGGAATTCTAGCTTTTGGATCGAAGGACGAGAGTCACATGATCCATAGCATTAGCGGGAGAATACCGAAAGCATGCGATAGGACAAAGTCCTTCTCGGCACTCTAGAGGACAATCCTCACATTACGTTACCAACCGTAAAGTTTTAACCAGATATTTAACAGCTATTCAATTTTAATAGGGAAGGTGGAAACGCGAGCCATTATTCTACAACTATTATGCAAACCACACTTAGACAGTGTTCAAAATTAATTGCACTGAGAATTAAACAAGTTAATTCTATAGTGCGCTCCCACTCAAATCAATATCTCTCATAATTGATTGTGAGTGATTCAAGACCCGCATATCCATTCAACGTCACGGTTCGAGATGAACACCCATGGCGTGAACTTCAATCGGTAGGCAAACTTGCCGATCACATATCTATGCGATTCTTGTTCATCTTTCGATGCGTGTGTTCCGAGCTCATGACTTTCATGCCTGAACGTCAAGACAACCAAGTGATCTCTCTGCGAGGTCTCAACTCACCCGCCTCACACATCCCTAATCGTTCGCACCCATGGAGATCATGCAATGCCCAGAAAAGTTAGGTGCCGTGACGGTGCTACACTTGGGAGAACACTAACTACTTGATATTTCAGTGAGAGATCACCCTAATAAAAAGCGACTACTGCGCAATCAAGAAGGGTGCATCATAAGGGATAAACATCTCAGGCAATTCATAATAGCATGATATGGTATAGCCCTTTCTGACGGAGAAGTCTCGTATTTCTTCGTCTCCGGCATTCGCGTCGGTGTTCACCTTTGCGAAGATTGCCACCACCTTATCGATGCACAAGATAATATTGCTATCTCTATAGCTAATAAAATAAGTGCATTACATAAGGTTGACACGCAGGTCATTTAAAGTGCAATCATATGGCTCCAGCCATCATGCCGAATCATGACACGCAGGTCATGTTAATCAATTTACATCATATAGTCATCTCATACATAATCAAATTATTATGAATCATTGCTATACCACATCACATGCACATGCAAACCATCCTGCAAAACCAAGTTAGACGCCTCTAATCGGTTCATGCGAAATTTTATTTTACGTGGCTTCTAAGGTTTCGACGTCCATCATCAAGCATGATAATCCAAGTCGCTAGATTAACATTCCAGGGTGTATGAAACACGAGATAATAAAATCTCGAGCCCCATACTAAACTTCGTCATACGCGTGACCCCCGTGCAGATCACATCTGCATTGCCCTTTCGTCTGCGAAATTTCATCTTTCTCTTTAACTACGGTGGAATTCAATGAACTGTTAGCACTTCGTTGATCAATCAGGATCGCGGATTGCCAGAACATTGAAACTCCACCATACTGTTATCAAGATCAGAAATATGCAAATTCTAGGGAAGCAACAGGAACATCGGGTAACAGATTTCATCTGCTACCCGCACAAATAATTTTCAGCAATAGATCTCATCTACTACCTAATTATATTGTGCAACACCCATACATCTCTATGTATTCTAGATCGCAACCTGCATCTACGCATAGCACGACTCTTGATGCCACTGTATGCAACGCAGCAGAAAACAAAAAATTTCTGACCTACGCACCAGCCCAGGACCACTATGGAGACTGCATACAAGGTTTGATCATTTTTCGTTACCGACTCGTAGCGCAGCGGAAGTAGAGTCGATGACGAACGGCGGTGCAGATCCCCGCAGCTAGGATTTTACAACCTCCCAACCGCGAGGATGTATACCCTCATCTGCCCCGCGGACAGCCCTCCGGGAGGCGGTCGCACAGTCCCCCGGACGGTGTCGCGGACAGCCCTTCGGGAGGATCTCCAAAACTCGGACTGTCACTCGGACAGCCCTTCGGGAGGACCTCCAAAACTCGGACGGTCACACGGACAGCCCTTCGGGAGGCACTCTCGAACTAAGACCGAAACTATGATCTCTCTACAGAGTTGCACACATACGGTGTCATCTATCCGGCAGGGCTTCGCCGTCCAGAACTAGTTCCCACCGGAACCCAGACAGCCTTTCGGCTCTACGAAACTATTTCGTGGGAGGGAGAGAAGAAAGGCAGATCATGCATGCCATGTGTGTGAGAGTTGGAGTGAGGATGGAGAGCTCCTCTCCACCTCCTTATATAGTGGTGGAAGGGGTGAGGGGGGGGCTGAAATTCAGCCCACTAAACATGCACCCACCAAACAAGGAAAACATGTTCCCACCAAACATGGAGAAAACATGTTCCCTTGTCCATGGTGTTCCCCCATGGGGCCCCACCTTCCTCCCAACACTCCACCATTTGTGGGGGCTGCCCCCCACCATGGGGGCCCCACCCAACACTTTGTCCAGCCACAAGGGGGCTGTCCCCTAAAGGGGGCGCCCCCAAAAACAGCCCAAAAACAGCCCCCACGATCCATGGGATCTTGTCCCCTCTCGCTGGGACAAGATGTTTTCCGAAACTATTTCTTCTAAAAATTCCAGAAGGTCCCAGAACATTTCCGGCACCCTCTAAAATTATCTGGACGCGCTCCGGAACATTTCCGGTATGGTGGTTTAATTTAAAACCATCTTCGTTTACCCGGTAAACAATTCCGGCAACTCCAAAAACCTTTTTCGGTTTTTTCTCCAGAAAAATTCCAGAAATTACCAGACCAATCTGGCAACCTCCAAAACATTCCCGGTGCTTGCCGAAACCTTTTTGGATCAATGGTTTTATCCGAAACAACTTTTCGGTTTTACCGAAACTTTTCCGGTGTTCTCTCCGGAACTTTTCCATCGTCTCTGAAACCTTTCCAGTGACTTTCTCTCGGACTCCTCGTCTAGTATTCAGCAGATAGATGACCCTTAAGCGTGTGACCCTATAGGTTTGGTGAAGTATAGACATGACCCGGAACCCCTTCCGATCAATGATCAACATCGGAGCCGTGGACACCCATATTGACCCCTATACCCACACGAATGAATATTCGAGTGAACCTCCAGTTGCCGTGTGCTATTCCTGTTGCTTCGCGATATGTTACAAATACCCAAGGTGAGACATATAGGAATCCCCGTGGATCAACACTTGTCCACAATGCCAGCTACCTCGTTGCCGGTATTGTTCTCTTTTCTCGTTCCCGTGTTCCGGCATCCCTGTGATCAAATCACCCTGTGTCTGGCCAGACGATGATGGATACCGTAACACCGAGAGGGCCCAGAGATATCTCTCCATCGTCGGAGGAGCAAATCCCAATCTCGAGCTATCAAGTTACTTGACACACTTTTCCATGAACCCGTAAGCCGCCGTAATAGCCACCCATTTACGGATGACGTTTAACAAACCCCAAAGTTCATGAAGCAAGCATGAAGAAACTCGATACTCTCATGGTCTAAGGAATTATGCAAACATTAACTTCTCTGTGTTATTAACCATAAACTTATGACGAATGTATCTCATAGCATAACATCAATCGGGTCGATTCAACACAAGTGTTCTACCAACAATTGTGCCCTCAAAATTGCCGGCATAGTCATGCCCATGATCAGGAAAACAGGATCATCATGCAATACTTGTGCCAGTCATAGAGGCTTGACTAGGAATAATTTTATCGTTTATTATCCCACACGTGCACATGAGTTTCCCTCCAAGCCTCGTTTTATTTTTAGACTCGAGAATCATTGCAGTTATAGCATGGAACATAAACATAATTATGAACAGGGAGATAATCAATAACATTTATTATTGCCTCTAGGGCATATCTCCTACACAACCTCCGATTGGGCTGATCCATGTAGTGAGTGCTCGTTATTTTGGTTATTTTCTTCTATGTTTTTTTGTTAAATTATTTTTCTGAAAATATGAAAATCATTTATTTCTAAGAGCGTCAACATTTTTTAAAATATGAAGAAATGAAGAAAAAATGTGAACATTTTTTGAAAAAATACAAACACTTTTTAGAAAATACATACAACATTTGAAATTTCGAGTTATTATCTGAAATTACGAGTGAATACCCAACAATTTTGACGTAGTGAGAGTTAAATAGAGTTCGCCGGCTGATACCCAATCCCCAATTTGGAGGTTATGGACATAACCACTTGGGCCTAGATGCCCATATTCTAAAGCATACAGATCAGCTTATACGTGTGCCCAACAACAGTTTCATTTCTGGCCAACCCATCCTGCATCTAAGTTGGCGTATCCTATTTGGCGCGCGGGTCGCTGGCTAGCGACCGCGCGCGCACCCCCTTCTTCCCGCTGCGAAACATTTGGGCCGACCCATCTTCCTTGTTTCCGGTTTTGAGAAGTTTCCAGAACCTTCCCAAACCGGTTTTCTTTTTTCTCCTTGTTTTTTATTTTGAGTTTTTTTCTCTTCTTTTTTTCCATTCTGTTTTAATTTTTCGTTTTTCATTTTCCTTTTTCTTTTTTTCGTTTTTTCTTTATTGTTTTTTCCAAATTCACGCGCATTTCCTGAAATTTGAACATTCTTTCAAATCGGTGAACATTTTTTGAAATTCAAATTTTTCTCATTGAAACCACATATTAAAAAATGTCCAAGAACTTTTTAAAAATGTTCTTCATATTACTAAATGTTCATCGAATTCAAAAATTGTTCATCGGAATAAAAAAATGATCAACATATTCATGAATTTTTTTAAAACTGTTCATCATATTTGAAAATTTTTCTCAAAATTAAAATTTAATCATCTAATTCAAAAACTGTACATTAAATTGAATTATTGTTCATCAAATACAAAAATGTTCATCAAAATTCAAAACATGTTCATAAATTCAAATTTTGTTCATCAGAATACAAAAAAATCATCAAAATCCAAAAATGTTCTATCTAAATTACAAAAATCATTTTTTAGAAATTGTGAATATTGTTTCTCAATTTGTGAACATTTTTTAAATTCATGAGCATTGTTTTTTGCATTAGTGAACATTGTTTTTTGCATTAGTGAACATTTTTCGAAATTCTAAACTTTTTAAAATTCCCGAACTTTTTTAAAGAATAAAAAAATAGAAAAGAAAACAAAAAACAAAAAAAGGGAGCCTCGCCCCACACCTGGGCTGGCCCAAGGTCGTGCATGGGGGAGCGAGGTGCTGCGTGCTGGCTTTTTCCCTAGCGCGTAGGTCGCTATATAGGAGATCTCATCTAAGTTGGTATGTGGGTTTGGGTGCTACAATATAGTGCTCGTGTTGGAAATATGCCCTAGAGGCAATAATAAATTGGTTATTATCATATTTCCTTGTTCATGATAAATGTTTATTATTCATGCTAGAATTGTATTAACCGGAAACTTAAATACATGTGTGGATACATAAACAACACAGTGTCCCTAGTAAGCCTCTACTAGACTAGCTCGTTGATCAAAGATGGTTATGGTTTCTTGACCATAGACATGAGTTGTCATTTGATAACGGGATCACCCAACCGTAAGCTTAGCATCAGATCGTTTAGTTATTTGCTACAACTTTCTCCATGTCAAGTATCTATTCCTTAGACCATGAGATCATGTCACTCCCGGATACCAGAGGAATGCCTTGTGTGCTATCAAACGTCACTTCGTAACTGGGTGATCATAAAGGTGCTCTACAGGTATCTCCAAAGGTGTCTGTTGGGTTGCATGGATCAAGACTGGGATTTGTCACTCCATATGACGAAGAGATATCTCTGGGCCCTCTCGGTAATACAACATCGTAAAGAGCTTGCAAGCAATGTGGCTAATGAGTTAGTCACGGGATCTTGTATTATGGAACGAGTAAAGAGACTTGCCGGCAACAAGATTGAACTAGGTATGGAGATACCGACGATCGAATCTCGGGCAAGCAACATATCGCCAGACAAAGGGAATTGTATATGAGATTAACTGAATCCTCGACATCGTGGTTCAACCGATAAAGATCTTCGTTGAATATGTAGGAATCAATATGGGCATCTAGGTCCCGCTATTGGTTATTGACCGGAGAGGTGTCTCGGTCATGTCTGCATGTTTCCGAACCCGTAGGGTCGCACACTTAACGTTCGGTAGCGCTAGGGTAGTATTGAGATATTAATAGCGGAAAGTCCGAAGGTTGTTCGGAGTCCCGGATGGGATCCGGGATATCACGAGGAGCTCCGGAATAGTCCGGAGGTAAAGATTTATATATGTGAAGTCCTATTTTGGCTACCGGAAGAGTTCGGGAGTATGCCGGCAGTGTACCAGAATCACCGAAGGGGTTCTGGGGGTCAACCTGCCCCGGGGACCCACATGGGCTGTAGGGGGCGCCCTGGCCTAGTTGGGCCAGGCGCACCAGCCCCTAGGAGGCCCATGCGGCTAGGGCTAAGGGGAAACCCTAGGTGGGAGGCGCCCCACCTGACTTGGGGGCCAAGTCTCCCCCTAGGGCCGCCGCCCCCTCCCTTGGAGGAGGGGCTAGGGCCGCCGCCCCTCCCCCTCACCCCTATATATATTGGGGAGGGGCGCAAGGGGCTGCATCCCTTCCTCCTGGCGCCTCCCTCTCTCCTGTATACTCCTCTTCCACGTTCCGTCAGCGCTTGGCGAAGCCCTGCCGGAGTTCCGCTGCTGCCACCACCACCATACCGCCGTGCTGGTTCCGATCTCATCTACCTCCTCCCCCTTGCTTGCTGGATCAAGAAGGAGAGGACGCCATCGAGCTGAACGTGTGCTAATCTCGAAGGTGCTGTCCGTTCGGCACTAAATCGGATTGGATCACGATTGGGTCGTGAAGAGTACGACTACATCAACCGCGTTACGATGCTAACGCTTTCGGTCTACAAGGGTATGTAGACACACTCCCCTCTCGTTGCAATGCATCTCCTAGATTAGATTTTGGGTGTTTGTAGGAAATTTTTGATTTTCATGCAACGTTCCCCATTAGTGGTATCAGAGCTAGGTCTATGCGTAGATGTATTTGCACGAGTAGAACATAAAAAAGTTGTGGGCGTTGATGTTCAAATTGCTTACTTCCTTTGTCTTATTTGGATTTGGCGGTATTGTGGGATGAAGCGGCTCGAACCAACCTTACTTGTCCTCGCACAACAGACCGGTTCCACTGACTGACATGCAGCTTGTATAGCATAAAAGTGGCTTTGCGGGTGTCTGTCGCTCTCACTTTAGTTGAATCTGATTCGACAAGGGCAGTCCTTGTAGAAGGTTAAAAGACAACTTGTATATCACCGTTGTGGCTTTGCGTAGGTAAGAACGGTTCTTGCTAGTTGCCCATAGCAGCCACATAAAATTTGCAACAACAAAGTAGAGAACGTCTAATTTGTTTTTGCAGGGCATGTTGTGATGTGGTATGGCCAAAACGTGATGTGATATATGTTGATGCATGAGATGATCATGTTTTGTAATAGGTTCATGACTTGCATGTCGATGAGTACGGCTACCGGCAGGAGCCATAGGGTTGTCTTTAATTTATTGTATGACCTGCATGTCAACTATTAACAGCCATGTAATTGCTTTACTTTATCGCTGTGCGTTAGAAATAGTTGTAGAAGCAATAGTTGGCGGAGACAACCACATGATGGCACGATGATGGAGATCATGGTGTCATGCCGGTGACGATGGAGATCATGCCGGTGCTTTGGAGATGGAGATCAAAAGCACGAGATGATAATGGCCATATCATGTCACATATTGATTGCATGTGATGTTTATCTTTTTATGCATCTTATTTTGCTTAGGACGACGGTAGAATTATAAAATGATCCCTTCACATAATTTCAAGATAAAATGTGTTCTCTCTAAGTATGTGATACGTCTCCAACGTATCTATAATTTTTTATTGTTCCATGCTATTATAGTATCAATCTTTGATGTTTTTATATATATTTACAAGCAATTATATATCATTTTTTGGGACTAACCTATTAACTTAGTGCCTAGTGCCAGTTGCTGTTTTTTGCCTGTTTTTGGTTTTCCAGAATATCAGTACCAAACGAAGTCCAAATGCCACGAAACTTTTTGGAGATTTTTTTCTGGACATAAGAGACACTAGAAGCTTCGGGAGAGGGCCAGAAGACAGAGGAGGTGGCCACGAGCCACCAGGGCGGGTGGCGTGCCCTGGTGCCTCGTGGGCCCACCTCTGCTCCGTTTGACCTAATTCCACCTCTATAAATTCTCTAAAATAGGGAAACCAACAGAGGAGTCCACGAAATACTTTTTCTGCCGCCGCAAGTTTCTGTTCTTGAGAGATCCCATCTGGAGGCCTTTTTCGGCACTCTGTCGGAGGGGGAATCGATCACGGAGGGGCTCTACATCATCCTTGCTGCCCTTCCGATGATGCGTGAGTAGTTTACCACAGACCTTCGGGTCCATAGTTAGTAGCTAGATGGCTTCTTCTCTCTTTTTGATCTTCAATACAATGTTCTCCTCGATGTTCTTGGAGTTCTATCCGATGTAATCACTTTTTGCGGTGTGTTTGTTGGGATCCGATGAATTGTGAGTTTATGATCAGATTATCCATGAATATTATTTGAGTTTTCTCTGAACTCTTTTATGCATGATTGTTATAGCTTCGTATTTCACTCTGATCTATTGATTTGGTTTGGCCAACTAGATTGATTTATCTTGCAATGGGAGAGGTGCTTTGTAATTGGTTCGATCTTGCGGTGCTCAATCTCAGTGACAGAAAGGGACATGACACGTATGTATCGTTGCTATTAAGGGTAAAAAGATGGGGTTTATTCATGCGTGAGTTTACTTTGTCTACATCATGTCATCTTGCTTAAGGCGTTACTCCGTTCTTCATGAACTTAATACACTAGATGCATGCTGGATAGCGGTCGATGTGTGGAGTAATAGTAGTAGATGCAGGCAGGAGTCGGTCTACTTGTCTCGGATGTGATGCCTATATACATGATCATTGCCTTGGATATCGTCATGATTATTTGCTTTTCTATCAATTGCCCAACAGTAATTTGTTCACCCACCGTATGCTATTTTCAAGAGAGAAGCCTCTAGTGAAAACTATGGCCCCCGGGTCTACCTTAATCATATATTGAAAATCCTAAAAATACCTTGCTATAATTTTACTTTATTTATTTTATTTTGTATTTTTGTTTGATCTATCTATCTATCACCATACAATTTAATCTTGCAATTAACCGCCAAGGGATTGACAACCCCTTGTTCGCGTTGGGTGCGAGGATTTGTTGTTTTGTGTGCAGGTACTGCTAACGAGTTGTTGCATGATTCTCCTACTGGATTGATAACCTTGGTTTCATAACTGAGGGAAATACTTATCTCTACTGTACTGCATCATCCCCTCCTCTTCAGGGAAATCTCAACGCAGCTCACAAGTAGCAGGAAGAATTTCTGGCGCCGTTGCCGGGGAGACATCATCAACATCTATCAAGTACCTATGCATAAACTTTCATCTCCTTGCATTTATTTTATTTGCCTTTGCCTCTCGTTTTCATCTCCCCCACTTCTATTTTTTTTTACAAAAACACAAAAATATTTTTGTTTGCTTGTTTGTTAGTTTGCTTGTGCTGCCATGTGCCTTCTATTTGCTTGCATCTTCGCTTGCTAAAAAATTATTGATATGGATCCTCATCCACTTGCTAATATTTTCAAAAGATCCAATTATGATGAGCCAATTGCTAGTGAGTTGAGTGCACTTGATTATCTCTATTAAGTTTTGCTTGAAAATCATGAATCTGAAAATTGTGATGAAGTGTTAAAAGAAGAAATTTATAAAGTAATTCATGATAGCTCCTTGAATGCAAAGCATGATTGCAATGATGTTATTATAGATTCCATTAAAGTCAATTGTGCTAATGATATGCAAAGCTACAAGCTTGGGGATAATAATTTTGTTATGTCCACTACTTATTGCAATGATCATGATTGGGGTGATAATGTTTCTTATTATCTTGAAAATTTATTTCAGCCTCATGATGAATATGATATTGATAATAATGTTTGCAATACTATTAAAAGTGGGTTTGGAAGAGCGTCAACTTTAGGTAATAATGATCCCACTACTTTGGAGAATTATCAATCTTATGAAATTTTTGATAAAAGTGGGTTTGGAAAGGTCATGACTTTAGTTGATGTTAATCCCACTATCTTGGAAGATTATAAAACTTTTATGCATGTGGATCATGAAGATAAAATTGTATATGATAGCTATATTGTTGAATTTGATTATGATCCTACATGTAATTATTATGAGAGAGGAATGTAGGAGATATGCCCTAGAGGCAGTAATAACAGTTATTTTGTATCTCCAAGTTTGTAATGAATGTTTATGTTCCATGCTATAACTGCAATGATTCTTGAGTCTACAATAACCACGAGGATCGGAGGGAAACTCATGTGCACGTGTGGTATAATAAACGGAAAAATGTATTCCTAGTCATGCCTCTATAACTGGCTCAAGTATTGCATGATGATCCTGTTTTCCTGATCATGGCCATGGCTATGCCGGCAATTTTGAGGGCACAATGTTAGCGGAACACTTGTGTTGAATCGACCCGAATTGATGTTATGCTATGAGATACTTTCGTCACAAGTTAATGGTTAATAACACAGAGATAGTTAATGTCATCCTTAGACCATGAGAGTATCGAGTTCCTTCGTGCTTGCTTCGTGAACTTTGGGGTTTGTTAAACGTCATCCGTAACTGGGTGGCTATTACGGCGGCTTACGGGTTCACGGAAAGGTATGACAAGGAACGAGATAGCTCAAGATTGGGATTTGCTCCTCCGACGATGGAGAGATATTCTCGGGCCCTCTCGGTGTTACGGTATCCATCATCGTCTGGCCAGACACATTGTGATTTGATCACTGGGATGCCGGAATGCGGAAACGAGAAAAGAGAACAAAACCGGTAACGAGGTAACTGGCATAGTGGACAAGTGTTGATCCACGAGGATGCTGATGAATCTCACCTCGGGTGTTTATAACATATCGCGAAGTAACAGGAATAGCACACGGCAACTGGAGGTTCACTCGAATATTCATTCGTGTGGGTATAGGGGTCAATATGGGTGTCCACGGCTCCGATGTTGATCATTGATCGGAAAGTGTTCCGGGTCATGTCTATACTTCACCGAACCTATAGGGTCACACGCTTAAGGGTCATCTATCTGCTGAATTCTAGACAGGGAGTCTGAGAGAAAGTCACCGGAAAAGTTTCGGAGACAACGGAAACGTTCCGGTGAGAACACCGGAATAGTTTCGGTAAAACTGAAAAGTTGTTTCAGGGTATGCCATTAAGTCAAATTGGTTTCGGCACACGCCTGGAAATTTTTGGAGGGTGCCAGAATTGTTCTGGAAACTTCTGGCATTTTTCTGGGATAAAAACCGGAAATGTTCCGGAGCTGCCGGAACCGGTTTGGTTGCTTTTTCGCAGATGAAAATCACTAATCCGGAATTGTTTTGGAACGCGTCCAAAATCATTTGTGTGGGTACTGGAATTATTCTAAGACCCACAGAAATATTTTCGGATTTAACGGTCGCGGAAAATTGGTTTCGTGAATAGTGAAAATCACTTTATGGTTAATTTTTTTGGAAAGCCACCTTTTGGGATTTTCCCAAAAGGCTTCTAGAAAGACTTAGGGACTAAGGAACCCGCCTTGGGGGGGGGGGCATGATGGTGGCCGGCCAAGGTGGAGCTCCTCCATGGAGCTCCACATGCCATTCTTTTTGCCTTTTATTCTCTTTATGTGTGACATAAAGTGGGGGTACTTTGGTATTTTTTGTGTGCCATCCCTACCCCTTGGCTTTTCTATAAATAGAGGTGGAGAGGTGCTCTCCACACTCATCCCTTGCTCTCATACACATGCCATGCATTATCTGGCTTTCTCTCTCCCTCCCACGAAATAGTTTCGTAGAGCCGAAAGGCTGTCTGGGTTCCGACAGGAGCTAGTTCTGGACGGCGAAGTCCTGCCGGATAGCTGACACCGTATGTGTGCAACCCCGTAGAGAGGTCGTAGTTTCGATCTTTTGCCCGAGGGGCTGTTCGAGGGTCCTCCCGAAGGGCTGTCCGAGTTACCGTTCGAGTTTCGAGGGTCCTCCCGAAGGGTTGTCCGTGACATCGTCCGAGGGACTGTCCGACCGCCTCCCGAAGGGCTGTCCGACGAGGGAGTACATCCTCGCGGTTGGGAGGTTGTAAATCCTAGCTGCCGGGATCCGCACCGACGATCTATATCGACTCTTCTTCCGCTGCACTACGAGTCGGTAATGATCAGATCAAACCATGTATGCAGTCTCCATAATGGTCCTGGGCGTGCTCGCTGTACTGAATTTTTTTGTTTTCTGTCGCGTTCCCCTACAGTGGCATCAAGAGCCGTGCTATGCGTAGATGCAGGTTACGATCTAGAATACATGGAGATGTATGGGTATTGCATAATATAATTTTGGAGTAGATGAGATCTATTGCTGAAAATTATTTATGCGGGTGGCAGATGAAATCTGTTACCCGATGTTCTTGTTGCTTCCCTAGAATTTGCGTATTTCTAATCTTGAAACGGCATGGTGGATTTTCACAAAGTTCTGGCAATCCGCGATCCTGATTGATCAACGAAGTGCAATCAGTTCTTTGGGTTCCACCATAGTTGAGAGAAAGATGAAATTTCGCAGACGAAAGGGCAATGCAGATATGATCTGCACGGGGGTCATGCGTATGATGAAGTTTAGTATGGGGCTCGAGATTTTATTATCTCGTATTTCATACACCCCGCGATGTTAATCTAGCGACTTGAATAATCATACTTGATGATAAACGTTGGTAGCTGCGATTTAAGTCAAAAACTTAGAAGCCACGTAAAATAAAATTTTGCATAAACCGATTAGAGGCGTCTAACTTGGTTTTGCAGGATGTACATGTGATGTGGTATAGCAGTGCTCATATTACTTCGATTATGTATGAGATGACTATATGATGTAAATTTATTAACATGACTCGTGTGTCATGATTCGGCATGATGGCTGGAGCCATATGATTGTCACTTTAATGACCTGCGTGTCAACCTTAAGTAATGCACTTATTTTATTAGCTATAGAGATAGCAATATTATCTGGTGCATCGACAAGGTGGTGGCAATCTTCGCGAAGGTGAACACCGACGCAATTGCCAAAGACGAAGAAATTAAAGACTTCTCCGTCAGAAAGGGCTATACCATATCATGCTATTATGAATTGCCTGAGATGTTTATCCCTTATGATGCACCCTTCTTGATTGCGCGGTAGTCGCTTTTTATTAGGGTGATCTCTCACTTAAAAATATCAAAGTAGTTAGTGTTCACCCAAGTGTAGCACTGTCTGAAATTCGTATCTTTTCGGGGTGCGCCATGTCCACATGGGTACGAACGAATCAAGAGGAATGAGGCGGGTGAGGTCAGACCTCGCAGCAAGATCACTTGGTTGTCTTTGACGTTCAGGCAGGATAATCCTGAGCTCGGAACACACCCATCGAAAGATGAACAAAAGTCACATAGAGATGTGATCGGCAAGTTTGCCTACCGATTGAAATTCTCGTCATCAGTGATGTACACATCAATGGCGTTGAATTGAAATGTGGATCTTGAATCACTCATAATCAATTTTGAGAGATATTGATTTGAGTGGGAGCGCACTTTAGAATAAAACTGTTTATTCACTAAGTGCATTTTCATTATGAACAAAGTCTAAGTGAAACTTGTGTTTACCGTTGTAGATCAAATGGCTCGCAACACCACGTTCTTCTTAGTCCCGATGTTAGAGAGAGTGAAGTTAGCTAAAACTGGAAACAACTATGCGGACTGGGTCCATACCCCGAGGATTGTCCTCAAGAGTGCTAAGAAAGACTATGTGCTTGATCAACCTCTAGGTGATTCCCCTACGCCAGAAATGGCTCTGGATATCATCAACGTGTTTAACTCACGAAAGGATGATTTCAGTGTTGTTAAAAACCTTATGTTATCTTGCATGGATCCAGTGCTACAGAACCGTTTTGAACGACTTAGTACCTTCGAGATTATCGAGGCACTAGATGTTCTGTATCACAATCGGGATTCGGCTGAAGTTCATAAGATGGATGAGGCTATGAAAGAATGCAATATAAATAAGAAATCTCTAGTTGATGAGCATAGTGTCAGACTAGCAAACTGTTACGATAGTTATGCTGAAAGGGGAATTAACTTTCCAAAGACACCTGGTAATGATTTGATCCTTACCTCGCTTTATGAAGCGATGCTCAAAACAAATGAGATAGGACTGCAGAATCGGCAAAAGTTGCTGGTGAACAAAACTGCCAGTTTCAAAAAGAAAGGCAAGCCTAAGGGCGGAGCCAAGACTGAAACTGTGTGTTTTCACTGCAAAGGCACTGGACACTGGAAGAGAAACTGCAAGAAGTATCTGGAAGATAAGAAGTCCGGGAAAACCGGAAAAGGTATAATTGTTATACAAGTTAATGTCATTGACGTTTTGCTTGCTAGCGAAAATTCTAAGTCTTGGGTATTTGATACCGGATCGGTTGCTCAAATTTGCAACTCGATACAGGGGCTTCAGAAGGTGCGCAAGCTGGCAAAGAATGAAGTCGTGATGCGCGTCGGGAACGGCGCTGGGATCGCCGCTCAAGCCGTCGGCATTATGCCTCTACGTCTCCCTTCAGGATTTATCTTAGAACTAAATAACTGTTATTTTGTTCCACTATTGTGTAGAAACATTATCTCCGGATCATGTTTAGTACACGATGGGTATTCGTACAAGTCTGAGAACAATGGTTGTTCACTTTATTGTAAGGATATGTTTTATGGATTTGCACCCGTTGTTGGGGGCCTTTTCATACTAAATCTTGAATGTGGAAATGATGTCTTTAACGTGAATGCTAAACACCTTAAGAAGGCTGATACCACCACCACTTTCATGTGGCACTGTCGGCTTGGCCACATCGGAAAGAAACGCATGCAAAGACTCCATAAAGATGGAGTTTTACCGTCCTTTGATTTTGAATCATTTGACACATGTGAAGCTTGCTTGATGGGGAAAATGAACAAGACGCCGTTCACGGGTCATCCTGAACGGGCGAGTGAATTGTTGGAAATAATACATAGTGATGTATGTGGTCCAATGAGCACAATCGCACGGGGTGGGTATTTCTACTTCGTGACTTTTACTGATGATTTGAGTAGGTATGGATATATCTACTTGATGAAGCATAAGTCGAAAACCTTTGAAAAGTTCAAAGAATTTCAGAATGAGGTAGAAAATCATCGTAACAAAAGGATTAAGTTTCTGCGGTCTGATCGCGGGGGCGAATACCTTAGTCATGAGTTTAGCCAACATCTGAGTGACCGTGGAATCGTTTCACAGCTTACGCCTCCCGGAACTCCACAGCGAAACGGAGTGTCGGAAAGACGTAACCGAACCCTGTTAGACATGGTAAAGTCGATGATGTCTCTTACAGATCTGCCGATATCT
Organism: Elymus sibiricus; assembly: GCA_039707655.1. Lineage (NCBI taxonomy): Eukaryota > Viridiplantae > Streptophyta > Magnoliopsida > Poales > Poaceae > Elymus > Elymus sibiricus. The sequence goes on from CM077672.1 coordinate 278,293,208, forward strand.
TTTTGGGGTCACGCACTACTCACTACCGCTTATACATTAAACAGAGCACCGTCTAAGCATGTTGAAACGACACCATACGAGTTATGGCATGGGAAGAAACCCAATTTGTCACATCTCAAAATCTAGGGTTGTGAAACTTATGTAAAACGTTTACAACCAAGCAAACTCGATCCCAGATCAGACAAATGTTACTTTGTAGGTTATCCCAATGAAACAGTTGGGTATTCTTTCTACCAACCCTCCGAGTGCAAAGTGTTTATCGCTAAAAACGGAGTCTTTCTCGAGAAAGAGTTTCTCGCTAAAGAATTGAGTGGGAGGATAGTACAGCTTGATGAGATTAGTGAATCTTCGGCAACCGTTGTTATGGCTAAGGAACCGGAAGAAATTCCGCAAATTATCCCTACAACCGAGCCAAAAGTTGTCGCATGTGATGCGGAAACTTCAGACAATGTTGAAACTGAACCACGCAGATCAGGTAGGGCTATCCAGCCACCTGAGTGGTTTCATAACGAAATCTTCATTCTTGAAGACGATGAACCTGTGCACTACAAGGAAGTGATGGTGGGGCCCAGCTCAAGGGAATGGCACAAGGCCATGAAATCCGAAATGGAATCCATGTACGAAAACCAAGTTTGGAACTTGGAAGAACTTCCAGATGGCGTAAAACCCATTGCTTGTAAATGGATTTTCAAAAGAAAGACGGACGCGGATGGTAACATTACTATCCACAAAGCTAGACTTGTCGCGAAAGGGTTCACGCAAGTTCCAGGAGTGGACTACGACAAGACTTTCTCGCCCGTAGCTATGATTAGGTCTGTTCGGATATTACTAGCAATTGCTGCTTATTTCGATTATGAAATATGGCAGATGGATGTCAAAACGACTTTCCTAAATGGAAACCTCAAGGAGGATGTATACATGACACAGCCAGAAGGTTTTGTCGATCCTAAGGATGCTAGAAAGGTATGCAAGCTTCAGAAAGCCATTTATGGTCTGAAGCAAGCATCAAGGAGCTGGAACATTCGTTTTCATGAAGTAGTCAAAGAGTTTGGCTTCATCAGGAATGACGAAGAATCTTGTGTTTACAAGATGTTTAGTGGGAGCGCAAAAGCATTTCTAATCTTGTATGTGGATGACATATTGTTGATTGGAAATGACGTGAATTTTCTTAGCGAAATAAAAAACTCATTGAAGAAGAGTTTTTCAATGAAAGACTTAGGCGAAGCAGCATATGTATTGGGCATTAGAATCTATAGAGATAGATCAAAACGCCTGATAGCGCTTAACAAAAGCACGTACATTGACAAGGTGTTGAAAAGGTTCAACTTGGAGAACTCCAAGAAAGGCCTACTCCCCATGTCACCTGGCACAGTGCTTTGCAAGAATCAGTGTCCTCGGACTCTCAATGAGCGAGTACAGATGAATGATGTTCCATATGCCTCGGTAGTTGGTTCTATTATGTATGCCATGCTATGTACAAGACCGGATGTTTCCTATGCGCTAAGTGTTAGCAGCCGGTACCAAAGTGATCCAGGACTGGAACACTGGGCCGCAGTCAAAAGTATTCTTAAGTACCTCAGAAGGACCAAGGATTTACTCCTTGTGTACGGAGGTGATGAAGAGCTCATTGTAAGTGGTTACACTGATGCAGGCTTCATGACTGACCCAGATGACTTCAAATCTCAATCAGGCTATGTTTTCATTTTGAACGGTGGCGCAGTTGATTGGAAAAGTTCCAAACAAAAGACTGTGGCGGATTCTACGACGGAGGCGGAATATGTTGCAGCTTCAGAAGCCTCCAAGGAGGCGGTCTGGATCAAGCAATTTCTTGAAGACCTTGGTGTGGTTCCTAGTGCTCTGGACCCGGTGGAGATCTATTGCGATAATAGTGGCGCCGTGGCTCAGGCAAGGGAGCCAAGTTCGCACCATAAGACAAGACATATTGAACGCAAATATAAACTCATTCGAGATCATGTCGAAGCGGGTTTAGTGAAAGTACGCAAAGTTCACACGGATCTGAATGTGGCAGACCCGATGACAAAGCCTCTACCACGAGCAAAGCATGAGCAACACCGGATAGCCATTGGTGTTAGGGAAGCCATGTAACTGGATTATGACTCTAGTGCAAGTGGGAGTCTGTAGGAGATATGCCCTAGAGGCAGTAATAACAGTTATTTTGTATCTCCAAGTTTGTAATGAATATTTATGTTCCATGCTATAACTGCAATGATTCTCGAGTCTACAATAACCACGAGGCTCGGAGGGAAACTCATGTGCACGTGTGGTATAATAAACGGAAAAATGTATTCCTAGTCATGCCTCTATGACTGGCTCAAGTATTGCATGATGATCCTATTTTCCTGATCATGGGCATGGCTATGCCGGCAATTTTGAAGGCACAATGTTAGCGGAACACTTGTGTTGAATCGACCCGAATTGATGTTATGCTATGAGATACTTTCGTCACAAGTTAATGGTTAATAACACAGAGATAGTTAATATTTGCATAATTCCTTAGACCCTGAGAGTATCGAGTTCCTTCGTGCTTGCTTCGTGAACTTTGGGGTTTGTTAAACGTCATCCGTAACTGGGTGGCTATTACGGCGGCTTACGGGTTCACGGAAAGGTATGACAAGGAACGAGATAGCTCAAGATTGGGATTTGCTCCTCCGACGATGGAGAGATATTCTCGGGCCCTCTCGGTGTTATGGTATCCATCATCGTCTGGCCAGACACATTGTGATTTGATCACTGGGATGCCGGAATGCGGAAACGAGAAAAGAGAACAAAACCGGTAACGAGGTAACTGGCATAGTGGACAAGTGTTGATCCACGAGGATGCCAATGAATCTCACCTCGGGTGTTTATAACATATCGCGAAGTAACAGGAATAGCACACGACAACTGGAGGTTCACTCGAATATTCATTCGTGTGGGTATAGGGGTCAATATGGGTGTCCACGGCTCCGATGTTGATCATTGATCGGAAAGTGTTCCGGGTCATGTCTATACTTCACCGAACCTATATGGTCACACGCTTAAGGGTCATCTATCTGCTGAATTCTAGACAGGGAGTCTGAGAGAAAGTCACCGGAAAAGTTTCGGAGACAACGGAAACGTTCCGGAGAGAACACCGGAATAGTTTCGGTAAAACTGAAAAGTTGTTTCAGGGTATGCCATTAAGTCAAATTGGTTTCGGCACACGCCTGGAAATTTTTGGAGGGTGCCAGAATTGTTCTAGAAACTTTTGGGATTTTTCTGGGATAAAAACCGGAAATGTTCCGGAGCTGCCGGAACCGGTTTGGTTGCTTTTCACAGATGAAAATCACTAATCCGGAATTGTTTCGGAACGCGTCCAAAGTCATTTGTGTGGGTACTGGAATTATTCTAAGACCCACAGAAATATTTTCGGATTTAACGGTCGCGCAAAATTGGTTCCGTGAATAGTGAAAATCACTTTATGGTTAATTTTTTGGAAAGCCACCTTTTGGGATTTTCCCAAAAGGCTTCTAGAAAGACTTAGGGACTAAGGAACCCCCCTTGGGGGGGCCCATGATGGTGGCCGGCCAAGGTGGAGCTCCTCCATGGAGCTCCACATGCCATTCTTTTTGCCTTTTATTCTCTTTATGTGTGACATAAAGTGGGGGTACTTTCGTATTTTTTGTGTGCCATCCCTACCCCTTGGCTTTCCTATAAATAGAGGTGGAGAGGTGCTCTCCACACTCATCCCTTGCTCTCATACACATGCCATGCATTATCTGGCTTTCTCTCTCCCTCCCACGAAATAGTTTCGTAGAGCCGAAAGGCTGTCTGGGTTCTGACAGGAACTAGTTCTGGACGGCGAAGCCCTGCCGGATAGCTGACACCGTATGTGTGCAACCCCGTAGAGAGGTCGTAGTTTCGATCTTTTGCCCGAGGGGCTGTTCGAGGGTCCTCCCGAAGGGCTGTCCGAGTTACCGTTCGAGTTTCGAGGGTCCTCCCGAAGGGCTGTCCTTGACATCGTCCGAGGGACTGTCCAACCGCCTCCCGAAGGGCTGTCCGACGAGGGAGTACATCCTCGCGGTTGGGAGGTTGTAAATCCTAGCTGCGGGGATCTGCACCGACGATCTACATCGACTCTTCTTCTGCTGCGCTACGAGTTGGTAATGATCAGATCAAACCCTGTATGCAGTCTCCATAGTGGTCCTGGGCGTGCTCGCTGTACCGAATTTTTTTGTTTTCTGTCGCATCCCCCTACAAGGAAAATATGGTTGTAAAAACTTTCATGTCACTAAATTACCTCTCTTTGTGCTAAAATTATTAATGCTCCATTCTTCCTATTTACATATTCTAGATATTGCTTGTCTTGATAATTTGTTTTCCTATAAAATGCCTATGCATAGGAAGTATGTTAGACTTAAATGTGTTTTTCACATGTTACATGATGCTCTCTTTGTGTTTCAATTATTATCTTTCATGAGAGCATCGTTGAAATCTCAAGCCTATCTTAATGGCTATAAAGAAAGAGCTTGTTGGGAGACAACCCAATAAACTTTTTATTTCTGTTCTTGTGTGTTTACACAATTATGCTACTGTTATGATTGTGTTTTTATGTTTTAATTAGTGTTTGTGCCAAGTAATGCCTTTGGGATGATTTGGAAGATAGTATAATTGATGTTGTTTGGAAAACAGAAAGTTTTGCATTCAGTGCTGGAATTTTCATTCTGTACTGGAACATCAGAAAAATCTGAAATTTTTACACAGTATTGGTATATGAAGTTCCCACGTTTTCCTAATTTTTCAGAATTTTTGGATCTACAGAAGTATATCTTTTAAATAGATCTTTACAGACTGTTCTGTTTTAGAAAGATTCTGTTTTTATTGCATAGTTTGCTTATTTTGACGAATCTATGGATCGTATCGGGGGTATGAGTCATGGAGAAGTTGGATTACAGTAGCATTATGCCAATATTAAATATGAATCAATTTACTACAGTACTTAAAATTAAAGATTTATTTGTTATACTAACGGATCTCACGAAGGTTTTGTTGAGTTTTGTGTGATTGAAGTTTTCAAGTTTTGGGTGAGATCATGATAGATGAAGGAATAAGGAGTGGCAAGAGCCTAAGCTTGGGGATGCCCACGGCACCCCAAGGTAATATTCAAGGAAGACTCAAGCGTCTAAGCTTGGGGATGCCCCGGAAGGCATCCCCTCTTTCTTCTACCAACTATCGGTAATTTTACTTGGAGCTATATTTTTATTCATCACATGATATGTGTTTTACTTGGAGTGTCGTGTATTATATGAGTCTTTGCTTTGTTTGCTTTTTAGTTTGTCACAATCATCTTGCTGGACACACCTATTTGAGAGAGCCACACGTTTATCATGATTTGTTAGAATACTCTATGTGCTTCCCTTAAATCTTTTGAGCTAGGCAGTTGCTCTAGTGCTTCACTTAAATCTTTTTGAGCACGGCGGTGGCTAGATTTTGAAGAAATATTTGAACTCTCGTGCTTCACTTATATTATTTTGAGAGTTGATAGATTTTGAATAAATATTTGAACTCTCATGCTTCACTTATATTATTTTGAGAGTTGATAAGATTAAAATTTTAAAGAAATATTTGAGCTCTCATACTTCACTTATATCTTTTTGAGAGTTGATAATAGTAATGGTAATTTGCACAAGATATGAATTTGGTCCCAAAGTGATGAATATTCAAGAGGGATACAATAAAAACTTTCATGATAGATCATTGGATATGATAAGTTTGATTCCTTGCAATAGTTTTGCGATATGGAGATGATAATATGTGAGACATGTTAGTGAGTAATTGTGATTTAGTAAGAAGATTGGTGTTAAGGTTTGTGATTCCCTATGCATGCACATAAAGTCAATAGTTATGCAACGAAATTATATCCTACTTATGGTGCATTATTAAGTGTTAGTTATGTTCAATGCATGTTTATGACCGTTTTCGCTTTTTGGTTGGTCGCTTCTCAATCTATTTGCTAGCCTTAATTTGTACTAAGCGGGAATGCTGCTTGTGCATCCAACTCCTTAAACCCAAGTTATGCCAAATGAGTCCACCATATCGACCTATATGCGGTATTTCCATGTCGTTCCAAGTAAATTTGCATGTGCCAACTCTAAATTTTTCAAAATAATTTTCCGTTTTGTGTGCCCATACCGCTCATGAAGCGGCAGGGGGTGGCCAATATTTTCCATGCTAGGTGTGTTATTCTCACGATGAGTGTTTATTCACTTGTCATTGCATGAGAGAGTGGCAGGTAATAGGGATGCCCAGTCCCGAAATGATTTTTTTAATATGATGATAATAATATATTCCTTGGAAAGTGTTGGTATGGAGGGCACCCGTGGATACGGCTAGCCATGGATTGTGAAAGAATGGTGGAAAGGAAATAAACTTTATTTTCTGTTTGGGAACCGCCTATAATGTGTCTAGCATGGAAGATATTGGGAATTCTCGGTCGTTTTCGTTGACATGAAAAGCATGCCTCTCAAAATAATATTAGCTCTCTAATTTAAGCTTTGAGCTCTGGCACATTTGCAAATCTCTGCTTCCCTCTGCGAAGGGCCTATCTATTTACTTTTATGCAATTTTTATTTTTATTTTGAGTCTCAATCTTCTCTTACAAAGCACCAACTAGAGAGCACTATTGTCATACTTGTGCATTGTGTGTAGCTAATATTGAGTGTGTTTCATGAATGGATCAATGATTGAGCATAATAGGCTAGGGATAACTTTCTTTAGCGTTGATATTTTGAAAGACATGGTTGCTTGTTAATATGCTTGAGTATTTATGTCTTCATGTCAAACTATAGACTATTGCTTTGAATCATTCAAGTCCAAATGTCCATGTTACAAAGAAAAGAATATATGATGAATATGATAGGTAGCATTCCACATCAAAAATTCTGTTTTTATCATTTACCTACTCGAGGACGAGCAGGAATTAAGCTTGGGGATGCTTGATACGTCTCCAACGTATCTATAATTTTTTATTGTTCCATGCTATTATAGTATCAATCTTGGATGTTTTTATATACATTTACAAGCAATTATATATCATTTTTTGGGACTAACCTATTAACTTAGTGCCCAATGCCAGTTGCTGTTTCTTGCCTGTTTTTGGTTTTCCAGAATATCAGTACCAAACAAAGTCCAAATGCCACGAGATTTTTTGGAGATTTTTTTCTAGACATAAGAGACACTAGAAGCTTCGGGAGAGGGCCAGAAGACAGAGGAGGTGGCCACGAGCCACCAGGGCGCGCCCCGGGGGGGTGGCGCGCCCGGGTGCCACGTGGGCCCACCTCTGCTCCGTTTGACCTAATTCCACCTCTATAAATTCTCTAAAATTGGGAAACCAACAGAGGAGTCCACGAAATACTTTTTCTGCCGCCGCAAGTTTCTGTTCTCGAGAAATCCCATCTGGAGGCCTTTTCCGGCACTCTGCCGGAGGGGGAATCAATCACGGAGGGGCTCTACATCATCCTTGCTGCCCTTCCGATGATGCATGAGTAGTTTACCACAGACCTTCGGGTCCATAGTTAGTAGCTAGATGGCTTCTTCTCTCTTTTTGATCTTCAATACAATGTTCTCCTCGATGTTCTTGGAGTTCTATCCGATGTAATCACTTTTTGCGGTGTGTTTGTTGGGATCCAATGAATTGTGAGTTTATGATCAGATTATCCATGAATATTATTTGAGTTTTCTCTGAACTCTTTTATGCATGATTGTTATAGCTTCGTATTTCTCTCCGATCTATTGATTTGGTTTGGCCAACTAGATTGATTTATCTTGCAATGGGAGAGGTGCTTTGTAATGGGTTCAATCTTGCGGTGATCAATCCCAGTGATAGAAAGGGACATGACACGTATGTATCATTGCTATTAAGGGTAAAAAGATGGGGTTTATTCATGCGTGAGTTTACTTTGTCTACATCATGTCATCTTGCTTAAGGCGTTACTCCGTTCTTCATGAACTTAATACACTAGATGCATGCTGGATAGCGGTCGATGTGTGGAGTAATAGTAGTAGATGCAGGCAGGAGTCGGTCTACTTGTCTCGGACGTGATGCCTATATACATGATCATTGCCTTGGATATCGTCATGATTATTTGCTTTTCTATCAATTGTCCAACAGTAATTTGTTCACCCGCCGTATGCTATTTTCAAGAGAGAAGCCTCTAGTGAAAACTATGGCCCCTAGGTCTACCTTAATCACATATTGAAAATCCTAAAAATACCTTGCTGCAATTTTACTTTATTTATTTTATTTTGTATTTTTGTTTGATCTATCTATCTATCACCATACAATTTAATCTTGCAATTAACCACCAAGGGATTGACAACCCCTTGTTCGCGTTGGGTGCGAGGATTTGTTGTTTTGTGTGCAGGTAGTGCTAACGAGTTGTTGAGTGATTCTCCTACTGGATTGATAACCTTGGTTTCGTAACTGAGGGAAATACTTATCTCTACTGTACTGCATCATCCCCTCCTCTTCGGGGAAATCCCAACGCAGCTCACAAGTAGCAGTATGCACCGTTGCGAAAGTTTGTCGTTTCGAAGCACCTCGTGATGATCGGGTGTGATAGACTCTACGTTCACATACAATGGGTGTAAGCCAGCTTTACACATGCGGAATACTTGGGTTAAACTTGATGAGCCTAGCATGTACAGACATGGCCTCGGAGCACGGAGGACCGAAAGGTCGAACATGAGTCATAGAGTAGATATGATCAACATGGAGATGTTCACCATTGATGACTGCCCCATCTCACGTGATGATCAGACATGGGTTAGTTGATTTGGATCATGTAACACTTAGACAACTTGAGGTATGTTGATTTAAGTGGGAGTTCTTTAGTAATTTGATTAACAGAACCAATTATCATGAACTTAGTCTGATTGTCTTTGCAAATTAATGTTGTAGATCAATGGCTCGCGTTGTAGCTCCCCTGAATTTTAATGCGTTCCTAGAGAAAGCTAAGTTGAAAGATGATGGAAGCAACTATGCGGACTGGGTCCGTAATTTGAGGATTATCCTCACTACTGCACAGAAAGTATATGTCCTTGATGCACCGCTTAGTGATGCACCCCCTCAAGCGTCGCCTGCAGATGTTATGAACGTCTGGCAGGCACATTTTGATGACTACTCGATAGTTCAGTGCACCATACTTTATGGCTTAGAACCGGGGCTCCAAAGACGTTTTGAGCACCACAGAGCATATGAGATGTTCCAGGAGCTAAAATTGGTATTTCAGGCTCACGCCCGGGTCGAGAGGTATGAAACCTCCGGCAAGTTCTTTAGCTGCAAGATGGAAGAGAACGGCTCCATTAGTGAGCACGTACTCAAGATGTCTTTGTACTTCAACCGCTTGAACCAGTTGGGAGTTAATCTTCCAGATGAAGTAATGATTGACAGAGTTCTCCAGTCACTGCCACCGAGCTACAAGAGCTTTGTGATGAACTATAACATGCAAGGGATGGAAAAGACGATCCCTGAGCTCTTCGTAATGCTTAAGGCCGCGGAGGTAGAAATCAAGAAAAAACATCAAGTGTTGATGGTCAACAAGACCACCAGTTTCAAGAAGAAAGGCAAGGGAAAGAAAGGGAACTTCAAGAAGAATGGCAAGCCAGTTGCCACTCCCGTGAAGAAACCCAAGGCTAGACCCAAACCTGAGACTGAGTGCTTCTATTGCAAGGGGAATGGTCACTGGAAGCGGAACTGCCCCAAGTACTTGGCAGATAAGAAGGCTGGCAACATCAACAAAGGAATATTTGATATACAAGTTATTGATGTGTACCTTACTAGTGCTCGTAGTAGCGCCTGGGTATTTGATACTGGCTCGGTTGCTAATATTTGTAACTCGAAACAGGAGCTGCGGAATAAACGGAGACTAGCTAAGGACGAGGTGACAATGCGCGTCAAAAATGGTTCCAAGGTTGATGTGATCGCCGTCGGCACGCTCCCTCTACGTTTACCTTCAGGATTAGTTTTGAACCTGAATAATTGTTATTTGGTGCCTGCGTTAAGCATGAACATTATATTTGGAACTTGTTTATTGCGAGACGGTTATTCATTTAAGTCAGAGAATAATGGTTGTTCTATTTATATGAATAATATCTTTTATAGTCATGCACCCTTGGTGAATGGTTTATTCTTGTTGAATCTCGATTGTAGTGATACACATGTTTATAATATTGATGCTAAAAGATGCAAAGTTAATGATGATAGTACCACATACTTGTGGCACTGCCGCTTAAGTCATATTGGTGTAAAGCGCATGAAGAAACTCCATGCTGATGGACTTTTGGAATCTCTTGATTATAAATCATTTGATACATGTGAACCATGCCTCATGGGCAAGATGACTAAGACCCCATTTTCCGGATCAATGGAGCGGGCAAGTGACTTGTTGGAAATAATACATACCGATGTATGCGGTCCGATGAGTGTTGAAGCACGCGGTGGATATCGTTATTTTCTTACCTTCACAGCTGATTTGAGTAGATATGGGTATATTTACTTAATGAAACACAAGTCTGAAACATTTGAAAAGTTCAAGGAGTTTCAGAGTGAAGTAGAGAATCATCGTAATAAGAAAATTAAATTTCTACGATCTGATCGTGGAGGTGAATATTTGAGCTACAAGTTTGGTATGCATTTAAGACAATGTGGAATTGTTTCACAGCTCACGCCACCTAGAACACCATGGCGTAATGGTGTGTCCGAATGTCGTAATCGTACTCTATTGGATATGGTGCGTTCTATGATGTCTCTTACCGATTTGCCACTATCGTTTTGGGGTTATGCATTAGAGACAGCCGCATTCACTTTAAACATGGCACCATCTAAATCCGTTGAGACGACACCGTATGAATTATGGTTTGGTAAGAAACCTAAGCTGTCATTTCTTAAATTTTGGGGATGCGATGCTTATGTCAAGAGGCTTCAGCCTGATAAGCTCGAACCCAAAGCGGAGAAGTGCATCTTCATAGGATACCCTAAAGAGACCATTGGGTATACCTTCTATCACAGATCCGAGGGCAAAATCTTTGTTGCTAAGAATGAGTCCTTTCTAGAGAAGGAGTTTCTCTCGAAAGAAGTGAGTGGGAGGAAAGTAGAACTTGATGAGGTAATTGTACCTTCTCCCAAATTGGAAAGTAGCACATCACAGAAAGAAGTTCCCGTGATGCCTACACCAGCCGGAGAGGAAGCTAATGATGATGATCATGAAACTTCGGATCAAGTTACTACTAAACTTCGTAGGTCGACCAAGGTACGTTCCGCACCAGAGTGGTACGGTAATCCTGTCCTGGAAGTCATGTTGTTAGACAACGGCGAACCTGCGAACTATGAAGAAGCAATGATGAGCCCGGATTCCGACAAATGTCTTGAGGCCATGAAATCCGAGATAGGATCCATGTATGAGAACAAAATATGGACTTTGGTGGACTTGCTCGATGACCGGCAGGCCATTGAAAACAAATGGATCTTTAAGAAGAAGACATATGCTGATGGTAATATCACCGTCTATAAAGCTCGACTTGTCGCAAAGGGTTTACGACAAGTTCAAGGGGTTGACTACGATGAGACCTTCTCACCCGTAGCGATGCTTAAGTCTGTTAGAATTATGTTAGCAATTGCCGCATTTTATGATTATGAAATCTGGTAGATGGACGTCAAAACATCGTTCCTTAATGGGTTTCTTAAGGAAGAGTTGTATATGATGCAACCAGAAGGTTTTGTCGATCCTAAGGATGCTAACAAAGTATGCAAGCTCCAGCGATCCATCTATGGACTGGTGCAAGCATCTCGGAGTTGGAATATACGCTTTGATGAGGTGATCAAAGCTTTTGGTTTTATACAAACTTACGGAGAAGCTTGTATTTACAAGAAAGTGAGTGGGAGCTCTGTAGCGTTTCTAATATTATATGTAGATGACATATTGTTGATTGGAAATTATATGGAATTTCTGGAAAGCATAAAAGGTTATTTGAACAAGAGTTTTTGAATCAAAGACCTGGGTGAAGCTGCTTACATATTGGGCATTAAAATCTATAGAGATAGATCAAGACACCTAATAGGACTTTCACAAAGCACATACCTTGATAAGATTTTGAAGAAGTTCAAAATGGACCAGTCGAAGAAAGGGTTCTTGCCTGTGTTGCAAGGTGTGAAGTTGAGTAAGACTCAAAGCCCGACCATGGCAGAAGAAAGGGAAAGGATGAAAGTCATCCCCTATGCCTCAGCCATAGGCTCTATAATGTATGCCATGCTGTGAACCAGACCTGATGTGTGCCTTGCCATAAGTCTGGCAGGGAGGTACCAAAGTGATCCAGGAGTAGATCACTGGACAGCGGTCAAGAATATCCTTAAGTACCTGAAGAGGACTAAGGACATGTTTCTCGTTTATGGAGGTGACGAAGAGCTCGTCGTAAAGGGTTACGTCGATGCTAGCTTCGACACAGATCCGGATGACTCTAAGTCTCAAACCGGATACGTATTTATATTGAATGGTGGAGCAGTCAGTTGGTGCAGTTCCAAGCAAAGCGTCGTAGCGGGATCTGCATGTGAAGCGGAGTATATAGCTGCTTCGGAAGCAGCGCAAGAAGGAGTCTGGATGAAGGAGTTCATATCTGATCTGGGAGTTATAACCAGTGCATCGGATCCAATGACTATGTTTTGTGACAACACTGGTGCTATTGCCATTGCCAAGGAGCCCAGGTTTCACAAGAAGACCAAGCACATCAAACGCCGCTTCAACTCAATCCGTGATTACATCAAGGAGGAAGACATAGAACTTTGCAAAGTACATACGGATCTGAATGTGGCAGACCCGTTGACTAAACCTCTTCCCCGAGCAAAACATGATCAGCACCAGGACTCCATGGGTGTTAGATTCATTACAATGTAAACTAGATTATTGACTCTAGTACAAGTGGGAGACTGTTGGAAATATGCCCTAGAGGCAATAATAAATTGGTTATTATCATATTTCCTTGTTCATGATAAATGCTTATTATTCATGCTAGAATTGTATTGACCGGAAACTTAAATACATGTGTGGATACATAAACAACACTGTGTCCCTAGTAAGCCTCTACTAGACTAGCTCGTTGATCAAAGATGGTTATGATTTTCTGACCATAGACAAGAGTTGTCATTTGATAATGGGATCACATCATTAGGAGAATGATGTGATGGACAGACCCAACCGTAAGCTTAGCATCAGATCGTTTAGTTATTTGCTGCAGCTTTCTTCATGTCAAGTATCTGTTCCTTAGACCATGAGATCATGTCACTCCCGGATACCAGAGGAATGCCTTGTGTGCTATCAAACGTCACTTCGTGGGCCCTCTCGGTAATACAACATCGTAAAGAGCTTGCAAGCAATGTGGCTAATGAGTTAGTCACGGGATCTTGTATTATGGAACGAGTAAAGAGACTTGCCGGCAACGAGATTGAACTAGGTATGGAGATACCGACGATCGAATCTCGGGCAAGTAACATATCGCCGGACAAAGGGAATTGTATACGGGATTAACTGAATCCTCGACATCGTGGTTCAACCGATAAAGATCTTCGTTGAATATGTAGGAATCAATATGGGCATCCAGGTCCCGCTGTTGGTTATTGACCGGAGAATTGTCTCGGTCATGTCTGCATGTTCCCGAACCCGTAGGGTCGCACGCTTAACGTTCGGTAGCGCTAGGGTAGTATTGAGATATTAATAGCGGAAAGTCCGAAGGTTGTTCGGAGTCCCAGATGGGATCCGGGATATCACGAAGAGCTCCGGAATAGTCCGGAGGTAAAGATTTATATATGGGAAGTCCTATTTTGGCTACCGGAAGAGTTCGGGAGTATGCCGGCAGTGTACCGGAATCACCGAAGAGATTCCGGGGGTCCACCTGCCCCGGGGACCCACATGGGCTGTAGGGGGCGCCCTGGCCTAGTTGGGCCAGGCGCACCAGCCCCTAGGAGGCCCATGCGGCTAGGGCTAAGGGGAAACCCTAGGTGGGAGGCGCCCCACCTGACTTGGGGGCCAAGTCTCCCCCTAGGGCCGCCGCCCCCTCCCTTGGAAGAGGGGCTAGGGCTGGCGCCCCCTTCCCCTCACCCCTATATATATTGGGGAGGGGAGCAGGGGGCTGCACCCTTTCCTCCTGGCGCCTCCCTCTCTCCTGTATACTCCTCCTCCACGTTTCGTCAGCGCTTGGCGAAGCCCAGCCGGAGTTCCACTGCTGCCACCACCATACCGCCGTGCTGGTTCCGATCTCATCTACCTCCTCCCCCTTGCTTGCTGGATCAAGAAGGAGAGGACGCCATCGAGCTAAACGTGTGCTAATCTCGGAGGTGCCGTCCGTTCGGCACTAGATCGGATTGGATCGCGATTGGATCGTGAAGGGTACGACTACATCAACCGCGTTACGATGCTAACGCTTTCGGTCTACAAGGGTATGTAGACACACTCCCCTCTCGTTGCAATGCATCTCCTAGATTAGATCTTGGGTGTTTGTAGGAAATTTTTGATTTTCATGCAACGTTCCCCATCAGCTCGCTGCGAGCACTACCCTCGGTTCGGTCGAGAGATCCTCAAATTCACTAATTAAGGATTACTCTTTGCAAAGATCATTTTCACCTTCTCAGGTTATGACAAGTGGCGCACTGCATGTCGCCGCTTGTTGCAACCTGAGAGTTTTCCTTTTTTTGTAGATTCGTTTATTCAAAACGTTTTATCTCTTAAATCATGCGTCCAAATCTCAAACCATTTTCATCGTTGGATTCCTCGCGTCAAGATCTTCAAAACTAGATCCTATGTTGATAGGTTTTGACAAACTTTTTTTCATGGAAAAACCAAATGAAAAAACCCGAACCAGGAACATGTTTTTTCCCTTTCCGAAGAGGCAGAGATGTGCCTCTCGCGGAAGCAAATCTGTGCCTCCACGAGAAGTAAATCTGTGCATCTCGCGAAAAAAAGAGAACACATTTTGTTTTCCTCTTCCGGGAGGCACGGTTGTGCCTCTTGCGTAAGAAAATACATGCCTCCACGAGAAGTAAATACGTGCCGCTCGCGGGAAGAAACACATTTTTTCCATTTCCGAGAGGCATTAGTGTCCCTCTCGCGGAAGCAAATCTGTGCCTCCACGAGAATTAAATCTGTGCCTCTTGCAGAAGAAAAAAAGCTTGTTTTTTACTTTTCTGAGAGGCATGACCGTGCCTCTCGCGGAAGCAAATCCGTGCCTCCACGAGAAGTAAATTTGTGCCTCTCGCGGAAGAAGATAAAACATTTTTTTCGTGCAATTTTTTTTTGATTTTTTTGCCCAAAACGTAAGAAAAACCAGGGAAAACCGAAAAAATCATCAAAAAACCAAAAATACGTACAAAAAATAAAAAAAACCCGGAGGAAGCGCCCAGCATGCGACACGTGACGGCAGCTGAGAGCACGCCAAGTGGCGCGCTCCCAGCTCACCAAAAGTGACCCTTGCGGGGGCTCCCCAAAATGTACTCCTTGATTAGTTACTCCCAGAGATCCTAATGAGTGCGCTAAACGCCCCATCGGCTTCGCAGCGCATAAGGCGCGCATGGGCCGTATTTCGGCCCAAAACGTCTATCACAAGACCTTTTTGGTCCAATTACCGACAAGTGTGTAACTAGCGCCGTAAGCGCTTGATAGGATTTGGTAGTAGGGTCGTACGAGCGGTGGGCAGGCCCCATTACCTTCAGCCGCTGACTTTTGTCAGCGACCTGATTGATAGCACTTCGGCTGTGTGGAGAGATGATAAGTTGCAGCAATATTTTCTCCCCTCCAATGCTCAGGCTATAAAGAACATTCCCCTTTGCACAACTCCATTGACAGGTTTCTGGGCATGGCAATTTGAAAAGAAAGGAGAGTTTTCTATTAGATCAGCATACCGCATGTTGGTCTGTATAAGAAATTGCAGGGAGGATTTGTTGGGTCAGAGAGGAGCTACTTCTAATGACGCGGCAGAAGAGAAGAGTTGGAAATCTTTATGGAACACCTAGGTTCCTGGTAAGATCCGAACCTTCCTTTGGAGGTTGGCAAAACACTCACTTCTGTCGGAGGATGTGCGTCACCATAGGAAGATGCGCGACACGGATATTTGTCAAATTTGTGGTGGTGCTGATTCTTGGAGGCATTCTTTGATAGACTGCACTGCTGCGAGGTGTGTTTGGGCATTGGGCGACGAAGAATTGACTGGTCACATTGTTGAGTCACATGAACCATATGCGAAGCTTTGGCTCTTTAACATGATGGAATCGTTATCGCATGCGGACTTCGTGAAGATGACCGTGACCCTTTGGGCAGTGTGGACATCACGAAGAAAAGCAATACATGAGGCCATTTACCAATGTCCGATGTCAACTCACCTCTTCGTAGAAAGATTCATGAGTGAGTTGGATGGCCTGAGAAAGATCACCAGTACCACCATGCCGAGGAGATGCGCTCATGCGATCAACACATCAAATGCTTGGAAGCCTCCTCCAAACGGCCACGCAAAGATTTATGTAGATGGTGGACTGTCTCATGATGGTTGTGTGGGTGCAGCTGCGGCAGAGTGCAGAGATGAACAAGGTAATTACCTCGGATCTTCAGCGATCGTTCTACCCGGAGTGAATAATCCAACAAGTCTTGAAGCCATAGCATGTCGTTTGGCCTTGGCACTAGTTGCTGATTTGTCTTTGAGTCATCTGGTGGTTGCGTGCGATTGCAAACCGATTGTGGACGATATCAAAAAAGGGTTAGGAGGCCCCCATATCACAATTGTGAAGGAGATAGATATAAGGAGAGCAAGTTTTGTTAGCTGTAATTTATGTTTGAAGGCCGATCTTCGAACCAGGAGGCACACAATCTTGTAAAATTTTCTGTTTTGCTTCCGCAGGGTCGCCACTTGTGGCTTCTACATCCACATGACCCCCTTTGTATCCCGATGAATTTTGCTTCAAATTAATAAAGTGTCGGGATCCCTAAAAAAAATGTAGCATAGCCTAGTACGTATGATTTTTTCTTTTGCCTTTTTTCCATCTACTACATTAAAAAAACCTAAAATTGTACAAAATTGAAAAAATGTTTAAAAATCTTCATGAGTTTGAAAAATTATTTTCGGTTTTGAAAAATATTCACGAATTAATGTCCGTGAATTCAATAAAATGGTGAATACAATTCAGCTCAAAAAAAATTGTGAATACAAAAAATGTTATAAATTCAAAAATGTTGTGAATTCAAAAAATTATCATGAATTTATAAAAAATCATGAAACAGATAAAATGTTCTTGGACTAAAAAAACTATTCATGAATTCAAAAAAAGTTTGTGAATTTAATAAGTATTCATGAAAATGTAAAAAAATGCAAATTCAAAAGAATTTTGTGAACACATAAAATGTTAGATATTAATTTTTTGGGGAATTTAAAAAATCATCACGAAAATTAAATGTTATTGAATTGAAAAATAGTTCATGAATTGGAAAGAATGTTCATGATTTCAAAAAATGTTCATGAGTTTGAAAACATTTTAACATTTAATAATATTCACGAATTAAAAAAATACAAAAAAATATTAGAAATTTTATATAAAGTTTATAAATTTTAAAAAAAGTTCTTGAAAATTCAAAAAACATTTGCTAAAAATACGAAAATGTGCATTTGGAAAATAGAATGTAATGAAAAGGAAGAAAAGAAAATTACAAAATAAAACCGCAAACAAAATGAAAAAAAAGGGTAACCAACAGGAAAAAGAAAGAAGAAAAACTTTCCCGGGATCTTTCCAAAACTGGCTGGGAAACTTCACAAAACCGCTTGTTTCCAAAACTGGCCGGCCCATACCCGAGATCACGTCGGTGGTCGATGTGATACATATCGCATTGTGCGATACATATCAGTTGCATATGGGTTTGGCATCGGGCTCGGCCATTGTTGAATAAACATGGTGATTATCTGTTCCCAAAAAACATGTTGATTATTTTTAAAATAGACTCTTTTTTGTGAGGGGCTTGTAAAATTGACTCATCTTCTCCCAACAGAAAATAGAAAATAAAGGGGACCTGTCTTTTGTTCTTTGTTTTTGAGATAGCTCATCATTCCTGCAGAATGGTGAGAGGAGACTTGTCTGAAAACTAATGTTACACTCTGTGAGAAGCCAAAGTGATTTGCTTGCAATGACTAATGGCGAGGTTGATTATTGGCTTCCGGTGGAACCTTTCGCCATTGAATCTTAGCTCTATTTTTCCTCGCAAAAAAAGAATCTTAGCTCTATTTCTTGAGTGAATTCCAATTTATTTATTTATTGAGTCAGGGTGAATCCCAATTTGGCATATAAAGGACAGGCTCATTTCAATCCATGGCCCAAGAATGAATCGAAGCCGTAGAAAGCAGCACACAAATTCATGATGGAGAAACTATTCATGACGTACGGGGTCCCTCGTTGGGACTGATTTTCGTATTCTTTCGGTGATAACCTTTCTGAACAACTTCCGATGATAAAACATTTACGTCCTCAACTTTTTTTTTGGACCTGTACGTCCTCAACTTTTAACTAGTCTACCAACAAAAAATTACAATTCACTTTGCTTTTAGTGAAAAGATAAAGTCGTGACGGTTGGTTGAAAAGAAATATTTCCATTCTACTTTTATAAGACTAGACAAAGCCGCACACGAGCCACATGTTAGTCAAGTTGATGTTTCATTTTGCATCTTCTCTTTCCATTCTTCTGCTAGCTTTTTCCATCTTTCACTTTCAACTTTCTTGCAGAACAAGAATAAGGTATGTGATATTAAAAAGGCAAAGTTGAATCATTATTCAGCATCACCAACTCTAGCCGATCCCCTGAAAATAGAGGAGGATCCGGCCGAGTAAACCTTCGTAGAGTATATTTACTCCACTAAGTTTTGGCCGGACCTAACCGATCCTCTAAATATAACGGAGTAATTTTTTTATTTGCATTTCATTTTCGGCCACCGAAACAAAATTCATTGTTGTTTTATTTCATTGAACGATATTTTGATACATTGGACTACATAATTCACCAATTCTTCGCTACGAGAACGAAACCAAAGAAAACAAGAACCACAATTAGACACTTTAATAGATATCCAACTTCCATAACTGCTCCCACTAGTTGGATTAATATTTTCTCTATGTTTTCATTGTTGATTCTCTCTATTGGCTTCTCGAGCTTGCACACTTCTTTCTTCTTCGGTTCTGACGAATTAAATATTGTGTCGCATCTAGTCTCATCTCTAGTCTCTACTCTAGCAAGGAGTGCACGAACATCTATCAAATTTCTCGCTATCAATAGGTCGATGTAATCTTCTTCCCAATAACAAAACTTGCATCCATCCTCACTCTGTGCATTCGGTTTATTCGGTTTACATGGTTCGGTTTATACGGTTTACATGGTTCGGTTTATATGGTTTTTCGGTTTGTACGGTATTAATACTTTGGTAAATACGGTATGAAATTAAAATACGGTTCGGTTTCGGTATATACCAAAATATTTCGGTATGGTTTCGGTATATACCATAATAACCAAAGTTGACGCGAATTTGAAAATGACGTAATAACAATTTGCAAATTTATGACTCAAAACATATACTATTTTACATAAATAGTACATAAGTATATGTATAAGTATATTTGCATGCACGGATTCATACTTTGATGGTTATGGACGTCCTTAGCATTTTTTATGAGAAAAATGACTATGTTACAAGAAAAATGTACGTGCTTGGTAGGAAATTTGGCTCATGTACAAGAAAAATGACAACTTGTATGGTTGTTCGCCTCAAGAAATATAAATATATATTTTAATTCGGTTTATTCGGTTAACCGTTCGTTTTTTCGGTATATACCATAAAAACCAAAGTTCAAAACGGTATGAAAAGTTCATACCATACCGAAACCAGAAACTATAAAAACCATAAAATTGGTTCGGTTCGGTTTATTTTCGGTATGGTTTTTCGGTTCAGTTTCAAAATGCACAGAGTGAATCCATCCTACATACAAATTTGAGCAAACAATGAGCTACAAATTGCGCCGAATCCGATGAACAAGCGAATCAAAACAAGCACTCACCCCATCTCTTTTACACTTGAAGAACACCCATCCGGGGTGCTCCGGCATGGTTGACACTCGACGCATCACCTGCCGCGGGCAGTCGTCGCACCTTATGACCGGCAACGGGGAGCCAACGAGCTGCTGCGCCAGTGCCGACCCCGGCCAACGGTTGGGCGTGTCTTTGCCGGCGAACCGCCGACGAGGGAGATCCGAGCGGCTAGAGGAGGAGGCCATACCTGCATGCGGCGCAGAGGCGTTGTCGGGGCTGTGGTTCGGCACCCGACCACTCCATGACAAAGGCGCCGTCGTCGTCGGCAGCCATAGATCTGTCGATTCTGCGCCGGCGACGGTGCGAGAGAGGCTCAAATTCGGGTGGGCGAGGACCGCGGCGGGGCCTACGAAGCGTCCACGGTGGCGGGTGGTGGCCGGCGGGGGCAGGAAGGATGGCGCCGGCGGCGATGCGGCACGGGAGTGGGGTGGGTGAGGCAACGAGGGGGAGAGAATTTTTTTCCTCCAGCGGTGGGCGGCCGAGTAAATATAGGCACCGGATAGGAGGTGGAGTAAAAAATTACTCCTCTATTCAGTTTAGGGGATCGGCTAGGTGCCGGTTAGAGGTGTAAAACCGAAATTTTACTCCTCTAACGCCGGATAGGGGATTGGCTAGAATTGGCCTAAGAACATGTAAAACAACCCTAGTTAACGAGGATATGGCATCCGAGCCTCGCCAACTAGGCAAGGGGCGGGCGCACCATCTTTGGATGGGCCGAGCCAACCACTTAGGCAAGGGCTCCAACCGGTTGTCACACCATCCAAAGGGGCATGACAACGGACATCTATCGGTGTACGACATGGCCCGGTCCAATCTGGTGACACAAGCCCATCTTAGTCTGGCCTGAGCCATGTAACTCTATCATGACCGGGTATATAAGGCGAGCTGGGACATTCTCTGCGGGAGGGGGTCTAACACATGAGTCATCAAATGACTCATTTTAGTTCGTATGTAGCCTATAATGAAATATCCAAAACATATTAGGGCATGGCCAACGGTATGCTTCAAACGTGTTGCCCCACTGTCAACTAGGCTCGGATGCCGGCGTGGAGCAAGTGTAGTAGCTTCGCAGTGTGCCAGAGTGGCCTGCGGGAGAAGTCGCTGCTCCATGAGAGAGAGAAGAAAAAAAGAAGAGGGAGAGAAAAAAAGGAGGTGAGAGATGGCGCTGGATGCATTGTTGGGAGGAGGAAGATGACGACACTGACACTGGGCCCCATACTACTGATTGTTTGAGCTACATGCGTTGTGTGAATGCCTTATTTCTTTCTATCTAGCTGGATGGGCTGGATTAGCACCTAGGTGCTGCTACTATGGTACATGCCCTTACATTTGTGAACTTTGATTTTAAATTTGTAATACACAAAGGCTGAGAAAAGGAGCATGAGACAAACATGCCGCCCAGGAAGGTTTGTGCGAACAAACGTTTGTTGTCACGTTTTTATTTAGCGGCTTTGCTAAAGCACATCTAGATGTGTCCTAAGTATTGCACATCTAAGTCCTATATCACTGATATTGCGCGGAGATTCATGCGGGTATTTTTAATTTTTTTTTCTTTTTTATGTTTGATTGAGTCACTTAGATGTGTGATAACTAGCGTACATAGATCGATCTATATGCACAGGCCAACACACATACTCCTAATTAGCAGCAACCCTGTCGCGTGTAAACACCTGTGTCATCGGAGACGACCCGGTGGTGGAAGCACGACCAAGCATTCATTCTCTCACGTCCGCTGGCGCAAAGACCTACACTACTGTTTGGTTTGGTTTGGTCGAGTCCACCACGAAATCGGGTCAAGCGCTCGCTAGCCAACTCACCAACCTTCCTTCAGGCCGGTCGCCGTACACCACCACCAGGTCCGTGCGTCCCGTCCACCACCGTACATATAACTATCGAAATCAAATCAAAATTCAGTCGCGAAAAGAAAATCAACCAGGAGGAACCCGACAACGGAAATGGTAGCAGACGAGCGGATGCACCAGAGACGAGGCTGCGTGGAACGTGGAATTCCAACGCCAACGCCAACCCCAACCGAGAATACGGTCAGGTCGCCGGTGCGCCGTGACGACGTCGACCCGCCCATGATTCCACGTCGCGAAGCTCCCTCGAAACCCGCGCGCGCGCGCACGACAATTCCATCACTTTCACAAGGCACGAACCGGCGACCGCTCGGTCGGTCGGTCCGGCGTTTCCACCACGCCTCCCTGCTTCCGGGAACCTTCCTCGTTCCGGGCTTTCTTCCCAAGTCCCGGCCGTCGCCCCCCTTCCAACTTCTTTCCCGCCTTCTCGCGAGGCTACCCGGGACTATATATGCCAGCCTTCGGGCTCGGCAAATAGCATCCAGGACGCAGCGAGTATTCTCATCTCAGACTCAGAGGCAAGCAAGAAGCACCAAGGCAGCAAGAGCAGAGGAAACAGGCACAGACAGAGGACATGGACATGGAGATGACAGCGTCTTCCTCGGCGCCGGGCGCGTCCTATTTCAGCCTCAACTTCTCCATGGCGCAGACCCTGGTGACCATCTCCATCAACGTCATCCTCGTCTGGCTCTCCGCCCTTGTCAAGTCCTCCTCCTCCTCCTCTTCCTCCTCCGCCAGCCGCCGCTCGGCCGGCCCCGCGCCGGAGCCGGAGCCAGCGCAGCCTGGGCCGGCAAGTGGCGCCTCCGAGGTCGACCTGGACGTGGTTCTCGGGGTGATGGGCGCGGGCGGCGCCGCCTCGATCGCGTTCGAGGACGCGGCAGCACTATTCGAGGAGGAGGATGCGACCGTGGAGGAGGCAGCGGCGGCGTTCCGCGTCTTCGACCGCAACGGCGACGGGTTCGTCGACGCCGGCGAGCTCGGGAGCGTGCTGAGGTCGCTCGGGTTCACCGCCGGCGTCGCGGCCGTGGAATGCCAGCGCATGATCGACGCCTATGACGAGAACAAGGACGGCCGGATGGACTTCCAGGAGTTCCTCAACTTCATGGAGAGGAGCAGCTCGTGAAGTGGCCGCCGGCGTCCGATGACCGATGCATAATTTGCTCAATTCATTTGTTCGTTCGTTCTGCTTACTTGTCCTTTTTTCCCGGCCCGAATGGAGCCGAATGGTGCACCGTGCACACAATCTCGTGTGTATTAAACCCGAATATTACTCCCTCTGTCCCATAATATAAGAGCGCTCTTATATTATGGGACAAAGAGAGTAGAAAACAAAATATTAGTCTCCTTGTCAAATGGCGATGGAAGCTTGAGACTCAAGAGGCGCTCTTGCTGCAAATTACTAAAGCTAAATATTTTAGACTTAATTAAAACTTTCACGTCGATAAAACCTAGGGTTGTTGTTGATTCCCCTTGTTGGGAATCCATCATGAAAGTTAAAGATCTGTATATGATTGGGCGCTGCAGAGAGGCGATATTGCTATATATGGAAATACGTTGTCATTGACAATAAAACTTTGGTGAAATTATCCTAATCTTTGTAACATTTGTCACGGTGAGGGACGTATTGGCAATGATTTGGTAAATATAAACCCTACTCTAGCTTTTCGTCGCATATTGTCATTACTTAGGCAGTGGGGGAGATGACATATAAGGTTGCATCTTTGCCTAGAAATGATGAAATAGATAAGATTTTCTGGTTCATAGGCAAGAAAGGTGAGTTCGCCACCAAGTCGATGTACAAATAGATGTTTATGGTGCTAACTATAAATGTATATGGATTCGCAAAAAAAACTATAAATGTATATGAGAAGCTAGAATCCCTTAAATATTCTGATTTTCTTGTGTCAACTTTTTCAAAATGTTGTGCTAACTAGAGAAGCTACGAGGAAGAAAAAATGCCCTGGTAATCCAATTTGTTCGTTTTGTGACCAGATTGAAACTACACAACACTTGTTTTTCTGTTGCTAGAGTTGTTTGGCGAACAATAGGTTTGATATTTGGCACTGAATGTTATCCCAATAGTATTAGGCAATTCTAGGCATGGTGCTATTTGTTTTTCCCCGCTGTAGAGAATTTCTACATTGTGTGTTTGGCTGCTATTTGTTGGGCCATCTGGTTGTCGTGCAAGAAAGCAATCTATGCGAAGAAATTGGTCAAGTCTCCATTTGAAATTGTCTTTGCCGCCTGCTCTCTTTTATTCTACTGAGCAAGTCTCTAGAAGCTGACAACGCGACACAACTGAGGGCGAGCGCAGAGATGCTCAAGATCAACGCCACCATGTTACGCTTCTACCAAGGATCTATTCAAGGCACATGCGGCTGATGGGGACGCTTACTGATCGAAGCTGAAGTTGCCAAGATAGAGATGTAGCTGTTTTTTTTTGTTGATGATTCTATTTTGTTGCTCAATATTCCTTACTGTGTCTTGGGGGTCATTGTGAAAACCAGATGTTGTCTTTTGTTGGTCCTCCTGGATTCTTTGTCTAGGTTTAGTGCTATCAGGTTTTTGCATCGTAGTGCATGAGTCGATTGCGGATGTGCACAACTGGGCTTTCTCCACATGTATCCCTTGATGTTCGAACTGCTTGTATTTTCGTTATGGCAAAGTAATGAAAAGGGGCAAGCCCAGTTCAAAAAAAAAAAGGAGATAAATCGAGGGAAGAGTTCAAACACAAGTTCTCAAACTGAGTTATATATAAGAATTCGTCCCGTAAAGAAAGAACCCGTCCACCACAATATATATCTCATTTTCCGTTTATAATATTCTGGTCTCCTTTTTATCGTATGGCTAAAGTTGTTTCCTTCTTTTGTTGGCTTATGCGGAAATTATATGTACTACTTTTTGGTAATACTGGAAATTTCAACAACCCGGCGTATTTTCTTCAACAACATACCACTCAACAAGTGAATTATCTTTGCCGTGATCCCAAACATCATGGCCCGACTCTATTTACATCGCACATAATTGAAATGAGTTTGGACTCAAACTTCCGGCAATGTCTCAAAGCATGCTACTGCGGGATATGTTATACCATTAAGCACAGTAAAACTGAACCACTTTGCTGCCCTCTCACACCCTTTGCCTTTTCGTCCGTTGGATCGCGTGGTCTGGTCGTCGTTGGCCATCCGATCGCTAACTGGCGGATCTGTCCTCGAGGGAAGCTACTCCCGTAGAAAAATCTGAGCATCCTGGTTAATCGGGCCTGGCACCCGACTAAAGCCCATTAAGCATTCTCTTATCGCAGGCACGATCCAGAGCCTGCCCTCGACATAAAAACAAAAGAGAAAAATTCACTGTAGGTCCTTAAACTTGAGCCGGTGGTCACTTTAGTCCCCTAAGTTCAAAATACCCGAAATACGATCCCTAAACTTGTTCTAGGGGTTCACATATGGTTCCAAATACGATTTTGTCTATGTATCTGCTGATTTGGCGCTGGTCCACTGGTTCCACTTGGCGTTGACCGACCACGTCGTCGCAACAGCTGGAATACGCAGGAACTCGAGGGTTTTTTTGCAAAATTGCATGCTGCCAGCACCGCCGCGGCTGTCTCCTCGTCGCTGATCGCGGACATCACCACCTCGGCCACGCCGGCTTCCACCAACTTCCCGACGTTCTCCCTCTCGCCTGCACTTAGGTAGGATCAATGCATGATCGACAAGGAAGTCGGTGGCGTCGGGGCCGTTGAAGCCGTCCTACATGCCGATGAACACCTAGCCCCGCTCCTCCGACATGACGACGTGGACGCGGTCCTTGCCGGCCTTCCCCTGCACCCACTGCAACCCATTGGAGTCCCCTCCACATGCGGTGATGGCCACAGCGGCGTCGGGTGAGCCAAGATCCTGGTGGCCCTGGAACCGGTCGGTATGGGCGAGCAGCGCGCGTGTGAAGTTGCAGATGCTACGGCCGCCATGCGGGAGGCTCCGTCACAGCGCAGACACAGCGCCACCCCCACCCATCCGCCCCGAGGCGACCGCGCCGGGGAGCGGGCCGGAGAGGGGCGCAGCGTCGAGGGGACCGGAGAGGAAGCCGCGCTCGATGGGCCCGGAGAGGAAGCCACCAGAGAAGGGCGCGGAGATGGGGCCGGACGGGAAGCGTGGGTTGGGCTGCAGCGGGACGGCGGCGAAGGACTCGGAGCTCTCGAAGCCGGAGGAGGCCATGGAGTCGTCGGGGAGCAGTAGGAGCGCGAAGGTGGAGAGTGGCGTGGAGACGTTGGCGCGCTCGACGCGCTCCCTGTCAGTTCCCCGCGCACGCCATCCGTCGCTTCCCGCACAAGGAGCTCGCGCACGATCAACCACCCGTTCGTCTGGTTCGAGTCGGTGATGCTCGACATGCCCAGCGCGGGCGCCGCCGCCTGCTTTGCCACGACGAGGTCTGCGAGCTTGGCTATGCTCTGCTCCTTCCTCCGCAGCTCCTTCTTGGACATCTCCAGCTCCATCGTCGCCGCTAACAAGCTCTGCTTCAACTCCTCCATGCTCTGCAAATTCCACAACCAAAAATCAACATTTTGATGCAACCAAATCAACGCCGCCGGCCAGCTCTACTGGGTGCACGCCTGGACCGCCGGGCCCGATGGGGTGATCACCCAGCTCAGGGAGTACTTCAACACCGACCTCACCGTCACACGCCTCTCCGTAGCGGCGGCCACCAAGAACGCCAGCGCAGGCTCTCCTACTCACTCCTCCTCTTCATTTCTTAGCATCACCCTTTAATGAGAAAGGAAACAACTTAAGGATGTAATAATAACGAATCTTTTCCTGATGAGCAAATAGGTTGGCTATATATGGGAGAGGTAGCAAACTTAGGGTCATATTTCATTCTCTCCCTCATAGATTTTTCTTTCAACTCAGCAAGCAATTTTCTAACCTCATCTCTATCATTACAAGCAAGAATAGCCCTAACTGTCTCTCTATCAAAAACATAACCATCAGATGGCTCAGGCATTTCAACTCTAGTAGGAGAGCTAGGCATAATAGGTGAATCATAATTTTCAAAAGTTTCAACATTTTCAGTTCCTTTAGCTTTAGCAATTTGTTCATCAAGAAATTCACCAAGTGGCACAGTATTATCAAGCATAGTACTAGCATCATCAATAGTTTCATTCATAGCAGAAGTAGTATCATCAATAACTTACGACATATCAGAATGAATAGTAGGTGGTGGTGTCGCAAGCCTACTCAAAACAGAAGGTGAATCAAGTGCGGAGCTAGATGGCAGTTCCTTACCTCCCCTCGTCTTAGAGGGAACGATCTTGGTCTTAGCGTCTTTCAGATTCTTCATAGTGATCAACAGATATAAATCCCAAGTGACTCAACAGAGAGCTATGCTCCCCGGCAACGGCACAAGAAAAAGGTCTTGATAACCCACAAGTATAGGGGATCGCAACAGTTTTCGCGGGTAGTATTTCACCAAGATTATTGATTCGACACAGGGGGAGCCAAAGAATATTTGCGAGTATTAGCAGTTGAGTTGTCAATTCAACCACACCTGGAGAACTAAATATCTGCAGCAAAGTGTTTAGTAGCACAGTAGTATGATAGTTTCAATAGCAGTAGCAACAGTAACAGAGACAGTAACAGTAGCAGTTTTGTAGTGATTGTAACAGCAGCTGTAGCGAAAGTAACTTAGCAAAGATAAATATGCGAAAAGCGTAGGCATTGGATCGGTGATGGATAATTATGTTGGGTGACATTCATCATATAACAGTCACAACCTAGGGCGATACACAATAGCTCCAATTCATCAATGTAATGTAGGCATGTATTCCGTATATAGTCATACATGCTTATAGTAAGAACTTGCATGACATCTTTTGTCCTACCCTCCCGTGGCAGCGGGGTCCATAAGGAAATCTAAGGGATATTAAGGCCTCCTTTTAATAGAGAACCGGAACAAAGCATTAACACATAGTGAATACATGAACTCCTCAAACTACGGTAATCACCAGAAAGAATCCCAATTATTGTCACCTTGGGGTATGCGGATCATAACACGTAATAGGTGCATACAACTTGCAAGATAGGATCAAGAACTCAAATATATTCATGAAAACATAGAGGGTTCAGATCTGAAATCATGGCACTCGGGCCCTAGTGACAAGCATTAAGCATAGCAAAGTCATAGCAACATCAATCTCAGAACATAGTGGATACTAGGGATCAAAGCCCTAACAAATTGACTCGATTACATGATAAATCTCATCCAACCCATCACCGTCCAGCCTATGGAGAAATTACTCACACACAATGGTGAGCATCATGAAAATGGTGATGGAGGATGGTTGATGATGATGACGGTGTCGAATCCCCCTCTCCGGAGCCCCGAACGGACTCCAGATCAGCCCTCCCGATGAAGAACAGGAGGTGGCGGCAGCTCCGTATCGTAGAACGCGATGAAACTTCTTTTCAGAATTTTTCTCTCCATGAATAGGTACTTATAGCGTTGGAATTAGGGTAAACGGAGCTGCCAGGGCCCCACAAGCCTGGGGGGCGCGCCCCCCTGAGCTTGTGGCTCCTGGGTGGCCCCCCTCCAGTAGATCTTTTCACCAGTATTTTTTATATATTCGGAAATAATTCTCCGTAAATTTTCAGGTCCATCCGAGAACTTTTATTTCTGCACAAAAATAACACCATGGCAATTCTGCTGAAAACAATGTCAGTCCGGGTTAGTTTCATTCAAATCATGCAAATTAGAGTCGAAAACCAGAGCAAAAGTGTTTGGAAAAGTAGATACGTTTGGGACGTATCACCTGTCATGTCGATTAAATAAACCTTGAAATCCTTGTTTTGAAAATTTGGAGAATGATGTTTTTTTGTTATTTGTTGTTTTGAAAAATCGGAGAATGATCGAGATCTGTGGGCCCACACGTTCTATCCTTTGACCCACAACGTACGAGAAGGGTTTGACCATGACGGGTTCCTCTTGGTATAGGTCATGGTGGCATGTCAGACCAAATTAAGTTTGGGAACATGTGTTGGATTCCCTCCCGCCGGCTCGAAGTTGGGGAACCGACATCATACATCTTAAACCTGGCTTCCTGGTGGTACGGTGTTCAATTTGTAACGCAGTTGGTGCCCCATCGAAGTTGTGCATTGGGGATTTGAACACACCACACACCACCCATACATATATTTGGGCCGCATGCAGGGTATAGGGTCTTTTGATCGACCCCGACTCCCTTGTGTGGTTTTCAACGACACGCCTATCTGTGGGCTCCTGGTCTATATATATCATCCCTTTAGCCGACAATGAGGGGGTTTGGCCATAAATGTATTCCTCCTGGTTCGTGTTACGGCGGGTCATGGTGACACGTTTGAGCAAAGTTCGAGCTCATGCATTCCCAGGATTCCCTCCCACACGCTCGAAATGGTGGGTTGGACCGACACCCTACGTACGTTGTCCTTAATTACCTAGCTTTCATGGGGGTTGTCCGTTTCGTGAGGTAGGTGCCACATCAAAATTGTACATTATTGGGTATTTAAAACACATCACCCCTTCCAATGTACATCAATTTGGGCCCCATGCAGGTGGTGCTAGTTTTGTGGCCCCTCTCGTGCGGTTTATGATGATGATCCAATCTATGGGACCGAGCGGTCTATTATATCCTTTTTGACCGACAACAACAGTGGTCGTTTGACCAGGATAGATTCACTTGGCCCGTCTTATGGTAGGTCATGGTGACATGCATGTCCGACTAAAGTATGAGTACGTGCACGCGTCCCGCCGACATGAAGTGGGGGTGGGGCAGGCACCCAGCTACGACCTTAACCTGTCATTATAGATATCCAAGGGGGCTTTCCGGTTTGTGAGGCAGGTGCCACATCAAAGTTGTGCATTGATACGTCTCCAACGTATCTATAATTTTTGATTGTTCCATGCTATTATAGTATCAATCTTAGATGTTTTATATACATTTTCAAGCAATTATCTATCAATTTTTTGGGACTAACCTATTAACTTAGTGCCCAGTTGTGGCACCCCGGCTCAGAGGACCGGTTTACCTTGTGTTCCCAACCCAGAGATCATGTCTTCTGGAAACACACAACAACTTGGAACAGAACATAACTGATCTTTATTGATATAATACAGGTACAAGCTTGGATATTACATAGGATGGTGAGGCCAGGAGCACTACCCGTGCTATGACAGTATCTACATTATTTATGGAACACCTCAAGGGCCTCAATACTGGTGGAAAATACTACAGCGTAGCGGAACATCGGGTGAGACACTCCATCCCATAGGGACACTGCTGGGACACGACCTAGTTAGCGTAGCACGAACCATCGGGACCTCCGTCCTCGGCTTCTCCTGCATCTGGCATGATACGCCAGGTGAGTACTTGGAGTGTACTCGCAAGCTCACAACAACCAAAACAGTGCAGCAAACAACAACATGGTAATGACTAGGTTAAATGCTTAAGGAACAGGCATGCTTTTAAGATGTTCACTTACTGTTACCAACTTACTCTCTTCCGGGTTCATACCATGACCCCCGGAGCACTCGTGACCCATCGGTCACTTCTGAGCATAAGACAAGTTCTTCCATCATTATTACTGTTGACCACATAGTGTGACCTAGTGCGGACTATGTCCAATACCGTGGACGCGGCTATTCGAATAGATTCTTACACTCTGCAGAGGTTGCGCACTTTACCCACACCATGGACATTCGTCCAACGAAACTTGCCTAACCCGTGACCCTTCTATCGTACCACCGACAATCATCCCCCGTCCGAGTCATGCCCTGGGTGGCCCCTGTGTCACTCCTGACACCTGCCACCGTCGTGGCCAACTAAACTGTCCCAAACGGGGATGCCGGCAAATCACATAACCTGGGCTCACAAGATTATCGTCGTCTACCTGATCAGGGTAGCACGCACGCATAACCTTCCCTCTTTGGTGGTACCGTAAAAGAGCACGCAGTTAGACCAAGTCAAGGCCGTCCCATTCCGGCAGATGTGGCTGCACGGGTAAGTCCGGGTCGGTGGCACTTGATCAACCATCAAATTTAGATTTAGTGAATAACACAATATGCATCAGACAAAGTTAACTTCTCATGCTAGATAATGTTTGCCATGACATGGAACAATATGAACTAGGTCATTTTTATATTGGATTAAATGCAAAAGAATTTAATATAAAACCAATACTATTGTAATGCCTTATGCAATGGATGATGTGGCTTGCCTTGCTCAAGTGGGGTGTCAACAAACTCCTAGTCTTCAGTACCAAAGTAATTTCCCTCTGAAAATATTTTTAAATGGCAAAGGAAAATGCCACATAAAGCCTTTCTGGTTGCCAAAATTTCTGTACATATGATAAAAATACCAAATTTGGCCCGAAAATAAAGGGGCACAATACAAAACTTTTGCAAAAAGAATCAATTGATTTGGACTTGTGGTTTAAAAGTAATGGCTGGTCAAAGTTTCTGGTCAAACTGGATTAAAATGAATTTAAATAGAAAATCAGAAATACCTCCAGCGGCCACGTCGAAGACGTATTCCCAGAATACGCTTCCACTCGCGTACCGCTTCGGGCGCGATTGGGTCGCTGACGGGTGGGGCCCAGCTGTCTGTTTTAAAAGGAAAAGGAGGGAACAGAGGTGAGGTGGCTCACCGACGGTGGTCACCGGCGATAGAGACGGCGGCGAGGTTGGGAGATGGCGGGAGTGGATCGAGCGCTCGGAGGCGAGGCCGCACGTACCCGTGGCTCGACGGGAGGTGGCCGGACGGCGTCGCCCCCTTCCTCTCCGGCGACGGCTGTCTTCGGGTGTCGTCGGAGACGGTGATTCCGGTAGCACCTCGGTCGGGAAAGAGGTCAGGGAGGACCAGGGGAGTTCACTGAGCTCGGGGGTGTGGTCGGGTGAGGCTGGGGTGGAGCGGAGCTAGCGGGTGGCGAAACTTGCTCGGCGGCAGTACTCCGGCAAGATGCGATGCCAGAGGGCCTCCCGGCCTTGGCTCAGCGAGCTGGGGCTCGATTGGGTGATGGTGGAGTGTGGTGAGGAGCTGAGACAGGCTGGGGAGGGCCTTTTATAGGCGGGGAGGGGTACTGGAGCCGAGCGGTGCCGCAGACACGTCGCCGGAGCAAGGATGGCGAGGTGGCTGTCGCGGGGCGGGGCGACGTGACGGAGGAGGCCAGTGGAGTTAATGCTCGAAGTGGCAGCACGCGAGGAAGACTCCAGCCAGCTCAACTACCGTACTGCCACTGTGCCGCCTGTGGCGCATGATGGCCGTATCCGGCGAGCTCGCTGCCGGCGAGGGGGAAGAGTCTAGAGCAGCTACGTGGACAGTGGGGAGGCCGTCGGCGCGAGCGGACAGGGTACGGCGATGCGGTTGTCGTGCTACGACGCGACCCGTGCCTGGCGGCGCCCAAAGCGTGCGTTTGGCAGCGTTGGCCGCGTTGTCACCGCATGCCTTGGTGCACACGGCGCGAGCTGGCCTGCCAAACCGTGTCTGGTGTGCCGACCTTAGGCCACGTAGTCTCCCTGTGCCACTGGTTCGACCAGATACACTCTGAGCTGAAGGGTAGCATCAACAATAGTTTCTGGTCAGAAACTTGGGAGAGTTCCAGAGAAAAGATGAGTTGTGCTCCAAGCCAAATGAGTTGTCCGGGGTGTTCTGGGTAGGAAGAAGTACATGCTAGAGAAATTTGAGCAACTTTTGCAAAGATTTGAGCATAGTTCATGTACAAACCTTATTCTGGTCCAGGAACTAGCTGAGGAAGATGCACTCACATGGATGATCTTCTGGAAGTGAAATTTGGTATTTGGGAGTTATTTGGTGGTGACAAGATGCCATAAAAATTTCAGATCAAATAGGTACCCCTAGCTGGTACTTCCTTCACAAAGGTTTGAAATGTCCAGAAACTTGCCAGAATATTCTTGCTGAAAAATTGCACTGTACTAGGAGGTATTTTTGGATATTGTGTAAATATATGACTCCTAGTATCCCAGGGATTAATTTGGGAATTTTCCGAGTCATGGAAATATAGGTTGCTTCACAAAGGCCAATTCTGTCCAGAATGTAAAAGGAATTTTCTGGGCAAAATTTTTTACTGGACAATGAAATATTTTTGGATATTGTGGGAGTAGGTGATGTCAAGAAGGTGTGGTATTAATTTTGAATTTTTCTGATCAGCAGAGCTATAGGTTGCTTCACAACCCATAGTGAAGATGAGCATTTCCAAAGAAGAGAATGAATTATTTGAAAGGATAAGATTTAGGGTTTGGTCCAGAGGGTGTGAGACAAGATATTGGCAAGGTATTGAGAGTGTTGGATCATTTAGGAAGAAAATTCAAAGAACCCTCAAGTCCAAACTCAAATGATTTGGTTCAAAAACCAACAAATTGCTAATAAAACCAGAAAAAATTTGAAAGAAAAAGTTTGAAAAAAATCAGGGTGTCACACCAGTGCTAGTTGTTGTTTTTTTGGCTGTTTTTGGTTTTTCAGAATATCAGTACCAAACGAAGTCCAAATGCCACGAAACTTTTTGGAGATTTTTTTCTGGACATAAGAGACACTAGAAGCTTCGGGAGAGGGCCAGAAGACAGAAGAGGTGGCCATGAGCCACCAGGGCGCGCCCCAGGGGGGTGGCGCGCCCTGGTGCCTCATGGGCCCACCTCTACTCCATTTGACCTAATTCCACCTCTATAAATACTCTAAAATCGGGAAACCAACAGAGGAGTCCACGAAATACTTTTTTCGCCGCCGCAAGTTCCTGTTCTCGAGAGATCCCATCTGGAGGCCTTTTCCGGCACTCTGCCGGAGGGGGATTCGATCTCGGAGGGGCTCTCCATCAACATTGCTGCCCTTTCGATGATGTGTGAGTAGTTTACCACAGACCTTCGGGTCCATAGTTAGTTGCTAGATGGCTTCTTCTCTCTTTTTGATCTTCAATACAATGTTCTCCTCGGTGTTCTTGGAGTTCTATCCGATGTAATCACTTTTTGCGGTGTGTTTGTTGGGATCCGATGAATTGTGAGTTTATGATCAGATTATCCATGAATATTATTTGAGTTTCCTCTAAACTCTTTTATGCATGATTGTTATAACTTTGTATTTCTCTCCGATCTATCGGTTTAGTTTGGCCTACTAGATTGATTTATCTTGCAATGGGAGAGGTGCTTTGTGATGGGTTCAATCTTGCGGTGCTCAATCCCAGTGACAGAAAGGGACATGACACGTATTTGTATTGTTGCCATTAAGGATAAAAAGATGGGGTTTATTCATATTGCTTGAATTTGCTTCTCTACATCATGTCATCTTGCTTAAGGCATTACTCTGTTTCATACTTAATACCCTAGATACATGCTGGATAGCGGTCGATGGGTGGAGTAATAGTAGTAGATGCAGGCAGGAGTCGGTCTACTTGTCTCGGACGTGATGCCTATATACATGATCATTGCCTTGGATATCGTCATGATTATTTGCTTTTCTATCAATTGCCCAATAGTAATTTGTTCACCCACCGTATGCTATTTTCAAGAGAGAAGCCTCTAGTGAAAACTATGGCCCCTGGGTCTACCTTTATCATATATTAAAAATCCTAAAAATACCTTGCTATAATTTTACTTTATTTATTTTATTTTGTATTTTTGTTCGATCTATCTATCTATCTATCACCATACAATTTAATCTTGCAATTAACCGCCAAGGGATTGACAACCCCTTGTTCGCTTTGGGTGCGAGCATTTGTTATTTTGTGTGCAGGTGCTGCTAACAAGTTGTTGCGTGATTCTCCTACTGGATTGATAACCTTGGTTTCATAACTGAGGGAAATACATATCTCTACTGTACTGCATCATCCCCTCCTCTTCGGGGAAATCCCAACGCAGCTCACAAGTAGCAGGAAGAATTTCTGGCGCCGTTGCCGGGGAGACATCATCAACATCTATCAAGTACCTACGCATAAACTTTCATCTCCATGCATTTACTTTATTTGCCTTTGCTTCTCATTTTCATCTCCCCCACTTCTAAAAAGTTTTTTTTCAAAAATACAAAAATATTTTCCGTTTTCCTTTTTCTTGTTTGCTTCTTTGCTTGCTTGTTATCTTGTTTGCGTAGCCACGATGTCTCAAGAAAATACAAAATTATGTGATTTTTCTAATACTAATAATAATGATTTTATTAGTACTCTGATTGCTCCTCCCGCCGCTAGTGCGGAGACTTGTGATATTAATGCCGCTTTGTTAAATCTTGTCATGAAAGAACAATTTTCTGGTAGTCCTAATGAAGATGCTGCATCCCATCTTAACACTTTCATAGAATTGTGTGATATGCAAAAGAAAAAAGATGTGGATAATGATATTGTCAAATTAAAATTATTCCCGTTCTCATTGCGGGATCATGCAAAAATTTGGTTTTCATCTTTACCATGAAATAGTATCGATTCTTGGGATAGGTGTAAAGATGCTTTTATTACCAAGTATTTTCCTCCCTCAAAAACTATTTCCCTTAGAAACCAAATTATGAATTTCAAGCAACTTGATCTTGAACATGTTGCCCAATCTTGGGAAAGGATGAAATTAATGATAAGAAATTGCCCTACTCATGGTTTAAATTTGTGGATGATCATACAAAAAATTTATGCGGGATTAAATTTTGTTTCTAGAAGTCTTTTAGATTCCGCCGCGGGTGGTACTTTCATGGAGATTACATTGGGAGAAGCTACTAAATTGCTTGATAATATTATGGGAAATTATTCACAATGGCATACTGAAAGAGTTCCTACTAGTAAAAAGGTGAATTCGGTTGAAGAAATTAGTACTTTGAGTGATAAAGTTGATGCGCTTATGAAATTGGTTGCTAGCAAAAATACTCCTATTGATCCTAATGATGTGCCTTTATCCACCTTGATTGAGCAAAATAATGATCCCGTAGATGTGAATTTTGTCTCGCGAAACAATTTTAATAGTAATGCTTATAGAGGTAATTTTAATCCTAGGCCGTTTCCTGGAAATTCCTCTAATAATTATGGCAATTCCTATGGTAATCCTTATAATAATAATAAAAGGATGCGCTCTGATCTTGAAAGTAATATTAAAGAATTTATTAATGCTCAAAAAGTTTTCAACACTACGATAGAAGAAAAATTAAGTAAACTTGGTGATATGTCTAGGAGCATTGATAGAATTATTCATGATGTGGAAAATCTTAAGACTAAAATTTTGCCACCCAAAATTGATATTAATGAATCAATTAAAGCTTTATATGTCTCCATGGATGAGAGTAAGAAAAGAACCGCTATGCTAAAAGCTAAATGAGAACTTTTAGAAAAAGCGATTCCTCCCGGTTTCTATCGTAGTAATGATGAGGATATTAAAATGATTAGTGTTTCATCTATTGATTCATTGTTTAGCAATATAAAACTTGATGAAAAGGGGACTGAAGAAGACTCAACTTTAGCTAGAAGGCGTCCCCATAATTCGGGGGGTGAAAATCTTGATGAAAAAATTGATAAAAGTGGGTTTGGAGAGGTAAAAACTTTAACTAGCGATGTGCCCACTCTCTTGGATTGCAAAGACTTTAATTATGATAGTTGTTCTTTGATTGAGTGTATTTCTTTGTTACAATACATGCTAAATTCACCGAACGCTTATGAACAAAATAAGGCTTTTACTAAACACATTGTAGAAGCGATGATGAAAGCGTTCGAAGAAAAGCTAGAACTAGAAATTTCAATTCCTAGAAAATTATATGATGAGTGGGAACCCACTATTAAAATTAAAATTAAAAAATTATGAGTGCAATGCTTTATGTGATTTGGGTGCTAGTGTTTCCACAATTCCAAAATCTCTATGTGATGTGCTAGGTTTTACCAATATAGATGAATGCTCTCTTAATTTGCACTTGGTGGATTCTACTATTAAAAATCCATTGGGTAGAATTAATGATGTTCTTATTCTTGCAAATAGAAACTATGTTCCCATTGATTTTATTGTACTTGACATTGATTGCAATCCGTCTTGCCCCATAATACTTGTTAGACCGTTCTTACGAACCATAGGTGCCGTTATTGACATGAAAGAAGGGAATATAAAATTTCAATTTCCACTAAAGAAAGGGATGGAACACTTCCCTAGGAAAAGAATTAAAGCACCCTATGAATCCATTATGAGGGCCACTTATGGAATCGACTTGAAGGATGATAATACTTGAAACTATGCATTATGCCTAGCTAGGAGCATAAAACAATAGCGCTTGTTGGGAGGCAACCCAATCAATAAAATATTTTTCTGTTTTTTTATTTCTGTTCTTGTGTGTTTACATAATTTTAGCCTCTGTTATGACTGTGTTTTTATGTTTTAATTAGTGTTTGTGCCAAGTAAAGCCATTGGGATGATTTGGAAGATAGTATAATTAATGCTGTTTGGAAAATAGAAAGTTTTGCGTCCAATGCTGGAATTTTAATTCTGTACTGGAGCGTCAGAAAAATCTTAAATTTTTACACAGATTGGTATATGAATTTCCCACATTTTCCTAATTTTTCAGAATTTTTGGAGTTACGGAAGTATATATTTTAAATAGATCTTTACAGACTGTTCTGTGTTAGACATATTCTGTTTTTGTTGCATAGTTTGCTTATTTTGATGAATCTATGGATCGTATTGGGGGGGTATGAGTCATGGAGAAGTTGGAGTACAGTAGCATTATGCCAATATTAAATATGAATCAATTTACTACAGTACTTAAAGTTAAAGATTTATTTGTTATACTAACGGATCTCACGAAGGTTTTGTTGAGTTTTGTGTGATTGAAGTTTTCAAGTTTTGGGTGAGATCACGATAGATGAAGGAATAAGGAGTGGCAAGAGCCTAAGCTTGGGGATGCCCAAGGAACCCCAAGGTAATATTCAAGGAAGACTCAAGCATCTAAGCTTGGGGATGCCCCGGAAGGCATCCCCTCTTTCTTCTACCAACTATCGGTAATTTTACTTGGAGCTATATTTTTATTCATCACATGATATGTGTTTTACTTGGAGCGTCGTGTATTATATGAGTCTTTGCTTTGTTTGCTTTTTAGTTTGTCACAATCATCTTTGCTGGACACACCTATTTGAGAGAGCCACACATTTATCATGATTTGTTAGAATACTCTATGTGCTTCACTTAAATCTTTTGAGCTAGGCAGTTGCTCTAGTGCTTCACTTAAATCTTTTTGAGCACGGCGGTGGCTATGTTTTGAAGAAATATTTGAACTCTCATGCTTCACTTATATTATTTTGAGAGTTGATAAGATTAAATTTTGAAGAAATATTTGCACTCTCATGCTTCACTTATATCTTTTTGAGACTTGACAATAGTAATGGTAATTTGCACAAGATATGAATTTGGTCCCAAAGTGATGAATATTCAAGAGGGATATAATAAAAACTTTCATGAAAGATCATTGAATATGATAAGTTTGATTCCTTGCAATAGTTTTGCGATATGGAGATGATAATATGTGAGTCATGTTAGTAAGTAATTGTGATTTAGTAAGAATATTGGTGTTAAGGTTTGTGATTCCCTATGCATGCACATAAAGTCAATAGTTATGCAACGAAATTATATCCTACTTATGGTGCACTATTCAGTGTTAGTTATGTTCAATGCATGTTTATGACCGTTTTCGCTTTTTGGTTGGTCGCTTCTCAATCTATTTGCTAGCCTTCATTTGTACTAAGCGGGAATACTGCTTGTGCATCCAACTCCTTAAACCCAAGTTGTGCCAAATGAGTCCACCATACCTACCTATATGCGGTATTTCCATGCCGTTCCAAGTAAATTTGCAAGTGCCAACTCTAATTTTTCAAAATAATTTTCCATTTTGTGTGCACGTACCGCTCAAGAAGCAGCATGGGGTGGCCAATATTTTCCATGCTAGGTGTGTTATTCTCACGATGAGTGTTTATTCACTTGTCATTGCATGAGAGAGTTGCATGTAATAGGGATGCCCAGTCCCGAAATGAGATTTTTTTAATATGATGATAATAATAAATTCCTTGGAAAGTGTTGGTATCGAGGGCACCCGTGGATACGGCTAGCCATGGATTGTGAAAGAATGGTGGAAAGGAAATAAACTTTATTTTCTGTTTGGGAACTGTCGTGGTTTTGTCACGGCAGATGTCCTCGTGAAAGGACTTAGTCGTGAGGCCATCACAGCTAGGTGGTAACTCGAACGGGGTTGATCGGAATCGAGAGACAAGGGTTTACCCAGGTTCGGCCCCTCGCGAAAGAGGTAATGGCCTACGTCCTGCTTGATTGTTATTGATGATGATGATCTCGATTACAAGGGTGCAACTTGGCTAACCCAA
Source organism: Elymus sibiricus (assembly GCA_039707655.1). Classification (NCBI taxonomy): domain Eukaryota; kingdom Viridiplantae; phylum Streptophyta; class Magnoliopsida; order Poales; family Poaceae; genus Elymus; species Elymus sibiricus. The sequence continues at coordinate 278,332,550 of CM077672.1, forward strand.
TACTCGAGAGCTCGTAACTTGGCCTTTCTGCCTCAGGGGCTCGCCTTTATATACAGGTCGAGGCCCTGGGTTTACAACAGAGTCCGGGTCGTAACATGACCCGTGATCTAGTCTATTTCCTACTCATCGTCCTCCTCAAGAAAGGAAAACATATCACGTCCTTGGATTACCCGCCGCCTCAAACATTGGGCCCTAACCCGTCCTGCTTTATGAATCGCCTGATGAGCCTCCTGATCTTGGAACGCTGCGTCCCTTATCCTTTAAGCCGCCAATGGGTAACCCGGCCCTGAACGGGCGGGTTATGCCGGCGGGTTATACCCCCGACATTAGCCCCCAGAATGAGGTGGATTTATCCGCATCAATCTCCAGAAGTCACATTGCCGGGTTATCCTTCCTTTCATCATCTAGGCTCATTCCATGGCCGAGTCATGCGAGTTCACCGGCTCATAAAACATTGTTACCTTAACATTTCTGATTCCTCTGTGTCATGACATCACCTTCCAGAAATCGCGGGGTTCAGGCGCGACATCATAGCGAATCTTTTGAGTATATCTGTCAAGCCTGAAAATCGAGGCGTCATCCACTCACAAAAGTTACTGCGCTCCTCTGTTTTCGCACCTGCATCTTTCCCTTCTATTTTTTTTATAAATACGCCCGAGGGGGGTTTCATTTTCACTTTACCGCTTCGACCGCTCCACTTGTTCTTCTTCTTCCTTGTGACGCGTCCACCTGTGTCAGGAGCTCCGCCACCGTGCGACCCCGACGCACGCCGACGGCCTTAACCGCATCCTCTTCTTCATACGCGCCGTCGTTGAGGCTGCTCAAGATCATCTCAGAACCACTCACCGCATCCAGGTATGCCTCATTGCCTCCTTTAGATTCGTAGCAACACCCGAGCGTTCTTCGCAGTTCGTCGTTGTTCGTCTGTTTATCCTGTTCATTGCCGTTTTGGATTCAGCTTCAAGCGCGTCCGTTGTAGAAAATACCCCGCCGCTTGCAGTAGTACCATTTTGCATCTAGGAACCTCAAGATCAAACTATGTTTCCATTGTATGAACTAGGTATAGTAAATATTTTCCTTTCCGCATATTTTGTAGATCCATAATTATAGCCACTTTGTTTGAAATCTGTTCCTGCAACACTTAGCAAAATCAGAATCTTCAACCTTAAGATGAGCCGCCATATAAATCATGACCCGCCCTCCTTAGGAAGCATAGTTGAATCTCTGTTCGGGCGGCTTTGTAATTCGTTGACATATCGTGGGTAATTGAATAACTATGTTGGCTCGCCTCTTAATTTTAACCACCTTGTCATACTGGCTTCTCTTCAAGCCGCCACAGTGACTTTAGCGATCGTGAAATGACCCACCATTCATATTTTTATCCGCAGTTGTTAATTCTTTAGGCGACTTACCATGGCAAAGACCATAGTCTGCAACTGGATGAGTTCCCAAGTTTCACAACTCGTGCTCGATGACTATAAAGAACAAGGTTTTCTGCCGGCTCAAGAGGTGATTGGTTGCCGGGCTCCTCAAGGCGAAATTGTTCCTCAACCCAGCGAAGGAGAAGTCGTGGTGTTTACAAACCATCTTCTTAGGGGCTTCTCTCCGCCCGGGTCAAAAAAAATTTGGGACGCCCTCAGTTTCTTCAACCTTCGTCCTCAAGACCTTGGCCCAAATTCTATATCCAACCTATGCCAATTTCAAGTCCTTTGTGAAGCATATCTGCAAATGGAAGCCACCGTTCCTCTCTTTTGGGAGTTTTTCTACATCAACCGCCAAACTGATTGTGCTGATGGCCCCAGTCTAGAACTTGGCGGGGTCTCGATCCAGAGGCGAAGAGACGTTGCTTTCCCTTCAGTCACTCTGCCGAGTCATCCAAAAGGATGGAACAAGACCTGGTTCTATTGTAAGAACACAGCTCCTGCTGATGAGAACCCGTTGCCGGGTTACATACCTGACCGTCTTGACTCCACCATTGAACTTCCTGGCTGGGCTCCTCAAGAAGAGCGCGCTCAAGTCGCCCACATATATCCAAAGCCGAGGGCTTTATTAGCCAATGGTTTGACCGGGGTTGATCTAACCCGGTGCTAGATTACCTGGATGATTCTTCCCTTAAGTCGCCGGGCGGATTTAATGTGCAATTACTCAGGCAACTCAAATGATGCGCAAAGGTTCAGTCCCATCGACCTGTCAGCTGACGAAATAAACAAGATTGTGAAGAAACTGCTTGGGGAGTCTCAAGAAAACTGTAACAAGACGGGGCTGAGACTGTTCTATGCCCTTAACCAGGCTCCTCCAGTAAGCATTCCTGTGATCACTTGTCCATCTTTATCAACTCTTTAAACTTTACTTGTTGATCTTGTTAAAAACTGTGCAGGCCGACTCTCCATTCTGGAACAGGAAAAAGAAGAAAGTACCCGCATCCAAGCCTAGGGCTGCTAAAGCTGCACCGGCTCAAAAGAAGAATAAACCGGCTATTGAAAGTGAGACGGTAGCTAGAGGCAGGTCACCAGCAACTGATGACGAATCAGAGGTAGAACTTGACTCCCTTTGGCCGTCTTTTTATTGAACTGGCTAACGCCTCTAATTCTCAGTGCGATGCTGAAAATAGCCGGGCTGATGATGTTGAGGTAATCTCCATCTCCTCCGACTCAGAAAATTTTGTTCCCCAAAGAGCCAGAAAAATTGTCAGAAAAGTGCCATTTTCTCATCCACACGCTTATTTAGACCCACAATTTTCTTTAAAGAAATCGCAGCATGCCGGCTCTGCAAGATGCCACACTCGAAGTGGTTCTGGAGAACTCCTGACCGGCTTACCTGATGCTTCAGCCACCCGTAAGCGACACAATGAGGTGCCTCACAGTCCAACCCCATCTCTTCCACGAGCCGGCCTTTTTAAGCATCCTCTTAACCCGTCTGATTCAAATTACCAGGAGTCGCCACCATCATCTGGCGACTCATCTGCCACTCAACTGCCACCCTTGGTCATTAAGTAAGGGTAAGTGCTTCTCAATAAACCATGCTCTGTCATAATCATTATCTCGGTTATGTGAGTCTGCTTATGGGTTCATAGGGCAAAAGCTAAGAAAAGAAAAACTGGCGAGTCATCTTCGACCCCAGAGAACTTTGAATTAGAAGACCCAAACTTGGAGATCCCTGAAGGTCAACACGAGACGGCAAAGGGTCAGGCTGGTGAAAATGTTGATCCGCCCAAGCAAAACGAGCCGCCAACTACTGAAAAGGTGGATACTCAAGTCAGCGCGGCTGACATGGTGGAGGATCTTAACCCGCCAAGTCTTGCTCGCCCTTCTAGTCCGATGAAGGCGACTGAAGATACGGTCTTATCATCTCCCCAAGCCGATGATGATGTTGGCATCACAGGGGTATCCTTCAAGACTCCAGAGACGTCAAGAGTTCTGACCAAGCTGGTATCAAAAGTTGAGCCGGTCGCATCTGAGAAAGGAAAAGGAAGCTTGAGCTCCCTAACTTTGAAGATCTCAGCACGGCCGATCTCCATGAGGCATACTTGACCCGGCTATCTGTAAGCTGGGAAATGGAAGTAAGCTTGGTCAATATGTTGAAGAAGAAATATGAGGTCAGAAATGTCCCTTCTTTCCATACTGTATATATCTTGTGTAGCCGCCAAGTCTTAGACATAGGTCAGAATGAATATGTGTAAGACTTTCAGTATGATATACTCGCTTCGGGACTGTAGCCCCCAAGGGCCGGGTTGTTATGTATATAACAAACCGGTTCTGTAACATCTGTCTTTTAAAAACAACGTGTAGCCCCCAAGGGCGGACTCAATTTGATAAGATGAGCCGGATCTTCAACAATTGTCCTTTAAAACAACGTGTAGCCCCCAAGGGCCGACTCAATTTGATAAGATGAGCCGGATCTTCAACAATTGTCCTTTAAAAGTGACGTGTAGCCCCCAAGGGCCGACTCATTTTGATAAGATGAGCCGGATCTTCAACAATTGTCCTTTAAAAGTGACGTGTAGCCCCCAAGGGCCGACTCATTTTGATAAGATGAGCCGGATCTTATTCCCCTAGTGATCAACAGACGAGAAAAAAATGATCTACATTAGCCCCCCAAGTGCCATGTAGATTGCTAACAAACTGCTTGGGACTTTCAGTGAGAAATTTTAGCCGTCTCATAGCCCCCATGGCCCGGGTTGTGCAATATTGTGGTCTCAATAGTATATAGCATTCCACTGACAAGATCTGGTTATGACAGGATATGCTCAATGACACCGAGTCAAAGGTGGCTGGCTTACAAGAACAACTCAAAGCTGAGAAGAAGCTTCGTATAGACGCCGAGTCATCTGTCACTACCTTGCAAGAAACTGTATCAATAACTGCTAAAAACTTGAAATCTGTGAAGACCTCACACGAGGAAGAGAAAACAGCGTTGTTGAAACGGGCTGAAGAGGCAGAGAACCGGCTCAAGCCCATTACTGATGAATTAAACGGCTTGAAGCGGTATATTACCGACATGACCCAGGCCATCTTTGGTAAGTGACCCGCCAAGCAATCATGAATAACTCGCCCAACACTCTGTTATATTTGTATGGGAATTCTGTAATCGAATGCGTTCAAATATTGCAGGTAGCAGAAGCATCAATCTGCGTCAAGACCCCCGTGTCAAGCTCAAGGCGGTTTACACTTTCCTGGAGCAACTTTATGCAGGGAGCTTGTTCACAATCATGACTATGATGGGTCACAAAGAGCCACCACGTTTCATAAGGGACGTGTTGAAGCAACTATCAACCGTGCCAGGCCAAATTGAAGAGTTGAAGAAATTAGCCGCCCGAGCGGGCGCCATGTTGTCCTTAAGCCGGGCCAAAGCTTACATGCCAGATATGGATCCTTCCAAGATGGCCAACGGCTTTCCAGAGTTCAAAACTGATGGCAGCGAATTCTCTTCAGCAGATTACACTCGGTGCATGAAAGAAACTCGTGGTTTGGCGAGTCAACTTGTTGAAGAGTTGGACTTGAAGAGGTACCAGCCGGCTTACAACGAAGAGAGCGTGCGGGTCACCCCGCCATCTTACACGCCCATCGACCTAACTTCGGCACGGCGTAAGCATATCTTTGCTCCTGATGTTGACCCGTCAATTATCATGAAAAAGGATGCCGTATTTCAAGCCTTGACAACTAACGACTGGGATCTGGACAATCTTCAGATCGGAAGAAGAGCGGAGCCGGAGCAAGATGACCCGGAGGCCCAAGCCGCTGATGAACACCAGGAAGGAGCTAACCCGGGAACTGATGACCCGGCGGGCACAGAAACTGGTGCCCAGGAGTAGATGTCTGCAAAGAACTTTGATATCATGGAGCCCAGTTGTGGCTTTGTAATAGGATAGTTGAAAACACTTGGTTGCTGAGCGTGCCTTCGCGCACGTGAATATTTGGCAGTATTTTGGATGACACAGCTGCACTGGTGTGATTGTATGGTAACCCGCCCAGTCTCTGTTGAAAGAATCTATGCATCATTGAGTATGGCGAGTTATATTTGTATGAACCATCTATAGTTGACCCTTCGCTGCATAACACAGGCTTAGAATAACCCGGGGCGCTTAATAGCTGTCCGGCTCATGGTTAGCACCAATCTGAAATAAACTGCTATGATGTTTGTTGACTCATGGTCGATAGGCATCTGTCTGTTGTTTTAAAACGGTTTGTCCATGATCCGGCGGCTCATGACCAAAGGGAAACAAAGATAACCCCTGTAAAAAATTGAACATAAATTGTGAATAGATATCAATGTTAAGTCGGCTTTCGAGGCACGACAATATAGAACGGCTTTCGAGGCGCGAGTCTTGCTTCAATGAATCTGGTATGATAGCCCATGGTTTATCCTCGCTCTCTGTAAGCCGGCTCTCACGTGACATCCGATGTTTTAACCAAGACAAGTTCAGGGTCATAGAGATGATTGACTTGTCAGGAGTACACCGGGTCACCTAATCAGAGTAGCATCAAGCAGACAGGCAGGTTTAACCAAGATAATGTGGCGTCATTTGCCGGGTCAAGAGGGTGAGATAGCTAAACTCGGTGAGTTGGAAGCCCCCAAGTGACCAATGATCAAAAACGAAAAGACTCATGCATAATATTTGAGATGAAACGACAGAGGCCCCGAGTTTCGGGGATGCCGGCTTATGTATATTGATCATAATATATACAAAGGTATGTACAAGCAAACTTGAGCCAGTGGCTCTAAGTATAGTAAGGACGGAGATGAGCAATATTCCAAGGCATGTTGGTATCTTCCTCCGACGTACGTGACTTATTGTGTTCACGTATATCCATCAGGTAATATGACCCGTTGTTGAGATTTTTGCTGATGACAAAAGGCCCTTCCCAGGGAGGGGAAAGCTTGTGCATACCTGTCTGTTCTTGTATCAGATGGAGAACTAAATCGCCCTCCTGGAAAGTACGGCTGCGGACTCTACGGCTGTGATAGCGACGTAGGTCTTGCTGATAGATCGCAAATCGTGCTACTGCTAAGTCACGTTCCTCTTCCAAGGCATCCAGAGAGTCTTGACGAGCTTGTTCATTGTCTACTTCGACGTAGGCGGTAACTCTTGGGGAATCATGACGGATATCACTGGGCAAAATAGCTTCTGCACCATAGACCATAAAGAAAGGCGTATAGCCTGTTGATCTATTAGGAGTGGTCCGGATGATCCAAAGGACAGAAGGGAGCTCTTCGACCCAACAACCCGGCGTGCGATCGAGTGGGACCATAAGCCTAGGCTTAATGCCTCGTAAAATCTCCTAGTTAGCGCGTTCTGCTTGGCCATTGGACTGAGGGTGTGCAACTGAAGCAACATCAAGCCGGATATGCTCTCTTTGACAAAACTGCTTCATAGCTCCCTTGGACAAATTTGTGCCATTATCAGTGATGATGCTATGTGGATAACCAAAGCGAAAAATCAACTTTTTCAAGAACTTGACTGCTGTGGCTGCATCACAATTACTGATTGGCTCGGCTTCAACCCACTTGGTAAATTTATCGACAGCAACCAAAAGATGGGTCTTTTTGTCTTTGGACGGTTTAAATGGACCAACCATATCAAGCCCCCAGACTGCAAAGGGCCAAGTTATTGGGATCATCCGGAGCTCTTGAGCCGGAACATGAGCCTGGCGAGCAAACTTCTGGCAACCATCACACTTTTGTACGATATCCTCAGGATCTGCGTGAGCCGTAAGCCAGTAAAAACCATGCCGAAAAGCTTTTGCCACTAAGGACCTTGAGCCGGCATGATGACCGCAATCTCTAGAATGAATCTCATTGAGGATCTCTCGCCCTTCATCAGGGGAAACACAACGCTGGAAAACTCCTGTAATGCTCCTCCTATGTAACTCACCGTTGACGATGGACATAGACTTAGAGCGGCGGTCGATCTGACGAGCCATGAGTTCATCTTCAGGGAGCTCGCCTCGAGTCAGATAATCCAGATAAGGAACTGTCCAGTCCGGAATAGCGTGAAGAGCCGCCACCAACAGTGCCTCCGGGTCAGGGATAGCGAGATCTTCCTCGGAAGGTAGTTTTACAGAAGGATTATGGAGCACGTCACGAAATACATTCGGAGGGACTAGCTTACGTTGAGAGCCGAGTCGTGACAATGCATCAGCCGCCTCATTAAGTCGCCGATCGATGTGATCAACTTGATATCCTTTGAAGTGCCCAGCCACATTGGTTACCTCTTGCCGATAAGCCGCCATAAGCGGGTCCTTGGAATCCCACTTTCCCGAAACTTGTTGAGCGACCAAATCTGAGTCGCCTAAACACCTGACCCGGCTGAGATGCATCTCTTTAGCCATCCGAAGACCATGGAGGAGAGCCTCGTATTCAGCTGCATTGTTAGTACAGGTAAACAGAATCCTCAGGATATAACAAAATTTATCACCTCGAGGGGAAGATATGACCACTCCAGCCCCCGAGCCTTCGAGCTGTCTGGAACCATCAAAATGTATAGTCCAATATGTATTATCGGGCTTCTCCTCTGGAGTTTGGAGTTCCGTCCAATCATTGATGAAATACACGAGAGCCTGGGATTTGATGGCCGTGCGAGGCACATATTTAAGATGATGTGGGCCAAGCTCAATCGCCCACTTGGCAACCCGACCTGTAGCTTCCCTGTTCTGGATGATGTCTCCCAAGGGTGCTGAACTGACCACAGTAATGGGGTGCTCCAGGAAATAATGCCGGAGCTTGCGACTAGCCATGAAGACGCCAAACACCAGTTTCTGCCAATGTGGGTACCTCTGCTTGGACTCAGATAGAACTTCGCTGACATAATAGACTGGCCGCTGCACTGGATATTCTTTCCCTACCTCTTTCCTCTCGACAACAACTGCAACACTTACCGCTTTGTTATTGGCAGCAATGTACAGGAGCATAGGCTCTTTGGCGATGGGAGCAGCGAGAACAGGCGGCTCGGCCAATTGCTTCTTGAGAGCTTTGAAAGCTGCATCAGCAGCGTCACTCCAGACAAAAGTGTCAGTCTTTTTCAACATCTGATAAAAGGGAATCGCCTTTTCGCCAAGGCGGCTTATGAACCGGCTCAAAGCCGCGATCCGACCCGCCATCCGTTGAATGTCATTGATGTTCTCCGGTTTCGCAAGCGAGGTTATTGCCTTAATCTTGTCTGGGTTGGCTTCGATGCCTCACTCCGATACTAGGAAACCCAGCAACTTGCCTGCAGGAACACCAAAAACACACTTATCCAGGTTAAGCTTCATCTGGTAAGTCTGAAAATTAGCGAAAGTTTCCTTGAGATCATCCAGCAAGGTCTCCTTCTTCAATGACTTGACCACGATATCATCCACATAAGCATGAACGTTGCGCCCAATCTGCTTCTGGAAGCAATTCTGGACACACCGCTGATAAGTCGCTCCTGCACTTTTGAGCCCGAAGGGCATAGAGACATAGCAAAAGGCCCCAAAAGGTGTGATGAAAGCCGTTTTCTCCTGATCCTCGACGGCCATCTTTATCTGATGATAACCGGAGTAAGCATCCAGGAAACACAAACTCTCACAACCCGCCGTGGCATCGATGATCTGATCAATGCGAGGGAGGGCAAACGGGTCTTTGGGACAAGCCTTGTTGAGATCTGTGTAGTCAACACCCATGCGCCAAGTGCCGTTTTTCTTTAGAACAAGCACTAGATTGGCCAACCACTGAGGGTGAAAAACTTCAACGATGAACCCGGCAGCTAGGAGCCAGGCTACTTCTTCCCCAATAACCTTGCGTCTCTCCTCGTTAAAACGACGGAGGAATTGTCGAACAGGCTTCATTTTCAAATCCACATTAAGGTGATGCTCAGCGAGTTCTCTCGACACACCCGGCATGTCAGAAGGTTTCCATGCGACGATGTACCGATTCTCACGGATGAACTCGATGAGCGCGCTTTCCTATTTGGGGTCCATACCAGTCCCAATAGTGAACTTCTTGGATGGGTCGCCAGGGACAAACTCAACCTGCTTGGTGTCCTCGGCCGACTTGAACTTGAGTGGCGGGTCAGACTCTGCAGTGGGCTTCTTCAAGGGCGTCATATCAGCCGGGTCAACATTTTCAGTGTAATATTTCAACTCTTCCGCAGCACAAGCCGTCTCGGCATAGGCTGCATCCCCTTCCTCGCACTCAAGGGCGATCTTTCGATCTCCATTAACTGTGATAGTGCCTTTTGGTCCAGGCATCTTGAGTTTGAGGTAGACATAGCAAGGTCGAGCCATAAAACGAGCATAAGCCAGCCGACCGAACAGGGCGTGATACAGGCTCTTGATTTTGACCACCTCAATGGTCAAAGACTCGCACCTGTAGTTATCATCAGTGCCAAACGCGACATCCAGCTTGATCCGCCCGATAGGATATGCAGATTTTCCAGGAACAATCCCGTGAAACACAGTGGAAGACGACTGGAGCTGTTTTTCAGACAGATTCATCCGTCGGAAAGTGTCGTAGTACAGGATGTTTATGCTGCTTTCTCCGTCCGTGAGCACCTTTGTGAGTGAATAGCCGCCGACTTGAGGCGCCACCACCAAAGCCAAACAACCTGGACTGTCGACCCGGGGAGGGTGGTCCTCTCTGCTCCATGTAATGGGCTGTTCCGACCAACGTAGATATTTCGGGACTGCCGGCTCGACAACACTGACGGCTCGTTTCCGGAGTTTGCGATCTCGCTTGTCAGTATGAGTCATGAACACGTGATACTGCCCACTATTCAACTGTTTGGGATTGCTCTGAAAACCAGACTGATTGCCCTGTTGTTGATTTCCTTGCCCCGAATGCTGATTGCCTCCGTTGTTGCCAGAACCCTGGTAACCTGCTCCTGAGCCGCCCGAGCCGTGGAATCCTGGGTTGTGAAAGCCACCGGACGAGCTGGCTCCAGGCTGCCCCGGGTTGCCTCCTCCGCCGTCTTGACGGTTCTGAAAGAATTGCTCTCCGAAAGCTTGCATTATGTGACAGTTCTCCCAAGAGTGGGTTGATGGCTTATTAGGGAGGCTGTGTTTTGGGCATGGGCCTTTGAGGGCTTCCTCAAAATTACGGGGCTTGTTGCTACTGTAGGATCTTCCCGAATTATTCCCCCTCGGGTATTTGTAACCGGTGTTGGTATTAGCAACCAAGTCTAATCCTCCTTCCTGATTCTTACACTTCCCTCCATTGCCTTGATTACCATGGTTTCCATTGTTCCCTAAATTGTTCTGCTGGTTACCCTTGCCACCATTGTTTTTCTTTCCCTTGCCAGTCTGGTCATCGTCCGGGCTAGGATCCTTCGTGGTGTCTGACTCGGCATACCTAGTGAGGACGTCCATGAGCTCGCCCATATCCTGAACCTTCCGCTTAAGCCGGCCAAGCTTCTGCACGAGGGGCTCGAAGTGACAGTTCTTCTCCAGGATCAGAACCGCTTGAGCCGTCGTGATGCTGTCAGAGGCGTGAATAATGTCTGCGACCCGGCGCGTCCAGTGATGGGCCGACTCACCCTCACATTGGATGCAGTGCTGAAGATCGACGATCGTCATTGGGCGCTTGCAGGTTCCCTGGAAGTTCTTGATGAAACGGTCCTTCAACTCTGCCCAGGTGTTAATAGAGTTAGGGGGCAAGTTTTTCAACCACGTACGAGCCGGCCCCTCCAACATCATCGTCAGATATTTGGCGCAGACAGCGTCGCTGACATCCAACATGTCCATGGCTATCTCGTAGCTCTCAATCCAGGCAGCCGGCTCAAGGTCAGCCGTGTAATTTGGAACCTTGTGAGGGCCTTTGAAATCTTTGGGCATGCGCTCGTTGTGTCAAGCTGGCACCAAACAAGGTATCCCAATGGTCCTGCTACCGGAGGTCAATTGGGTTGTGACAAGAGGCGCTTGAGCCGCCGTATCTGCCGCCTCCGCCGCTCGCTGAGCCCGAGCCGTATCAACAATCTCCTGGGCGTTAAGGGGCCCAAGGCGTGGAGGGTCACGAGGCTGCTCACGATGTCGATGAGTGCTGCTAGAGACGGCCGGCGACTCATCATGGCGGCTTCTGCTGCGGCTTGGGAGCGGGGTAGAGTGAAGCCGCTGCCGACTGTAGGAGTAGTTCGCCTGTTGGGCGACCGCAGTTTTTAACATCTCAATGGAATTTCGGGCTTTGATCTCAACCGGCGAATTTCCCGTGATTGGGAGCGCGGCCAAGTTGGTCGCTGCTGCTACCAAGTTGTCCAATGGATTGGAGAAGTGACCCGCCGGCGTGAGGAAACGATGCGGGGGCGTCTAAACTGGCAGGAGTCGCTGGGCCAGCTCCTGCTGGTGCTGCTGAGCCGGCTGGTAGGGTTGACCCGGCGACGACTGCCTGCCTCTGCTTGGGGGCACAAGCGGTGCTTCCGGGGTGCCTGCCCCAGCCCCCTGAACAGGCGTATCATGCGGCGTGTTGAACAGTCACATGGGCTCGTAGTTAGGTGGTAGACGGCTCATATGACGCCTCAGATGAACCGCCTCTGAGGCACTCTGACGGAGCCCCATGCGCCAGGCTTCTGCTTTCAGGCGCTCTACCTCGGCTTGGACTTGAGACTGCAACTCCGCCATGCGAGTGTTTTCGGCGTTGATATCTGCCTGTACCTTAGCCATCTGCTCGCGGAGCTTTGTCACCTCCGTGCTACGTTCCGCCTGGTTCTCTGCGGTCACCGGCGTCGCAAGGAGCGTCGCCAGGACAGTTGCTAATTCTGCCAAGGCCTGAGCCGGCGGCACGGCTAAGCCGGCCCCTGAGGTACCGGTTCCTGTCGCGGCGCCGGCCACCGTGGAATTAAGGGCCGGGGCTGAGCCGGCCATATAGACAGCAGCCCGGCGGGGGGGGGGGGGGGGCATGTTGAAGGAGTCCTGAGCCGGCTGGTCGTTGGAGTAGCCCCCAAGCCCACCATCGTAGAGCGGGAGGATTGACTCGGTCTCCCCTACCGAGGACTCGCCATCAGAGCAGACGAGGGTATCGCCACCGGACGCAGAGTTATCTGCAAGGTCCACCCCCTGAGTGAAGCCGATGAAGACGTGCTTCCGGCCGGCCTGAGCTTGGGCGGGTTGTGCGCGCCGGGCCGGCTCGACGATGTCGGTGCAGATGTCTGGCTCGGGTTCAGATCCGCCGGCTTTGCTGATGAAGACGTGGATTTTGCCGAAGGGATCCGGTACCCGTACTCGATTGAGTCGGCCTCGGGACCCCAGTCTAAATCGTCGATGTAGAGCTTGCCGCGGCGACTCTTGGTCATGCGGCCGATCGCGTATCCCTCGATCCCTGCGGGAGTTCCCTTCAAGTACTCAACACCACCGAGCGACAGCCCCACGGTGGGCGCCAACTGTCGCGGTTTTGTCACGGCAGATGTCCTCGTGAAAGGACTTAGTCATGAGGCCATCACAGCTAGGTGGTAACTCGAACGGGGTTGATCGGAATCGAGAGACAAGGGTTTACCCAGGTTCGGCCCCTCGCGAAGGAGGTAATGGCCTACGTCCTGCTTGATTGTTATTCATGATGATGATCTCGATTACAAGGGTGCAGCTTGGCTAACCCAGTACTCGAGAGCTCGTAACTTGGTCTTTCTGCCTCAGGGGCTCACCTTTATATACAGGTCGAGGCCCTGGGTTTACAACAGAGTCCGGGTCGTAACATGACCCGTGATCTAGTCTATTTCCTACTCATCGTCCTCCTCAAGAAAGGAAAACATATCACGTCCTTGGATTACCCGCCGCCTCAAACATTGGGCCCTAACCCGGCCTGCTTTATGAATCGCCTAATGGGCCTCCTGATCTTGGAACGCTGCGTCCCTTATCCTTTAAGCTACCAATGGCTAACCCGGCCCTGAACGGGCGGGTTATGCCGGCAGGTTATACCCCCGACAGGAACTGCCTATAATGTGTCTAGCATGGAAGATATTGGGAATTCTCGGTCGTTTTCGTTGACAGGAAAAGCATGCCTCTCAAAATAATTTTATCTCTCTAATTTAAGCCTTGAGCTCTGGCACATCTGCAAATCTCTGCTTCCCTCTGCGAAGGGCCTATCTATTTACTTTTATGCAATTTTTATTTTTATTTTGAGTCTCCATCTTCTCTTACAAAGCACCAACTAGAGAGCACTATTGTCATACTTGTGCATTGTGTGTAGCTAATATTGAGTGTGTTTCATGAATGGATCAATGATTGAGCATAATGGGCTAGGGATAACTTTCTTTAGCGTTGATATTTTGAAAGACATGGTTGCTTGTTAATATGCTTGAGTATTTATGTCTTCATGTCAAACTATAGACTATTGCTTTGAATCATTCAAGTCCAAATGTCCATGTTACAAAGAAAAGAATATATGATGAATATGATAGGTAGCATTCCACATCAAAAATTCTGTTTTTATCATTTACCTACTCGAGGACGAGCAGGAATTAAGCTTGGGGATGCTTGATACGTCTCCAACGTATCTATAATTTTTGATTGCTCCATGCTATTATAGTATCAATCTTGGATGTTTTATATACATTTACAAGCAATTATCTATCATTTTTTTGGGACTAGCCAATTAACTTAGTGCCCAGTGCCAGTTGCTGTTTTTTGCCTGTTTTTGGTTTTTCAAAATATCAGTACCAAACGAAGTCCAAATGCCACGAAACTTTTTGGAGATTTTTTCTGGACATAAGAGACACTAGAAGCTTCGGGAGAGGGCCAGAAGACAGAGGAGGTGGCCACGAGCCACCAGGGCACGCCCCAGGGGGGGGTGGCCCACCCTGGTGCCTCGTGGGCCCACCTCTGCTCCGTTTGACCTAATTCCACCTCTATAAATACTCTAAAATCGGGAAACCAACAGTGGAGTCCACGAAATACTTTTTCCGCCGCCGCAAGTTCCTGTTCTCGAGAGATCCCATCTGGAGGCCTTTTCCGGCACTCTGCCAGAGGGGGATTCGATCACGGAGGGGCTCTCCATCAACCTTGCTGCCCTTCCGATGATGCGTGAGTAGTTTACCACAGACCTTCGGGTCCATAGTTAGTAGCTAGATGGCTTCTTCTCTCTTTTTAATCTTCAATACAATGTTCTCCTCGATGTTTTTGGAGTTCTATCTGATGTAGTCACTTCTTGCGGTGTGTTTGTTGGGATCCGATGAACTTTGAGTTTATGATCAGATTATCCATGAATATTATTTGAGTTTTCTCTAAACTCTTTTATGCATGATTGTTATAGCTTTGTATTTCTCTCCGATCTATCGGTTTAGTTTGGCCTACTAGATTGATTTATCTTGCAATGGGAGTGGTGCTTTGTGATGGGTTCAATCTTGCGGTGCTCAATCCCAGTGACAGAAAGAGACATGACACATATTTGTATTGTTTCCATTAAGGATAAAAAGATGGGGTATTATTCATATTGCTTGAATTTGCTTCTCTACATCATGTCATATTGCTTAAGGCGTTACTCTGTTTCATACTTAATACCCTAGATGCATGTTGGATAGCGGTTGATGGGTGGAGTAATAGTAGTAGATGCAGGCAGGAGTCGGTCTACTTGTCTCGGACGTGATGCCTATATACATGATCATTGCCTTGGATATCGTCATGATTATTTGCTTTTCTATCAATTGCCCAACAGTAATTTGTTCACCCACCGTATGCTATTTTGAAGAGAGAAGCCTCTAGTGAAAACTATGGCCCCTGGGTCTACCTTTATCATATATTAAAAATCCTAAAAATACCTTGCTGCAATTTTACTTTATTTATTTTATTTTGTATTTTTGTTCGATCTATCTATCTATCACCATACAATTTAATCTTGCAATTAACCGCCAAGGGATTGACAACCCCTTGTTCGCGTTGGGTGCGAGGATTTGTTATTTTGTGTGCAGGTGCTGCTAACGAGTTGTTGTGTTATTCTCCTACTGGATTGATAACCTTGGTTTCATAACTGAGGGAAATACTTATCTCTACTGTACTGCATCATCCCCTCCTCTTCGGGGAAATCCCAACGCAGCTCACAAGTAGCATGCATTGTGTATTTAAACATCACACCCTTTATTCCTACATATATTTGGCCACTTCCTGGTGGTTGTTGTCTTCTGGCCCCTCTCAGCCGATCTTCAACGACGCGCCCACCCGTGGGCCCGCGCATCAAAGTTGTGCATTGGGAATTTGAACATCACACACCACCCTTTTAATACATATATATTTGTGAAAATGCTGGTGTGCTTGTGTTCTAGCCCTCTCTCACGTTTTTTTGCTGCCAAATGGTGCTATATAAAATAGTAGATGACTAGGATGAAACAACTGTTCGCGAACGTACACGCAATGGACACGGGTGCATTGGTTAACCGTGTGCGAAGCTCGTGCTCTGTAAAATTGCCACGGCTTCGTAAGCGCTAGCAAGGGTGAAGGGGTAATGTGTACAGGATATTTAGGATGAATTCCATGTCTGCGTCTGAAAATTAGGAAGAACCGTGTGCGATAAACCAGCTAGCTAGAAATCTCAAAAAAAGCTACCCGCCTTGAGCGATGCAAAAATTGGTGGTTCCGCGGCTTTTCCTTATTATCATACACAATTATTATGTTTGGACCATGTGCGATCTTGGTTGCTCATGCCCCGCTTCAATTCCTTTACCCAAATTTTAGTAGCCGCGGTATTTCAACTGTCGCCCTCACTCCTCCACCACCGACCTTATAGTAAAATTCCAGTAGCCGAGTCATTTGAACCATCGCCCTCCCTCGTCCACCACCATATCTAGATTCTCTACCCACCATTACTAAAATTTTCAGTAGCCGCGGCATATCCTCAAACACCACCCCACCCTAACCCCGCCCCTCCACAGTCTACACACCCCCCGCTTGAGCCCTAGCTCGTCGCCACCGCCCCCGCCGCCGCCACCAGCCCCTGCCGGTCTGCCCATGCCTCCTAGCTTAGATAAGTTTAGGTTACCCACTGATTCCCATACCCTCATCGCCCTGAGTTTTTAGATGAGGCCTGCGGTGTCCCTCCCCCCCAGATTGCCATCCCCTACTCCAGAGAGTCGCAGCCTAATCCTGACCACATATCCCGGGGAGCCCGAGGAGCTTACGACCAAAAGGAGGTCTATCATGGCCTCTCCGCCGGATGATGGCAAGGTGGCTGCCGTTCGTACCGACTTGTCGATCCCGGAGGAACACCTCGCCGCGGATGCCGACGAGGACGTTGACTACATTACCATGCCGGAGGCTTCACGTCAGCGGGCTCGCGTATTACTGTATCTCAGGACAGCCAGCTACGACATCAAGCTCGTCGACAGTGAAGGCTTCACGCGGGCCATGTCATAGGTTAAGTGGTCCATCCCCAACGCCTCTGGTTCAACCGCCGTCGATCTCTTCAAAGGCCCTGCCGCTGATCTCCTCTGCCTCGTGGTCAAGGATTTATGATCCTTGTACGCCATCGAACCCGTTTTGTCACTTCTGAAGGACACGTTCTACGGCGGTGGCTTGGCATCCTCAGCTGCCAAGTGAGATCTCATCGACCACGACCACGCGAAGGGCACCCACTACGGCTCTTCCAAGGTGAAACAGCCCATCTGCGACATCAGGGAACGCACCCTGGGTCTGTGCTCTTCCAAGTGGAAGGATCCCGTCCATGACAACTGAGGCAATATCCTATACGCAAATCTTACTTTTTCTAGCTAGCCAACTCGTACCCATTGTTGTAGTAGCTTTTGCCATGCGATGTTTTAACTGTGCCATGTTTAATTGTTTCAGTTATGCAAAAATGTAATTTTCAATAGGGCTATCTGATGTTTAAGTATGAATTGTCCACTTCAGTTTCACGAATGGCTATATTTGGTTGTTTATAGTGAGTAGATGCCTTGTTTATCTGTATTTGGTTGTTAGGTTGGTTGCAGTGAGCAGTTGTCTAGTTTTCAAGCAGATGCCTTGTTTATCTGTATTTGGTTGTTAGGTTGGTTGCAGTGATCATTTGTCCAGTTTTCAAGCAGATGCCTTGTTTATCTGTATTTGCTTGTTAGGTTGGTTGCAGTGAGCCTTTGTCTAGTTTTCAAGCAGATGCCTTGTTTATCTGTATTTGCTTGTTAGGTTGGTTGGAGTGAGCCTCTGTCCAGTTTTCAATGGCTATATTTGGTTGTTATAGTGAGCATATATGCCTTGTTTATTTTAGTTATTCACGATGTGATGTTCATTATGTGCAAGTATGAACTGTGCAATTCGATTTCATCAATACCAGTTTGAACGGCTATATTTGGTTCGTGTTATGCCTGGTGTAGTTAACACATGCCCTTTATTTCAGTTTTACACATTTATCAAGTATGATGTTTAAGCATGAGCTACGTTCTATTCATTTTCAACAGTACCAGTTTGAATTACAATATTTGGTCCCTGTTAAGCCTGTTGTAGTTAACATTCCCTTCCATTTTTATCTGCTTTAACAGCATGCTGAAACCAACACATTCAAGATATCATTTGGAGATGTTGTTGTTTACCATGGCTATATTTGGTTGATGTTAAGCCTGTAGTACTTATCATGCCTTTCCATGTACTTACACATGACAACAACGGGAGTGGCCATCATTTTCCACCGAGGTTAGTTTCATCCCTTGGCTTATACTCCATCCGTTCCATAATGTAGTGCATATAGATCCACGCCTGGACACTTTTTAGCTTCTAATATTGGCTTGTTGCTTGTAGGTACATATGTCCTAGGCAAAGATCCATGCCTCGACCCTTTTTGTGTATGGGGCAATGAGATATTCATGAACCAGCATCAAGTGAGGAAACTGATAAGGATTATTAGCAAAAAGATATGAATGATGGCAATTAAATTATTTGTTTGCGCTCTATCCAACACAACAGTGCGCTGTAGGATGGTAAGTACGAACTCTGTAGCCTTCTCTTTTTACTACCCATAATGAGTTGTTAGACAACAATGTCTGAATCTTTTTCATTTGCAGTGGTTCCCAAAGCAGTTTACTCAAGATTACCTCGCAAAGTACATGGTTGGTGGACATGCAATGAAGGTTAAAGTATTTCATCGAGACTACAATGAGCATCGCGAAGTCCTAATGAAGACAGTGAAGGATGGGCGGGCGGCCATCACAAGAGGTTGGCCTAGAGTCGTGCGCACATTAGGCATGGAGGAGGGCACAATATGGGCATTCCGCTTCACCTTCTCCAGCAACCAGAATGTCTTCCGCCTCTCTCTTTACAGTCTTTAGTACAACTGTGGTTCATCATTCTTTACTTGGTGCTTTTGTAGTTCTTCAGTATATGTACCTGTGCATCAAATTATGCATTCGTCCTTCAACTTATATTTGTAATAAACATGGTTTGATATGAAATAAGTAATTGCCTAATTTCAAATTGAAAATCTGTTTCAAATTCAAATTCTGTGAATTTTAAATGCAGGGATTAACTTAGGGACATGCTCTGCATTCCATTACACTGCACACAGTTTGCGAAAGCAAAACATCTGTGATAGATGTCAAGATCAGACACGTTTCTCAGATCAATACGTGTGCGATGAATCTCTACTGCACACACTATCAGACAAGAAAAAACGTGTGAGATTAACAACAGCAGCGCACACAGTTCCTTCTTAATAAATGTTTGTGAAAGTCACCCTATCACACACGCTAGGCAATTATGAACTGTTTATGATGTCGTGTGCATCGTAAACGTTTGCTCATAGAAGAATGCGTGCGATAGGCCTTCATCCGACACGGGTACTACAGATGACTCGTTTGGGACATTTTATACTCGTAAATGTTTATGGACAAAGAAACGTGTGGGATATATTCAAGCTTTGCATACAGTTTTATAGGGACAACTGTATACACTCTTACATCGAATCACATACGGTGCAGGAAAAGTAAATGTGTGTGATAGTACCCTTATCATACATGCTTTACAATCGTGAACTGTTTGTGATGGGGTGAGCATCGTAAACGTTGCACCATAGAATACCGCGTGCGATGGTAATGCCAGCACACACGAGTAGGAATGATGGAGCGTTTGGGATATTTGATATATCACAAACAGTTGTGTGATGACTAGCGTTTGGGGTAGATGCGGGCATCACATATGCTTAGTTCTGCAAAACGTATGCATCCCTACTCCCTATCGCTGACTGTTTCTGGTTCGTGTGCGAAGGACCCCCCCCCCCTATCGCACACACAGGCAAGGGGACGGTTTAAAACTCTATCGCGGAAAGCGGGTAAAAACCGTTTGTATAGCACGTCGTTGTGATACGTCCATTTTGCATCATGTTTTACTATTGTTATTTATAGTGTTTTTAATCAATATAACACTTTGTGGAGCAATTCTAATGCCTTTTCTCTCTTAATATGCAAGATTTACACAAGGAGGGAGATTGCCGGCAGCTAGAATTCTGGACCTGAAAAAGCTATGTTAGAGATACCTATTCTGCACATCTCCAAATGAGCTGAAATTTCATGGATATTTATTTTGGAATAAATAAAAAATACTGGAAGAGAGAAATACCAGAGGGGGCCACCCAGGTGCCCACGAGGCACCAGGGCGCGCCACCCCCCCAGGCGCGCCCTGGTGGCTTGTGGGGCCCCTGGCCAGCCTCCGTTGCCCATTTTCTGGTATATAAGCCCATTTGCCCTAGAAAAAATAAGGAGAAGACTGTTGGGATGGTGGGCCGCCGTCTCGAGGCGGAACTTGGGCAGGAGCACTTTTGCTCTCCGGCGGAGCGATTCCGTCGGGGATACTTCCCTTCGGGAGGGGGAAATCGGAGCCATCGACATCACCAACGATCATGTCATCGTGGGAGGACCAATCTTCCTCAACATCTTCAACAGCACCATCTCATCTCAAACCCTAGTTCATCTCTTGTATTCAATCTTTGTCTCAAAACCTCAGATTGGTACCTGTGGGTTGCTAGTAGTGTTGATTACATCTTGTAGTTGATGCTAGTTGATTTATTTGGTGGAAGGTTATATGTTCAGATCCAATATGCTATTCAATACCTCTCTGATCTTGAACATGAATATGATTTTTGAGTAGTTACTTTTGTTCTTGAGGACATGGGAGAAGTCTTGTCATAAGTAATCATGTGAATTTGGTATTCGTTCGATATTTTGATGATATGTATGTTGTTGATTCTCTTAGTGGTGTCATGTGAACGTCGACTACATGACACTTCACCATCTTTGGGCCTAAGGGAATGCATTGTGGAGTAGTAATTAGATGATGGGTTGCTAGAGTGACAGAAGCTTAAACCCTAGTTTATGCGCTATTCCGTAAGGGGCTGATTTGGATCCATATGTTTAATGCTATGGTTAGAGTTATCTTAATTCTTCTTTCGTAGTTGCGGATGCTTGCGAGAGGGGGTAATCATAAGTGGGAGGCTTGTTCAAGTAAGAACAGCACCCAAGCATCGGTCCACCCACATATCAAATTATCAAAGTAGCGAACGCGAAACAAACAAAAACATGATGAAAGTGACTAGATGAAATTCTCATGTGTCCTCGAGAACGCTTTGCTTATTATAAGAGATCTGGTATGTTCCTAGAATCCTCTTTTCTAACCGGGGGGGTTGGGGTTTTTGAACATGCTGTGGACTAATTTGGAAATTTGGATTGCTATATTTGGATAAAAGGTACTAGTACCATTGTAACACCCCCAGTGTCTTGCTACAGTAATCTCCCTCTAATGTGCCATGTCATCATGATCATTTTAGTTAAATTGCATTTAAGAATTTATCCAACATTCAAATTCAGAGGTAAAATGCAAGTCAAATATTTACTTCTTCTTTTATGCAAGAAAAATAGTTCATAATATTGCAAATATTCCCTAAGTAATGATGTTAAGGAAAACAACATCACCAAAATTTCCAAAATACCCCTGGGAATTAATTAAGGGGACCAGCAGCAATTAATTTGGCCTTTTCAATTTCTAAAAATGGTTAGACAATTCCCAATTTCCTGAAACTTTTTGTGCAGGGCCAGGATATTGCCCTGTATTTTTGTGGCAAGTTTCACACTTAGCAAAAATCGTTTGGTAGCTAAAATAAGTAGGAAACCGTAGCTATTTGTTTTACAGAAGAGATAAATAGGAAATAGATAAAACCCTACTGTGCTACCAGCCCAAGTGATACAGTGGCGAAGCCCAGCCCAAAAATCCCTTCGTCCACCTGCTCCCGCCTCGCTGTCGCGCTCGCCATGGCCGAGAGGGCGCCGCTCCGTCCACAGGCCGCCACGACGACGGAGTGGTTAGCCGGAGGGGATAAGGCCACCCCGGACGCCCCTCGTTCTCCCTCGACCCCTAGCTGCCATTCTCCCTTCCCCCATGCTCTCTCTCGCTCAGCCCTTTTCTCTCATCGGCACCCGAGCATGTTTGCTGACGCGCCGCCGTCGATCCCGTGGCCACCAGCCACCCAGCGTAGCCCCGACTTGTCCAGGAGGACCGCCGGCGTCGACTACTTCGTCTGCGAGCATCAGAACAAGCTGGGACGCCGTCGCGCCACCGGATCGAGCCGTTCCCTTCTTCGGCAGCCATGGCAACGCCGCCGTCGATCCACATCATCCTGACCGCCTCCGGCTCCCCCGAGCTCTATCCTGACCTCGCTGTGAGCCCCGATCCCTCGTGACCTCTCCCCTCTCTTCCCCGTGCCCTCTGGCACCTTTTGCCGCTAGCGCCGCCTGTCACCGCCGCTGGACCTTGTCCAGGCCAATGAAACCATCCACTCCCAAGCTCGTCGCCACCGTAGATGGATGCGCTGCATGACGTGTGTCACGTAGCACTTCCTCCCGGGGCAAATGGTGGCCGGGAGGACCGGCTCCGTGCGCTGCATGACCAGGAGTAGTTCGGAGGCTCCCAGGCAGGAGGCTTGCACCTTTTTGATCTAGATGTCATGGTTTTGCTCGGCCTTCTTAAGGCAACCTTGTCTAATTATGTCTGTACTCAGATACTAGTTCTTCCGCTGACTCTTGTGTAACTCGAGCTTATGTATTCGAGCCCTCGAGGCCCTTGGCTTGTAATATAAAGCTTGTATTATTTTATTTTGTGTCTAGAGTTGTGTTGTGATATCTTCCCGTGAGTCCCTGGGCTTGATCATGTGCATTTGTGTGTATGATTAGTGCACGGTCGAGTCGGGGGCGTCACAAGTTGGTATCAGAGCCGACTGCCTGTAGGAAGCCCATTTCCAACTCCTTGGCCGAAGTTGAGTCTAGTCTTTGAAAAACTATTTTACTAACATTGTTGTGTGGCTTACGGGCCCACATCGCCATGGGTTTAGGATCTTTTATTCCTCTTCCTTACTCTGGGACTCTGATCTCTCTTCTATTCGGGTTAAAGATTTTGCTAACTCTAACACTAGGATCTCGTAACTACTTTCTCCCGGAGAGCCCCTCATTCCAGATGATCGCTTGACTCACCAGAAGATTCTGAAGATACTCTTCGATGTTTTACCGAGACCATCGTGCCCACCGCCTTTTAATTCCCTACCACCGATTAATCCCCGTAGATAACTACATATTCTTGCCGTTCGTACCTTCACTCCCAGTTGCTCTTGTTATTACAAGATACCCTGAAATACTCTCCGATATTCCGGGAATCCTTTGAGCCTACTGCCTTGCATCTTCTTTTCGCACTGCGGATAATTCCTCACACTTACCGGGGATCCGTTTATCCCCAGTTGTTCATGTGATTCCCAAAATACTTTGAAATGCTATTTGATCTCCCGAGATTCCTCTGCAGCCTATTGCTCTAGAAAGTCGTGCCTGACTGCATTATGGTTAATTCCATATGTCTAGCAATAATCATTAATATCCTTTGTCATTGTTATTCTGAGCCTATTGATTCAATATGTATGTGAAGGCTCCCTATCATCAGTTAAATCCTCGAATTCTTCCTTCTGGCTCAGACGTCATTTTTGACATGAGTTGGTTCTCGGCCAATCAAGTTGCAATTGATTGTCCATCTAGTTCTATTCAACTTACTCATCTTTTGATCAGAGCGTTTGCTTCTGATCCTCCGATTTGGAAATCATAATTCCTTTGTATTTAAACGTCGAATTATTTAGTTGTTTCTATAACCTGATGCATTTGCATTCTCCCTTCTTCTGGTTGAGTACCGATAGTCCCCTCAGATCCTTTGCCGACCACCTAATCCTTTGTTGGATTATTATCCGATAGTGTCCTTCATATTCAATAACTCTTATTACATCCTTGTTGCTTATGAGTCTGTATTCAACAATGACATTCCCAGCCGATCAGCTACATAAATATCATGCTAATCTTAACTATGTTACCTGGTCCTCCTTCCCGGTGCACATTTCTGACGATGGTCTAAGCCTGTGTCAAACTTTCTTCATCATATCATTTTGCTTACACAACATGAATCCGAGCACCATATCCGTGGTTCCGTTGACCTTGAACCTCATTCCGTCTACTTTGATCATCCTGCTGATCGATTTCATCTTCATGGAACCCCGTGACAAATGTGTCATGATCAACGTCAACATTTTGACCTCTTCTGAGATGTCCATTGTATTCATGGTAAGAAATACCATCCTGGCCCCTCGAAGATTTGTGTTAACTTCGACAACATCCTTGACTTCCTGCCAACACCGACTTGCTCATGTTTTGGTTATACCTTATGTTCCCTGGTATTCTTGAAATTGTTCCTTTGTACCTCTTGTGATCTTCAGACCCAACCCTTACTTGAAACACCATATTATTGCTACCTCAAAGCATGACTATGGTATTCCGAATATCAACAAGAACATCGGAAGCGCAATGCTAAAAGTTTCTTGATCGATTATCCAAACACCGTTGTATGGGTAAACATCATGATTCTCCTTGCCCCTTTATCTAAATGATTTTGTACTTGCTGTCCTGTCATGTATATCATGCTCTGCTTTTCCTTGGGAAGGATATACACCTAATACTTGTGTATAGTCACATTTTCCTTTCCATTGGTTTGTTTAATCTGATAAACACATTTTCCTTTCCATTCGTCTGTTCAACCTTTCTTGTAATTCATATGATCTAAGCAGTAATAATTCTCTGCTTATGAAAACACCTCGGTGTACCACTCTGTCAGTAACACCTTGTTACTATTGTTGATGACATTCTGGTAACACTGGTGGACGAGAACTTTGCCTATTGGTCCGCCTCGCCTTGCGAGCAGGAAAATGGTTCTCTTCGTCCCCCGCCCTTGGTACCGACGTTGTTACCAACATAGCTGACAAGCTATCCTCTGACAGGCCTTGCTATCATGACCGTGCAAGATGTCACCGCCCTTCCTACTCTTAATCCACACTCACTGCAGTTCCACAGGATCGAAACCTGACTCTCATGTACATCCTTGATTCCGAAGTATCCTTTGCACTTGGCTTTGTGTGTTATCACGAGCCACCCTCCGAGAGATGATCTATTCCCGTTGCTCTGAACCCCTTTCACACTCTGTTTCAGGCATCGAACGATTGTATATCTGCTTGAAACTTCTTATTGTACCTTCTTACTTTGCTCTCGATGTTTTTTTCTGGAGTTTCAATTCGAGAGATATTTTCTGCCACATTCCCTGAGTTATCCACCAGATAATCAACCTTGCAAAGGTCCGTTCTCCCGAAGATACCCCTTACTCTTTTCGTAAGTATGATGAAGACTCCGAAGGAAGGATGACAACTTCGTCATGACGCACAGAAGCAGAGGAATGTAGGAATACACATCATGGAGCAAACTCTTCGAGGAGAGCAACCAAGATCGAGAAGACTCGTTAGAATTTCGTAACCAATTCTTTCCCCCTAGCCCACCTCTTAAATCACGGGACAAGATTTCTTGTAGTGGAGGAGATTTGTAACACCCCCAGTGTCTTGCTACAGTAATCTCCCTCTAATGTGCCATGTCATCATGATCATTTTAGTTAAATTGCATTTAGGAATTTATCCAACATTCAAATTCAGAGGTAAAATGCAAGTCAAATATTAACTTCTTCTTTTATGCAAGAAAAATAGTTCATAATATTGCAAATATTCCCTAAGCAATGATGTTAAGGAAAACAACATCATCTAAATTTCCAAAATACCCCTGGGAATTAATTAAGGGGACCAACAGCAATAAATTTGGCCTTCTGAATTTCTAAAAATGGTTAGACAATTCCCAATGTCTTGAAACTTTTTGTGTAGGTCCAGGATATTGCCCTGTATTTTTGTGGCAAGTTTCACACTTAGCAAAAATCGTTTGGTAGCTAAAATAAATAGGAAACCATAGCTATTTGTTTTACAGAAGAGATAAATGGGAAATAGATAAAACCCTACTGTGCTACCATCCCAAGTGATACAGTGGCGAAGCCCAGCCCAAAAATCCCTTCGTCCACCTGCTCCCGCCTCGCTGTAGCACTCGCCATGGCCGAGAGCACGCTGCTCCGTACACAGGCCGCCACGGCGACAGAGTGGTTAGCCGGAGGGGATAAGGCCACCCCGGACGCCCCTCGTTCTTCCTCGACCCCTAGCTGCCATTCTCCCTTCCCCCATGCCCTCTCTCGCTCGCCCCTTTTCTCTCATCGATGCCCGAGCATGTTCGCTGACGCGCCGCCATCGATCCCGTGGCCACCAGCCACCTGGCGCAGCCCCGACTTGTCCAGGAGGACCGCCGGCGTCGACTACTTCGTCTGTGAGCATTAGAACAAGCTGGGACGCTGTCAAACCACCGGATCGAGCCATTCCCTTCTTCGGCAGCCACGGCAACGCCGCCGTCGATCCGCATTATCCTGACCGCCTACGGCTCCCCCGAGCTCTCTCCTGACCTCGCTGTGAGCCCCGGTCCCTCGTGACCTCTCTCCTCTCTTCCCCGTGCCCTCCGGCACCTTTTGCCGCTAGCGCCGCCTGTCGCCGCTGCTGGACCTCGTCCAGGCCGACGAAACCGTCCACTCCCGAGCTCGTCACCACCGTAGATGGATGTGCTGCATCACGCACGTCGCGTAGCACTTCCTCCCGAGGCAAATGGTGGCCGGGAGCACCGGCTCCGTGCGCCGCCGCCGTTCGGTTGGTCGCCGGAGGGCACCACCACACGCGTGTGTCGGTTTAAACCAGCCGCTGGTCACTGACTGTGGGCCCGGCTAGTTTAAATTAGGGACTAACCTAACTAGCTTACTCTAATTAGACGCTGTCAAGTGGGGCCGTCTGTTAAATAATGGTTGGATTAAAACATTACACTAACGGTACCCCCTAAGACACTGACTGGTGGACCCCCCTATGCCTAATTAACTCAGTTAGCACACTAACTAAGCCCACTGCCAATGACACCTGGGCCCCACCACCACTGTTCATCCTTTGACCAGACAATGGTCAACTGCTGAGTCAGCAGTTGACTGGCCTCACATGTCATTGACTGTGGCTAGCTGCCTCTGGGTATAAAAATAATTGCACTGTTTAAAATTCGAATTACTAAATCCAGTAATTTTTAGAATAATGTTTAAAATTATAAATTCATAGAAATTCAACCGTAGCTCGGATGAAAATGTTTTCTATACGAAAAATGATCAGAAAAATCTAACGAATCCGAATATGTCACCTGCATTCATGTTAGAATCCTCTAAGTAGGTGAACCTGTAACTTTTGGCCTATTTTTGATAGATGAATAGTGCATGACTACGGGTAAATAATTCCTAAATTATCTAAAATTGTTTAGAGATGCATTAGATCACCCATGCATATCATATTGCCATGTCATGCTTTGTGATTGCATTTGTATGCTTTGTATTTGTTTGTTTCCTCCCACTCTTCTCTCCGGTAGACCCTGAGATTGACGTTGCCCCCGAGTACGACTACACCTCCGACGTCCGGCCACTTGCCGCAGAGCTTCCAGTCAAGCAAACCCCCTTGATCATTCCTATATCGCCCATTCTTTCTCTCCCATGCTTGCATTAGATTTTGCTACTGTTATTTGATAGCTCCTATTCTGATGCATAGCCTGATTTTGTAACCTGCTGGTGATACTTTACCTTTTGTCCTATATGCTTAGTATAGGCTGGTTAGTGATCCATCAGAGGCCCTACACCCTTGTCAGTGTTGCCAGGCTTTACTACCGGAAGATTCGATCAAGGTGATCGACGTGCAGAGACTGACACAGCATCGCACACCCCCTTAGTTGTACGACTCTGCAGAGCTAGTATCGAGTGCCGAGGGTGATACCTCCTACCTTACTCCTGATGATATCTCTGTAGTGTAGCTAATCGGTTGTGGGTTACCGAGGGTGATTCCTCTTTCAACACCTCCGATGATGCCTCTGTCGTGTGCTACTTGTGAGCTGTGTTGGTAATTCCCTGAAGAGGAAGGGAGATGCAGTACAGTAGAGATAAGTATTTCCCTCAGTTATGAAACCAAGGTTATCAATCCAGTAGGAGAATCACGCAACACCTCGTTAGCAGCACCTGCACACAAAACAACAAATCCTTGCACCCAACGCAAACAAGGGGTTGTCAATCCCTCGGCGGTAATTGCAATATTTAATTGTATGTGATAGATAGATAGATAGATAGAAACAAAAATACAAAATATAATAAATAAACAAAAAAAGTGCAGCAAGGTATTTTTAGGGTTTTTAATATATGATTTAGATAGACCCGGGGGCCATAGTTTTCACTAGAGGCTTCTCTCAAGAAAATAGCATACGGTGGGTAAACAAATTACTGTTGGGCAATTGATAGAAACGCAAATAATCATGATGATATCCAAGGCAATGATCATGTATACATGCATCACGTCCGAGACAAGTAGACCGATGATACGTCTCCGTCGTATCTACTTTTCCAAACACTTTTGCTCTTGTTTTGGCCCCTAATTTGCATGATTCGAATGGAACTAACCCGGACTGACGCTGTTTTCAGTAGAATTGCCATGATGTTGTTTTTGTGCAGAAAATCAAAGTTCTTGGAATTGGATGAAACTTTCTGGAGATTTTTTATTGAATATATAAAAAATATTGGCATCAAGAACTACTGGAGGGGGGCCACCCAGTGCCCATGAGGCACCAGGGCGCGCCACCCCCCCCAGGCGCGCCCTGGTACCTCTTGGGGCCCACGTGGCTCCGTTTGACCTATTTCCAGCGCTATAAATTCAGTTTTCTAGAGAAAAAAAATAAGAGAGGAAGATTTATTGCGTTTCACGATACGGAGCCGCCGCCACCTCCTGTTCTTCATCGGGAGGCCAGATCTGGAGTCCGTTCAGGGCTCCATAGAGGGGGATCTTCCGGCATCGTCATCATCAACCATCCTTCATCACCAATTTCATGATGCTCACCGCCGGGAGTGAGTAATTCCTTCGTAGGCTTGCAGGACGGTGATGAGTTGGATGAGATTTATAATGTAATCGAGTTAGTTTTGTTAGGGCTTGATCCCTAGTACCCACTATGTTCTGAGATTGATGTTGCTATGACTTTGCTATGCTTAATGCTTGTCACTAGGGCCCGAGTGCCATGATTCCAGATCTGAACCCTTTATGTTTTCATCAGTATATTTGTGTTCTTGATCCGATCTTGCAAGTTGTATGCACCTACTATGTGTTATGATCCGCATACCCCAAGGTGACAATAATTGGGATTCTTTCCGGTGATTGCCGTAGTTTGAGGAGTTCATGTGTTCACTAAGTGTTAATGCTTTGTTCCGGTTCTCTATTAAAAGGAGGCCTTAATATCCCTTAGTTTCCTTATGGACCCCGCTGCCACGGGAGGGTAGGACAAAAGATGTCATGCAAGTTCTTATCGCAAGCACGTATGACTATATACGGAATACATGCCTACATTACATTGATGAATTGGAACTAGTTTTGTGTCGCCCTAGGTTATAACTGTTACATGATGAATGTTATCCAATGAATATCACCTATCCAATGCCTACGAGCTTTTCATATATTGAATCTTGCTAAGTTACTACTGTTGCTGCTGCTATTACAATTACTACTGCTACTGCTGTTACCGTTACTGCTACTGTTACTATTATTGCTACTACTATCAAGCTATCATACTACTGTGCTACTGATCACTCTACTGCAGATATTTAGTCTCCAGGTGTGGTTGAATTGACAACTCAACTGCTAATACTTGCGAATATTCTTTGGCTCCCCTTGTGTCGAATCAATAAATTTGGGTTGAATACTCTACCCTCGAAAACTGTTGCGATCCCCTATACTTGTGGGTTATCAAGACCTTTTTCTGGCGCCGTTGCCGGGGAGCATAGCTTTATTTGCTAAGTCACTTGGGATTTATATCTATTGATCACTATGAAGAATCTGAAGGATACTAGAACCAAGATTGTTCCCTCTAAGACGAGGGGAGGTAAGGAACTGCCATCTAGCTCTGCACTTGATTCACCTTCTGTTTTCAATAAACTTGTAACACCACAACATGCTATTAATTCTGATATGTCGCAAGTTATTGATGATACCACTTCTGCTATGAATGATACTCATGATGATGCTAGTACTATGCTTGAGAATGCTGTGCCACTTGGTGAATTTCTTACTGAACAAATTGCTAAAGCCAAAGAAATTGAAAATGCTGAAACTCCTGAGAATGATGATTCACCTGTTATGCCTAGCTCTCCTACTAGAGTTGAAACACCTGATGAACAATGTTTTGATAGGGAGACCGCTAGAGCCATTCTTGCTTGCAATGATAGATATGAAGTTATAAAATTAATTGCTGATATGAAAGAAAAAACTATGAGAGAGCAAATGAAATATGATCCTAAATTTGCAACCTCTCCCATATTTGTTACTGATAAGGATTATGAATTGTCTGTTGATCCGGAATTGATTAAGTTGGTAGAATCTGATCCTTTTCACGGTTATGAAACTGAAACCGTTGTGGCACATCTTACTAAATTAAATGATATAGCCACCCTGTTTACTCATGAGGAAAAAATTCGCCACTATTATATTCTTAAGTTGTTTCCTTTCTCATTAAAGGGTGATGCTAAAGCTTGGTATAATACTCTTGCTCCTGGATGTGTGCGTAGTCCCCAGGATATGATTTACTACTTCTCTGAAAAATATTTTCCTGCTCATAAGAAACAAGCTGCTTTACAGGAAATATTTAATTTTGTGCAAATTGAAGAAGAGAGTCTCCCACAAGCTTGGGGGAGGCTTCTCCAATTACTTAACGCTTTGCCTGATCATCCTCTCAAGAAAAATAAAATACTTGATATCTTCTATAATGGACTAACTGATGCTTCTAGGGATTACCTAGATAGTTGTGCGAGTTGTGTTTTCAGGGAAAGGACTATTGAACAAGCCGAGGAATTATTGAATAATATATTGAAGAATGATAATGATTGGACACTTCCTGAACCACCGCCTAAACCCACTCCGAAGAAGAGGGGTATCTTATATCTCAGTCCAGAAGATATGCAAGAAGCAAAGAAATGTCAGAAAGAGAAAGGTATTAAAGCTGAGGATGTTAAGAATTTACCACCTATTGAAGAGATACATGGTCTTGACAAACCGACACAGGTAGTAGAGGTAAATTCTCTTATAAAATTTAATGAAAGTGATATTCCTTATAAAAAACCGCCTAGTCAATGCTTGTATGAATTCGACAATTATATTATGAAGCAAGATCATTTTAATGCAAACGTTATGAAACAATTGAAACGAAACTCTTATATGATTGATCGCCTGAGTGACTTGTTATTTAGAATTGCTAATGATGTTAAAGGTGTTAGTAAACATGCATCTATGGTTCAAACTCAATTAGAACAAGTTGCCAAATCTCAAAGTGAATTGCTTAATGAAATGAACAACAATATGAATGATCATGCTGTTAGAGTAATGACTAGAGGAGGAAGAATGACTCAGGAGCCACTATATCCTGAAGGTCACCCAAAAAGAATTGAACAAGACTCTCAAAGAATTAATGCTGATGCACCTAGTCCTTCCAAAAAGAAAAAGAAAAAGAAAAATGATAGGACTTTGCATACTTCTAGTGAACCCGAGGTAGAAAAACCCTTGGAGGATAGTAATGATGTTTCTATCTCTGATGCTGAAACACAATCCGATAATGAACAACCACTTGATGATAATAATAATGATGATGCTCATATGGATACCCAACCAGATAATGATAAAGAAATTGATAATGATGTTGAAATTGAACCTGAAGTTGATCTTGATAACCCACCTACTAAAAATAAACGTTATGATACAAAAGATTTCGTTGCTAGAAAACATGGTAAAGAAAGAGAACCATGGGTCCAAAAACCCATGCCCTTTCCTCCTAAACCATCTAAGAAAAAAGATGAGGAAGAATTTGAACGCTTTGCTGAAATGCTTAGGCCAGTCTTTTTGCGTACTCGTTTAACTGATATTATAAAGATGCCTCCTTATGCTAAATATATGAAAGACATTGTCACAAATAAAAGAAAGATACCTGAAGCTGCAATTTCCACCATGCTTGCAAATTATTCTTTTAAAGATGGAGTACCTAAGAAACTAGGAGATCCAGGAATACCAACTATACCATGCTCCATTAAGAAAAATTATGTCAAAACTGCTTTGTGTGATTTAGGAGCTGGTGTTAGTGTCATGCCTTTCTCCTTATATAAAAGACTTGATTTGAATAAACTCACTCCCACCGAAATATCATTGCAAATGGCTGACAAATCAACTGCCATACCTATCGGTGTTTGTGAGGATGTGCCCGTCATAGTTGCAAATGTTACTATTCTAACAGACTTTGTTATACTTGATATGCCCGAGGATGACAACATGTCAATTATCCTTGGTAGACCCTTTCTGAATACTGCAGGGGCTGTTATTGATTGCAACAAAAGCAAGGTCACTTTTCATATCAATGGTAATGAACATACGGTGCACTTTCCAAAGAAACAATTTCAAGTGAATGGTATTCATATTATTGAAAAGACTCCGACAATTACTATTGGGAGTTTCCAAATTCCTGTTCCTACTGTTAAAAAGAGATATGAAACTTTTATTGTTGGGGAGATGCATATCCCCGTTGAGGTAACTTAGTGTTATACGAAAGTTCTTCGGTTTCATGTCACTCGAAAATGGTTTGTTAATAAGACCTGATCAACCTTATTAATGGATTCTTTTTGAGAGGCATGTGGTCGATGAATTTAGTAGGCACAACCTTCTGTACCCACTCTTAGTTTGCTGTT
The DNA here is from genome assembly GCA_039707655.1 of Elymus sibiricus. Classification (NCBI taxonomy): domain Eukaryota; kingdom Viridiplantae; phylum Streptophyta; class Magnoliopsida; order Poales; family Poaceae; genus Elymus; species Elymus sibiricus. The sequence continues at coordinate 278,365,159 of CM077672.1, forward strand.
ATTTTTATTCAAATATAATAAAATGCCATGATTACTCTGTTTTCTGAATTACCCGTGCAATAAAAAATGCCCAAAAATAAAAGTGCTCAGAATACAATAAAATTTTATCATGATTTTTTATTAAATATTTAAGAATTTTTGGAATAAAAATCTTACCAGGGGGGTGCCCCAGATGCCCACGAGGCACCAGGGCGCGCCACCCCCCCTGGCGCGCCCTGCTACCTCGTGGGCCCCACAGAGGCCCCCTCACTTATCCCTTTAGCTCACTGTCTCCTACCTCAAGAAAAAATTCCTGGTAGCTCTCTCTCTCTCGTGTTCTTGCTCACAACACTGAAATTTTTGATCTCTTTGCTCGGAGCTCCGTTTTCGAAACTATTTTGGGGAATTGCTCCTTGGTATGTGACTCCTCCATTGCTCCAATTAGTTTTGGTTTTAGTGGATTATATCTTGCATAATTAGCTACTGTTGGTGCTACAGAAAATGAGCTTGCATGTTGAATCCTTTGAGTTCCAAATAGTTTGAATGCTTGATATAGCCTCTAGACATCCATATGAGTAGTTACTATCAATCTTGTGAAGTTTTATTGATATCATTTTGTGGTCCAAAATTTTTTAGAAATTTGTTCATAGGACAATGAGTTTTTTTTCGGAGGAGTTCCTCAAAGTGGAACGCCAAGGGAGTCTTCGGGGAGTCCTCGGACAATGACCTCAACCTCCCGCGTAGGACGGAGGTCCGGCCGTGTGAATGGCCGCACGACCCTTTCATGAACGAAGCCGGATTCTATCAAGAGTTCACGCAATTCATTGCAAATGCCGAATTGACCGACTTCCTCGCAGATGAGTGTGAACAGTACCACATCCTTACAAACTCCTTTGTGCAAAACTTTCACTTTCTGAATAGGCTCGAACCCCCTGAGGAACGGATACACCGTGATGCCACTGGACATCCCCGATTATTGGAGCGCCTTAGCGGCGGCGGAGGAGGAGCCCCAAGACTGGGACGCTCGGGTGCCGCCTCCTCAAGAGTTTCACATGGGACCGGATGGCTACTACGGATGGCCGTAGACCAAGCTAGGCAAAAGCCTAAGCTTGGGGGAGTACGTATTTCTCACCGACATTACATTCATGTTCACACTTTTTACTCCAGTTGTCGGTGTTCATACTTTTTCATTGTATAACCCATGTTAGTTTTATTTTCTCGCCTTCTTTTTGTGTGTTTGAAAAACTTTGAGAAAATCGAAAAACATTCCTCATCTCTTTTCAGTTTATCTTTCTAGTTTATTTAGCTATAGTTTCGTGATAGTAAAAGAAAACCCAAAAAGATTTCCCGTTTCTTCTTTTGCTTGTTGGGAGTTTTCCCGTGTAAATAGTTTCTTCTCTCGTTTTTTTTGTTTTCTTCTTGAATTTGCTTTCTTTAGAAAACTAAAAACTCCAAAAATATATCAGTTTGTTTCTCTGAATTTCTTTTCTTTTCTTTTGTTGAGTCATTGCAAGGAGAAGACCACGATGAAAATGATGAGTGGCTCTCATATGCATTATTGTTGATTTAACAAAGAGCCCATATTACCTTGTCTTCTCCTTTGAATAAAATGCTTGCAGATTCCAGCTTAGTCCACGGCACACTTGCACTATTATTATTTTCATATCATTCGGTCGTGCAAGTGAAAGGCAATAATGACGATGATTTGATGAAGTGACTGTGGCAAGGAAAAGCGGGTATGAACTCAATTTGTTCTTTGTTTTTGTAAATATGTTTAACTCAGTATCCATGATTCAGCATATTATGATTAAACATGTTGTGATGACAATTAGAGATTATAGTTGCTCATACCATGCTTAAGTAGCTAGGAGTGGATAATGATTTATCTTGAGTGTCAACATGCATTAAAATGTTCATGATGTAGTATGATGATACGGTATCCTCCTCTGAATGTTTCAAGTGGATTGACTTGGCACATGTTCACGCATGTAGTTGAATCAAAACCAACATAGCCTCCACGATATTTATGTTCATGGTGTTTATATCCTACTCATGCTAGTATTCAATGATGATTATTCATAATGCATGGTTATGACCGTTTTCGCTCTCTAGCTGGTCGCTTCTCAACCTATTTGCTAGCCTCCGCCTGTACTAAGCGGGAATGCTGCTTGTGCATCAAAACCTTTAAACCCAAGTTATTCTAGATGAGTCCGCTATATCTACCTATTTGCGGTATTATCTTGACGTCCTAGGTAAATTTGCATGTGCCAACTCTATTATTCAAACGAACATCTGTTTTGTGTGCCCGTACCGCTCATGGAGCGACAGGGGGCGGTCAGTATCTTCCATGCTAAGCGGGTTATTCTCGTGATGAGTGTTTACTCACTTGTCCTTGCACGAGAGGGGCTGGTAATCGGGATGCCCAGTCCCATCATTAAAAAACCAAAATAATAAAACAAACTTCCCCGGAGAGTTGTTAGTATGGAGGGCAACCGAGGATTTGGCTAGCCATGGCTTGTGATTGTTGGTGGAGGGGGAGTAAACTTTACTTTACTGCTTGGGAACCGCCGCTAATGTGTTTAGCATGGAAGATATTGAAAACTCTTGGTCATAACGTTGACTGGAAAGGCATACCTCCCAAAATTTTATTTACCTCTGATTTAAGCCTTGAGCTCTGGCATCTCTACAAATCCATGCTTCCCTCTGCGAAGGGCCTATCTATTTACTTTTATGTTATTTTACTTTTATTGTTGAGTCATCACCTTCCCAAACAAACACCAGACCTGAGAGCACTATTGTCATTCTCATGCATTGTGTATAGTTAATGTTGTGTGCATCATGACTGGATCTCTTCTACCATGAATTACAATGTTTAGTCGCTGCTTGAACTTTGGATGGTTCTCTGCTTTTATGTTTTGCGGTCTCAGAAAGGGCTAGCGAGATACCATGCTGTCATATTATATCATGATTATTTTGACAAAATGTTGGTATTTGAGATATTTTATTATTGCTCGCTAGTTGATTATGCCATCAATATGAGTGAATATAAATTCTAAGAGTTATCATTTGCGTGGTTAATTATAATCTTTGCTAAAAACTTGGGTGCTATTTAAGCATATATATAGACACAAGAACAAAAGAGTTTGTAAAAGTTTTTCTTTATCACTTTCAGTTTGTCAACTGAATTGCTTGAGGACAAACAATGAGTTAAGCTTGGGGGAGTTGATACGTCTCCGTCGTATCTACTTTTCCAAACACTTTTGCTCTTGTTTTGGCCCCTAATTTGCATGATTCGAATGGAACTAACCTGGACTGACGCTGTTTTCAGCAGAATTGCCATGGTGTTGTTTTTGTGTAGAAAATCAAAGTTCTTGGAATTGGATGAAACTTTCTGGAGATTTTTTATTGAATATATAAAAAATATTGGCATCAAGAACTACCGGAGGTAGGCCACCGAGTACCCACGAGGCACCAGGGCGCGCCACCCCCCCAGGCGTGCCCTGGTACCTCGTGGGGCCCACGTGGCTCCGTTTGACCTATTTCCAACGCTATAAATTCAGTTTTCTAGAGAAAAAAATAAGAGAGGAAGTTTTATTGCGTTTCACGATACGGATCCGCCGCCACCTCCTGTTCTTCATCGGGAGGCCAGATCGGGAGTCCGTTCAGGGCTCCATAGAGGGGGATCTTCCAGCATCGTCATCATCAACCATCCTTCATCACCAATTTCATGATGCTCACTGCCGGGAGTGAGTAATTCCTTCGTAGGCTTGCTGGACGGTGATGAGTTGGATGAGATTTATCATGTAATCGAGTTAGTTTTGTTAGGGCTTGATCCCTAGTACCCACTATGTTCTGAGATTGATGTTGCTATGACTTTGCTATGCTTAATACTTGTCACTAGGGCCCGAGTGCCATGATTCCAGATCTGAACCCTTTATGTTTTGATCAATATATTTGTGTTCTTGATCCGATCTTGCAAGTTGTATGCACCTGCTATGTGTTATGATCCGCATACCCCAAGGTGACTATAATTGGGATTCTTTCCGGTGATTGCCGTAGTTTGAGGAGTTCATGTGTTCACTAAGTGTTAATGCTTTGTTCCGGTTCTCTATTAAAAGGAGGCCTTAATATCCCTTAGTTTCCTTATGGACCCCGCTGCCACGGGAGGGTAGGACAAAAGATGTCATTCAAGTTCTTATCGCAAGCACGTATGACTATATACGGAATACATGCCTACATTACATTGATGAATTGGAACTAGTTATGTGTCGCCCTAGGTTATAACTGTTACATGATGAATGTTACTACTGTTGCTGCTGCTATTACAATTACTACTGCTACTGCTGTTACCATTACTGCTACTGTTACTATTATTGCTACTACTATCAAGCTATCATACTATTGTGCTACTGATCACTCTACTGCAGATATTTAGTCTCCAGGTGTGGTTGAATTGACAAAAGATGTCATGCAAGTTCTTATCGCAAGCACGTATGACTATATACGGAATACATGCCTACATTACATTGATGAATTGGAACTAGTTACGTGTCGCCCTAGGTTATAACTGTTACATGATGAATGTTACTACTGTTGCTGCTGCTATTACAATTACTACTGCTACTGCTGTTACCGTTACTGCTACTGTTACTATTATTGCTACTACTATCAAGCTATCATACAACTGTGCTACTGATCACTCTACTGCAGATATTTAGTCTCCAGGTGTGGTTGAATTGACAATTCAACTGCTAATACTTGCGAATATTCTTTGGCTCCCCTTGTGTCGAATCAATAAATTTGGGTTGAATACTCTACCCTCGAAAATTGTTATGATCCCCTATACTTGTGGGTTATCAACCGACTCCTGCCTGCATCTACTACTATTACTCCACACATCGACCGCTATCCAGCATGCATCTAGTGTATTAAGTCCATAAAGAACGGAGTAACGCCTTAAGCAAGATGACATGATGTAGACAAAGTAAACTCACACATGAATAAACCCCATCTTTTTACCCTTAATAGCAATGATACATACGTGTCATGTCCCTTTCTGCCACTGGGAATGAGCACCCCAAGATCGAACCCATTACGAAGCACCTCCTCCCATGGCAAGATAAATCAATCTAGTTGGCCAAACCAAATCAATAGATCGGAGAAGAAATACGAAGCTATAATAATCATGCATAAAAGAGATCAGAGAAGACTCAAATAATATTCATGGATAATCTAATCATAAACTCACAATTCATCGGATCCCAACAAACACACCGCAAAAAGTGATTACATCGGATAGAACTCCAAGAACATCGAGGAGAACATTGTATTGAAGATCAAAAAGAGAGAAGAAGCCATCTAGCTACTAACTATGGACCCGAAGGTCTGTGGTAAACTACTCACGCATCATCGGAAGGGCAGCAAGGGTGATGTAGAGCCCCTCCGTGATCGATTCCCTCTCCGGCGGAGCACCGGAAAAGGCCTCCAGATGGGATCTCTCGAGAACAGAAACTTGCGGCGGCGGAAAAAGTATTTCGTGGACTCCACTATTGGTTTCCTGATTTTTGGGAATTTATAGTGGTGGAATTAGGTCAAAAGAGGCAGAGGTGGGCCCATGAGGCACCAGGGCACGCCTACATCAAAACAAGCAAGTAGTGCATCAAAAACAGAATCTGTCTAAAACAGAATAGTTTGTAGAAATCTATTTAAAAGCTATACTTATGTAACTCCAAAAATTCTGAAAAATTAGAAAAACGTGGGCAATTCATATACCAATACTGTGTAAAAATTTCAGATATTTCTGACGCTCCAGTACAGAACCAAAATTCCAGCACTGGACGCAAAACTTTCTATTTTCCCAACAGTATCAATTATACTATCTTCCAAATCATCCCAAAGGTTTTACTTGGCACAAACACTAATTAAAAACATAAAACTCAATCATAACAGTGGCATAAATGTGAAATCACACAATAACAGAAACAAAAAGTAAAAAATTATTTTATTCACTGGGTTGCCTCCCAACAAGCGCTATTGTTTTATGCCCCTAGCTAGGCATAATGCATAGTTTCAAGTATTATCATCTTTCAAGTTGATTCCATAAGTGGCCCTCATAATGGATTCATATGGTGCTTTAATTTTCTTCCTAGGGAAATGTTACATACCCTTTTTTAGTGGAAACTGAAATTTTATATTCCCTTCTTTCATGTCAATAACGGCACCTTTGGTTCGTAAGAACGGTCTACCAAGTATTATGGGGCAAGAAGGATTGCATTCAATGTCAAGTACAATAAAATCAATGGGCACGTAATTTCTATTTGCAAGAATAAGCACATCATTAATTCTACCCAAAGGCTTTTTAATAGTGGAATCCGCAAGATGCAAATTAAGAGAGCATTCATCTATATTGGTAAAGCCTAGCACATCACATAAAGATTTTGGAATTGTGGAAACGCTAGCACCCAAATCACATAAAGCATTGCACTCATAATTTTTAATTTTAACTTTAATGGTGGGTTCCCATTCATCATATAATTTTCTAGGAATTGAAATCTCTAGTTCTAGCTTTTCTTCTAACGCTTTCATCATTGCTTCTACGATGTGTTTAGTAAAAGCCTTATTTTGCTCATAAGCGTTGGGTGAATTTAGCATGGATTGTAACAAAGAAATGCACTCAATCAAAGAACAACTATCATAATTAAAATCTTTGTAATCCAAAAGAGTGGGCATATCGCTAGTTAAAGTTTTTACCTCTCCAAACCCACTTTTATCAAAAAAATTATCAAGATTTTCACCCATCGAATTATGGGAACGCCTACTAGCTAAAGTTGACTCTTCTTCAGTCCCCTTTTCATCAAGTTTATATTGCTAAACAAGGAATCAATAGATGACACACCAATCATTTTAATATCCTCATCATTACTACATTCCAATGATTCCGGCTTAGCTGCCATTTGATTTACTAGCGTAGCTTGCACTTCAGAAATTTTTCCTAGCAAATTTTCAGTAAGAGCAAATTGAGATTGAAGACTGCAACTTCTTTACTAACATCATCGAGTTGTTTTGCAATGGCATCCAACAAAGTTGAGTGTTCCTTGAGTTCCTCGGTAAAAAAAAATTTGTGCTCAAACTATGTAGTCATGTAATCCTTAGTATTTTTCTCGATTTCAGACATAATTTTATAATAAGAGGTATCTTGATAATTTTCTCGGGGCATCATGATTAAGCAAACAAGGTAACAAGCAAGCAAACAAGCAAACAATAAAAAGGCAAACAGAAAATATTTTTGTATTTTTGTAAAAACTTTTTAGAAGTGGGGGAGATGAAAATGAGAGGCAAAGGCAAATAAAGTAAATGCAAGGAGATGAGAGTTTTATACGTAGGTACTTGATAGATGTTGATGATGTCTCCCCGGCAACGGCGCCAGAAATTCTTCCTGCTACTTGTGAGCTGCGTTGGTAATTCCCTGAAGAGGAATGGAGATGCAGTACAATAGAGATGAATATTTCCCTTAGTTATGAAACCAAGGTTATCAATCCAGTAGGAGAATCACGCAACACCTCGTTAGCAGCACCTGCACACAAAACAACAAATCCTTGCACCCAACGCAAACAAGGGGTTGTCAATCCCTCGGTGGTAATTGCAAGATTAAACTATATGTGATAGATAGATAGATTGAAACAAAAATTCAAAATAAAATAAATAAACAAAAAAGTGCAGCAAGTTATTTTTAGGGTTTTTAATATATGATTTAGATAGACCCGGGGGCCATAGTTTTCACTAGAGGCTTCTCTCAAGAAAATAGCATACGGTGGGTAAACAAATTACTGTTGGGTAATTGATAGAAATGCAAATAATCATGACGATATCCAAGGCAATGATCATGTATATAGGCATGACATCCGAGACAAGTAGACCGACTCCTGCCTGCATCTACTACTATTACTCCACACATCGACCGCTATCCAGCATGCATCTAGTGTATTAAGTCCATAAAGAACGGAGTAACGCCTTAAGCAAGATGACATGATGTAGACAAAGTAAACTCACGCATGAATAAACCCTGTCTTTTTACCCTTAATAGCAACGATACATACGTGTCATGTCCCTTTCTGTCACTGGGATTGAGCACCGCAAGATCGAACCCATTACAAAGCACCTCTTCCCATGGCAAGATAAATCAATCTAGTTGGCCAAACCAAATCAATAGATCGGAGAAGAAATACGAAGCTATAATAATCATGCACAAAAGAGATCAGAGAAGACTCAAATAATATTCATGGATAATCTGATCATAAACTCACAATTCATCGGATCCCAACAAACACACCGCAAAAAGTGATTACATCGGATAGAACTCCAAGAACATCGAGGAGAACATTGTATTGAAGATTAAAAAGAGAGAAGAAGCCATCTAGCTACTAACTATGGACCCGAAGGTCTATGGTAAACTACTCACGCATCATCGGAAGGGCAGCAAGGTTGATGTAGAGCCCCACCGTGATCGATTCCCTCTCCGGCGGAGCACCGGAAAAGGCCTCCAGATGGGATCTCTTGAGAACAAAAACTTGCGGCGGCGGAAAAAAGTATTTCGTGGACTCCTCTATTGGTTTCCTGATTTTTCGGAATTTATAGTGGTGGAATTAGGTCAAAAGAGGCAGAGGTGGGCCCATGAGGCACCAGGGCGCGCCTGCCCTGCCCCCCCAGGCACGCCCTGGTGGCTCGTGGCCACCTCCTGGGGCTTCTGGCCTTCTCCCGAAGCTTCTAGTGTTGGTTATGTCCAGAAAAAAATCTCCAAAAAGTTTCGTAGCATTTGGACTTCGTTTGGTATCGATATTCTGTAAAACCAAAAACAGGCAGAAAACAACAACTGGCACGGGGCACTAAGTTAATAGGTTAGTCCCAATAAATGATATATAATTGCTGTAAATGCATAATAAAACATCCAAGATTGATAATATAATAGCATGGAACAATCAAAAATTATAAATACGTTGGAGACGTATCATCATGCAGCCCCTCAAGTGTGAACCCATCGAGGGTGATTCCTCCAAGTTCACCTTGACGGTTACATCAAGTGGGAAACCATCGAGGGTGATTCCTCGGATTTCCCCCTTGATGTTACGGACACATTGTTACCTTACACTATTGCCCCTTTTTAACTGTTACCGCGGGACTGAAGGGACAAGCGGTACCACCCCGGTAGAGGTGGACCTGAGTTCCCGACAGTCTCTTGATAAGTCGGGCCGACCCCGAGGGGTACCCGCGAGAGATGTGAAGTCGGGTGGACCGTGAGGGTACCCGCGAGATAATTTCGCGGCACGGCCGGGCAGGCAGACCGCCCCAGGAGAGGGATGGGCCTGAGCCTTGCCGTAAGTCTGCGAGACGGGGTGATAGGAGCACTGATCATCACCGCGCGCTCCCAACACACTAATGGGTTAGGATATGTGATCTGAGTAGGCCTCTGGCTTTTTCGCACTAACCACCACACGGGAATAAGTACGGGCACTTGGCGTCGTACGATTCTTCCGAAAGCTCTCAGACGTCAGCAGTTGAGCGGCACACGCCGGGTTGGATTGGGTACGCCCGCTTGTGTATACAGGGGCTAGGTCTGCTCCCGTCCGTCCTCGCAACACGCAGGAGTGCAAAGGGCGATGGGCCCAAGACCCCTGAGCGCTTAGGATTTAGACCGGCGTGTTGGCCTCTCTGTTGAGCCTAGGTAGGACTACGGCGTGTCGATCAGCCGAGGCCGGGCATGACCCGAGTAAGTGTGTCCGGCCAGAGTTAATCGAGCATGTTGGGTAAGTTGGTGCACCCCTGCAGGGAAGTATACCTATTCGAATAGCCGTGTCCACGGTAACAGACGCTCAGAGAGTATCCCGATCTACTACAACTAGAACTGGATACTTGTGTTACTTAATAATTTGATAACTCCGGGATTGCTCTCTCGCGGGGAGTCAAGGAAGGATCTCTGGGCATTGCTACTATTACTTATTACTTTATGATACGCTACTAATCTGTACTCTTCTAATGCTGCAAGATGCTGCAAGATGCTAGTCTTCGATAGGCTAGGCTTTCCCCTCTATTCTGGCATTTCTGCAGTCTAGTCCACAGATACAGCCCCCTCTTTTGAAACCGATGCATACACAGAATAGTTCTGATGTAAGTCTTGCGAGTACTTTGGATGAGTACTCACGGTTGCTTTGCTACCTCTTTTTCCCCCTACCCGAATGCTGCGATCAGATGACGGAGCCCCAGAGCCAGCTGATCCCGTCGACGACTACTACTACCTCGACGAAGCTTACTACTACGCGGAGACCGACGACTAATAGTAGTTCGGAGGCTCCCAGGCAGGAGGCTTGCGCCTTTTTGATCTAGATGTCGTTGTTTTGCTCGGCCTTCTTAAGGCAACCTTGTCTAATTATGTCTGTACTCAGATACTAGTGCTTCCGCTGACTCTTGTGTAACTCGAGCTTATGTATTCGAGCCCTCGAGGCCCTTGGCTTGTAATATAAAGCTTGTATTATTTTATTTTGTGTCTAGAGTTGTGTTGTGATATCTTCCTGTGAGTCCCTGGGCTTGATCATGCGCATTTGCGTGTATGATTAGTGCACGGTCGAGTCAGGGGCGTCACAACCATGCTCAACACTTACATGAAAGAGGAAATTATTTCTAGATTTGGATAGCGAATAAATTGTGTTCTCATATTATTCTTCCTGCAGTGCATCCCTTGCTTTGCCAGAACACATGTACTCAAGAAGGTTGACCTTGGCATAACTGAATACACCAGTATAATGGTCACATTGGAGACATGCCATGGATATAAGTTCACAATTCGGTTCATAAACCAAGAAGATCACTCCTTTTTTATGGTCAAACTTGGATAAACTTTGTCAAGTGTTACAGACTGAAAGTTGGCACACGAATGTTCATGGAAATAGCAAAACCTGGTCTTATCTTCCCTATGACCTTCCACCCCAATGTCATTCCAGTGGGTCATCCATGTTAGTTTTGTATATGGTTCTTCCATGTTGCCTCTTTTACTTTGTAATCCACCTATTCTTTCTAACTGAGCACAATTTGACTTTAGAAGTAGCAACAATTTGTGATTCCCTTCTCTCACAATGATGCTACTTCTAACTAATATTTCTTATAATTGGTGACACGCGTAGGTTATTACAAAGTGCAGGACACAACTCGTCTGTTATGTGATAAGAACTCGACAGTTACTGATGGCACCGAAGTCGACTGGGACGACATCCACCATTTCCTACACTTTATTGATCGTCTTGAGGACCTTGTGGGGCATTTCAATGGTGGAAGGCCACGTGGGATATGTGTGCCACTGGTGCACATGTTGAACAGGTCCAACTGTTTCAAGAAACTGATGGTACGAGCTGTTTTCTGTTATACATGATGTTCATAAACTCTTGCTTATTCACAGTTTTACTGTTGTGTTCTTCTTCTTGAAACAGAAATTGCCCAATTTTATTGTTCCTATACAGATGCCTGACCATGGTTGACTCAAACTTGCGCTTGGTCACAACATGATGTTTATGTCGACCTACTCCATTTCCCTTAGAGATGAAAAGATATTTATTCATGGGTGGTCTCAAATCATGAAGGCCCGTCGATCTTGGAGAATAGGACAGAAGGTTATGTTCATGCTTTTCCATGGCTCTGAAGCGAATATCCTTTTTATTGACCACATTGCGAGATGAAGCCGCTTTCAAAAAGTTATGGATGCATGGGGTGGCGCCTGGGCCTTGTCCTGGGGCTTGGTGGCATCACCCTTCGTTAACTGTAGGCAAAGTAGCATTGTTCGAGGCGTGCCTAGTACAGTTGAACCTGTATAAGTACTCATACTGCTTTCAGCTTTGGTTGTTAAGTGCTCCTGCTGCTTTCAGTTAAGGTTGTTAAGTACTCCTGCTGCTTGTATAGTCTATCGTGTTTCTTCAGTCTCTTTTTCCTCCAGCCGCCAAAACCAAACCAGCGCCGGTGGGGCCACCTGCTCCTGCCTCCCACGGCTGGCTGCGCCTCCGCGCACGCATCGCCGCCCCACCGTCTGCTAAATTGTTAACGGCAACGTCAGGCCCAACCTGCACCCGAACCAACCCTCGTACTCCCCTTCGCACGTGACTTCACTGTTGTGTCTTCCCTGGCTCCTGTTCGTTCCTGTCCGAGGCCTCGCCGTCATCCTCCGCGCGCCTTGGTGCGCTCGCCGTGGCGCCGCCGTCTGGCGTTGTCAACATGGTTAACAAACAAGAGGAATCGGGAGAGGACTGTATGTGGAGAGGATGACAGTAGGGACCCACCATGGCCATGGCCATACGCAAGCCAGTTCCTCATTGTTACAAGCAAAAATGAAAATGCTTCCTCCTAGTGGTTTGCTGACATCTGGGACCCACGACATTGTCAGCGTATAGTCAATAGACAAGAGAACTGCACAAGAGCGGCTGACACCTAGGACCTAGCAGCTCGAGCAGTTTTTTTTGTTTTTATTGAGACGTAGCAGGGTATCAACTGGGTTGTGGCCTGTCTAGCCCAGCCATCTATTTTACGTTTACCACATGACCAGCCCAGCCATTTTTTTCTTTGTGAAAATGGCTAGCCCAGTTTTTCTTCTTCTAATGAATACCCAATCCAGGCCAACATGTTTTTCTCCGCTCTGCTGGGCTGCAAATCTTTCAAGGCGACTGCAAATCTTAGAAGTAGTATGAAATGGGCTATAAATATAAAAAACACAGAACAAATTGGCAATTACTTTCAGATTTCTGATACGTCCATTTTGCATCGTGTTTTACTACTGTTATTTATAGTGTTTTTAATCAATATAACACTTTGTGGAGCAATTCTAATGCCTTTTCTCTCTTAATATGCAAGATTTATACAAGGAGGGAGATTGCCGGCAGTTGGAATTCTGGACCTGAAAAAGCTATGTCAGAGATACCTATTCTGCACATCTCCAAATGAGCTGAAATTTCACGGAGATTTATTTTGGAATAAATAAAAAATATTGAAAGAAAGAAGTACCAGAGGGGGCCACCCAGGTGCCCACGAGGCACTAGGGCGCGCCACACCCCCCCCCCCCCCAGGCACGCCCTGGTGGCTTGTGGGGCCCCTGGCCAGCCTCCGGTGCCCATTTTCTGGTATATAAGCCTATTTGCCCTAAAAAATAAGGAGAAGACTTTTGGGACGGTGCGCCGCCGTCTCGAGGCGGAACTTGGGCAGGAGCACTTTTGCTCTCCGGCAGAGCGATTCCGCCGGGGATACTTCCCTCCGGGAGGGGGAAATCGGAGCCATCATCATCACCAACGATCCTCTCATCATGGGAGGACCAATCTTCATCAACATCTTCAACAGCACCATCTCATCTCAAACCCTAGTTCATCTCTTGTATTCAATCTTTGTCTCAAAACCTCAGATTGGTACCTGTGGGTTGCTAGTAGTGTTGATTACATCTTGTAGTTGATGCTAGTTGGTTTATTTGGTGGAAGAGTATATGTTCAGATCCAATATGCTATTCAATACCCCTCTGATCTTGAACATGAATATGGTTTGTGAGTAGTTACTTTTGTTCTTGAGGACATGGGAGAAGTCTTGTCATAAGTAATCATGTGAATTTGGTATTCGTTCGATATTTTGATGATATGTATGTTGTTGATTCTCTTAGTGGTGTCATGTGAACGTCGACTACATGACACTTCACCATCTTTGGGCCTAAGGGAATGCATTATGTGCTATTCCGTAAGGGGCTGATTTGGATCCATATGTTTAATGCTATGGTTAGAGTTATCTTAATTCTTCTTTCGTAGTTGCGGATGCTTGCGAGAGGGTGTAATCATAAGTGGGAGGCTTGTTCAAGTAAGAACAACACCCAAGCACCAGTCCACCCACATATCAAATTATCAAAGTAGTGAACGCGAATCAAACCAACATGATGAAAGTGACTAGATGAAATTCCCATGTGTCCTCGAGAACGCTTTGCTTATTATCAGAGATCGTTCCGGCTTGTCCTTTGCTACAAAAAGGATTGGGACACCTTGCTGCACTCTTTGTTACTATTGCTACTTGTCACTTGTTACAAATTATCTTGCTATCAAACTACTCGTTACCGATAATTTCAGTGCTTGCAGAAAATACCTTGCTGAAAACCGCTTGTCATTTCCTTTTGCTCCTCGTTGGGTTCGACACTCTTACTTATCGAAAGGACTATGATTGATCCCCTATACTTGTGGGTCATCAAGACTCTTTTCTAGCACCGTTGTCGGGGAGTGAAGCGCCTTTGGTGAGTGGAATTTGGAATGGAAACATTTATATTACATGCTGAAATTTACTGTTACTTGTCACTATGGAAAGTAATCCTTTGAGGGGTTTGTTCGGGGTATCTTCACCTCGACCGGAAGCACAAATAGTTGCTCCTCAACCTACTGCACCTACTGAAAATATTTATTATGATATTCCTTCGGGTATGATAGAGAAACTGCTAGCTAATCCTTATGCAGGAGATGGAACGGTACATCCTGATATGCACTTGATCTATGTGGATGAAATTTGTGGATTGTTTAAGCTTGCAGGTTTATCCGGAGATGGAGTTAAGAAGAAAGTATTCCCTTTATCTTTGGAGGGAAAGGCATTGACATTGTATAGGCTATGTGATGATACTGATACATGGGACTGGAATCGACTGAAACTGGAATTCCACCAGAAATTTTATCCTATGCATTTGGTTCATCGTGATCGGAATTATATATATAATTTTTGGCCTCGTGAAGGAGAAATCATTGCTCAAGCTTGGGGGAGGCTTAAGTACATGATGTACACATGCCCCAATCATGAGCTCTCAAGAGAAATTATCTTACAGAAATTTTATGCTCGGCTTTCTCATGATAATCAAACCATGCTTGATTCTTCTTCGACTGGCTCCTTTATGAAGAAAACTATTGAATTCAGATGGGATCTTCTGGAAAGAATTAAACGCAACTCTAAAGATTGGGAACTCGACAAAGGTAATGAGTCAGGTATAATACTTGAGTTCAATTGTGTTAAATCTTTTATGGATACCGATGCTTTTCGTAAGTTTAGCACTAAATATGGACTTGACTCTGAGATAGTAGCTTCCTTTTGTGAATCACTTGCTACTCATGTTGATCTCCCTAAGGAGAAGTGGTTTAAATATCATCCCCATGTTAAAGAAAATATTGAGGAACCCGTTAGTGTTAAAGAAGAAACAATTGTTTACCATGTTGATCCAGTTGTGCCTACTGCTTATATTGAGAAACCACCTTTTCCTGTTAGGATTAAGGAACATGCTAAAGTTTCAACTGTGGTTAACAAAAGTAATATTAGAGCACCTAGACCCTCTGAACAAATTAAAGTTGAACCTAATGTTGCTATGGTTAAAGATCTCTTGGCCGATAATATAGATGGGCATGTTATTTACTTCTGTGATGAAGCAGCTAGAATTGCTAAACCAGATCCTAAATATAAAAACAGACCTGTAGTAGGCATGCCTGTTGTCTCTGTTAAAATAGGAGATTATTGTTATCATGGGTTATGTGACTTGGGTGCTAGTGTGAGCGCTATTCCGTTTACCTTATATCAAGAAATTATGAATGATATTGCACCTGTTGAAATAGAGGACATTGATGTTACTATTAAGCTTGGAAACAGAGATACCATTACACCGCTTGGGATCGTTAGATATGTTGAAGTCTTGTGTGGAAAAATAAAATACCCTACTGATTTTCTAGTCCTCGGTTCTCCACAAGATGATTTTTGTCCCATTATATTTGGTAGACCTTTCTTGAACACTGTTAATGCCAAGATTGATTACGCTAAAGAAACTGTTAGTGTTAATTTTGGTGGTATGTCTCATGAGTTTAATTTCTCCAAGTTTCGTAGACAACCTCATGATAAAGAATTGCCTAGTAAAGATCAAATTATTGGTCTTGCTTCTATTGCCGTACCTCCTATACTGATCCATTAGAACAATATTTACTAGACCATGAAAATGATATGCATATGAATGAAAGAAATGAAATAGATAAGATGTTCTTTGATCAACCACCTATCCTTAAACACAATTTGCCTGTTGAAACACTTGGAGGTCCTCCTCCACCTAAGGGTGACCCTGTATTTGAATTGAAGCAATTACCTGATACATTGAAATATGCTTATCTGGACGAAAAGAAGATATATCCTGTTATTATTAGTGCTAACCTTTCAGAGCATGAAGAAAAGAGATTACTAAAAACTCTGAGGAAGCACCGAGCTGCTATTGGATATACTCTTGATGATCTTAAGGGCATTAGTCCCACTCTATGTCAGCACAAAATTAACATGGAGCCTGACGCTAAACCAGTTGTCGACCACCAACGACGATTAAATCCTAAGATGAAAGAGGTGGTAAGAACCGAAATATTAAAGCTTCTGGAAGTAGGTATAATCTATCCCATAGCTGATAATAGATGGGTAAGTCACGTTCATTGTGTCCCTAAGAAAGGAGGTATCACCGTTGTTCCTAATGATAAAAATGAACTCATTCCACGAAGAATTGTAACTGGTTATAGGATGGTAATTGATTTTAGAAAATTAAACAAAGCCACTAGAAAAGATCATTACCCCTTACCTTTTATTCATCAAATGTTAGAAAGATTATCTAAGCATACACACTTTTGTTTCTTAGATGGTTATTCTGGTTTCTCTCAAATACATGTATCACAATCCGATCAAGAGAAAACCACCTTTACTTGTCCTTTTGGAACTTATGCTTATAGACATATGCCTTTCGGTTTATGCAATGCACCTGCTACCTTTCAAAGATGTATGACTGCTATATTCTCTGACTTTTGTGAAAAGATTGTTGAGGTTTTCATGGATGATTTTTCCGTTTACGGAACTTCTTTTGATGATTGCTTAAGCAACCTTGATCGAGTTTTGCAGAGATGTGAAGAAACTAACCTTGTCTTGAATTGGGAGAAGTGCCACTTTATGGTGAACGAAGGTATTGTCTTGGGGCATAAAATTTCTGAAAGAGGTATTGAAGTTGATAAAGCTAAGGTTGATGCTATTGAGAAAATGCCATGTCCTAAAGATATAAGAGGTATAAGAAGTTTCCTTGGTCATGCTAGTTTCTATAGGAGGTTTATTAAAGACTTCTCTAAAATTTCTAGACCTCTTACCAATCTCTTGCAAAAAGATGTTCCATTTGTTTTTGATGATGATTGTGTAGAAGCCTTTGAAACACTTAAGAAAGCCTTAACCACTGCACCTATTGTTCAACCACCTGATTGGAACTTGCCTTTTGAAATTATGTGTGATGCTAGTGATTATGCTGTTGGTGCTGTTCTAGGACAGAGAGTTGATAAGAAATTAAATGTTATCCATTATGCTAGTAAAACCCTAGACAGTGCTCAAAGAAATTATGCTACTACTGAGAAATAATTTCTAGCAGTTGTGTTTGCATGTGATAAATTCAGATCTTACATAGTTGATTCTAAAGTAACTGTTCACACCGATCATGCTGCTATTAAATATCTTATGGAAAAGAAAGATGCTAAACCTAGACTCATTAGGTGGGTTCTATTGCTACAAGAATTTGACCTGCATATTATTGATAGAAAGGGAGCTGAGAATCCCGTAGCAGATAATTTCTATAGAATGGAAAATGTTCTTGATGACCCACTTCCTATTAAAGATGATTTTCCTGATGAACAATTAGCAGTCATAAATGTTTCTCATAATACTCCTTGGAATGCGGACTATGCTAATTATATTGTTGCTAAATTTATACCACCTAGTTTCACATACCAACAAAAGAAAAAGTTCTTCTATGATTTAAGACATCACTTTTGGGATGACCCACATCTTTATAAAGAAGGAGTAGATGGTATTCTTAGACAATGTATACCTGAGCATGAACAGGAACAAATCCTACGGAAGTGTCATTCCGAGGCTTACGGAGGACACCATGCGGTAGAAAGAACTGCACACAAGGTATTACAATCTGGTTTTTATTGGCCTACTCTTTTCAAGGATGCTCGTAAGTTTGTCTTATCTTGTGACGAATGTCAAAGAATTGGTAATGTTGGTAGACGTCAGGAAATGCCTATGAATTATTCACCTGCTATTAAACCATTTGATGTTTGGGGGTTTGATTATATGGGACCTTTTCCTAAATCCAATGGGTATACTCATATTTTAGTTGCTGTTGATTACGTTACTAAGTGGGTAGAAGCTATTCCAACTAGTAGTGCTGATCATAACACTTCTATTAAAATGCTTAAATAAGTTATTTTCCCGAGGTTTGGAGTCCCTAGATATTTAATGACTGATGGTGGTTCACATTTTATTCATGGTGCATTCCGTAAACTGCTTGCTAAATATGATGTCAACCATAGAATTGCATCTCCCTATCACCCTCAATCAAGCGGTCAAGTACAATTGAGCAACAGAGAAATAAAATTAATTTTTAAAAAAACCATCAATAGATCAAGAAAGAATTGGTCTAAGAAACTAGACGATGCATTATGGGCTTATAGAACAGCTTATAAAAATCCTATGGGTATGTCTCCTTATAAAATGGTTTATGGAAAAGCATGTCATTTACCTCTTGAGTTAGAACATAAAGCATATTGGGCAATTAAAGAACTCAATTATGATTTTAAACTTGCCGGTGAAAAGAGGTTATTTGATATTAGCTCACTAGATGAATGGAGAACCCAAGCTTATGAAAATGCCAAATTGTTTAAAGAAAAAGTTAAAAGATGGCTTGATAAAAGAATTCAAAAACGGGAATTCAAAGTGGGTGAGCAAGTTCTATTGTACAATTCTCGTTTGAGATTCTTTGCAGGAAAACTTCTCTCTAAATGGGAAGGACCGTATATCATCGAAGAAGTTTATCGCTCCGGAGCCATCAAAATAAACAACTCCAAAGGCACTAATCCGAGAGTGGTGAATGGGCAAAGAATTAAGCATTATATTTCAGGTACTCCCATTAACGTTGAAACTAATATTATTGAAACAATTACACCAGAGGAATACATAAGAGAGACCTTCCAGAACACTCCAGAACCCTGAAAAGGAAGAGGTACGTGATACAGTAAGTAAACCGACTCCAAAAATTCCATAAAAATACTTTCTGTCAGTTTTGGAATATTAGAAAAAATACAAAAATAAGAAACAGCCGAGGGGACCCACGAGGTGCACACGAGGCACCAGGGCGCGCCACCCCCCCCCCCCCCAGGCGCGCCCTGGTGGCTCGTGGGCCCCTCATGAGCCTTCCCGACTCCGTTTTCTTCTGGAATACTTTTTTGCAAGATAAAAATTCTTTATATATACTCCCAGACGTTTTGACCACCGTATCGCAGAAATCTCCTCTGTTCTTGTTTCGTGCTATTTTTCTGACAGATCTAGATCGCCATGGCTCCCCGAAGTCTCCGTACCAAGCACCGTATTATGCAACCATCGCTGGGTAAACGCCCCTACAACGAGGTCTACTATGAGTGGTCGTCTGGGGAGGAAGACAATGGCGAGGAAGACAAGGTCGAGGAAGTTGCGGGAGCCCAGGCTCCGGAAGGAGGGCAAGCCATCCCCATGGAGGAGACCTCGGAGAAGGGAGATATCCTTCAACCCCTCTATGATCATCTTCCCCCAACCGTAATTGAAGCCCTAAGAGTCTTCGAAATACTTTGCGCTCATAATACATCTCTCACTCATGAAGTTATTTTGTTGGAAGAGCAAAACATCGTCCTTCGGAGCATCAACCGTAAATTGGAGTATCTACTAAAGCTGAAGGACAAGCTCGCCACTTCACCATCACTACCATCACCAAAGAAGGAAACTTGAGTACATGGGTATGAGCACTCCCCTTGGCTTGTGCCAAGCTTGGGGGAGGTGCCCCGTATCGTATCACCATCACTTTTATTATCTTTACCTATTTTTAGTTCGTTCCTTAGTGATTTCGTGATTTAGTTGAATAAAAGTTTAGTATGATCTATTTTCAAGTGCTAGTTTCGTGATCTATCTATCTATGTAATTGAGTTGAGAGTTATGTAATAAAGAGTAGTTTGAGTTTTTGCTTCTTTACTTTTATGTTTCAATCCTAGCAATGAAAATAATGAAAAAGATCATATGCTAATCTTATGGAAAGTAATGACATTACATAAAGAAAAGTATAAGTGGTAAAATTTATTGAAAATTAACAAACATAGCATTGGTCAATGATGCAAGTCATGAAAAAATTAATAGGGAAGATTGTGAGCCCCCATTAAGTATTTTATGTCAAATTGTTGACGTTGGACAAGGAAGACAACGTAATGAATTATGTTTGCTTATATTCACATAGAAGTTAGATTGTCATAGATCCTCCAACATGTGGTGCTTGCCCAATATCTTTGCTAGCCAAAAATCCGCACCAAGTAGAGATACTACTTGTGCATCAAAAACCCTTAAACCCAGTTTCATGTCATGAGAGTCCAGTATATCTACCTATGGATTGAATAAGATCCTTCAAGTAAGTTGTCATCGGTGCAAAAATCAATAAAAATTGCCTCTAAATGTGTATGAACTTTTATTGTAAGGGAAAATAAGCTTTGTACGAACTTGTGATGGCAAAGAAATAAAAGCGACAGACTGCATAATAAAGGTTGCTATCACAAGGGGCAATACAAAGTGACGTTCCTTTGCATTAAGAGCTTGTGCATCCACCAACAAAAAGCGCATGACAACCTCTGCTTCCCTCTGCGAAGGGCCTATCTTTTACTCCGGGAGGGGGAAATCGGAGCCATCATCATCACCAACGATCCTCTCATCGCGGGAGGACCAATCTTCATCAACATCTTCAACAGCACCATCTCATCTCAAACCCTAGTTCATCTCTTGTATTCAATCTTTGTCTTAAAACCTCAGATTGGTACCTGTGGGTTGCTAGTAGTGTTGATTACATCTTGTAGTTGATGCTAGTTGGTTTATTTGGTGGAAGATTATATGTTCAGATCCAATATGCTATTCAATACCCCTCTGATCTTGAACATGAATATGGTTTGTGAGTAGTTACTTTTGTTCTTGAGGAAATGGGAGAAGTCTTGTCATAAGTAATCATGTGAATTTGGTATTCGTTCGATATTTTGATGATATGTATGTTGTTGATTCTCTTAGTGGTGTCATGTGAACATCGACTACATGACATTTCACTATCTTTGGGCCTAAGGGAATGCATTGTGGAGTAGTAATTAGATGATGGGTTGCTAGAGTGACAGAAGCTTAAACCCTAGTTTATGCGCTATTCCGTAAGGGGCTGATTTGGATCCATGTGTTTAATGCTATGGTTAGAGTTATCTAAATTCTTCTTTTGTAGTTGCGGATGCTTGCGAGAGGGGGTAATCATAAGTGGGAGGCTTGTTCAAGTAAGAACAGTACCCAAGCACCGGTCCACCCACATATCAAATTATTAAAGTAGCGAACGCGAATCAAACCAACATGATGAAAGTGACTAGATGAAATTCCCATGTGTCCTCGAGAACGCTTTGCTTATTATAAGAGATCGTTCTGGCTTGTCCTTCGCTACAAAAAGGATTGGGCCACCTTGCTGCACTCTTTGTTACTATTACTACTTGTCACTTGTTACAAATTATCTTGCTATCAAACTACTCATTACAGATAATTTCAGTGCTTGCAGAAAATACCTTGCTGAAAACCGCTTGTCATTTCCTTCTGCTCCTCCTTGGGTTCGACACTCTTACTTATCGAAAGGACTACGATTGATCCCCTATACTTGTGGGTCATCAATTTCTGATTTGTTTCTTCACATTTTCAGATTTTAAATTTCATTGTGTTTTAACCTAATTTAAATATATTTTGAAATTACTTTAAATCTGGATAGACATTTTGGGATTAAAAATAGTGTGGACCCCACCAAAATATGCAAAAATTTGTTTAAATTTTTAACCCTGGTCCTTGCCAACAAAAGGAAAATGGACTGCAATAAATTGCATAAGAATTTGCAAATAAACTGTAAATTATTTAAAAAATAGCAAATGGGTTGTATGTTGTCCGCCACAGATTGGGAGGCTGACTTGTGGGCCTATTAAGTTGACACGTATGCAAGAATTCTTTACTTATTATATATGCGGTCAACAAACAATTCTAGCAGAAGTGGCCGTTGGATGTTAATCCAACGGCCGTCGTGCTTAATCAATCTCTGATCTTCTTGCTCCAGCTGCCCAGTCCAGCGCCGGCGGGACCGCCTGCTCCCGCCTCCCATGGCCGGTTGTGCTGCCGCGCAGGCCTCACCGCCCCCTCCTACTCCCACTGCTTGCCAGGCCATCCCTCTACTCACCCACACCTCATGTTATTCTCCGGCAACACATGCCTCACACCGCAGCCGAACCAGTCAACCCTCGTACTCCCCTTAGTGTGGGCATCCACTGTTATGGCTTCGCCGGCTCCGGGTCGTTCCCTTCCTGGGCCTCGCCGTTGTCCACCGCGTTGGTGCTCTCGGCGCGGCGTGGTCAACGTGGTCAACAAACAACAGCCATCGGAAGAGGGATGTACTTGGAGAGGCTCACAGTAGGGACCCACATGGTCCATGGCCACATGCAAGCTAGTGCCTCCTTATTACGTGAAAAAAATGATTCCTCCCCCTGACAGGTGGGACCCACCAGTTATATCTTCGCACGGAAGGAAGTGCCTCCTTATTAAGCGAAAAAAATGATTCCTCCCCATGACAGCTGGGACCCACCATAGGCTGGCTTGTGGGCCTACTAAGTTGACGTGTACACAGGGCTTTGTCAATTTAGTCAAGACACAATTCTAGCAGGAGTGATCGTTGGATGTTAATCCAATGACCGTGCTGCTTCTTCAATCTCTGATCTTCTTGCTCCAGCCGCCCAAACCAGCGCCAGCGAGACCGCTTGCTCGTGCCTCCCGTGGCCGGCTGTGCTACCGCGCAGGCCTCACCGCCCCACCCTACTCCCACCACTGGCCATGACTTCCCTCTACTCACCCACATTCCCTGTTATTCTCCGGCGACGGCAGCCTCACACGCAACGGAACCAGTCAACCCTCATAGTCCCCTCCGCGTGGGCATCCACTGTCACGTCTTCCCTGTCTCTGTGTCATTCCCTTCCTAGGCCTCGCCATCGTCCACCGCCTTGGTGCTCTCAGCGCGGCGTGGTCAACGTGGTCAATGAATGACAGCCATCGGAAGAGGATTGTAAGCGATTAGGCTGACAGTTGGACCCACCAACTACATCTTCGCACGCAAGGAAGTGCCTCCTTATTACGCGCAAAAAAAGAGTCCTCCCTTTGACAGCTAGGACCCACCAGTTATATCTTCGCACGCAAGGAAGTGCCTCCTTATCCACCCTGACAGCTGGGACCCACCCAGTCAAAGAGTACGTAGCGTTCTCTGTCTGGTCGCGAACTTGTATGTGCATACTGGTCGATCGGTCTCTCTGCAACGATGAACCGTGGCAGAGTAAGGAACGGCACGTGTCGTAGTAGAGCCCCTAACCTAGCAATTCAGGCAGTCCCGTCTAAATCGTGTACACGTACGTACAGCCATACAACAAAAAATACGGGCATGTACGTACATACGGGCAGGGTCTCGAACGTGTACTCGCGCATACGTACGGCCATGGCTCGTGTACATGGAGAGGCAACGGATGTCAGCAATGGCGTCCTGTTCATCGGCAGCCAACCGGCTGGGTCAGAACGGAGGAAACTGCGTCATGTTCATCGGGAGCCAAGTGACTGGGTCAGAACGCGTCCTGTTCATCGAGAGCCAACCGGCTTGGACGGAACAGCAGAAACGGGCTCCTGTTCATCGACTCAGGGTCTGCCGTACCACAAAATGGAGGAAACGGCCTTCTATTCGACTGCCTACGGTCGAAACGGGGTCATGTTCATTGGGAGGGGTGTGGCGTACCGAAAAACAGGGGAAACAGACTTCTGTTCAACCGCTTACGGTCGAAATGGGGTCCTGTTGATCAGGAGGGGTGTGGTGTACCGCAAAACAGAGGAAACGGACTTCTCTTCGAGCGCCTACGGTTGAAACAGGGTCCTGTTCATCGGGAGGGGTGTGGCGTACCGCAAAATGGGACTCCACGTGGGCTACTATTCATCCACTGTCAACTTCCTCCAGCCTCCACCGGGTAATGTTTATACAGCCTCCACGAGGTCCTGTTCATCCACCCCCAACCGGCTGGGAGTGTGGCGGCCTCCACGGGGTCCTGTTCATCGAGCGCCAACCGCCTACACAGCCAGGGTACTGTTCATCCACAGCCAACCCACCGGCTGGGGTGGGCCGTACGAGCGGGAGGCAGCAACGGGAATTGTCCATCCACAGCCAACCAATCGGCTAGGTCAACTCACCATGTCTCGTGCAAGGGGCTCGATCGATCGATGCAACAGCAGTCTCGACTCGTTCTACGTATCATACGCGCAGCAGCAACGGGCACTGTTCCTCGAGAGGCAACCCAAGATCGGCTGGCTACGTCTCGCACGGGGTCTCGATTGCCTTCAGTAAGTAGCGAGAAGGATCAATTGGGTTCAGTTAGAAGTGAAGGAATCGCTCGGGTTCAGTTAGCAGCGAAGGGATCGATCGGCTTCAGTACGTAGCTAATGCGATCGCTCGGGTTCAGTAAGCGAACGCCTCGCTTGGGTTCTGTTAGTGAGCGCCTCGCACACACGCGCACGTATGAGAGAAACGTGCAAACCACACTGCATTGCTCGGCCCCGACCACGCACCGTAACCGGGAACTTCCCGAAAATTTCCTCGCCCTCAGTTTTACCATGATTTTTTATGTAATGGACGGCCCAAAGAATGTCATGCGGGTGTGTCTCCGGCTCACCCAGGATGAAAGGCCCATTTTCTATCATAATTTTTTGTCATAGAAGTAGGAGCCCACCACATCTATGATGATACGTGTTTTTGTCACAATTATCGTCATAGAAGTGTCACAACCATGACAGAAAAAGTTTTCGTTCGGGCCATAATGTCACGGATGTGTCATTTTTTCTAGTGGTGTGGGGTGCGACGCGTACGCGACAGACGTGTTGCTATTGTACACGATAGGCTAGAAGTTGAGGAAGATGATCCCACCGTCCATATTTCATCCAACGGCCCAAGCCAAATCGACTGGCCACAAAAAAATATGCAGGCGACTGTCATCTAGCCACGCCCCTACTTTCCAAAGGAAAATATCCATCCACTCCATTTTTTGGCGGGTATACTAGAATATATATATATATATAACCTGTTGAATGCAGTGACAATTATGTATTGGTAAAAAAAAATTGCCGCGTCGCAGCCTACTCTGAGAAGTGACTCGAAAACCATTCATAAATTAAGTAAGTTTATCACATGCATATCATTTATTACATACAACAAGTCAGCATGGCACAACGACAACGACGATACATTCTAAATACTAAAGTTTTTATCACACAACAAATAACAAGCAATGAAATGAACTTTAGGTCAACCAATCCTCAGCGTTGGAAACGCTTGCTTTGAACCAGAAGTGAGACTGTGGGCAGGGCCAGCTATTGTAAATATTGAGACCAACGAAGTCTCACCATTCAGGCTGAAGCGGCCTATATCAGGAGTACGCAAATTGTGATAGACAACATAGGGAACCATAGCAATGTGCGAGGTATAGATACAGTTGCTTCTCATAAATGGTAACGTTGTGCCAACAGCAGCTGGATCGCCTTTCACCATCATTGGATAGTTCAGCCCAACGAAAAGCGAGCATTCTCCAAGACTATCAATATTGAACTACGGAGATGGCTCTGGCACTAGCACACTAGTATCCATCTCGAATACCCTGCAACGGATGTTGGAATAGGTCCAGAGAATGCGACCATGGGAGACAACACCTGCTTCCTCTGTAACATCAGCAGTTCCCTGTATACAGACAAGAAGAGGTGATCCATCGGAATTAGTAGCTAGGCGCCAGTGCACGTCTTCATGCTCGTGATCATCACCATCGTCATCTCCCCCTTGGTTATAGAAGTTTCCAAGTATCGGTGGGGGGATGTTAATAGGACCTTGGAAACACAAGAAGGTTAATTAGTACGGGTATAACTCGCATGCATGGTGAATGAAACAATTCTAATTATGGTGGAAAACAAACGTACCGAAACAATAAGGATCCCATGCAAAAACAGTGCCAGAAGTGGTGGCAGCAAACACAAGACGCTCTTATTGAATTGCATCACAGTACATATCCATGTGCAGAAACTGGTTTTTAAGCAATATCCATCGAGGTGCAGAAGTAAGGACGACAACAAACTTGTCGAAGATAGCGACAACATAATAGTTCGTATAATTCCAAGAGCGTGTGGGAACTCAACAAATTGCTATCTTCTGTAGACGATAGTAACCATGATCGTATTTGAACCTATGTAGAGTAGCGGTGTGCTCAACTTCAGGATAGTCTGAGACTTTTGGAAACGGAATCCGGTGACGAGTGTACACATTCACAAGCTCCCACTCGTAGTTGTACCCAATATAAACAACCCAATCTCCATTTGTGCCTGCCCAGGCCTTACGCTGAAGCGATGGTGTCATGGTTTTGTCACGGCAAGATGTCCTCGTGAAAGGACTTAGTGGTGAGGCCATCGCACCTAGGTGGTAGCTTGAACGGGGTTGATCGGAATCGAGAGACGTGAGTTTTACCCAGGTTCGGCCCCTCATGGTGGAGGTAAAAGCCTACATCCTGCTTGATTGCTATTGATGATGATGATCTCGATTACAATGGTGCTCTTTCGCTACCTCTATCTCGAGAGCTACTAAATTGTCTATGTCCGGAGTTGGGGCTCCGGGGACCCAAAGGTTCGAACACTGAGGTGAGCTCGTTCCTACCTCCTCGTCCCCTACCACAGCCTAACTACGGCGAAGCTACGGCAGGAGTGCGCTAGCGGGAGCAGACCGTGGACTCAGTGGTTTTACCCAGGTTTGGGCCACCTTGCAGTGTAAAACCCTACTCCTGCTTGGTTGGGATTGCAGTCAGCAAGAAGGTTTTCTCGCGTACAAGGTAGGAGAGGAAGGAGTCGATCCTCTACCACAATGGCAGCCCTGTCCCTTTATACCCGCCTTGGTCCTCTTCCCCCTCAAAACTTAGGCGGGAAGGGTTGCCACACTTGGCGGGTTTTGAAAGGGGACAGGCGCACAGGCTATCCTGACTAAAGGTGGTCTTCGCCTGCTAAAGCATGATCCATGACGCGCCGGTGGGCTCGGTGATGACCTCCGCCCGGCGCGCCCGCCGTCTTGGTCTTCTTTCGCCGATCGGGCAACCTTTGGGGTTACTTTGGGAAGTGGATTGCTGGCCTTGTTCCTTTAGCACGAAAGGGGAAACCCTCTTCATTCGCGCCCGCTAGCATGGCCTCTGTCGCCGTTAATCGCCTCACGCGTCACCCACGTGATGGGCACGAGACCGCGTAGCCGGACCGAATAGCCCTTGTCTTAAGCGCCTTCAGGAGGGTGCCTCGGGAGGCCGCCTCGGGAGGCCGCCTCGCGAGAGGGCCTCGCGAGGCTGCTGGTGAAGATGTTGAGTCTTGTTCGTCGCTCCCTGAGGAGGGGTCCTTAGGAGGCCAAGGCCTCATGAGGGGTCTTGGTGAGATGCTCGATGGTGATGGCCTGCTGGGCGTACGCCAGGTGTTGCGCCCTGGGCCAAAGGCAGACGGGCCAGGATACCCTGGGTTCCATGGGCCCGACAGTAGCCCCCGGGCCCGCGGCGCACACGTTCCCACCTACTAGGGGGCGAAACGGCACGGGCCCTAACCGCCTGCGGGCCAGGCACGACGCGTGGCGCACGATGTGATGGCGGACGCCCCCACTTCTCCCACGACGCCTCGGTAGCCGCCCGCGCTGACATAAACCCTGCCGTGGGCGACGCGAGACCATCATTGCCTTCCATCACGCACTCAGCTGCTTCGATTCCCGACGCCGAAGAAGGCGGAGCGACGAGAAGAGCCCCGCGCCAAGCATAAAGAGGCGAAGAGAAGAGCCGAAGTCCTCCACCCATCTTCTTCTTCCTCCGATCTTTCCTTCCTTGCCTTGCGAGAACCGCTGTAGTGATGGCGAGGGGAAGAGGGCGTGCCCGCGCTTCTGCTGCCGCATCCAAGGTCCCGTCCCGGGGGCGCGGTCGCTCGCCGGCGGCTGCCGGCGCCGGTCCCAGCGGTCGTGGAAGGGGTGCCACCCGTGGGCGCGGAGGGCGCGGCGTGCGCGGTCGAGGCGGCCGTGGTGGGGCGACCGCCCTACCTTCCCAGGCAGGGAGCCATTCGGCGGAGGCGGCTCACGAGTTCATAGTGAACATGCACCACCGGCCCTACACCTGGCTCCGGCTTCCGGACTCCTTCGCGGAGGCAATGGCGGACCGCGCGCCCTTGGGCCTGTGGGTGTAGGCCGATGGCTGATGCAACGGCCCCTCCTGGGTTGCGACGGAGTTCACTCCCTCGGGATTCATGTTCTTAAAGCAGGGGTGGAAGTCGTTCGCCCTCGCCCGCGGCCTGAAGCGGGGGCACGTCCTCCAGTTCAAGTACGATGGGGCCGCCACGCTCTTCGTGAAGATCTTCAGAATCTCCGGCAGCCGTCTGGAGTGCTGCACGGAGAGCGAGGACGGCAGCTACAGCGGCTCCTCCAGCGAGGACGATAGCGACAGCGGTGCTGCCCCCTCCGGCGGGAGCGAAAGCGACGACAGCTCCCCCCGCGTCAAAAGCGAGGATGAGGACTCCGACTAGGCACGCGCGGCGTCCACGTTGGAGTCTTGGGGATGACGGCGCCCCGCCTGGGCCTCTTTCTTATTTTATTTCTCCTGCACTGGATTGATGTAGCCCCGTGGGGGTGTGAAACAATAGCTTTTGTGTTTTAATTTAATGCTTTTGCGGTTTGGGAGGTATGCATTCTCTCCCGAAGTCCTCTCGTGAGGCCGGTTTCTTCTCTCTTGTTCGCCTCGGTGCTCTACGCCGTCAGGACCCAACCCCCGAGAGGGCCTCAGCCGTCGCTGGTATGTTCGGTCGCGATGCCGGGACAAGGCCAGGAGGTGAGGGGCACCGGGAGCTAATGAGGGCTCCTGAGGCGAGATGCTCAGGGAGTCCCCCTTTGGCGTGCAAGTGGCTCACGCGAAAGAAAAAATGCCAGCACTCAGTGAGATCACGAAGGGAGAGAGCTTGGGTGACGGTGAGGGCGTCTCGCGAGGGGGTTGGACTTAGCTTTTGGCGGAGAGTGGTGTCGGGCGAGCCACAGCTCATGAGGAGTGCATGCGGCTCACGAAGTGTGCCTCGCGAGGCTCGGCCTTGATATGTCTCCAACGTATCTATAATTTTTGATTGTTCCATGTTGTTATATTATCAATCTTGGATGTTTTTATATGCATTTACAGCAATTATATATCATTTTTTGGGACTAACATATTAACGTGCCTAGTGCCAGTTGCTATTTTCTGCCGGTTTTTGGTTTTATAGAATATCAATATCAAACGAAGTCCAAATGCCACGAAACTTTTTGGAGATTTTTTCTGGACAAGATAAACATTAGAAGCTTCGGGAGGAGGCTAGAAGACCCTGGAGGTGGCCACGAGCCACCAGGGCGCGCCTGGGGGGGGGGGGGGGCAGGCGCGCCCTGGTGCCTCGTGGGCTCACCTCTGACTATTTTGACCTAATTCCACCACTATAAATTCCCAAAAATTGGGAAACCAACAAGGGAGTCCACAAAATACTTTTTCTGCCGCCGCAAGTTTCTGTTCTCGAGAGATCCCATCTGGAGGCCTTTTCCGGTGCTCCGCCGGAGGGGGAATCGATCACGGAGGGGCTCTACATCAACCTTGCTGCCCTTTCGATGATGCGTGAGTAGTTTACCACAGACCTTTGGGTCCATAGTTAGTAGCTAGATGGCTTCTTCTCTCTTTTTGATCTTCAATACAATGTTCTCCTCGATGTTCTTGGAGTTCTATCCGATGTAATCACTTTTTGCGGTGTGTTTGTTGGGATCCGATGAATTGTGAGTTTATTATCAGATTATCCATGAATATTATTTGAGTCTTCTCTGATCTCTTTTATGCATGATTATTATAGCCTCGTATTTCTTCTCTGATCTATTGATTTGGTTTGGCCAACTAGATTGATTTATCTTGCCATGGGAAGAGGTGCTTTATAATTGGTTCGATCTTCTGGTGCTCAATCCCAGTGACAGAAAGGGACATGACACGTATGTATCATTGCTATTAAGGGTAAAAAGATGGGGTTTATTCATACGTGAGTTTATCTTGTCTACATCATGTCATCTTGCTTAAGGCGTTACTCCGTTCTTTATGGATTTAATACACTAGATGCATGCTGGATAGCGGTCGATGTGTGGAGTAATAGTAGTAGATGCAGGCAGGAGTCGGTCTACTTGTCTCGGACGTGATGCCTATATACATGATCATTGCCTTGGATATCGTCATGATTATTTCCTTTTCTATCAATTGCCCAACAGTAATTTGTCTACCCACCGTATGCTATTTTATCGAGAGAAACCTTTAGTGAAAACTATGGCCCCCGGGTCTATCTAAATCATATATTAAAAACCCTAAAAATACTTGCTGCACTTTTCCTTTATTTATTGTATTTTGTATTTTTGTTTCAATCTAGCTATCTATCACATACAATTTAATCTTGCAACTTACCGCCGAAAGATTGACAACCCCTTGTTTGTGTTGGGTGCAAGGATTTGTTGTTTGTGTGCAGGTACTGCTAACGAGGTGTTGTGTGATTCTCCTACTGGATTGATAACCTTGGTTTCATAACTGAGGGAAATACTTATCTCTACTGTGCTGCATCATCCCTTCCTCTTCGGGGAAAATACCAATGCAAGCTACAAGTAGCAGGCCTTCGAAGCCTTCGTCTTGAGAGGTCTTCTGATTAGGCGACCACCGCATGCCAGCTCGCGAGAGACTGCCCGCTAAGCTCTCGAGCGGCTTGCCTCCTAAGGTAACCGCACGTCGACAAATCTCACAATGGGGGGAGAGACACGCGCTCGCTAGCTCGCCCGTGGCCATTGCGTGAGGAGATGAGGCACCAAGGACCTCGGTGAGGTGACGTGCATGGGAGCAGGCCCGCGAGCCAGAGCTCAGTCACTTGGATTTAGCGGCGATGCAGGGACGGACCCGAGCACAGGCGCCATGCCTAGCCCTCGCTCATGGAACGGCCAGGAGAGGGGTCGCGAGCGCGTGGCGCTCTCGAGACGGCATCGTACCCAAGACGCAATTAAGAAGGCAACATAAACTCATCATAGCATAATCAGCAAGATCCACTACACCACCAAAAAGGAGAGGGGCGAGGCTGCCGTGTCCGGCATGGGTCAGCTTGAGGTTGGTGCAGCCCGTGGGGCGCCCTCAGTCGCGTTAAACCAAATCACCTTGGCGGAAGGATCCCGGGAGCGAAGGTGTGGAAGACGCGGGAAGACAGAACTTGGGCCACGCGAGGCGACGCTCGGACGCACCCGGCAGAACTGTGCTGGGGAGTCATCAGACCGCCTGGTGAGGCGTGCCGTGGAAGCTCACCCCTCCAGGACCAGGGGGCTCCTGAGGCCCAGGGGGCTCACGAGGCCCTGGCATGAGAGGCTCCAGCCTCTGGAAGGAGGCGTCAGTGCTCCTCAGGCCGAAAGGCAAGCGCACGCCGCTGGCGGCGGAGCCAGCGCCTTGACCGACTCGCAGCAGCAGGAACGGGTCCTGAGGGCCGGCCTTGTTGAGGCTAGTGAAGTCAACGCACATACGTTCCTTGCCTCCCTTCTTGGGGACGACGACTGGGTTGGCGAGCCATTCGGGATGGCGCACCTCTCGGATGACTCCAGCTTCTTGGAGCTTCTGAACTTCCTTGATGATGAAATCTTGCTTCTCTGGCGCCTGGCGCCGCGTTTTTTGCTTGACGGGGCATGCGTTGGGGCACACCGCTAAGTGGTGCTCGATCACCTCCCTTGGCACACCGAACAAGTCAGATGTTTTCCAGGCGAAGACATCTGAGTTTGCCCGAAGGAAGGTGACGAGCACACTTTCCTATGCAGGAGGAAGGCCAGCGCCGATGGTGAAGGCAAGGCCTGAACCGCTGCCGTCCACCGATACCTTCTTCGTCTCGGCGCGGTCCTGAGAGAACAACTGCTTCTTCTTCGTGGGTGCGGCCTCAGGAGGCCCGATCGCGTCCTCGTCAGCTGGATGCACGACTGCGGCGGCTTTGTAGGCGCGCTCGAGGGAGCAGACCGCGTCCTTCTCGTCGTAGGTGACAGTGATGATGCCGCTGCAGCCAGACATCTTGAGGACGTTGTAGGCGTGGTGGGTCGCCACCATGAACTTGGCAAGAGCTGGGTAGCCCAAGATGGTGTTGTAAGGCAGGCTGATGTGCGCCACGTCGAAGTCGATGAGCTCGGTGTGGTAGTTCTTGTGGGTGCCGAAGGTGACGGGGAGGCGCACTTGCCCCAGAGGGACGGTGGAGCCATCGGTCACTCCGAAGAAGGGCCTGGTCGGCATCAGCTGGTCGTAGGGCACTTGGAGCATCTCGAAGGTCTCGATGGAGATCACGTTGAGGCCGGCGCCTCCGTCGATGAGGGTTTTGGTGACCACGACGTTGCTGATGGTGGGAGTGCATAGCATGGGGAGTGCGCCTGCGGAGGCCGAGGACTTGGGGTGGTCCTTGGAGTCAAAGGTGATGGCGTACTGCGACCACTTGAGGGGCCGCGCGGCCTCAGGCCTCGGGAGGGCGGCATTCACCTCGCGAGAGAGCTGCTTGAAGTGGCGGTTGGACACGGGGGCCTGAGCCCCGCCAAGGATGCAGGCGACCGCGTGAGGCTCCTGGTAGCCCCCAGCGCCCTCATCAGGCTGGTCGACGTCGTTCCTCCAGGGTGGCGGCGGCAGTGGCCGGAGAGCGGCATTGGCCTGAGGGTTTGCCTCACGAGGTTGGTCACGCCAGGCGGCCTCACGAGGCTGCTCGCGCCAGCCCTGGCGGAAGTTGCCGTTACTGTTGCGGCCGTCCCAGCGGTTGCCACCGCGGCCACCTCCGAGACGGGCGCCGTGGCCGCTGCGGTCGTCTCGGCGGCCCTGCCGCTCGTCACGGAGCAGCTTGAGCTCCTGGCAGTCTTCAGTGCTGTGGGAGCGCATGTTGTGGTAGGCGCAAAGTGGTCTGCCGTCCTTCCTGGGTTCATTGCGGTCACGGCCGCGTTTCTGCTCAGGCTCCGCCGCAAGCACTACAGGGCCCTTGCGCTTGACGTCCTTGTTCTTGGCCTTGGCGGCATCGAGCGCCGCATCGGGGTCGTTGCGGACGAAGAGGCGACCTTCTTCAGCCTTGGCGCACTTGTCAGCAAGGTCGAACAGCTCAAGCACCGAGTCTAGCTCGTCGTTGATGGCGAGCTTCTCGCGCATCTTGACGTCCGTGATGCCGGTGGAGAACGCAGATATGATGGCCGCGTCGGAGGCGCGCGGGATCTTGTAGCGCACCTGGCTGAAGCGCTGGATGTACTTGCGGAGGGTCTCGTCTGGGCGCTGCCGCACGTGCCGCAGGTCATGGATGGTGAGGGAATGGTCTTGCATGCCCTTGAAGTTGGCGACGAACTGGGTGCAGAGCTTGGCCCACGAGGAGATAGATGCCTCTGGAAGGTTCATGAGCCAGGAGCGCGGGCCGTCCTTGAGGGCCATGGGGAACTAGTTCGCCATGACCTTGTCGTCGCCGTTCGCCGCTTCGACGCTCAGCACGTAGAGCTGAAGGAACTCCGCAGGGTTGGGGGTGCCGTCGTAGCGCGGAGGTAGCTCAGACTTGAACTTCGCGGGCCACACCACCCGACGCAGCTCGCGGGTGAAGGCACGGCAGCCCACACCGCTTGAAGGGACGCCACCGACGAGGGCGGCGCGCTTCTGGCGCCCAGCTGCCGCAACCTCCTGGACGACCTGGTCCTGGCGCTGGCACTGCCACTCGAGGAGCACCCACGCATCAGGGGGCACGCGCCGGATGATCTGACAACTGGCCTCGTCTCGGACTGGCGGGGATGCGCCACGTGATGGCTCATGCGCCCGCGTGTTGCGCTGGGGCCCACCGAGCTCATCGCGCAGAGGAGGCGGCGGGGGAGCGCCGTGCACCAGGTCCCCAGCGCGAGACGGCGGAGGGCGGAGCGAGTGGGAAGGCGCCGGAGCATCCCCGATGGCGTTGACGAGCTCGGTGATGCGACCAAGCCAGGCATCGTAGCCGGCGTCAGCCGGACGGTAGCGAAGCAGCTCGCGCGCCATGAGTAGCACGGCCTGCGCATTCGGCGGCCCACGGTGGCCGAGGGAGGAAGTGGCCGTGGCGGTATGGTCGTTGGCTTGCATGGAGGGGTGCAGGGAGGAGTCCTGCTGCTCACGGGCAGCGGGGTCGGTAGCGGCAGCAGCTGCGGTCTCGACAGGACGGCGGCGGTTGCCGCGGGCCACTGGCTCCGTCTGAGCCACGCGGCCAGCCCTGTGCTCAGCGCACTCACGGCATGCGTCGGCCATGGGGCTGGTGGAGCGGAGGATGGAGCGGAAGAACGGTAGCGCACCCCTACCTAGCGCGCCAAATGTTGGAGTTGGGGCTCCGGGGACCCAAAGGTTCGAACACTGGGGTGAGCTCGTTCCTACCTCCTCGTCCCCTACCACAGCCTAACTATGGGGAAGCTACGGCGGGAGCGTGCTAGTGGGAGCGGACCGTGGACTCAGTGATTTTACCCAAGTTCGGGCCACCTTGTGATGTAAAACCCTACTCCTGCTTGGTTGGGATTGCAGTCAGCAAGAAGGTTTTCTCGCGTACAAGGTAGGAGAGGAAGGAGTCGATCCTCTACCACAACGGCAGCCCTGTCCCTTTATACCCGCCTTGGTCCTCTTCCCACTCAAAACTTAGGCGGGAAGGGTTGCCACACTTGGCGGGTTTTGAAAGGGGACAGGCGCTCAGGCTATCCTGACTAAAGGCGGTCTTCGCCTGCTAAAGCATGATCCATGACGTGCTGGTGGGCTCGATGATGACCTCTGCCCGGCGCGCCCACCGTCTTGGTCTTCTTTCGCCGATCGGACAACCTTTGGGGTTACTTTGGGAAGTGGATTGCTGGCCTTGTTCCCTTAGCATGAAAGGGAAAACCCTCTTCATCCGCGCCCGCTGGCACGGCCTCTGTCGCCGTTCGTCGCCGCGCGCGTCACCCACGTGATGGGCACAAGACCGCGCAGCCGGACCGAACAGCCCTTGTCTTAAGCGCCTTCAGGAGGGTGCCTCGGGAGGCCACCTCGGGAGGCCGCCTCGCGAGAGGGCCTCGCGAGGCTACTGGTGAAGATGCTGAGTCTTGTTCGCCGCTCCCTGAGGAGGGGTCCTCAGGAGGCCAAGGCCTCATGAGGGGTCTTGGTGAGATGCTCGATGGTGACGGCCTACTGGGCATATGCCAGGTATTGCACCCTGGGCCAAAGGCAGACGGGCCAGGATACCCTGGGTTCCATGGGCCCGACAGTCTGTCTATCCCGACTTCTCCCTCTTGGGGTGCCTTGCCCCTCCTTATATAAGTTCAAGGGACCGGCTTACATCTAGAGTCCTAGTAGGACTACAACTAGTCTATTCTCTATTACAAGTCGGATCCTAGTCCGGGTCTTTTCTTCTGAACTGATCTACCCAGGTCTAGTCTTCTCTCCGGGCTGGGTCTTCTCTCCGAGTCGGGTCTACCCAGGCCGGGTCCTGCTTCTCTCTACCAGGTTCCTTCCAGGGTCCAGCCCATAGAGAGCCGGCCCATTTAATGCCATGCGTGACCCGGTTATGGGCCCTTTGGTCTTGCCGGGTTATGCCTTGGAATGCCAGGTCTAGCCGCGGGTAATTCCCCCGACATTAGCCCCCATGTTAGCTTGAATTTATTCATGCTAAGCTCCTGAAATAAGAATAATTAATACATTAAAGGACCGGCTTGCTCAAATGGCCGATTTATTCAATGAACCAGCTCCTGGAAAAATCTAGTTTTCTTTGTCATATCAACATTCTGGCTTCGCAATCAACTTACTGACACTGGGTCCTCGCAGAAAAATATTGAGAAAAATAATCCATCTGATGTTGAGTCGGTTTTCAGTGCTTCATCTTGATAGAAGTATTGGGAAATAAGAAATCCATCTGATGTTGAGCCGACCTTCAATGCTTCTGGGCCTTCTATGAATAACTTGGAGGAGATGAACTTCGCAAGCCTCCACCAAGAAAATAAGAGCTGGCTCGCTCAAAATTGACAGCTCGAAGTTGTTCTTTTTTTTATCTCCATATTACCTGTAGCCCCCAAGCTCCGAGTTTATCAGTTCATGATGACTTGGTGCTTGGCAAAGAAATAATATCTTGACTGTGTAGCCCCCAAGTACCGGGTTGTCTTGCCTGCAGCAACATAGGACTTGAACTTGGTTCTGAATGTTTGTAGATTATATAGCTGCAAATAGTGTAGCCCCCAAGTGCCGGGTTGTTTGGCCTGCGGCAAGCTGGGACTTTATAATCGTCTTGTGCTTCACAAAGCTTGGAGAAATCCGAGTTGTTCATCTGAGTCGTCAGTCGTAAACTGAATGTTTTGCATTTCACATGTGTAGCCCCCAAGTGTCGGGCCTGTTTCCGGAATAAATCACAGAATAGCCCTAAGTCAGACCAGCCCCAAGATCAGCACAACTGGTGGACTCCCTTGATACAGATATCCAGTACAAACATAATATTACACAGGGTTGAGCCAGAGTGCTCAACATTTATTACAACTCGTCAATATATGACAGTGACGGAATATGACAGTGGTGTGGTGATATTACAATACTGATACAATAAAGTAAAGCCAAGCGTCAGTGTGAGGCTTGACTATTTTATTCGTGAAGCGAAAGCACTGCGGATGATACAAGTGGTAGACTCCAAGACCACAAGCTGACCGACTGGGAACACCTCTAAGCGTCGGGCTCGCTAGCGCACTCTTCTTCCACAAGCTCGTCGTCCTCCAGATCTGGCCAAATTAACAAGCCAGGGACAAGCCTGTGAGTACGTTGGAATGTACTCGCAAACATTATGAACGAAAGATATACCGAATGCATATGCTCGTGCTGGATTAAAACGAAATGCATATGTTGACCGAAATTTAATCATGGCATGATAAATATAAATATGGTGTGGATGAAAAATATATAACTTGTTAGTAATGAACACTGAAAATAAAATGGAACATCGGGCGCTGGACCGCCCGAGGGATTCCAAGAAAAATTGCCAAACGGGTGTCTGAAAGCGACGCCTCGAGAGGTCTTGAAAAGAAATGCCAAATGGGTGTCTGAAAGCGACGCCTCGAGAGGTCTTGAAAAGAAATGCCAAACGGGTGTTTGAAAGCGACGCCTCGAGATGTCTTCAAAAGAAATGAGTATCCAGGTGGACTAGCCATCCCAAGTGATACCGAAAAAAAATAAAGTGAGTATCCAGGTGGACTAGCCATCCCAAGTGATACCCAGAAAAATAAAAGTGAGTATCCAGGTGGACTAGCCATCCCAAGTGATACCGGAAAAAAAATAAAGTGAGTATCCAGGTGGACTAGCCATCCCAAGTGATACCCAGAAAAATAAAAGTGAGTATCCAGGTGGACTAGCCATCCCAAGTGATACCCAGAAAATTAAAAGTGAATATCCAGGTGGACTAGCCATCCCAAGTGATACTCAGATTTCACATAGAAGAACAGAGTTAGTCCACAATAATATTTATGACGACAATAATATTCATGATGACATCAGTGGTGACAATAATTAACCTGCAAAATAAATCATGCTCAATTTAATTATTTCCTCCGAAGACCGACACCGGGACCGACACTTGACCCTTCCCAGCTAACGTCCTTGACCGCGGACATGGCTATTCAAATAGATATAACTCTCCAGAGGGTGTACTCTTTACCCACAAGTAGAGGATTTCTTTAGTCGACACCGAGACGCTGACTAATTCCCATCACGGTCTTTGGGTTGAAAACACACCTGACCAGCACACACCAGATTAACTTTCCGGATGCCAGGAATCACCCAAAGCATCATTCAAGAAAAACTCTAAATCGGGGAGACCATCGTCTCGAATAGCATGGGATCACTATTTATAGGCGCGGATTACAAGGGGTGCCCCCCTCTCGGCCCAGCCGGATACAACCATGCCCCCTGACCCGATGACTGGCATTAGTCCATGGCCGTGGAACCCTCATCATGGCCCCTCTAGGTGGTGTTCACACGGACAGGGGTTACCAACTTACTAAACCACACTCCCCTCGTGGGAAGACTAGTGGCAGCACGGTATTTTAGCTAGGCATGACGGAACAAGACTCGATCTAGGTCGACTTAGGAGGTGTTGTTATTATGCCTGGCATACTTCATATGCCACCGTGACACCATCGTGTCATGAGGTGACCCGTGCCCACCGGCACGTCCAAGGTAGGAGACACACTCCTGAATACTCACAACTTTTATCCATGTTAGAAAGATTCTTGGATGCATGCAAGAATGCACAAAATGATATGACCATGCATGCACATGCTATTCACCATATAGCTGGTGAAATCTCAAAAGGATGCAAACATGTATGCAATCACCATATCCCAAGTTCAAAAATGCTTGCCTTGATCAAAGTAGTCAGAAGATGATCCCTCAAAATTCCCGGTAAAGTCCCCCTCTTCGTTTTCTATAAAATGGAAATTCAAATTCAAATTTAAAAAATTGTAACCGTACAAAAAGTTGTCTCGAAATATTTTCAAAATACTAAAAATACTAGAGTGAAAATGAAGAATTTCAAAAAAAAATCAATTTAAATGGAGTTGTGGTTAAAATGTTATTAAAGTTTTAAAACCAGGGGCTTTTCTGCAAAAATAAAATTTGCCACCGGGTCCCTGTGCGGTAAAACAGAAAACATTTCGGGGAAAATACGCTTTCCAAAGCAGAAAGCGTAAAGGGACAGAATACGTTTTCAGTTAAATCAGAAAAAGATTAAAACACTGACGGGTGGGCCCCACCCGTCAGGTTTGAATTTCAAACGCGCTCACGCGCGTGCATAGAGGAGGTGCGGCGATCACCGGCGACGATCGCCGGGGTTTCAGGAGGCGGCGATGGTCGGGATGAGCTCGGGGAGGGATTCCGCGTCGGTGGGTGGTGGTGGTGGTCGCCGGCGAGCACCGGAGCGACGGTGAGGTCAACTCCGGCGGACGGCGGCGTCGGGTGAAGTTGGATCTCGTCGGGGAGGGCTTCGGTTGTCGAATTGAAGCGTGGAACGGATGAGTGGGTGCACGATAGGGCTACTGGCGGAGTTTGAGGAGTGGAGGTGGAGTAACGGCGACGTGGTGCTCGGGGTGGCAGAGGCGGATCGGGCGGCCGGAGTTGGAGAAGACGACCTCCCCGAGGTCGTTTGACTCCTCTGGCGGTCGATTGGGGATGTGTGTGGGTGATGCAGGTACCGAACGGAGCTCGAGAGCTCTTTCTATCGGCGAGCCGAGGTGGTCAGTGGCGGTGTGGATCACGCCGGAGTAAATCCGGCCGGCGAGGTAGTTAGGGCCGATGAGCTCGGTTGGTGGTCATCAGTGTGGTCGGTGGAATTCTCCAGAAGCGCCAGCTTGGACGGGGTTGACCTCTATCCATCTCACCCGTGGATGAGCTCCCGTACGGGTGCGGCGAGCGGCGCCAGCTCCGGCGACTGCCAGGCAGGCTCCAGTGGCTTGGACGGTGAGGCGACACTGCGGAGGAGGTCGACGCGTGGAGAGAAGTAGGCGAGGCATTGGAGAGAAGTGATGGTGGCTGTCGGTGGTCGAACTGATCCGCTCGGCCGCCGCGGCCGAGGACAGTGGCCGTTGCACCGGCCGACCACTGTGCTGTCGGCGGCAAGCAACTGACCAGAGGGGTCCCCGGTGACTCATTGACGGCCAACAGAGACGACGCCGTGAGGGGAGAGGAAAATGAGGAGTGCACGGCATCGATCCCCTCCTCTCTCTGAACTTCTGCATTTTCTGAATTTTTCGACAGTGCTACAGTGTGCACACAAGGTGTATGATGAAATGCCAGAGGGCTCTAGGCATTTTAGGAATTTATGAGAACTTTTGTGGTGAGGTACTGATGCGTAATAGAGATGCTGGCAAAATTTCATAATTTTTGGAGCAATTAAAATTGGGTTTTGATCAGAGAGATTGAATCTGGTCCAAATTTGAATTGAATGAAATTTGAAAATTTTGAACTGTGGAACAGAATGTTTGTGATGAAACGGACTGTGGGTACTGCCAAGTAGCTAGGATAATTTTTGTGGGTGCAGAAGAGTTGGGAAAATTATAGCTCCTCTATAAATCAAAGAAACTAGGAATAATTGAAATTCCAACTTTGGAATTTATTAAATATAAGAAAAATATTTTTGTGGAGAGGAGAGGTATTGGATACTGTCCTAGGGTGTGAGGATGACTTGAATGAGAATTTAGAAGTGGTAGAATAATTTTATGAGAATTTTATAAGTGCTTGAAAACAATGAAATGGGCTATTTCATTAGAATAATTTTAATTATTCAAAAACTTTTCTAAATGAAAAATATTTGTGATCCTCCAAAAATAATTACTCAAGTAATAAACCATTAATTAAAACCATTTTAAAAAATTTGAAACCTAATTGAAAATCCAGAAGGGATTTTCAAAACAGAAGAAATAGAGAAAAATGCCATGGTGATCCAAAGAATTTTATTTTGAATAAAAGATTTAAAAATTCAAAAGAGGATATTTTTGGGGTGTTACAACACCTACCACCCTTAAGAAAAATCTCGTCCCCGAGATTTCAGCTGTCCCTCAAACAGGTATGGGTACTCAGTCCTCAGGTGATCCTTTCTTTCCCATGTTGCTTCCTCCTCGGTATGATTACTCCACTGAACCTTGTAAAACTTTATCACATTCTGACGGGTTCTCCGTTCAGACTCCTCCAGCAAATTTATAGGGTGTTCCTTATATGTAAGGTCTGGCTGGATATCCAGGTCCTGATCCTGGACTTGTTTTTCCGGGTTACTGACACATCTCCTTAGCTGTGACACGTGAAATACATCATGAACATCTGACAATTCTGCTGGTAGCTCCAGTTGGTAGGCAACCTTGCCTCTCCTTGCAATTATTCTGAACGGTCGAATAAACCTCGGTGCCAATTTCCCCTTGACTTTAAATCTCTGTAGCCCCCTCATTGGGGATACCCTGAGATACACATATTCATCGGGTTCAAAACTGATCTGACAGTGTTTCTGGTCATAATAGCTTTTCTGACGGCTCTGAGCTGCTTTCAGTCTGTCTCGGATAAGTTTTACTTTTGTTTCTGCTTCTTTGAGAACTTCTGGGACAAAGATTCGGCTATCTCCTGTCTCAGACCAATTGAGAGGGGTACGGCACCTTCGTTCGTATAGGGCTTGGAAGGGTGACATCTTTAGACTAGCTTGATAACTATTGTTATATGAAAATTCCGCATATGGCAAACTGTCCTCCCAGCTGACTCCATAGGTAAGAACACAAGCTCTCAGCATGTCCTCCAATATCTGATTTACCTGTTCAGTCTGCCCTCCTGTCTGTGGGTGATACACTGTACTGAATACCAGTTGAGTCCCTAAGGCTTGCTGCAGGTGATCCCAAAACCTAGAGACAAACTGAGTGCCTCTATCAGAGACTATGGTCTTGGGTACTCCGTGTAAGCAAACAATTCGGCAGAGGTATAATCTGGCAAGCTTCTGTGTTGAGTATGTTGTTTTTACCGGAATGAAATGTGCCACCTTGGTTAATAAATCTGTGATAACCCAGATAGCATCATTTCCGTGTCGTGACCTCGGTAATCCACCAATAAAATTCATCCCTATCTCATCCCATTTCCATTCAGGCACTCTGAGTGGCTGTAACAATCATGCTGGCCTCTGGTGTTCTGCTTTTATACGCTGACAAGAGTCACAACGTGCCACATATACGGCTATATCCCTTTTCATCCCGTGCCACCAATTTTTTTCCTGTAAATCCTTGTACATCTTGGTTCCTCCTGGGTGAATGGAGTATGGGGTAGTATGGGCTTCTATCAAGATTTGTTGCTTTAGCTCTTCCTTATTGGGTATGCATAATCTTTTCCCGTACCACAGGATTCCCTGACTATCGATGGTAAATTCGGATGCGCCTGAATTTACTTTCTTTTTAATTCCCTCGATGCTGGGGTGTCCCTTTTGGGTTTCCTTGATCTGATCGTCCAATGTTGGTTTAACTTCTAGGTGAGCTATGGTTCCTACCGTGACTAGTACCATGTTAAGTTTGGCAAATTCCTGGTTGAACTCATGCTGAGAGAATTGCACACGGTCATTGTCGGTGCATGGATTTCGGCTGAGGGCGTCTGCCACAACATTTGCCTTACCCGGATGGTAATGCATTCCCACATCATAATCCTTGATTAGTTCAAGCCAGCGACACTGTCGCAGGTTTAATTCCGGTTGGGTGAAGATATACTTAAGACTTTTGTGATCCGTGTATATCTCACATCGATTTCCAAGGAGGAAATGTCGCCATTCCTTGAGTGCATGTATCACAGCTGCTAGTTCCAGATCTTGGGTAGGATAATTTTCTTCGTGTCGTCGTAGTTGTCTTGAAGCATATGCTACGACCTTTCCTTCTTGCATTAATACACATCCAAGGCCCTTTCTGGAAGCGTCACAGTATATTTCAAAATTCTTGTGCACATCCGGCACGATCAGAACAGGTGCCGTTGTTAACCTCTTCTTTAATTCCTGGAAACCTTTATCACATGCTTTCGGTCCATTCAAACTTTTTATCCTTCTTGAGTAACTGAGTCATGGGTTTGGCTATGGTGGATAATCCTTCAATAAATCATCGATAGTAGCCAGCCAGACCAAGAAAACTCCTGACCTCGGTCATGTTGGTGGGTTGCTTCCATCCTAAGACAACTTTTACCTTACTTGGGTCCACTGCTATTCCATCCTATTTCAATACATGTCCCAAAAAACTGACTTCTCGTAACCAAAATTCACACTTACTGAATTTGGCATATAGTTGATTTTTCCATAATTCCTCCAGGACTATTCGAAGATGTTGTTCATGTTCTTCGGGCGTCTTGGAATAAATAAGTATGTCATCAATGAACACCACCACAAATTTGTCCAGATACTTCATAAAAACCTTGTTCATGAGGTGTACAAAATAAGCAGGAGCGTTGGTCAATCTGAAGGGCATCACAATGAATTCATATAACCCGTATCTGGTGGTAAAAGAGGTCTTGGGTATGTCTGATGATCGGATTCTTAATTGATGGTAGCCTGATATAAAATCTATTTTTGAGAAAACCTTGGCTTCTGCCAGTTGGTCGAACAGAGCGTTGATCCTCGGTAGTGGATATTTATTTTTGATAGTGACCATATTGAGTGCCCTGTAATTGATACATAGCCTTAGGGTACCATCCTTTTTCTTAG